>OX424536.1:8785949-9985949 GCA_949152445.1 Cerastis rubricosa
TGTAAAATATATAAAAAACAAATATTATTCTGAAATATTTTCTAATTAATTTCAATACCTTATCGTTCGTATCGTTTTTTTTGCGGCTCAAAAAACGAACATCACTTTTACTATGATGAGAAGTAACCGAACTTAAATCGTAACTTCATAATCGAAAGTGGGCCAAAGTCAGCTGACCTTGATTGTTACCTCAATGTTAAAAACCGTAGTACGGTTTTACCATTTACCGTTAACGACACTTGTAGCATTAATTTATATCTCGACAATAGACGACTGTATATACTTGGAAATTAAGGTTATGTAAAACATGCCTATCGTAACATAGAATCAAGATATGGCGTAGGAAATTGAAAGACTCGCCTCTCGTTAGCGTTGAAATTTTGAAAGCTTTTCTGACATTCCACGTTTTCTATGCATGCATATTAAATAATTCGATTCTGTTCTAAATTATCAAACGTGTTTGACTACATAACATAAATTAAAATTTAGGTTAATGTTTCGGGGAAAATTTTAAGATACTTTTTCTGTTTTATGTCTAATGATAAGTGGGATTTTTATTGAAAACTAGCTGTCCGGTGCAACTTCGTTTGCGTCACATTTTCCCCGTTTTCGCAAAGTTTTTCATTTCTGCTCCACTTCTATTGGTCGTAGCGTGATGATATATAGCCTATAACTTTTCTCGATAAATGGGCTATATAGCACTGAAAGAATTTTTCAAATCGGACCAGTAGTTTCGGAGCCTATTCAATGCAAACAAACAAACAATTAAATCTTTCCTCTTTATAATATTAGTTTAGATTTTGTAATTTCGTTAGTAAATATCGAATTTCATTAATGTAAAGTTATATAAGTATATATAATAAAAGTAACTTACCTATACCTAAATAACTAGACACAAGTACAGCAGATTAGAAACGCTAAAGATTCCTTGAACAACGTTTAAATTTCGAACTAATTATCCACTAGAACCGTTACACGTGCAGTAAAACTCCACTTTTTTAAAATAAACGACATCACTTTTTATATTTTTGCATTAAATATAATAAGTCGTCATTATTATTTTCTGTCTTTTCTTTTGTAGAGCCTATCTGTCATGGTTATGCGTATAAAATCGTAAGCACTTTTTATTTTATAATTAATACATTAAAAGAGAAAGCTCTTCTTAGAAAAAGATATTAATCACACTCATTAAAGTAGCTTAAAGACACTTAAAAAGTAATGAGATTTCTATTACACGTATGGAAATATAGTATTGAATATAACGATGTAATTACTATTAATGTACCTAAGTTTTGATGATTAATTAATTAATTATAAACCGAATAACCTTGTAGAATGCGCAAAAATACCGATCGGCAAATAAAACTGGGTTTCTTCGATGTTTAAATTCATTACGATTAGTAATACCCTAGAATTTATACATACGTGTGTAAGATTTGGAAACAATTGGTCAAGTATTCGACGAGTTATTTAGCAATAAACAAATGAACCAACTGCAGCCAGTGCATTTTCGCAGTCACAGAATATTTAAAAACACATAACACTTTCTGTTAGGAGTTTGACGTTAGTATATTAGAAATATATATATCTTTAATAAATCTGAATGTTCTTTTTACGAAAAAATACCAGTTTTTTTTTTATTGATGTGGTCACGCTTTATGTTTGCATCTGGCTGAAAATACCCATGACGTTATTGCAGCTAATGTGCAATATTGTTGTGCAAAAGATCACAGAGCAATTATAAGTAAATAATCACTTCATAATGGTCAGCTAGTATAGAATAAAGTTAATACTTATTAGTGTGTGGTTTTCTTTATTTATTAGGAAAACAGCAATTGTGTTTATGGCCTAAACGTTTAAGGATTTAAGTTTGTTTCCGAACACACAGTTTACAACTAGCGTGGCCTACAAACTGCTGCTCGTAAAGTTTATTCAAGCAACACAAAGAGGTCGTACCGATGCACTGTTTAGCAACTTTGCTTACATATACAATGCTTGGAAATAACTAGAATATTTTACATGGCTAAGTTATTTATTTTGACTTTTCCAACATAAATATTAGTAGAAAATATTAAAAAAACAAGTTTCTAGTTTTATAGTTTTTCTAATTATAAGACGGACCAAAGAGTATCTACAGCACTGAGCAATACAAATGTTATTTTGTCTAAAATATAATTTTTAGTATAAATTATTCCCTTGAATATATAATATTTGATCCACCTACAGATTGTTACTCCCACTGTAAATACAACACCTACACGGATAATAAGAAGATGAAATCAAAGTTCTTTTATTTTATTTGTTTATTTTAGTGTAGGCTTTTATCCTCCAAGGTAAGGATGAGCTCGTGGCTAAATAATAATATCTGCACGGGTCGATTTTTAAAGTAGAGCCGTCTTTGCCGAGGTTGCCTCCGTGCCGGGGAAACCACGTTAAGCCGTTGGTCCCTGCTGTCATTTGTAGATCTTTGACAGTCTTTCCGAGTAGTCAGAAGCCGAAAGTCTGACATCCAGTCTAGCCAAGCGGTAAGACCGTCGTATTACCCAGTTACTGGGTTGTGGAGGTCAGACAGGCAGTCGCTTCATGTAAAATACTGGTACTCAGCTGCACCCGGTTACACTGGAACCCGACCCCAAGATAGTTTGGGAAAAAGCTAGGTAGATGATGATGATCCTCAAAGGTAAGTCAGCCTTACCATAACTTAATCTATTCTAAACTTATAAATAAACTACGCATATAATATGAATTTATTCTGTAAATTATTCTGTAAACAAATCAGCAAGCAGAATTGCTATTAATAATCAGTGCATATTTTTGTAGAGGCGTCTCTTTTTATCTCTTTAACAATGAAACAAAAGCTACTGATAAATCGAACACAGTACAAAATTAATTGATACAAGTATTAAGTAGGACATTTGATTAAATGCAGAATCATTCATTTCGCGTCTAGTGTTGAAAAGAATGACAATGTTAGTGTGGCAACGAAAGTGAATACTGTAAACGTTTGCTTAAATAATTAGCGGGCTTCGTCTTTTAACTTTCAAAAGAACTGTCATTATCTTTGTATGACATACTTAATGAGAAGTTAATTGCTTTCAGTTTTATTCATGGCCGGTATTTTCTTTTTCTAAATTTTCAAAAAAATTTTTAAACATATTTTTTTATTGGGGAAATCCCGCTTCACTATTCCCATACCGCAGCTACTCCTGAAAGCCAAAATCAACAGTAGCGACCACCTGAAAAGCGATGAGAATGAAGCTGACGAAGTACAAAAAGATATGGAGGTAGTTAAATTTTCGCTTATCATTATTATCTTCATCATTTAGCCTTTTCCCAAGTCTAACAGAATGGAGCTGAATATAGCTTCTGTGCCAAAGAAAACATTTTTGATTTTGAAAGGCAATAAAAAGTTTTGCTTTTGTCTGAGTCATAGTATTTGAGTGGTCTACTGCGCTGGTTTTGGCTGTCTGGTTAGTCTCATTAAGATTCGTACTTGTACCAAAATGAAACTGAATCAGAGATTATGATTAAAACATGGATGACCTATTAAGGCAAAGCCTATCTAGAAAAAAAAAAAAATTCTTTCATGCTTTTTAAACTTATTAAATATTATTTTTTCTTAGCCTTGTACGTCTCCTCACATTCCTTCCCTTTTCTCGGTTTTGCGCCTCTTCTCGCTAATTAACGAAAACAAGGAATGTTATAAATCCTGAGTTTCTAGGGGGAGGCGGGGCCCCCTGGCAATGTCCATGGTGACAAGTGACAAGATTTCAAATTTCGAATCGACCCGTAAAAGTTTATATTCCAAAATCAACTAGTAAAGAGGTGATGACCTTCAAACGGCTGAGCAGATTTTCTCCAAACATAGCTAAGAACACTCTCGATTAAAACACCTTTCAAATGAACCAATTTTACCAAAATCGGTTCAGCCGTTTAGGAGCTACGATACCACAGACAGACACACAGATACACACGTCAAGCTTATAACACCCCTTTTTTTGGTCGGGGGTTAAAAATAGAGAGGAGGAGATTTTTCTCTCTTGAATTGTATTTTGATCGTTGAGTTTATTTCAGTAACTATCATCTACCTAGCCTTTTCCCAACTATTTTGGGATTGGCTTCCAGTCTAAGCGAATGCAGCTGAGTGCCAATATTTTACATAGAGTGACTGCCTATCTGACCTTCACAATCTATTTAGTACTGGCTAATACGATACGTTAGGACTATATGTTAGGACTGGTTGTCAGACTTTCTGGCCACTGACTACCTGCAGCGACTGTCAAATATCTACAAATGACAGCTGGGACCAAAAGCTAAACGTGCTTTCCGAGGTACGGAGGAAACTCGGTATGTTGGGTGGTCACCCATCCACGGACCAACCTAGGTAAGCACGGTTTAACCTTAAGACCGACCCGAGCAGCTGTTAGTATTTAGCCACGAGCTCCTATATTGTTATTTCAGTTTGTATTTTGTTTATTTTCAAAAACCAATTTGATCACATTATTTTACAAGGAACATCTCCAAATTGTTGTACCCAACATGATCCTAGTAACCTTTAAAATTCAGACATTAATAAGTATAAATATTTGAAGTTTAAGATGAACAAAAATAAACGAATAGTTCAATTACACGTGATTACAAATTGGCACGTGCATGGCACGGTTTTGAATACATACAATGATTATGTATTGTTTATTAATATAAACAAATTATTGTATAAAGATAGAATCAACGATATTCTACGGAAAACATAATACTTAGGTATTGACAGGTTCATGAGCAAAAATTGTGTAGTACACCTGAAATTAGTACCTCTCATCCGAATCGTAACATATTTAGTTTCATTTTTGGATGTTTAATGTATCTACTGTTGGTGTATCTATTTCAATAGATAAAATTAAAACTAATTTGTAAAAACTTATCTTTAATCTGGTAAAGAAATATAATTGTTTTTGAAGAATGTTTGCAGGGATTTTTTTTAACCTAAAACTCCGAATGACGATTTCTAAAATGGTAAATTTCCAAAGTATTCTGATTTTATTAAAAAAAAAACTAAAAGAGAGCGTTGTAATTCAAAATAGATTATGAATATCGTTAACACACATTTCTCCATAAAACGTGCGTAATCTCGTTGCTCATAAGAGCAAAACTTCAACTACATACTTATAGCGGTCACTCGAAAAGTATTTTTGTATAATAAGTATTAACACTACTTTTTTTTTGTTTTTGGAGCGTGTACTTTTAGATAATAAAATTGTAGCCTTAATTTTCATGTAAAAATGTGCGGCAATACATCTTTAGGAACTTTGGCATTCTAATTTTAAAATTTTTGACATTGATGGCTGCAATTGAGGCTAGGGGTTTTAAAAGTCTGAAATGACTGAAATTGACTTTCTATTCCCCTAAAATATTTTACTAACTCTACATAAAATATTCATGTATTTTAAAGTAATTTTAAATTTACGTGTCTGGCGAAGCATATTATTACTGATTCTTAGTAACATTTTACAGGATCACCCAACGCGCCAATTATGCGCGTATTGGGGCTGAAGTTATGCGAAAATAATTATGATGACATTCGCGGTGTCAATGCACGGACACCAAAAGAAAGACTTTCACGAAATTAACGTTTTTTGTTGACTCAGAAAACATTTTAAATTCATGAATAGAGTCGAAAACCGTTACTTGCAAGTGATTATGTGCATCGTAATGATGAAAAGATAATCTTTTTGACGGATAATGATTTCTAAGCAAGTGATTTAGAAAAAGTGTTACATAGAGCTATATCAATATTTATTTTTTAACGATTTGATGTTTAACTGTACAAAGTCTTTCTCGAAATACAAATTAACTCTTAAAGAGGTACAGTTGGTAATGTCTGGCGAAGCAACAAGTATTCTAATACACTCCATTTAATTGCATTCCTAGTTCACATAGCAAGAGTAACTAACTTAAAATGACTGGAAGTGAGTGATAATTAACTAGTAACTTGGTACTACTTACTTACAGCTAAGGATGTTACACTTTACTTGCTAGAAACAAGTCTGACGTATTTATGCATTAAAGTGGAGCAATAAGAAAGTTATATGGTCACAAGCTGAATTTATTAAATGAACTTATTATTACTTATTAAGTGAACTTATTAAATTTTACTTATTAAATGAACTTATTAAATATTACTTACTAAAAGAATTTATTATCATCAAGGAAAAAATGTAATGTTTTTTAAAAATTTTAACTAGGTCTAAAAGTTTGATACCTAAATTACGAAAACATTTTGTTACGTATTTAAATTTAATTTTAAGTTTGCATGCTGAAATAAGTTATCGAAATATGTGAAACCTTTTAATTTATAAGACGAAAATGTATCATATTTCACGCAAATAAAGAATCTTGAAGAAATATGCAGTATGGTGGGGACATCGACATACTCGTCGATCATTTCGTTCTCATTTATTTTTTCTACAATAATCTCTTTTTATAAATCCCGTCCACTCCTGAATTCAATGTTGGTTTACCTTTCTTCATTGCAGAAAATAAGTAATTTTGGTGTGTAGTATTTAAGCAAGACATGTGTCGATAACAGAAATGGTGGCTAAATGTATTTCTTTCAATAGGACACGAGAATAAAGGATGAAATAAGTATTATTGTGTTCTATAATTGAGTTCTATAAATAGTCTGAAGTCAATCTTGTCCTAGTATACAAGTACTTCGCGATGGTTACGTACTAAACGTTGCGTCTGCTTGCGGTTGCATCGCCATTGATTGTTTTCGGTTGGATCTGCATCTTAGCCTTCAACGTCTAATCTGTTGGTTCTTTGCCGAGTAAAACCTTTGAAGTCCCTTTCATTCTGAATGGTTAGGTTTCTAAATACATGATTCATGGTGATTAACTGTGGTAGGTCTTTTCAGGCACACGATACTGCAGTTTTACGTCGGCAACGTGAAAATATGCTTTAAAAGCCGGTTATCGAACTATTTCTATTATATTTGATTTATGCGATGTCATGACTGACACGAATTGTTATAGAAGTGTAATTCATGCTATGTTCTGTCTATAACTCGTTGTTGTTGGTTACGGCCGTGAAAAGTACCGTAGATATTTAACCTAGTTCATCATTCAATACAAATTTATAACCATGTTTCTTTAGCAAATATAGTGCATTGGGATCCGATATTATTTTTCAAAACTATTTACGTTTAGTTATCACGTATGTACGAACTGTAAATTGAATACATAATGCCAATAAAAATTATAAGTAGAGATTTTTCATGCGACCCAAATGAAAATTAAATTCAACTTAACAATTAAATATTAATTTATTTTAATTTTTGTAGCTATTACTAAAATTATTTTATGAAAGTTCCAAAAACTTTTAGTCAAACATTTCATCTCTTCAGTACCTACTTACATTTTCAATAAATAAATAAAAAAAAAATAACTTACCTTATTTCAAAATAGGGATGATGTTTTGAATCCAGAAATGACAACACACACTGTTACTAGATGTAGCACTAAGAAATAAAAAGTGAATATGAAGTTGGTTTTTTTAGGGCATAAGACACACCGAGCGCCCGTGACAGTGCGCGCAGGTCGGAGCTTTGAGTGGCGCGTGCGCATCGGCGCCTTACTTATAGTTTCAGCGCGGTGTAACACTTTCCCCACCTATCTTTATCTCTTTATAAATGTAAGAGTTATTCGAATTTCTCTTTCGTTTGAGATAAGGAAATTCTGCTAGGAAAATCATATTTTTTGGTTTGGGTGCAATTTTCAGATGCACAAAGTAGAAAAATTGAGCGTTTGCTAAATTTATTTAAAGAAAGTAGGATATTATGCAACAATTCAAACAGTAGACTGTTTATATGTAAAGTATCTAGCTATAGTTGGAACTTTGCATTCGCTACTCCTCTTCATCATAGATGAAGAATTATTAAAAAAAAAATAAAGGAAAAATAGCTACTCAAAAAATGATTTATCAAGATGAGCGAAAGCAGATTAGCCCTGTCCCACTAACCAATAGAAGAAATATTAGTCTGTTGTTGTGATACTTGAAAATATATTGACCCCCTTAACTACAAACAAACTACTATCAAATCAAAGTACTTACATGACAGATAGTCATGTCAATTCACAAAGCAAAAACACGGTTCCCTTCCTCAGAAAATCCACCAACGGAGTACAAAGAGGTTGTGATCGAATAGGCATAATCAATAACACCATCTGTACATCACACCTGCTTACCCGGTGGGTTAGGCAGAGGAGTATACCTACCTGTGTTACACACACGTTTTGCTAGTTAGATTATATTTAATTCCCATTTAATAGGGGACGAGTTCATTGCCATCACAAATCCCGACTTTAGGCATAATATTAGACATAATCGTAGCAAGGATTACTAGCTCTTAGATAATGTGACCGCAAAACGTTCTCTTGCAGACAACCTTCGGGCCTGAGACTTTAGATGGAACTAATTTCTGGAAGGTACTAGCTTCATGACTATTTCTATTATGACAGATGTTCTAAATTGGAGAATTTGCGTAACTGACTTTAGATTAAAGCTTTATTTGGACATCTATCTAGGTACTGTTTTCTCCTATTTATAGTCTGCGAGTTGATTGCTATTTAGTTCACTTTTTGTGAATAATCTCTGAGGAATTTTCATTTGAAAACGCATCTTTAGAAATAGTTAGAATATGATTTATTGTTCCAACCAATTTCCAAGTTCAAACCAATATTATTTTGACATTTTGCCTGAATTACTTCTGAGTTTGTTTTGGCTCTTTATTATCAGAGATGGGCAGGCAAGAAAGGCAAGCGTCTACGTTTTCGTGAGTGAATGTTGTTTAAAAAAATATTGATCTATTTCAAAACATCAATATAAAAGTTTTTCACGAGATTTATCTGCGGTATTTAAACTGTATAGTGTAATCAAATTGATGGGTTTGATTTACTGTATAGCTTGCTAGCTGAGAGCAGTTAAATAAAAGCTTGTTTCTAAAAATTGGTCGAACTCTAGCATAAGATTTTATATGTATTTGATTAGTAATTTGCATACATTATAGATAAAGGTAATTGGGTTTCCAGCAAAGAATAATGTTTATGGGTGTCGTAAAATCTATTGGCTATGCGGACATAGTCAGCCAAATTTTTTATTCTTTTGGGGCAGACTTACTCTCTGTGAGAGGAAGTGGCCAGTGATCCATCCAGTTGATGGACGCATAGTTTCGATATTTTTGATCACGGGTTCACGATATAGGGAAAGTACGTACAAAATGACATACACGGACAAAATGACCCAGGCATCACATTTCAAATTTCGCCGCTTCTAGCCCGCCATAGATAACCTCACGTGACTATACCGACTCATAACAACCTGTCAAAACGTGAACGCTGTGTGTTTTTTGTATAAATATTTTTTTTTTATGTTGTGACCTTGCGTGTACATTTATTGCATCCCTTAAATATTTAATGTTGCATTTAAATAGTTTTTCCGTGAATAAAATTCATTATTTATTTATTGAATTTTGACGCTATATGGTCAAAATGACATACATGGGTAACGGAAATAAAATACATATTCCAGTCCCATAGCTGGACACCTCACACAGCAGCTAGACGATTCAATTTTATTTGCCGTGATTTTACTAATATGGCAGCAGTGAAAGCACTTTACAATGCGTTGGTGAGAAGCAATTTGGAAGCTAGTGCTGTCATCTGGAATCCTTATGAAGTGAAGTATTCCCAGATGCTGGAAAAGATGCAGAAAAAATTTACTCGATACCTGTACTGGAAGCAGTTTGGTGTCTACCACCCCACTACGCCAACCCACATAAGTATCCAACTCTCTTTGTTGGATACATAAGTGGGTACCCACATATATAAGGGATGGTTGGGTACTATAAGTTGGAAGTAAGGCGCAACTTCGCTCCGGCAAAATATGTTTTATGGTTTTTGGTGGTATGCTGAATAATCCACAAATATTGGAATCGTTGGGGTTGCACGGTCCAAACAGGAGGCTACGGTTGGGACCCAGGGAGGGGCTTTTTAAAGTTCCGGCAACCCGTACAAACTTATTAAAGTTTGCACCAGTGATTCGTGCAGTAAGAGTACTCAATAGTGTCTCTCGGCGTTTGGACATATTTTCTTGATCTTTGGCGAAATTCCAGAGGAATTACACTTAGTATGTTGTCCACTGTGTAACTTGTGCTTCTACCCAGACCCGTTACTTGGAACTGGACTATTAGTTATTTATGACTACTTTTGTTAGCTTGGGTCTTACCTGTTAAAACGAATGTAAGTGTTAATTAATAAAATAAATAAAAATATAAATCTTCAAGCTTCTGAAACTCCACCTCAGCAGCAAATATTCCGCGCCGTAATACCTGGCAAAAATGATACAATTCAAACAACCGACTCTACTGTACTAGCTGAAAATTCAACAGCAAACAATGGTCAAGACCTTATTTTACCTGTTCCAAACCAAAAAGCGGTTCATTTGCGAGCTTTGCTTTTAATTTTATAACTTTTGCCGGGTATTTCATTTAATCCGTGGTATGCCATTTTGTGCTTGCTATGGACTGATTTTGGTTGATATCAGTTACATTAAGAATATTTGTTAGTCTAGTTGGTTTATCTTATAAATGTCTATTAGAATTCAAAGGTATAAAACCTACTGCTGTACAATATTAAGGTGCTGTGATAAACTAATAAACAGTTACGACCCAAAAACAAAACTGTTTGTCATTTTGTGTGTATATCCCCTACGTTTTTAAACTGACATGGTTTGTAACACTATCACTGACAGTAGAAACGGTATATATTTACCGTGCTTATTACCTAACCACGTTATCATAGTGTAATTAGCCGTAATATCAAGAACTCAAAATTAACTAAGTAGTAAACCATGGTAAATATCCCGTTTTTTGGTTCAAGATGTTTTTTTCAAACTGTTTTGCTACCAGCATATCAAGTAAAATATCTAGTACTTAGTTTGACTCATAAAGTACAACTCGTACGTAATCGGGTCGGGCGCGGGTTGGGTGGAGCGCGAGAGACGCGCGGGACCCGCTCTGTTTGTGGTAGCGGGCGACATGCGCGCGAACCCGCGCGGCTTGTGTGATGAACTTTAACGTGGATCACATCAAACACATAGGTAAATAGTTTCTTTCCATCCTACTTCCTAACGTCATAACGAAGAGCGGATTTTACCAATGAAACTGACGCGAGCTGCACGTCTCGAAGCAGCGTTCAAGAGCTGTCAGTGTCAATGTAATATATCAATAATGACACTGACGACTGCTGGCCTTGGAACACAGTTCCAGTTCAATTTTATTGGTGAAATTTGCTGTAAGAATCCCCACAGACTGCAGTCTTTTTACTGGCCGATAGTTTAGTCGGGCTCTTAATCAGTTTGAACATGTATGCTAGTGCGCATTTTTTAACGTTTCGGTATCGGCCTAGCAATCAGTTTGATGGCCTGCACGATTTCCTTCAAACTAAGTATTAGTTTGAAGTGATAGTTTATAAGTGATAGTTAGTCGTCATAGTAATGACGACAAACTATCGGCCAACTACTAGATCAATATGGCGCTCTAATCGCGCGCGTACAATTGCCGATTGTTTATTCGTCCGACTCTGCGAGGGTCTGTGGCTTAGGCCCCCAGTGGTCGACGCACCTGTGGCCGACGCCCCCGATTCGATTAATGTAATATCTTTTTTTCGTGCTTTTTCATTTAGTAAATGAGAAAAGTTTTTCAGCATTATAATAAAGTATTTATCCTTGCTAAACAAAAGTTATCTATCAAATAGCTTAAAACTCTTTTTCAGCGAGGGGTCTACATTTTGCAGCTAAATATAATGGCTATTAGGGAAACAGGTTAAACCTCATCTGCCAGCTTTTCCATGCTCGTATCCTTTTCAATCGCTCAAAACTCGCGTCATCGATGTATAAATTCAGGAACATGCACATACAGTTTTTTTTTTATTATACCTAATGACGAGTAGTACCCTTCTTTGTTTCTAATTTCGTACATACCAGTATTTCTTGATTGTTTTTAATATTTTAATAAGAAAGGAGGAGCTCGTAGCTAAATAATAACAGCCGCACGGATCTTTGAGGTTTAGCCGTGCTAGCCGAGGTTGGTCCGTGGATGGGTAACCATAATTACATACCGAGTTTCCTCCATGCCTCGGAAAGCACGTTAAGCCGTCGGTCCCGACTGTCATTTGTAGATCTTTGATAGTCGTTACGAGTAGTCAGAAGCCAAAAGTCTGACATCCAGTCTCACCAAGGGGTATCGTATTACCCAGTTACTTGGTAGTGGAGATCAGATCAGTCGAGGCAGTCGCTTCATGTAAAATACTGGTACTCATCTGCATCCGGTTAGACTGGAAGCCGACCTCAAGATAGTTTGGGAAAAGGCTAGGCAGATGATGAATAAGAAATAAGTATTATTATATTGAAACGTTCTCGGAACTTAATAATAGACACGTGCCCCCATTTATAATGCTAAAGGATAAGATTTATTTTTCATTTTGGGCACCACATGGCAATTCTAAGAGTCTTCTTACGTCGTGGAAAAAACAAATATTCCAGCACCTGCATTTTGTGTTTAACTTGTGATATCTCACAAAATTTTCTTTTCAGTTTGTGTTTCCTATGGAAAATTATGATCGTAATCACGCCCACATGAAATGGATTAAAAGCAGGAAATGACATTCATGCATTAAGATGGCGCTGAAGAAGACAAGGGCTTTTAAATGAACCGAACCTTAATGCTCTACCTAGGTTTCATTTATACAGATTTTAATATATTTTTAAGCTATTGCACAGCTTTTATCGCGGGCTTTGAGCGCGGCGACCGAATCAAAAAATTCCGTATTGAAAATAAACCTAACACGGTGGGTGTTAGGTTTATTTTCAACTTTTTGACTCTGATTATTATTCGTGTTCCGCATATTTTTAAGGCGACGCTTTTGCTGAAGGCCAGAACATTGTTCTGGCCCATGTCAGGATACAAGATCCGCTGCGGGGGGTCGTCGCGTCTCCGTAAACTGTACATACGCCCGACGCGCCAAGCGACTCGCCGCGCACGTCTGCGTGAATGAACCCTATGAAATAATTCTTTTTTCAGAACAAAGGTCGTACATTATTTATTGAAAATCTCAAGAATAAACTTGAATCTTATACCACTTGAGTACTCATTCATCTGAGTTAAATAAAATTAGTGCTCACTTTCAAAACGAAGTGCTTGTCTCAAGCAGATTATAGTGGAATACATATAGTAGCAAGCAACCAAAGGAAATCGATTTACTGAACTTACGGCTTGTTCAGTTAACGTTAACTGATTACTTGTTGACACTTCCTTTAGTTACATAACTAGTTAAGACTCCTAATCAATCGTTCTTTGCCTTAACTGCCAATAAAACGACATACATAACAACACGACTGTAATCCCCGAAGGGTTAGGCACAGTTGTACCTACCTAATTGTACACCCACATTTAGTCAGGTATATTTAAGTCCCGTGCAGAGCCTATTAACATCAACCGGACACAAATCCAGACTCCGTGGCTGCTAATGAGAACTTACTGATGCAAATCCTAATAAAAATTTGCTCGACCCGGGAAATGAACCCAGGAACTCATGCTCAGCAGTCGCGATTACAACCACTAGACCAACGAGGCAGTTAATAAAAAAAAAACATTATAATAACAATCAGATATTTTTCGACTGAGAGCAGCGGTGGCCTAGTGGTGGCAGCTCCGACTTACGAGCAGGAAGCCGTGAGTTCGAACCTAGCCAGGCGCATTACTTTGTGTAATTTATTTCATCACCGCTGCCCTCAAAAACGGTGAAGGAAAACATCGTGAGAAACCGGCATGTCCTAGAACTAATAAATCGAAGACATGTGACATCTACCAACCCGCACTGGGCTCGCGTGGTGGGTTATCTATAACAGCCTACTCTCTCTCACAGAGAGGAGGCCTGTCCCAGCAGTGGGAACATTATAGGCTGATGATGATGATTCTTCGACTAATGGTTGTTTTTAGGGTTCCGTACCCAAAGGGTCAAACGGGACCCTTTGGGTAAGTAATTACTGAGACTTCGCTGTCCGTCCGTCCGTCCGTCCGTCACCAGGCTATATCTCATGAACCGTGATAGTTAGAGAATCAAATTTCTACAGATTATGTTTTTCTATTGATGTTATAATAACAAATACTAAAAACAGAATATAATAAATATTTAAGGGGGGCTCCCATACAAAAAAGTGATTTTTATCTTTTTAATAAATAATGGTTCGGAACCCTTCGTGCGCGAGTCCAACTCGCACTTGGCCGGTTTTTTTTACAGATGATGTGCCACATAATATCATCAGACGGTAAAGACTAACAGTACACTTCGAATAAAACCAATTTATTTTGATTTATTCTTTACCACGACCACAACTTCAGCCCATCGTCCACGATGCTACTCAATAGTATAGTTATACATACTCAAATCAGAAATGAGTAACCAAAATATGATAGCACTGAATGACGCCTTTTGAAGTAGCGCTGGCGTCGCTGGAGAACCTAGGTAACAGAACCGACAGTCGTTGAAGCTGCAGGTAAACACGTACCGTAATGTATGGTAACGTAATGTATGGTACCGTAATGTATGGTAAGTAATGTAAGTATGTATTAGTTTATAGTTAGTGTTTTTATGCTTATATATGTATTGTGTTTTATGGACCTAGTTGCCTGAAATAAAGGATTGTATTGTATAGTAATGCGCAGTATTTGAAGTCCTCTTGCGTGGTAGACCGATGACATTGCGAAGGCCACGATTCCTATGGCTTTGCGTCGTTGAAGTTCTAAATCCGTGTAAGGCAAAAATAGCAACTTTACAGGAGAGAGAAAAAACAGCATTGTTATACCTAGGTAATGGTACAATACTATTTTATAATTTGTGTTCACTTCAATTTAAAAAGAGACGTGGCTTGTTTCTGATTGGTTGAAGCGTCTTCAGATTCTCCAGCAAACGGCATGAAAAACAAAAATGTCAAAACCGCCAAAAAATACTTACCTGGTAATCTTCAACGAGGTTTGAACCAGTCTTCGGTTGCTAGATATGATAAGCTCAGGAGCTATGTGGTAATAATGTTTGTTCCCACTGCTGGGACACAGGCCTTCTCTTTATGAGAGGGAGTGGGCTGTAATCCACCACGCGGGCCCAGTGCGGGTTGCTAGATGTCACAGATATTCGAGTTTTTATTTCTAGGACATGTCGGTTTCCTCACGATGTTTTCCTTCACCGTTTTTGGGGGCAGCGGTGATGAAATTAAATTACACAAAGTAATGCGCCTGCCTGGGTTCGAACCCACGGCTTACTGCTCGTAAGTCGGGGCTGCCACCACTGGGCCACCGCTGCTCTCATTGGGCTACCGCTGCTCTCTGAGAACAGCGGTGGCGTCGTGAACGAACAGCCTTGATAAATATTTAGGTTCTGTAAGAGAGCTTTGGAGATTACAGTTAGTCATTTCAAATATTAATTGGATTGCGGTTTCAGCTTATGAAACATAACACGATGCCTCGTTTTTGTTGGGTCATCTTGTTAGTTATAAACTCTGCATCATTTATTACAGCAAAAAGTTAAAATGAACACTGGCGTTAATTGGCTGTCTTCAGGTTTTTTTTTTACTGAATCGCAGAATCAGCTTCGAAAAAGCCATAAACTCGTTGCTAGACAAACAAACTTGCTTTTAAATAATGAAAAGATCCAAGTCATAGGTCTCGAGTTCGAACCCAAGACACGCACCTCTGATTTTTCGGATTCATGTACATATTGTATAATTATCACTTTATTCGGTGAAGGAAAACATTGTGAGGAAACCAGCATGCCTGAGAGATATTTCTTGACGGTATGTAAAGCTAAGTCAGAGGCCCATGGACGGGCAAAAACTCTGACACCAGGTTATGCAATAACCATATGATAAAGAAAGAAAGAATGAAAAGATGTAGGTAGCTTAACGCCGCCAGCAGTACAGCGATACACTGTAAGTAGATAAGGTTTAAATCCAGTTTTATTAACACTTACAGGCGTTGTATGGTGTCGGCCGTAAAGAATAGCACCATCCCATATCTTCCCGTGGGTGTCGTAAGAGGCGACTAAGGGGCTTGCCAGAGAATGGGCAGCAGCGTTCTCTGTGCTTTTGAGACAACCGTACTGCGATCGCCAGCCCGCCTGCCAAGCGTGGCGATAATGGCAGAACCCCTCATGTTATGTCAATGTGGCGAAACTTGGGGAGGCATATGTCCAGCAGTGGACGTCTTTCGGCTGAAATGATGATGACACGCGTGATATAGTTATATTTGGCAGACATAGCGTCTTTGAACGAATAAAATAGCCAGCGATTGTGACAAACGTTTAAAAATTGTTCCAGAGAAGATAATTCTCGGCATTAATGCCAGTAGCACTTATAATTCGTAACTAACAGTTTCAAACTGCCACACCTAAATTAAGCTAGTAATTAACAGTTTCAAACTGCTTTCACGATTTACTTGCGTCTTTTGCACCAGTACTTAAGATCTAAAATGTAAATACCTTTAGTGAATTGAAAATTCGTTTGCGTTCAAAGTCCCAAACGGAGAAATAGCTAACTACAAAAATAAATAACTCAACTAAAGTTGAGTTTATTTAATTTGAAGTCAACTAAGTCGTAGTTGACTTAATATTTTAAAGAAAATTCTGATCCTGTACAGTAATTAGCACTTTTTTGAGAAATACATAATGAATAAAAAGTGGTGCTAATAGATTAAGGATAATAGATGGAACTAACCGAAACGTCATTCACATCATTAATAAACTAAAATGCACAGGATGCTAATTTATTTATTATAGTTCATTAAAACGGTATTACATCAATTACAGTAATTAACATATAAACAGAAAACAAAAGTTATACATCCAGTTGGCAACATTAAATCGTTTAAACCAAATTAAAATATTAAAACACAGGGACAGTGGACAGTCTTGCATACTTTCTCTCACAGAACGCCAGACATATACGCATTAATTTACTCCATTCATCCGCAAACACATCCCACTCAGGGTTGGCAGTCAGAAGGGCGTTGAGCGTCATAAGAGTCGATACACTGGAGATTCAGCACTGGCTCTGGCTCTGGAGGATATAGGTTAAAATGTAGATGCTGAGGAAAAGACCTTGATAATACAAGGTCTTTTTTTGATGAAGTAGGTAGATAACCTGGATCTACTATGACTATGCAAAAAAGTGTGTGTTTTCAATAACCTTAATCCGTGATGATTAAAAAGGAACCTATTTGGTACATTTATCACTTTTAATTGATATAACTGTATATGACTAAACTTCTGCGGCAAAATAAGAATTGTAAATTATTTTTAAATCTTGTCGTTTTATATGAAGTGAGTAGTGAACTGATAAGTGTAAATATTATAATAAATTAGTTTTAGTCCCATCCAAGTCTTTTCCCCCAATAAATTAGCTTTCCGATCCGAGAATCTCGTCGGAACCTAACTGGATATGCAACAGATTTTTCTTCAAAAGGTTATATTAGATTGGATCAATTTGTTATTTAAATTAAGAAAGAAAGAAAGCAGAAATTATTTTTTTTAACATTTTCTAAATATCTATTTAATTTGTAAGAGTAGCACACAGATAAAGGAAAGACTTATTCGAATGACTAGTCGGTGTTTTAAAATCTTAATATATTTATTATTTTGTTCCATACTTTAGTAGGAGACGTCATATTTTGTAAGACCACGGGTCCTTACAAGTAATATACCAGGAACAAACACCACAGAGTACCTACTAACAGACTAGGGTTACTGATATGGACAGTATGCCAACAATACAGTTCATATTTATTTAGTCAGCTCCTTATGGTCCTTTGTCCGTTCGTATGCTTATTTACATAATATTTTCAAAGCTGTGTAGAATTATCTTTACTGTCGTGGGACAGTAAAGATAATTCTGTCGTGGGATTTGTCGTGGGATGCCTGTGGATAGTTTTAAATAACCCTGCGACATCCCCAAATGGATTCATGATGGTGTCATATCAACGAGAAAAATAGTTTTCACTCGACTGTTATGTATTACGGGTACCTTCTCCCTGATCAGTCCATCCCTGCCCATTGAGCTTGGGGTGTCTACTTAAATGCTTTGTAGGATTTTTAGGTACTTCATCTAAATAAGCCAGCACGTAATGTTAAAGTTTTTTATCAAAACAGTATTCTTCATTTTAAAATACTCTCATTCAGAATCCTGAGCGTTAGCGAGGGAATCAAAAGAGCACGAGGTGAAAAATCTTTGCACTCGAGTGCAACACGTAACTTTTCATTCCACCTCAGCGAGGAAATGACTAAATGCAAAAAAAAAACGTTTACAATCACAAGATAGGTACACTTTTATTTCAGTTTAGGTATTAATTACTACATTATGACAGGTAAGTATTACAGAATAATCTTTAAATTATAACAAAATAATATTACGGTATAATTAACAATGACGTGAAAAAATGCCGCGTAAAGAACCGCGTACAAAGCAAATTGAAAAAGGACACCAAGAAGGTTCCGAGTCTGAGTTTTTAACAAATTAAAAAAAAAGTTGTATGATATATTCGGCACCATAGAGGTAGCAGTAAATAGGTTTAATGTTTTTTTTTAATTCAAAAACTTAGTGCACACGATGTTCTAAATTCAATTTACTTTATCCTCTAGAGAATAAAAACGGCTTTTGCACTCAGATATCGAAGAGTAAAAATACTCTTTCCGAGATGGTGGGATGAAAAAGCTTTTTTAACTTTTATAGATATATACAAGGTGGAGCGGGAGTCGGGAGGTCCGACATTCCTATAAATCACGTAAAGAGTGTTATGTTCTTTACCCGTATACAAAAACTTCAATCCAATGAATACTTTAGCCACAGGAAACTATTTTTCATTTTCTTATTTTTCAACATGATGTAGATCTGAGTCCGTAATAATAGTTTAACATTGTAAGGTCAAGAACCTGTGCAAAACGTTTTCCTGTGGTAAGTATTTATTATTAAGGATTTGATTGATTTTTGTATACGGGTAAAGAACATGACACTCTATAGGTGATTCAAAGGAATGTCGTACGTCCCGCTCCACCTAGTATAATATGTTTCTAAGAAAACTTAGTAAAATATTTAAAATAATCTATAGAAAATTCTCAAAAGTTATTTCCAAACAATTAATAAATGATTTAAAACTTTTGAAGTTCAATTTTAGGAATCAGGGTGCGTTACCTTCGGCTATTATTTATTTAATTAACTTCATGTACAATACTGGTACATATTATAGGCAGACTTAATGACCGACCTATATCAGCAGTAGTCTGTACATGTAACTTATATAATTATATAAATCAAAAGTCATTTATTCAAATTAGGCTGATAATCAGCAAGTTTTAAACGTCAAAATGACAAGAGACAGTCCCCCAAATCGCGCGCCCTTCGCCACTTCCTAGTGTTTTAGTGCGTTATAATTGAAGTACGTAATAGAAAAAACCGGCCAAGTGCGAGTCTTACTCGCACACAGGGTTCCATAGCTCCAAACAATATAATAACAATATTTTGAACTGTCATTCATTAGTTAGTAGTATTAGTTAGTAAACTTCCACACAACCGCAAAACTAAATTTGTTTTTCATAGTATGTTTATGAAAAACAAAGTTACTGCTGCAGTTTGATGAAAAAGTCCCATATCTCAAAAACTAAACATCATATCTTATTGAAACCAATTTTACGTTCTACAATCCTAAATATTTTCAGAATTTTCCTCTTCTTACTTTAGAAGTTAGAGGGGGGGGACACACATTTTACCACTTTGGAAGTGGCTCTAGCGCAAACTATTCAGTTTAGAAAAAAATGATAGTAGAAACATCAATATCATTTTTGAAGACCTATCCATAGATACCCCACACGTATGGGTTTGATGAATTTTTTTTTTTTGGTTTTCATTTCTAAGTATGGGGACCCCCTTAATTTATTGTTTTTTTATATTTTTGCGTAAAAATCCTAATGCGGTTTACAGAATACCAAGTTTCAACAGTATAGTTCTTATAGTTTCGGAAATAAGGGGCTGTGACATACAGACGGACAGACAGACAGACAGACAGACAGACAGACATGACGAATCTATAAGGGTTCCGTTTTTTGCCATTCGGCTACGGAACCCTAAAAACGGTCTTTTAGTTTGAACAGGAGCAGTTTCAGGGATATACTTCTTTACCTGAGACCATTAGATAAATTAATACGATGAAGAATTAGGCACCTGTAAATAAATTAGGTCACAGAGTATTTACAACGTTTATTTTTTTAATGAATAAACGTGTATGTATGTATGTAACTACTGTTTGTTAAAATTGCCATTAAATTAAGCATATAGGTAGTAGTGCAAAAAAAAAATTAAAAAGTAGGTAATAAAGCATCTATTGGTTTGCCAGTAAATTAAAGCAGATAGGTAAGTGGTCTCGATTTTATTTTAACAGTAAAATAAAAGCGAGACCACTTACCTATTGCTTTAATTTACTGGCAAACCAATGGATGCTTTATTTTAATACCTACTCATACAGGCATAGGTATTGCAGATGATTGAGGATATCGGGAAACCTGGAAAATAGGTCGTATGAGGCTTTGGAAACAAACTAACATAATATCACACCTGTAATACCCGACGAGTTAGGCAGAAGTGTACCTAATGGTATACCCACTTTACGCCAGTTATGTTTAAGTCCCATGTAATAGGAGTGAGCCTGTTTCCATCAACCAGGTAGAAATCCAGACTCCGTGGCTGCTTCTGAGAAATTCGTGATAGTAACAATTCGTCCCAATAACAGTAGTCCCGACCCGGGGACCGAACCCAAGACCTCATGCTTTAGAATTTATTTATTTTTTATATTTAGTATATACAGCATGTGCCATTCATACAAAATTTAATTAATCCTATCACTCTGTCTTCTAATATAACCGCAAACGTTCTATCATTCATTATAAAATTCTATTCATCAGCAAACAAGCCCAATCTAGGATTAGGGTCGATCTTAACAAGCTCTTCGATCATCGTTGATAGAACTAAAGCTATATTAGTACACTCCTACACTACACTAGTCCAATACTGACACTAGTACACTCCTACACTAGTGATAATACCAATTTCACTAGCTATCGACATGAACAAGCTTTAACAAAATACTTGACGTATTAATATGATACGTTTGGGACCCATTACCTATATCAAGTATGTAATACACACATAGTGACGAAGATTCCTAATGATCCCATTAGCATAATCATAATCAACTTATAACGTTTCCACTGCTGTGCTGGCTTGTTCTGTAAAAGAAACTTATCCAAAAACCTTAAAATACGTTTGCGCCTGAAGTTTAAAAGTAAAGTTCTATTCGCTCGTAGCAGCAAGGTTTTTGGCAGGCGCAGTCTGATGGGATTCGTTTTTTTTTTCAAACTGGTGAATATTGAAATAACATGAAAGTCCAAATTTAAACCAATTATTTAGACCAGTTTCGGGCACTTTTGAATTGAAAATGAGAACAACGAAGCTCCATAGGTTATTCCTAGGGAAAAGCAAGTAAAAAAAAAATACAATTTAGTGCATCTAGCGGTGAACTTACTTTACTAATCTTAATGAGCATTATATTGAACTGAATGCTTTGTCTGTCTAATTAGGTATGTTATGCATATTTCTAATCAAAGTACGGTGACTTAGTCGTTTGCAATAAAACCGACGCCTGTAATAGCTTTACGTTCTACGACGCAGAAAGGAAGTTCAATGCTCTCACTTGTTGCCAGGCGCTACGTGTAGTCTACGCGGTGCTACGAGGAGCCTTTGAGACGTTGAGAAATCCCGCGCGCGGGCTCAGTGCGGGTTGGTTATTCCTAACTATTTTAAAACAAAAAAAGTAAGTGGATGTAGCACTTAATATGATAAGAATTGAGGAGAACTTCCTGAGTTAGTTAGTTATCCGCAATTCTTATCTCGAATGGTATTAATAGTAATCGATAACCTCGATATCAAATAAGGTTTTTTTTTGTATTTTGACCCTCTTATTTTCTTACGAAAAAATTATTTCTCAATTCATTCAGTAATGAAAACTAAGTGTGTAGGTATTAGGTATTCCTATAGGAAAACCGCAAATGAACAATAACATTTACTTTGTCTGTAATTAGAATCAAGAGAATTCCAATTTTAGCATGCCAATGCATAAAAAAGGTTTTCCTTTATACCTACTACGGGCAGAAGTTATGAATGATTTTACGGTGTTGTTATTCGGTTATAATCAATTGCCATATTAATGATAAATAAATAACCTAATTTGTAGGTATACATACAAGCAGTGATACGGACGGAAAACGAGGAGCAGACAATAGTACATTGTTACCCCAGGGGTGAAAGTAACATATTTAGTCCCGAGACAAAAACAACAGAGTACAAAAACACAGTAAAAATAAAAACATGAATTAGCCAAAGAAAAATTAGTACATTTTATTTCGTATTGCCGCTTTCCCACCAATTTTGTTTTTTTTAATGTATTCAGCCATTATTTTTCATTTTCATCATTGAAAAAATGGTAAATATTTTGCCCAACTCTATGTTATTTTAAAGAAATTGTTGAAACTAAATTATAATAAAATTATTTAAAAATATATATTCTTTAATCAATACTTAACTTTAAGTTATTTTAATTTTACATCGTGGCAGCATAGAAAGTTGGAACATGGTTCAATAAAAATGTGAAAGTAGAACTAGTTTTTTTTTATAATTTGACATCTGTCAGTTGAAAGCGATTCTCCCTAGGGATGAAAAGTATTACTTTCATCCAGCTCCTCAAGCAACTTCAGACCTACTTTCAGAGTATGAGTAATGAAAAATAAACTTACCGACTTATTCACTCAATACTTTCAAGACCCAAAATTTACAGCAATTCCTAATAGGTACCTACAACAAAGGCTTTTAATCTTTCAGTACATGATACAAGTACCTACTAATCCTGATCCTGGATAGAATAACAGTTTAACTTAAGAAGGAACAGTATGAGGACAATGTCTCCCCATTTCTTCTTGCTGAGTAATGCCTCTTGAGCAATAATTTATTTTGATAAAAATCAAGATCTAATGTAGAAAGGTCCCTGTCATTACATAAAATAACCCATTTTTACCGCCGTAATTAGAGGACTACCAAACAAATTTTAAAAGTTTTTAACATAAAAGAAATTTATATGAACCTGGACAACCTCTTTCTTAAAATTTTAATGTCAAAAATAATTGAATTCGTTGAGGTCTGATCTGCAGCTATCCCAATAGCAGCGCGACGGTAATATTTTCATCAAATACCTCTCTCTCTCTTTGACTTTAATATTTGACTGAAATATAACTGGTTGGTTTCGTGGTAGTGCAGCCTACTACTATAATTATTATTAAATATTGTTACGTCGTCTGCTTTACGAGAACAGTCTAGGATTACAATCGAGAGATATCGAGTCTAGAATGACCCCGTATGTCTAGAAGATTCGAGAACAATCCTAGAATGTTTCGCGATGGAAATATCTAGAAAGTTCTGGTTCTAGTTACTGGGAGTAGTTTTACGCCCTAAGCCGAGGCTGGTACCCCAAAGGGGTAGTAGGTGTGTAATTTGTTATTAAGTTTAAGTGTTTTGTGTTAATTAAAGTATACGTCACATCCGTCCGGATGTGACGTATACTATTAAAAAACTAAAATGAAGATGGACAGGTCACATGATGAGAACCAAAAAAGAAAAATGGGCTAAAGACGTAACCGAGTGGTACCCAAGACAGTACAAAAGGAAGAAAGGGAAACAACGTCGTAGGTGGGAGGACGACATTAAAAGAACAGCAGGCAATATGTGGAGAAGAAAAACACATAATCGCACTCTGTGGCAAGGTTTAGGGGAGGCCTATGCTGGAAAGCAAGACAATCTTCGTGAAACTGGTGTCTAGAAGCAAAGTTTAAAATTCATAAAATATGTATATGTAAGATTGTTGAATAAAGGCTATTGTATTGTATTGTATTGTTAATTAAAGAGTTTTAGTGTTTCGTTGGTATTGTGTTAACTTATCCTATACCCAGCTAACATTCAAAGTTAGTTGCGTTGAACTCCCCATTGAGTCTTAGTAGAGGAGTCACTGGAATTGATTTAATTTCATTTAAGGTAATTTATGGTCGATATATCTAACAATGGCCAGAATATATTTGTGCCAGTAGATATGACCGATTGTAAAAGGCCCAATAGGATGCTTATTTAAACGAAGTGTGATTGTCAATAAAACGGTGTAGTATGCTGTAAGTACCTAGCGGGCCAATTTAGACGAAATCATACCGTCATCGTCAGCACGATGATTGATTTTGATTGATGATTCATTGAGTGTATTCCCTACGGAATAGCTTCAGATCTGGCATTTGTACTTTGCATTCATGACGATTAAGTCCTTACTCCCTTGAACAAATACCTGAACTACCTGTTACTTTTCCTCTCATATAAAAAATCTTATATCATCTCTATGATAGCTAAGATACATTTTTCGACCGATCAATATAACCTAGGACTTTGGATAAATAAAAAACAAACACAAACAAAAACATATCAAAATATCAAAATATCGTCTATTTTAATGGTACTGGAGATCTCCATCGTGTATTTTAAATCATAACCTCCGATGCCAGTAAAGTTCACTGATTATGTCACCCATAAACCAATTAAACAAGCCATGTTTAAGCAATGAGTCAGATGACCTACTTATCGAAAAGAAAAGAAACGGTTTCACCCGATGATGTTGTGAGGGTACCCTCTTGATGGTTTGTACTCACAGGTTTAGAGACGCTTTCCTTGTTGCTTGAAAAAATCATTGGTTATGTTCCTCACTTGGCTTTATTTTCGTGGAGGGCGCGATTCTTTATCCCAATTCTGATGAAGGCTCTTACCCGCCGCATCGGAATTACTTATGATATGTGGCACCAGATTTAATTAGATTAAGAAAACAGACGTCGGCGATCCGTCAACGTCTCGTTACGCGCCACCTTCCTTGACAACCACCCAAGTCAATATGGCTTACGACTTGACGTTCCGCCAGAGAGCATTGTAGACCGCTTCTCTCTCGTCTGTGGTCACAGTTTAGTTTGCAACGTGAATCATATGAAGCCTTATTGCAAAGGCGCCGACATATGTAATAAAATCTGTGTGTATGGAATTGAGAAAAGCATCAAATATAAGTTTTATTCACAAAAGTCATCTCATACTTTAAAAAAACGTTTTAGATTTCGCGTATTGACTGTTCACTCTGTTTTTTCCTACTGTCTTTTATTTTAAATCGTCCTGAGTAGAAATAAAATACATTCCTGTTTATTTTTCTTGTTTACTTATATAAATACTAAGGCTTTCGTTGTCTACTTGAATAATAAACTTAATACAAACTAACAATGCTATTGCCTAAATAAATGCTAACCTAAATTATCATATGCCTACCCTTTTCCCAACAAAGTTGGGGTCGGCTTCCAGTCTTACCAGATGTAGATGAATATTAATATTTTACATGGAATGTAAATATTTTACATGCCTGTATGACTCTTACAACACATTTCCTGGGCAAAACGTTGACGACCAAGGGCTGATACTGGTGAAAATCTAGCCTATATAATAGCAGTAAATTTATTTATTATTTATTTTATTTATTTATTCAATAACACTTTACTAAATATAACCGATGGAACTTCAGACCTTGTGTTACGTGATTAGTTGCCTTGTTATACTAATGGTGCATCGTATGTTATTGCAGTACCCATTTAGAAAATGTGACATGACAATCTAAATACATAATATCTAACATACCATCACGCTATAGTTTACATTACCCGTCTGAAGTGCGAATTGTAAAATAAAACAAGCAATTAATGTTTAAAGTAAACTTACCTACACATACACATATCACAACTACAAGCTTTAATGATTTTTGCTTCAGCTGAAATCTCTTCTACCTCCCAATATTTTAACATCATCTGTAGAGATGAAGGTTTAATTTCTGTAGGTTTTTTTGTAATTTGGCTTTATGTTAACAGTTTTAATTAAACTAAAATTCAAATACCTATTTTAATACAATAAACTAAAATAGGTTTTCTCCCAGAGATTTCACCTTCCCATTACGGACAATTAAATTTAAATATGATAATAATAAAAAAAAACACTTGACTTCTTACTTTTGGAAGTCGAGTCGGTCAAAAATAATGACTTAGTCAAGAAGGTTTATTTTTATGGCCTTAATGATAAAACTGTATGACTGATAGCATTTATAGGTAAACAGTATTATTTTATATAATAAAAGTATGACACAATTACGTGCAATTATTAGATGCTAAGAAATGACAAATTCGCTTAATCACAGCATACATTAGATTTATCGTATCAATAATCAATATTAGTAAACAAACGCGTAGTATTGATATGTGAGTCATAATAATCTGAAAGTTTATTAACTCAAGTGAAATAGATAAGTTAGTATAATAGCTAGGAGTTGTGGTGACTAAAATCAACAAATAACTATGAAATTAAGCAATGAACAGGAAAAAGTCGGTCATTTTAAAATTAATATTGTTATTGTGTGGCGATACTCTCCCATTTTATTGACATGATTATTATTCCTTTATTCATTTTTCACACATTGTTTACATTTTAAATATTTTAACAAAATGATATACGTATATTAAAAAATAAAAAAAAAAAACAGTAGCCCACCGGCATGATCGGGAACAGGGTCCGAACTACCGGTGGTCAGGGCTCTTGAGAGAGGAAATTCTGAAAAAAAAATACTGATTTTTGAATTTCTTAATTCAATACTACAATTTTAATGGGATTATCTGTTTAATGACTACATGATAATGATCAATAATTAATTTAAATAAAATATATTACTTCATTTTATATTTACACGCCGAAATTAAAGGCAGATTAAGAGAACAATTTTGTAAATTTTACCAACCTTCCTATAAAGGAATGTTGGTAAAATGTACAAAATTGATCACATAATAGATGTACCTTATTTAGGCAATTTTTTCCTTTTTTTAAGGTTATCCTTTTCCTTTTCGTCGCTTAATCTTATTATTGATTCATCAGAATTGTACTTAATGTCCATACAAAACTAAAACTGGGCGACGCCTTAATCTAACGCTTTATCTATGTTGAATTTCAAGCATAGTGAAAATCCAACAAAGAGCGTTTATAGGCGTAGCGTCAAGCCCCTGTTTTCCTGATCAATCCAGGTTTCGCACTCGGCAGTTGCGTCTTAGAACATGAAACCACTTAGACAATCAACGCTTCAAGGTTTCCATTCCGAAGAAGGAAATGAGTAATTAATATATTACGTGGGGCAAAAGATAACTGGCAAAATTGGCTATAAAGGCTAGATGTTATGTTAAATTGTACATTGTGAAAACCTACCATGTCACATCTGTACCTTTCACCTATTGTTTACTAAAGCAATGAGCAAGGTAGGTACTAACTTTTCTATACTTTTCGGCCCTGAACCTCAGCAAATTATAGTTGTATCGACCTTCCGAGCTCCTAATTACTTGTCTAGAAGCTACACAAAAAGCCGTTACAATGGCATCAATAATCTATACTTCTATACTAATATTATAAAGCTGAAGAGTTTGTTTGTTTGAAAGCGCTAATCTTAGGAACTCCTGATCCGATTTGAAAAAATATTTCAGTGTTAGATAGTCCATTTATCCAGGAAGGCTATAGGCTATATATCATCACGCTACGACAAATACGAGCGGAGCAGCAATGAAAAGTGTTGCAAAAACGGGGAAAATGTGACGCAGACGAAGTTGCGCGGGACAGCCAGTGTTTCTAATAAAGCCATTAATATTGTGCTGTGTGTATCCGTGTTAATGCCTAGGTAAGTTTTCGACGTCGTTGGTTACCTTGCGTGTGCCTTGTTTACATTACCATTATAACGTGTAGGTACGTAATTCCAGTTTTAAGCAAACGTTAGGTCACTCTGTGTAAACTTTAGTGAACAAGGTCATTACATGAAAAATTTAGTCTTCTGTGGATAGGGTTGCCAATGTTACCATTTTGAAATTAGAGAAGTCTTGACAAAAAACTGGATATTTGTGTAAATGCCCCGACATTTAAAATTCAATTTAATTTTAAATATTTATTTTTCCGTATTGCGTAGACCTTTTAATTTTCAAAATTATTTTTTAAAATTTCCTTGTGTTCAATAGTTGACGGACCGCTGGCCTAATACTCAAGAAGTCTACCTGTTTAGGCTAAAGAATGTTCAGTTATCACCACCTGCCTAGCCTTTTTCCAAATTTGGTGGGGACGGCTTCTAGTCTAACCGGATGCAGCTGAATGCCAGTGTTTTACATGAAACGATTGTGTACTAAAATATAACATTAAATTAAGAATTAATTAATAACTTTTTTAGTAAAGAACTTTCAGTAACATCCTATAATAAAAAAGGTCCTCGATCCATTTAGAATTTCCTTAAGTTTTCTTATCAACTTGAGACTGAACGACAAATGTTCTGAAAGTGTTCTGTAATAGCGATGCCATTCTTTTTAAATAATAAATAAGTGTACCTACTATTTGAGAGCTTTCCACGTATTCTTTGATACCGAATACAATTGTATTAGGTGCTCAGACAGACAAACGAAGCTTAGCTCGATACTAGTATTGTTTTTAGGGCTCCAACTAGAAGCCAAAACTAAATGATAATTTATTTTGTGAAAGCGTATGAGTCAGACTAGTATTTCCTAGAAAGTAAATGTCAAAAAAACGGTGTGTAGTTTTCATTATTAATTTTATTCATGTTATTCTAATGGAACTGGACGACTGTGTGTTACTCAGTCACGTTTCAGTAAAAAAGGGCATAGTCATTGACGAAAAATAAATTGGGAGTTTCCGATTAACCATAAATCGGATGGACTTTCGTGGTAACTCAGTTATGTAAACGCAGATTCTGAAACATTTCACATTTTTTTCTGATTTTTTTAAATATAACCGATGAAAAATTTCCCAGGGGGGGGGGGTGAATGATGTTCTGAGTAAGTGGTAACCGGTTTCGCGTCGGTGTCCCTTACACCCTGGATATGCTTTGCAGTATGAAAAACAGAACGAACGCTCCCGGTCGTGGTGACGATGATCCCGTGCAGTGCTAATAACTGTGCGTCGACCTTTAAATACACTGTTAGACATTATAGGTACCTGAGGAGCTCGTGGCTAAATAATAACAGCCGCCCAGGGCGATCTTTAAGGTTAAGCCGTGCTTGCCGAGGTTGGTCTGTGGATGGGTGACCATAATTACATATCGAGTTTCCTCCGTGCCTCGGAAAGCACGTTAAGCCGTTGGTCCCGGCTGTCATTTGTAGATCTTTGACGAGTAGTCAGAAGCTAAAAGTCTGATATCCAGTCTTACCAAGGGGTATCGTATTACCCAGTTACTGGGTTGTGGAGGTCAGATAGGCAGTCGCTTCATGTAAAATACTGGTACTCAGCTGCATCCGGTTATATTGGAAGCCGACCCCAAGATAGTTTGGGAAAAGGCTAGGCAGATGATGATGATGACTTTATAGGTACCTAATATGCTGCTGTACTTTTTTGTTGCATAGGTAAAACTTTAATTATCCTGCTTGCGGATTAATTATTATTATTTCAATAGGTAAAAAATAGGAAAAAATAACATCATGTAATATGTGTTTTCCGAAAAAGACATAATGCAATTTTATCAAAATCGGTTCATCTGTTAAGGAGCTACGATGCCACAGACAGAAACACTCTTTTTTAGTCGGGGGTTAAATATTAAAGTTTTGCAAGCACATTCGCAAAAAACTAGATCTACAGCTACCACTGTTTGTCTCGTGCGTCACCCAAAGGTTGACTGGTAGAAAATGCCTATGGCTTTAATGTCATGCCTATGTACTCTGTGCTTCAACCATACTACCCATAACAGCGCCCCATAGTGGATCATATTATAAAACCTCCCTGTTGTCGTAAAATATACATACAAGTAAGGTCTGACTATCATAGCTTATAAGTGAAGTTGTTGCTAACATTATAAGTTTTTTTATGTAGGTAATTTAATTGGATCATGAAGTGTGTTAGATAAAGTTTTTTTATATTACTTAAATGTTATAAATTATTTATATTAAATGGCACAACTCCGGACTACTGCCATGATATCTGAGACTAACTCAGATCCTGGACCTGCCATGATCTTCTAAAAACGTATTGATTTAACTTTGCTTCAATTAATTTAATCTGTGGGACAGAGATGGCGCTAGACGGCCTGTATAGCCTCATCCCTGTCCCAGGAGGTTGAAGACCAATCCCAGGCTAGGGTATATATGCGTTTAAATTTTTAAGTCATTAGCCCAACGTCGTAAAAATCACTAAACAATGTCTTTCAAATTGCTATTGTGAGTGTGCTAGCATGCATAACCCTGTGCCATAATCGCACGCAATAAACAGTGCATATAGTTCACAAATCCCGTAATAGAAAAGGTCGCTTGAATTCTCATTAGTCACACGACTGATTGGCTGCACAGCTTACACTGCGGGTAATCATGCATGCAACAGAATAAGCAGAACTGTTTGGCCACCTTGAACTGTAGTATAATAAACATTATACCTTCCACAAGGTTAAAACTTCGCAGGAAATGATTATTTTCAAGCTTTGCGATCGAGCACCTCCCGATCGTAAAACATTTCTATTAAATTACAGAAAAAACGTATACCTAGCAGCTTTCAGCGATTATTAATTAATCTCCCCTAGCAACAGACGGTGGCAGTTTTCAGCGATCTGTCACTATGGGTAAGCAGTGCGAATAATTTGTTGCGCTCAAAATAAATCGGCAGATTCGACGATATTGCTGCAAGATGCCAAACTGTTGAAGACGCAAGAAAATCAACAAAAATAAGGCCAATTCGAAATACCTACACACTACTAAAATAAATCCAAATTATAGTTTTTGGATAAATATATTTGACGCTCATAAAAGTCAAAGTCGCGGCGCATCTAAGCGGCCGTCCACACCAAATTTAAAGTATGTCAGACACGTGCGAGGAAAATTACGTAGATGTAGTCGTATGGTGTGCGATGGATGAGCTAGCGACGAAGAGAGCGTCGCGAGGCGAGAGGCGCGTGGGTCGCGCCCCGCTGCCGCCACGATGACGCATCGTGCCGAGTCTGACGTAACTGTAACCAGCTTACACTACGTATCCCACGATAAATTGAAAAATAGGAAATTTCACTAATAAATAGAGAAAAACCCAAAATTCAAACCCTTATCTAGATAGATCAATAAAACAAAACAAAAAAATAATTTTATAAATTCAATCGAGCCTAAAATGAACCACAGAATAAATCGGAACAAAAAACACTATTTTACATTGATACAATAGAAATGTCTCATTTTATTAGTTACATTAACAAACTAAACAGGAGCACCAAAAATATCTCGAGAACTATCGTCGGAACGATCGTCCGTGTTCGTCGTGGCGGAGACATACTAGTGGAATAGGTAGTTGCAGTGTTTGGCCGGCGGGTCGGCCCCGACCCCATCCCATCCGTGGTACTGAGCAGTCCACCATAGAACGCCGCGCGCGCCGCCTGTATCGCACCACCGTACCACACCACGTGCCACTGACTACCGCTCAACTGTGCGCCGATTGTGAAAACGTGAATTAACCTAGCTTTTCGTCGCGCGAAAACCGACAAGGTCGCTCTAGATTCTCAAAACTTTTTGTCAAATCTGTGTTAAAACCCGTGCCACCGTATAGCTCAAGGAACTTTTTGCTTCAATGCAGTTTACTGTTTACAGTGAATGTAAATAATCGCAGCGACGCTACGCCGGTTTTCAGGTAGTGTGTCAAGGTCATTATGCGTACATCTAACTTAGTGTTAAGCTTGGAAAACCATCTGTATGATAAATAGATTTTCTATATATTTACAGGGCTCGGTTCTTTTTTCAAAAAAATGTGTGTAGTTTAACAACAGCATTTATATAATATAACCTAACATCGTTTCCAAACGTGTTTCGAGAAGGTACATCTTCAAGGCGCGGGTCGATTCTTTTGAGGTCTAGGGTTCGATTCTTACAAATGTGATTCGAATAGTAAAATGGCCCCTGCATTACTCAACGGTAACTCGAGATTATAATGCCTGACATATCGTAGAACTTACTAGAGGGACAGATTTGTTGCGCATTAACTGAGAACTTGGTAATAACTTAGCATTCATTAGTAGTCCGTTGACCGCCTTTGGTAAACAGTACTCTACTGTTCTATACTCTAAACTGATAGTTCTAGGTCATATCTCTGATTTATGGATTTTTCAAAGTTCTATATTATCATTGAGACTTCTTCATCGACTGTGGGGCTACTTTTCATGACATCATCACAAAAGTCAAAATTGGTTGTCAAAATTTTATTGGTGAAAGAAAAACTTGAACTTGTTGTGAAAGAAGACAACAAAACAAAACACCAACGAATATAAATAATTGTTACTATGTCTTCACAAAACGCTTTAAATATTCCGAGTTGTTTGAATAATTACCGCATTCTAACTCATTCTTTATCTGATACAAGCATTTGACAACTAGCAGAGACCCGTTCTACGAATGGTCGTTCGTACTTGTTCGTAGGGCATGACGCCTCTCAGGGCCGTAGGAATCGTTGGAATTAACGCAGAGTCGTAGATATTTTGATAAGCTTTCTCTTTTTCTGTCGCAACGCGCAGTTACGAGATTCTCGTGGGCGATGTAAGAACTTGTATCTCCTACAAAACTATGATCTATGAATGATGCGTTTTAAATTTGTTGCGGCATGTTGGTAGTACGCGTTATTTTTGTACGTGTTCGTTATTTTAATGAAATGTCTGGATGAGAATATTGATTTGCTGGTTCTAGAACGAGTAGTGAGCTCTGACTACGAGTGATAACGTTCTTTATCGGACCGAAAAGTAATATCATACTAGCAGTGACGGACATACATAATAATAAAACGAAATTGTAGAATTTATCTTAATTACACAAAAATTTAGGTACCTACAGTAAATATGATTACGATAACGGCATAAAATGTGTACTTGTGTGTTCAACAAAGTTAGAGCCGCAGATTTTATGATGTGACAATGTTGTTATGTAGTTTATTGTTCATTGTTGTAACTATGCACTATGTGGGCCTTCATGTGCTTTTAAACATGGCAAAAGATAATTATACCTTTCTACACTGAGTCTACATTAGGAGCTCGGAAAAAATTTTTGAAGTAACAAATGTGGGTATCAACATTCAGCTAAACAAGTCTATCTACAATTCTATATATGGAAATATTGAGACGTAACCGGTCTCAACGGGTAATTAGAAATTACACAGACTTCAGAGTAACTTATCTAATCTTGCCTTGTGCATATTATGGCATAGATAATGTCTGCTTGTACTTTGTTTTTTTTTTTGACATAATGTGAAGTAAAGTTATAACATAAACTAAGCCCCACAAACCGTAGATGAAATGATCATAAACGTTCTAAAAATTAATTAAAGGGCCTCCCTTCTTTTATAGTCGATAAAAAGTACTGAATTAAATGGATTTGAAAAAAAAAAAACAGTAATAAAAAGCTATTGCCAATCTTTCGGTATTAGGTATTGCACGCCCTAATATTATTGCAATTTTGGAAAAGTTCTAAAATGGCGACCGCGAACCGGAAGACAATGTATTGGAAGGCCTCCCACTAGGTGGACCGATGACCTGGTGAAGGTTGCGGGGATCTGCTGGATGAGAGTCGCACGGGACCGTTCAATATGTCGACACTTGGGGGAGGCCTATGTCCAGCAGTGGACGTCTTCGACCGAAATTATGCTGATGATGATGTTGTTGGAAGTCCTAGTGAAAACGGACATTATTTGTTAACTCTCAAATAAGTTTAGGGAGAGGTGTTACTGTAAATAACCCAGTAACATCACAGTCTGTTTGTTGTCTGTCTATTTTATCTGTATGTCAACACACGAATGCGTCATATAAACCGTTAATAAATGAATAAATTGTTGAACACGCCTTCATTTCGAATCGATAAACTTCTCCGTATTTGTAGTAATTTAAAAAACAAAAACCAGGATGATTCATATAATGATACAACGTAGCTACTATATTCCTACTCAAAAATTAACCTAAAGTAAGTAAGTACTTACATCCAATAAAAAGTAGCCATGAACGATGTTTATACCAAATTGACTGTTGACACGCATCATTACCCATTCAATGCTATCAGACAAGTGACTGTTTTTTTAGAACAAACGAACGTTCTAGAACTGTCAACAGTATAGTAAAATACCTAGATTTTGCTTGTGAACAAAGATGTGTTGAAAGATACCTATAGATGAACGTTAGTCATCTAATATTACCTATGCCATATAATATCATATCATTAGCTTTGAAACGTGAATATATTTTTCATCATACTGTTCTTTAAATTATTGATACCCTCCTAATGTGAAAAAACTATGACAGTGTTTGCAGCACACTACCCACCTATATTAATTAGACAATGTTCATAGATTAGTCAGACAAATAATGGTTATACAGCTTGTTAATTAGAATACAGAACGACGTACATTGATGGCTGAAGGCTATTAGGTAAATTGTAAAACAAAACATACATGGTTTGATTATCTTGAATGGGTTGACAGCTATAACGTTGAATTTATAAGTGAAACGAGTAGGTACTGTGATGTTAAATCCTATATTGCGTAAAAATATAATTTGATAATAGATTGAAATATATTGTGGTGTGCCTTTTAAAACTATCTATGTGACTGTTTAATCAAAACAAAAAAATAATTAGTGGTAATCAAGTTATTCACAAAAACAAGTCTACAATTTTAAATAACGAACTATTTAAAGAAGAAACAGTGTCGCGTAATTGGAAAGGATCGCGTTCTGTGTCGATCTGTCTCACTCACCGTGTCATCGCGGCCACCGGCCGCAGCGATAAGCCCCGGTTACCAGCACTGTGACGCACAGTGAACGACTGCTGGAAAAGATCGCGTTCCGTGTCGATCTGAGCCGATCCTTATTCTACGATCTACAACTGTATGAGTCACGCCGTATTTACCATGTCAAACAACTCTGACTTACAATTGTTTTCAGTAGAAAGTGATAACGTAGTAACCATTAGAAAACAGCAAAGCAAAATAACCATAAGTACAGAAAGTTCCTTTGCGTCCTTGTCAGTTGATGATGACAACAAATACTCATATATTACGTCTTACAACAAACATAACACTCAATTACAACTTAATAAAAATGAAACAATTACAGAATTAGGGGCATTAGTTAGCACCTTGCGGAAAAAATTGGTATCTGCGGATAGTGAAATTGAAAGCTTATTAGCAAAGAATACTTCACTTAAAATATTATAATTAACAATAAGAAAGTTATGAACAATCTGAATATATATAATAAAAATATGTAATAGTACACTTAAAAGAGTTTCCACATTAATTAGGAGGAAAAGTATAAATACAGGAATAGTATTTTTTCCTATGAAGAAGATTACTTGAATCAAAGTAGAAACATAACACCTAAATCTGAAATAAAAACACAGAAGCTAAGCAGCAAACGGACCACAACAGAAAAACAACAAGCAAATACTTCACCACAAACACAAAACAAAACAAGTCAAAGTATGGAAATAGAGGATAATGTGAAATCTACCAAGAATAGGTTATGCATTGTTAGTGCTAACAAAACAAATAATATTCTGTTTCGCAAAACTTTACAAAACTTAAAGATCTGTCACTATGTGTCACTATATGTCGAAGTGCGGATTGCTACAAATTATCAGCACTTTGCATCAAAAAGTTGTGCGTTACTCGTAAAGCGATTACTGTGTAATTTTGATTGGAGAAGAAGATTTTCAAAACACTAAAAAATATTTAGAAATCACAATAGGATTAACGAAAACACTGGAAAAAATTCAGCATACAAAAATTTTTTTGTGCCTACCAAACTAAACGATTATTCAACGATGTTCAACTAGCGTAACGTTTTACAACTTACTTCAATTAGATTTATTGTCAAATAATTATGTTTTTTTACTAGGCTCTAATTAATATTTTTCCTTTGCTGTTACTTATAAAAAATTATGATCTTTCAATGGCACCACTTGATCTTGAACCTGATCACATGCATGTTATTCATCTGAATGTTGCCAGACTTATAAATAAATCTGATCTATTAGCAAGTAAACAAATAATTGTAGATGTTATATGCATAACCGCACATTTTATAGTCTCGGGCCAGGAGCATCTTCTACATTTACCTAATTATAGGCTCGCTGCATGTTTTGCAAGTGGCAACATAAAACGCGGTGGAGCCGTATTTTAGTCAAAAAGGGTCATGAGTATAAAGAATTACCCGACATAATAAAACACTCGGTTTCAGGAATAATGGAATGTTGTGACATAAAAATGAAACAACATAATTTAATTTTATTATGTATGTATAGACCGCCTAAGCTGTCCAACTTAAGTAAATTTTAAATGTATTCTAAAAATATATGTACCAAGCGTCACCTAAAATAATTGTATGCGGCGATTTTAATATAGACGTTTCAAGAAATAACAGAATAACTTTGGAATTTAAAATGCTTTCTCCAGAGTTACAACCTCAATTTAGAAATGATTGAAGCGACACGTCCTATTAGTAATACCAGACAAAAATCCCATTGTCAAGCATTAGATTTCGGGCTTTCACATCATACAGCTCAAACAATTAAGATAAAAGTAAATAAATAGTGCTTGGTAACTTGAAGAACTAAGACTTGAGATACTTGTGAAGAAAATTTCATTAAATTTAATAACTATCTGCAAAATCCTTCGTTTTCTGACTACATAAAACAGAGTATTTGGACAAAGCGGATGATAATTTCTTTGAAATATTTAAGGTTATGCGAGACTGCTTTCCCTCTATGCTAGTGACAATAAAATCAGAAAAACCAATTTAAGTGGATATCGCATGGCATGATTATTCCGTAAAAGGCAACGAAATTTACTTTGGAAACATAGACTATAGCCGTCACCAGAAAATAAAAACGCTTACGCTCTCTCTAAACGCTTAAATCTAAAAGCTCAATATAATTACTTAATCAAGAACTCAAAGAATAAATCAAAAATCTTATGGCAAATAGTTAATAACAGCATAATGTATAGGGTACCAAATTCAGACATAAGAAATAATAATCAAATAGATCCGAAAGAAATAGCACAGTTTTTCAATAATTTTGTCATTGACCAAATTACTAATATACCCAATAACCCAATGCACGGCGTTAAGAATGTAGACCATAACCCAAACTCAATATTTGTGGCACCAGTTGTACCTAAAGACATGATGAGAATAATTAAATCACTAAAAAACAAAAAGAGCTTTAGTTATTACGGGATTTCCACTCAGGCATAAAATTTGTTCCTAATAGTATAGCTGGCCCTTTAACTCATATTATTAACTTTAGCATAACATTAGGAACATTTCCTGATAACTTAAAAAGTGTAATTGTGAAACCAATACATAAAAAACAGTAAAAATGATATGTCGAACTATAGGCCGATAGCTTAAATTCCCGTTATTTCTAAGATAATAGAAAAAGTCATATATGAAGCAATATCATCATTCCTGACTAAATTTTAATATACTTTGCGAAAAGCAATACGGGTTTATGAAAAATAGAAATATAAACATGGCAATTTTTGACCTGTTCAATAAATTTATGTCGAATGTTGATAATAAAACGCCTATATGTGCTATAGTTATATACGGATATGTCGAATGCTTTCGATTTTGTCAATCATAACATACTGCTTCAAAAACTAAACGCCTATGGTATTCAAGGTGATATCCTGAACTTAATAGAAACATACGTACCCGGTCGCAAACAGATCACAGAAATTTACAAAATATGTGCCAAATCTAAATTAGAACAAAAATACTTGTCGTCCCATAGATAATTTAAATTCGGCGTACCACAGGGAAGCGTCCTTGGGCCATTGTTATTTTTAATCTAAATTAAAGACCTCCCACACCAAATCCATCATGCCATGGGACTGTTTGCCGACGATAGTATAGCACTCTTAAAATGCGACAATAATGAAAATTATGAAAACGATATATACGACCCCATTAAAAATATAATAAATTGGCTAAATAGTAACAAATTACAAATAAACCTACTAAAAACAAAGATAATGCATTTTACCAAAGACTTCGTATCAATGATCAAAATGTTAATTAAAATAGTTAAAATGTAGACAGAGTAGATGTGAGAAATTTTCTAGGGATTTTTATTTGACAGTCAACTGACATTGAATGCACAGGCAGAACCAAACTGCAAAAAACTTAGCGCATCTGCATATGCACTTTTTAATCTTAAATAAAAAGTTAATATGAACACAGTATTACTAGCATATCTTATTCTTGTGGTTTCCATTTTAGGGTTTGGTATTATTTACATATTATTATATGGATCAACTGTTGCGAAATAGTATTTTAAAAGCTCAAAAATGCTGGTTCCGATCAATATTTGGCTTGAAAGTTACAGCTGTGTTCCAATGTTTAAGAGTCATAATCTATTAACATTTCCGTGTCTTTACATTTTAGAAGTTGCTCCTTTGGTTAAATGTAATCGGTAGCTTTTTTTAACTTTATCGGAAAGCAGATACGAGATGTAACTTTGCTATCTCAATACCAAAATTTGTTACGCACGCTTTTCTGAGGAAAAGTGTTTTTGGTATGACACAGGTTATTTTTAACCACATTCCTAATGCCATAAAAGAGGAACCAGTAACAACATTCAAAATGAAACTAACTGAACTTCTATTAAATAAATGTTTCTACTCATCGGACTTTCTAGCTGATGCATTTTAGTTGTGTGTAAGGAGCTCGTGGCTAAATAATAACAGCGGCAAGGGTTGATCTTTAAGGTTAAGCCGTGCTTGTCGAGGTTGGTCCTTGGATGGGTGACCATAATTACATACCGACTTTTCACCGTGCTTCGGAAAGCAGGTTAAGCCGTTGGTCCCGGCTGTCATTTGTTGATCTTTGACAGTCGTTACGAGTAGTCAGAAACCAAAAGTATGACATCCAGTCTTACCAAGGGGTACCTGTCGTATTACCCAGTTACTACATTGTAGAGGTCAGATAGGCAGTCACTTCATGTAAAATACTGGTACTGCTGCTACTGCTAGCTGCATCCGGTTAGACTCGAAGCCGATCTCAAGATAGTTTGGGTAAAGGCTAGGCAGATAGTGAAATTTTAGTTGTGTGTCAATGTTTGTATGCTTCATGATGAACTGCAACAATTTGCATGCCATAGTGGTAGAATGTACAAGGATTCTTTAATATGATTGTAACCACCTTATTGCGAAGACCTACATTATGAGCAAATAAATGAATATTCTATTCTATCCATACATACATGAATATACATAATTAACGTTAAGAGCGCGAACCTGATTCTTATGCACGGAATATGGTTCGTCGAAATGGCACATGACGTCAGTTTTCTACCCTCATAGCTAGTAACACGATTATTATACTCCCTCCCCCATTCCCTCTTGCTAGCTCGGTTCCAACCGGCCTTGAACGCACGTATTAATATAAATATGACACAATCCAGGCAATGATGTCATTTCAGAAAATATTAGGCATGACACACTAACGCAACTACAGGCTCGTGTTGAAGATGAAATTTAGCAGCGAATTTCTCCCATCTATCTGAAATTCGTGAATTTTCTGAACAAATACCCAACATACCAAGCGCTGTAAGCACTTGTAAGATTATAATAGTTTGAAAATATTTTACAATCACAACTTCTCACCGTAGAAAATAGCTTTTAAAACTCGCTATGTAAACGTAGGTAGTTATATTTACAAATATATTTTTGCACACAACTGTACTGTATAATATACGTATGTACGAAAGTGTTCACGGAATGTAAAACTTTATCTGTACCATAGAACATGGCCCATTTATCTAAAGCAGTGAACTAAGTTTTAATAACACATTCAATCTTTGCAAACGTTAATTTAGAGTTATTAAAACTGTAAAGAAAATTAACTTATCTTATCGTTTGTGGATTCATGGATTTTAATGGTGAATTACAAATTAAAAGGAAAATATGGAAAAATATGTAATGTCATCGTCAGTTCAAACAAAATCTTTCATTGATAATACCGAGCTCTAGTTTGTTTACTCAGACACGGTGAGTGTGTTTCGATGTGTGTGTGCGCGGAAAAGGGAGTCACTGACTGACATACACGTGTCCAAAATCAACAGGCTCACGCACACACATAAGGGCGCGCCCACAAATGAGTGAATTTAATGTAAGTAGGTACCATTCGAATTATTTTGTCATCTTGTGCCACTTACTTCTGTGACAAAGTGTATTTATTTGGATCTGTTAATTTGTCCCCGCTTCCATACAAACAGTTTCGAGGTCGTTGACATACATTTTTGTGTAAGAACACGGTAGCGGAGAGATATTTTGAAATTACAAGTAGAGAGAAGAAAACATTAATGTGAAGTAGTATTTATTTTGGTAGGTATTCATCAATCGTTGATTAAAAGCACACGAGACGTATTTACTGTATAAATTATCCGTCATATTTATCTGGAATAAATTAACAATGACGTTGACTATCAAAATGTTCAATACGTGCATTCGTTTCAGCTGTTTAAAGAACAATACGGTACCTATTATTTTACGCCACACGTCATTGGTGTTAACAAAACCAGTATAAGCTGGTCTTCTTATTTCATTGGAATTCCGGACTACGGTGGGCTATCTCAAGGTTGAAATTTTAACAAGTGTTAAGCCCTAACCTAACCTTCCGCATGTGTAACTGTATGACACTGTATGACTAACTTTGTTACTATTGTTATGACGTCCTTGGTAGCCACCCTGAGGGAATTACCTCTAGGTTTGTTGAGTTTTCCTCATGAAGTTTTCCTTCTAAGAAATGGAATCTAGTACCATAGGTAAGTTTATTTACGAATCATAGGTTAGGTGCTTAAAGTTTCCTTCATACTATACACATATTTGTAGTCGATCTTGGTATTGCTTAATTAAGGTGGAAGTAAAGGGTGGCCCGCGAAACACAAATTATCAGTTTTTATGTTGAATAAAATATGATACGCGGCCGTAACTAATATGGCTTTACTGAGTTATAATCATTAAAGTCTTAAATTTTATGTAAATACGTACGTTTTACGGCCACGATTCAGATTTTATTCAACATAAAACCTGACACTGACATTTTGCAAAAAAACGTTAGAAAATTTGAATTTCGCGGGCCACGCAATCCGCGCAGAATTCAAATTTTCTAACGGTTATCCCATTGAATGAGAATGAATTTTAATGAAAAAGTCATTCAATGGTATTAAAATATATACTTACAAGGTTGTGTTGATGATTTTACTGATTATAATTCTATAAATACATTTATAAAAGTTACGGTCGCGAATCATATTTTGTTCAACATACAGCTTGACACTGACTGGAAAATAAAAAATAAAAGTAAGAAAAATTGAATTTCGCACATATTTTCTTTACTAGCAGCGCCACTGCACACAGTGGTCATACTATTACGTAATTATAAGATGGTCTTTACATAAGAATTCCATGGTTGTTATGAATCGAGCCATGATTCAGAAATTAAGCCTGTTTCGTTTGTGAATAATAAAATTTGTTCTCTTAACCGGTTTTTACGAATACCAACAATATTTCTTGTAACAAATAACTATGTTGTAATACATAGTCGCTCATACATATTTATGGATGCTGAATATGATTCCTTGGGATATTATTATATAAATTTCGTAATGAGCATCAAAAACTATATTAATAACAAAATGATAAAAATATACAATTTTAAATGATACAATCAAGATCAGATTATGATCTTGTCTTCTACGTAAATATGTATATTTACACAAATTATAAAAAAGCCGCTTTTTGTGTTTATCCACAGTTTATCTGTATGACCACGTTCTTGTTCATTTGCTGTTCAATTCATTTATTTGTTTATGTTTACACAAAATACATACTATTCTACAATAAAATTTATAAGTTATACAATATTATTTTACATAATATATTTTATTCATCATAATGTAATAAAGTGTTCCCTGTAAAAAAAATTAACAATAATACTTAATACTTTCAAGATCAGATTACGATCAGACCTTTTACCATGATTATAAAGTTCAATCAATCGAGAATCAATTGATTTACGTTAGTAAAGATTCCTCACAATCCGCTGACTCATTCGAGCAGTTAGTAACACCAAAGTCAAGGACGAGGTCACACCTATTCTGGTTTTAACGCTTACGGCTGACGATTAACTGACTAACCAATGCCTACATGAAAACTGTCCATACAGCATAGGTAGTGTTGTACAAATATCTAAATAAAAAAAAAATACGGTAACATGTAGTTTGGTACAGATAATATGGTTTTATCGTGTCTCATATTCATGAAAGTTCAGATAACGTTTTCATGACGACGGCCGCGGCTGCTTTAGAAGTTCAGTCTCATTTACCAGCTTCATTTAGTTCATACTTAGCTTATTACATTCCCACTGTTGCGTCACAGGCCTGTATGTCAGTGTCCCATATACATTGGGCTCTAACTATATTTTGTAACTTTGCTCCACACTAGGAATTTCTCCTGTACCGTGGGTGCGTTTACAAATATATAGACTCACATACACAAACAGCTAGACCCGAAACTACTATAAGTAGGCCATACTTGTGTTTGTTCCGTGTGGGTATAGAACCCGCGACACGCAACGAAGAAGTCAATCCCTGCTTTTTTCCTCACCATGTGACAAATGTTTTGTTTTGCTGTTAACAAAACTTTACCTCCTACTCAATAAAACACATTTTAACCTATGTACTCATACCTATTTACTTTTGTGCTGTCATCTACGTAATGGATCCAGCCTTCACTCCCCATCAGTATCGAATTACTGATCCCTACTTATGAACCGCTTACGTCACGTGGGTAAATAAAACCGTTAGAGGGACTTGAACTCTTGTGCCCCTATTAACTAAGTAGATAACTCAGTAGAGCTTCTTTTGAAAGTGCTGGCCGTACTAGTACGATGGGAGATTATGGTTCATGGTAAGGCAGATTCTATTTCTACAGTCAGATATGTGGATAAGAAATGAAAGTCAGTTTCAATCACATAAGACCTTGAGTTTTGCCTTAAAGTTAAGTCTCATAAAATTATAAGGAACAGTGTTAGTAGACTGAGCAAGGGTTAAAAGGCGTTATCTGGGCTGGCACGTTCCACGAAAGACTCTAATAATTGCCTTCCATCCAGGGATCAGGAAGGGCCACCACGCAGTAAAAAAAAATTACCTACATTAGATGAACCGTCGCGTCATCGTATTGACCACATTAAAAATAAATCAGCTGAATGTCAAGCAAATTCGCATCAAAAACTGGAGCTATAATTTTCCAAATTATTACGCGGGTAAAGCGCGTTTACTAAGGAAAAATCTCTATAACGTGGAATGACGAACCAAACGTACACTTGTTGCAATTGAATGAATTAATGAAAGTCACGCTTTTGTTTCGTAATTAATTAAGCCGTAACACCCGTAACTGGTTATGAGAGAACCTCACGACATGCTGTTAAGGTTCTCGCGACACGGCATGACCAACTGATGAAAACATAGAACTGTATCAGTCCATTGACTTTAGAATGTACTATGGAATTTAGTTTGCTTAAATCAAATCAAAATAATGGTTATGACTACCTATCTGTTAAACTATCTCAGTAGCAGGTATAGGACATAGATCGGAACAGAAATCACGGATAAGTCGGTAAACATACCTACGTAAAAAAAATCCTTTTTTATTTAGAAATAGGCTAGCAGATTTACAAACGTCATCATTATCTGCCTAGCCTTTTCCCAAACTATGTTGGGTTCGGCTTCCAGTCTAACCGGATGCAGCTGAGTACCAGTATTTTACATGAAGCGACTGCCTATCTGACCTCCACAACCCAGTAACTGCGTAATACGATAACCCTTGGTAAGGCTGGATGTCAGACTTTCGGCTTCTGACAACTCGTAACGACTATCAAAGATGATATGATGAATGAGATACAAACGTGATGGGCATTAATATCCAAAAAGTAAGAAACAAAAACAAAATAACACACTTCCGTTTTACTTGTCTCTCTAAATTATCATTTAACTGATGAAACGTCAACAGACGTTACAGAGGAAACTGTTTTATAACCGAATTGCTTTGCTATCAAGGTCGTTTCCAAGGAGGAGAAAGCTAAGAACATTAAGATTATAATATTAACAAACTGGTTTCTGAAAGGTTTTGTTATTCGTTGGCGTAACCAAGTCTCGGATGAGTGACTGTTTTTATCTAACACATCAACATACCTTTGTGTCTATGACGTCACTCTGTTAGACTTGCTGTTCTTTTACGAGAAGAATTAAATTTGTTCTAACTTTTGAAGTATTTCTATTGTATACTCAGCCCTAAATTTTTGGTTCAAAGATATGCCTTTCCTTCCGATTGCTTCCTTCGTCGTTTTGAGCAACAAACAGTACACTTGCCTAGAAGTCATGTGATAAAATAAGCACACAAAACATTTAATTTCATGGCGTTTGATTTATGAAATTGCTGAAAGTTTATAAAGTTTTCTGTGTCTTTTCCCACCATGACTCGCATTCTTGCTTCTATTAAGGATCGAAATTTAGAAATGAAAATTATTAAGAAATATCTAGTCATTTATTTTTGTAGGTCTCATTATTTATTGAGTATCTAACCTAATATCAAAAAAGGGTAGAACAAAAACAACAAATAAACATATTAAGTACATTGAACATAATAGGACACTTGGTGTTGAAGTAGTCCTCTACATTGTTGTCAACCGCAAACGTGCCCACTTATTTATTATACATATACTTAGTATCTTATTACAAAGCATATCGGTAAAAGTCAAGGATGAAATTATAAGCTTTACGAGTAAAAAATGTGAGAACTAACTAATTCTTACTGAAATCAGTTCCGTTTCATAAATTTTGAAGCACAATGTAAAAAGGTAGCTTGTAAGATTTATTAAATAAATAACTTAATTTGGATTTCTCGAAACGTTTTGAAACTTACCTTTGTTTAATTATTTTATAGGAATCTTGTAATCTTCTTGGAGATGGTGCTGAATTTTGTTTCAATCTTTGCAGACGGGTTTTATTATTTATTTAATGAAGATCACTTTTGCATCAAAATACATTATTAGTTGTTAGGGCTAACTATCTACACTTTTTCCTATTCTAAATTTGAACCTTTTTACGAGTTTTTTTTTTGTGAATGGCGTCTCGCAGTTCAACCTAGGAGGTTGTCGTCTGCTTAACCGGACTATCCTGTGGGTGCCTTGAGTGTAAGGCCTCCAGCTAGGGCATAAAAACTACTTACAAACTAAGGGACTACACGCTAAGGCCACCCCCTTTGGGGTACGAGCCTCGGCTTAGGGCGTCGCTGGGGGAGGACAGAATGGGGACAGGCTGGATCTGAATGATATCAATATTTAGGGGCTGATTTAAAAGTACTGGCACAGCATCGCGGGCTGGCTCTATCGTCGGGAAGTGAGTTTCTTTACGTGATAAACGTCTTTTCTTTTATGATTTCTTGGCGTTTGTAAAGCCATTCAGTTTAAAACACCTACTGCATCTGCCCTTAGTACTAAAACTTATATGCTGTGTGTTAGCTTTACAGAACATTGGAGAACATACATAAAACTAGACATCCTAATCCTAATTTCCTAACTAATATTACACATGCGAAAGTAAGTTTGTTTGTATGGTTACCTCTTCACGCCTATACCACTGAACCGATCATCCTGAAATTTTGCATATACGTTGTCAGATGTACAGAAACGGACATAGCCCACCTTTCATCCCGAAAAAAGTACTATCCCCGAACAATAACGTTCTTATGATAATAGAAAGCGCCATGTATCCGAGACGGTAATTGTCAAATTCTAAATTTAAGCGAGCGAAGCCGCTGGCAAAGCTAGTAAGCCTATAAGTAATTTTTCCACGCAATGACACAATAGATCAAGCCGGCCCGTTTGAACATCCATGACTGTCCTCGCTTCTTTAAGATTTTGAGCGTTAGCAAGCCTTCAATGGATGCTGAAGTGTGTCCAAACTGTCTCAAAGAAGTCATTGTCTTAATAGGCAATTATAGCCACTGTTAGAACTGTCACAAACTTATGGAGATGAGGTCATTTTAATATTCCCGACCACTGACCTGCTTGATAAATTGTTTGCTGCCTCACCACGAACAGTGGAAAAGTATTTTGAAATATGAGGGTATTTATCTTGGCTCTGAACAGACTTGGAACAGGTTTAAGAAATTCTTATTCTATTAAGTTTGTTATCATAAATCAAAATCAAATGCAGAAACCTATTTTAAAATCACCACTTTTTTATCTAGTCTATGGACTTTTGAGTAGGAAGAAATTATTTATAAATGGAACAAGAATTTTAATAACTACTGTATAGTCAGTGCCCTGCGTTACCCGAACTTTCATCCTCTCTTCTTCTTTGTAAATCAAACTTAATTAGCCCCCCTTGGGCTAGGTAAGTTTTTGAATTTATTTATCCATCCTGCGATTTTTTTTTTATCAGGATACTTCGCCGCTTTCACATTAGAACGTTAGCAGCGCGACAGTAGCGCGGCAGAAGCACATGCCTTCACATTATAAGAACAGCCGCGCGTTAGAAGCGCGGCTGCCGCGCCGCTGTTCAGATCAGTGTGGCGCACCTAATTTTAAAACCTAACGGAAAACATTTTGTATCTCCCGAAGAAAAAATACTAGCAGAATAACATGATATAATTAGGTACCTAAATAAAATAATAAGAGATACTAGCTGCATTTTTTTCGGACCCACTTTTGTTTTCGAAATCAGGAATAAACAATGCACATAATTCTTGCCAGTTTTTCTACTTTACCTGTTGTTGTAATCGTCGCTTCTTGAGTCCCACAAAACAGGATTTCAATAAGAAATCGCTCGGTGTCAAACTCGCTCATTGTGCAGTCTATAATCATGTGCGCTTGGAATAGCGCGACAGTCACGCATCTGTCGCGCGACTGTCGCGCTGCTAAAGTCGTCTAAATGTGAAAACAGCCTAACTGTACTTGAACATATTAATGCATTACATAACTTTGTAGAATATAATGTCCCACGGATCATTTCTAAAGGAAAACGCAGAATTACAAGTCGAAATCATCTTGTAGATTTCTGTCGATCGTCTGAACCCACAGGCTTAGCAATCAAATCCGTTTATAACATTTAAGTTTACTAATTTACATATTGATGAAAATCACAGTAATGCTCTTAGTCAATTCTTAAATAAGATATACGCTAACCATTTGTTATGTCATGAAGGTCATGTTACAATTGACAGTCTACATAATAGGTATTTCCAAAGTACACACCAACTTATTATCGGCAACGAATTCTAAACTATGTAGATACCTTCCTATTTTACAATCAGTACTTGTCATATTTTTTCTCAAATAATGCTAATTTAAAATTCCCATCATAATATTAAAATTAGGTAAGTCTCACTTAGTATGAGTAGATACTTAACAAATAATCATACATTTATTATTATTATATTATTGTAGTCAGCCCATATTTTCAGGGTATATGCAGGGCAAAGGCTCTCTCCATTCCTTCCAACATCATACATTAAATCAAGAACAAAGAAAACCTAAATAATTATCCACTAGCAATCCAGATGTCCACATTAGGTACCTACTCGTCAATTACATCATCATCTTGACAGCGATGATAATATACCAACATATATGTATAGTACCTGCCTACACTTTGTTACGTAGGTACCTACCTACCTACCTAAAGACAGATGTTCCGCTTCATCGAAGAGATCGGTAGTCATAGTCGAATGGAAACCTTGAGAGAACATCAAAGATGCATCAAGTAAACATAATTATAAACGTTTACATAGCCTTGGCTCATCATTTTTACTGATCTTGGAATTAGGAAGTTTTAAAACAGGAAGATGTTACATTTTCAGAAACACTTTGCGCGTGTTCCTTTGTCGTGATGACAGATACTTGTCTGATTTAAAGTGTTGCGGCTTGTGCAGTGTTACAAAAGATCTTTTGACACTCGCATGACGCTGACAGGGTTTTAACGGGTTACCAACAGCTCCTGCTGTTGGTAAACATGTTTTGTGAGCCGTCTTAGCGGAGTTAGTTCCGAATTTGGCCACGTTAATAAAATCGTTGTATAGTAAAATATAGCCTCGTGCATAATTACTGTCGACTGCGATAAATTTGAAGTGCGATCTTCTGTTTGCTTGTCATTATGTCTTAAAATAGATTTTCTTGCCAGAGAATGGGCAGCAGCGTTCTCTGTGCTTTTGTAACAACCGTACTGCGATTTCCAACCCGCCTGCCAAGCGTGGCGATTATAGCGAAACCCCCCTTAACAAACTCAAATATTTGTTATATATTCTACAGAAGGGATGGGATGCGAAATCGCGTCATTACCTTTTATCTTAATTTGTCCGAGACCTATCTTTTGAGAATAAGTATTTTTAATGGCACTCCCGGTTCGATTTTGTACAGAAACAAGTGATTGTTACAAATGACAGGTTGCGCTCTGTAATGCTCAGGTGGCCTACCATGACTTCTTAAAACATTATTGTTTTACTCCTTTTCCAGTGTGGGAAAGAGATAGCGCACACTGAAATAAGAGTAAAACAATACTGCTTTAAGATGTTATAGTAGGCCAACTGTTTTCCTCTATCACTAATCAATGCACTGTAACAATCCAAAATTCGATTTTACAGAAGCAAGTGAATCTGAACTGTTACATGATTACCGACGAATACTCAAGGTAAGGAAGCGCCTTAACAATGTACGCGAGCTCTAAGTGTGGTCCCCAGATTGCGTGGCAAGCTGCCTTGCATCTTTTGAGTGTAGGTATGCAGTTTTTTTGAATATATATGATATACACGGTGAATTCTTCAAGTGGACGTGGATGGCCAAATCCGAAACTATGGAGAAAAGCGAATAACACTCACAGGAGTCTCGAGCCCGACTTTGATGAAAACTAAAACTGCATTATTGGATTTTTCAAAAATCAATAATCCAATGACAGCAGAGAGATGCGTTTTATAGCTGCTCTTCGATCAATAATAGTACGCTGCTGAATTAATCATATTGGTGAGTTTCTTCAAAAAATTCAGGTGCGTAGCACTCGCAACCGGCGTGCGTGTATGGCCTGCCCCCATATTCACAAACGCTCGGATTCGATTTCCATTCGGAAAGTCATATGTCTATCTCGCTCGCTTTCGTAATGCCAAAACAAGAAAGATATACGACTTATCAAATCGTAATCGAATCCGCCAGATGTATGAACCTGGACGAGGCGAGAGGACTATACACGGTGTAACGGAAAGGGTATATATGTTACGGGCAACGTGATTAACTGGGCATTATGAATAAGGACCGGCCATTATTAATAATGCCCAATAACTACGGGAACAGTGATTAATTTATCACTTTGACCGGCCTTTATTAATAATGCCCGACGGCCCGTGGTCCATGTAATAAGTCAGTGTTTGAGATAGCTTGAATTTATCACTTGGACCGGGCAGTATGAATAATTCCCTACTTGTAGCCGGGCAATTGGGTAGGTAAGGTTATTTTTTGTTAACTTTTCAACAAAATTTTGTAAGTTTCATTTCATTTAATAAACAAAAACACTACAGTTCACCTATTTAATTACTTTGCCCAAGATAGGGTGGGCATTATTCATAATGGCCGGGAAAAGTGATTAATCATGCTGATTTAATCACATTGCCCAATTGAGTCGGGCATTATGAATACAGACCGGCCATTATTAATAGTGCCCGGACTTATCAAATTGCCCGTAACATATACATACTTAAGGGTGTGCTACAAGCCATTAAACTGAATATGTTTCTCCATCGGACAAATATCGTAATCCGTAATCGTTTCCGTTACACCCTGTATAAAAATTATTGCATGTGGCGGGCGTTCTGTCATTATTTTTATTATTATTCATGCCTACCTCCACGAAAAAAGATGTGTGTTTATGTTTGTGCCATGATGAGTTACAAAGCATCACACATTTATCAAAGCATCATCACAAATCCAAGTCAAAACGTAGACCACTCTTTTTTAATTTGTTTTTGTAATTGTCTGGTTTATGTGGTTTGTTATGACTATGACGAATTTCAACGTATGTGCGAACTCGCTGATTTTCATGTACGTTCGTCTGCTTCAAAATAGCTTTCATTGCTTCACCCATTTCTTGAACATTCTCGTTTTAATTGACTCACTTGTGAATGAGGTCAGCAACGATTTCAATTAATACTTTGGCTTTTGATTTTCATTAGTATTCTAATGAGCCATGTTTTTTTAGGAACTGAATCCAAAAATAAATAGGTTATAGCGTTGATAAAATTAATGGCTGATATTAAATATTTGGGCCAATAAATTACTCAAATACTTGATAAGAACTATCACAGAGCAAGTGTGATTGGTATTATTCATTTGTATTGTACTTGCATTCTATCTTATATTATATTTTCCTTGTTTGTAATAGTAAACAGCGTTAACGAATAATAGCATATATAAGTTATGTTTTACTTTGAAAAATCTTATCTTATTCGCAAATTCGCAGTTGGCACCCTACTCTTATTTTTTTTTAAGATTGAAACTTTGAAAATAATCATGAACATCTCATCATTTGCAGTACCAAATATTTCGAATTAAGTGTTTAGCGACATGTAGGTACATGGGGAGGTCTATGTCCAGCAATGGATGTCTTTCGGCTGAAATGAAGTGTATACCAAATAAAAACTGGGAACTCACACATGAAACTACATGTAAAGTGAAAAATCGAAAATATGAATTATCAGGAGAAATTGATAGGAGTTGGGTACTTATAATCTTTGTGAAATCACACGGATCCCTAGCGTCTCCACTAGTGGTATTTTTCAGCCATTTTCCATTAAGTTCGCAAAAGTGTAGTCGTATACTACGCGTAGCTAGTAGTTCGTGTATCACACTAGACGGCTAGGGATGTACGATACTCGCATTTGCGTCAATACTTTGCGATGCGATAAAATTGTAAGATCGTATCGAATGGCTTCGATTCGATTTAATTCCGATTCTACAAATGTCGAATCGTATCGTATCGTCTTCTGGGTAGGACGATTTTGTTTTAAATATCTGATCGTACTTATATACTTACTTATACTACTTATCTACTTACTTGTACATATCGTACCCTCTAAAACTAAGTAAGAATCCAGGAATTCTTTTGTGTTCCTTTTGGGTCCTCTGTTAGTGATCTTTTGAATCGTCTAGTCATGCAGTTTATTAGGATTGGGTACGATACGATCGTTGTGATCGATCCAAGATATAAAAAAGAAAAGAAAATGTATTTATTTGTTTCGCACAGAAAAAAAAACGGATTTCGGAATCGTATCACGTTGTATCGTTACTGTATAGTATCGGATCGATTTGGATCGTACATCACTAACTAGTCCGAATTAATTTCTCACACACAGACATCACAAGTCTATGTTGACTGATGACGTCACGTGCTGTTCTTCATTACAGAAATTAACTCTCGGAGAACTGTGACATAATCGTAAATCATGCTAGATTATTTCATAGTTGCTTATACTTTATATTATAGTCATTTCGTTATGTATGTATAGAGTTTACATACACATTTTGCTATAATCCAGATAAGGCACTAAGTATTCACTCGTCACAAGTGAACAGAAACTCCTAGCACGATGAATGCTTTTAGATTTTTGGAAGGGCCAACAAGAATAGATACCTACATTCTAGATCCATATATTATCTTTAATCTAATGACATTATTTTAAACGTGCCCCACACTATGAAATTTCTCCTGTATCCATGGGTGCATTTAATAACATTTAAAATTGACATAGTCATAATCAAACAGTCAGAGCCGGAAAAAACTTTATTCTTGTAGGCCATACAAATATTTGTCCCGTGGAAACGAACCCGCGGGCCGCGACACGCAGCGCAGCAGCCAATCGCTTAGCCACTGCGACCAATATGTCGATGGTTATTTTCGACAATACTAAGCGACAACTAAATTTCAATACACTCCTAAATACTAGCTTATTGTTGCTTTTGCAACACTTGGTTCAGCGCAGAGAGTTTCATTTCAATCGGCGCAGGAATGTAATGTAGAAATGTGACTGTTAATGTGAATGAAAAAATCTAAGCGACGTAGTGACGGTTCCACCGTTTTTGATTGAAGTTGAAAACTTTATAATCATAAATCTCTAAGGTAAAGTTTCATGACGTAGAAAGTGGTTTATATCTTTATCGTTAAAATAATGTTACGGTAAAAACAAGCTTACACCATAATTTCTAATAAACTGTTATCTTTTTTTAAAACCAAGAAGTAGAAAGAACACTGATTTTCTAAAAACCAGTAAGGGAATGAACTATTAAGTAAGTGAATAAGGTAAAGAGTCGAAAAGTAAATAAGGAATTTATAAAAATAAAAAAAAAACCCGGTTGCGAAAAAGAAAGGTCCTAATTACTGCTCGTGCGGAAGCAAGTCATACGTTTGTGTAGAATGTTCTCAAAAGAGGCATCAATAGATTTGTAATGGTACTTTGGGTTGGGAGTCATAGAATAAATTACTGAAATGAAAAAGTTACGAGAATAACGGGTACTTAAATATTTACCTTGGCGAGGTAAAGATTTTCCTTTTAGCATTTCATCGGTTCGCGTTTAACCACGCCACTGTCTCTTACTATGTAATTCGGGCCTAAAGTTTATAGGAAACAAACCATTTTAGAAAAAAAAAGTCATTTAATTTATGTACCTTCTCGTAAATCCCATGGTTTTATAGTTAATAACAATAGAGCGCATTATCGTGCAAGGAGAAAAACAATGGTAATGGTCTGTAATTAAAATGCGTGACTTACGAGCCATTCACATTAATGCACAACGAGATTATTTACGATTACAACGATAATGCAGCTTCGCTACTACCTACCATAGCTTATAGATAAGATAAATTGAAACTGCATACACATCATCATCATCATCATTTCAGCCGAAAGACGTCCACTGCTGGACATAGGCCTCCCCCAAGTTTCGCCACATTGACACAACATGGGGGGTTTTGCCATAATCGCCACGCTTGGCAGGCGGGTTGGCGATCGCAGTACCGTTGTCACAAAAGCGCAGAGAACGCTGCTGCCCATTCTCTGGCCAGTCCCTTAGTCGCCTCTTACGACACCCACGGGAAGATATGGGTTGGTGCTATTCTTTACGTCCAACACCATACAGAGCAATACACATACAGACATACATATGTCATCTTACCAAAGGGTATCGTATTACCCAGTAAAAAATGGGCTATAGAGGTCAGATAAGCAGTCGCCCCATGTAAAATATTGGTATTCATCCGCATCTGGTTTGACTGGAAGACGACGTGTTTGCTCAGTACATTTACAATTTCATTTTACCTGCATTTATAAGGGTAACAATTAATAACAGGCTAACACCACTTGCACAGTTTCTGTTTAAATACACACTGTGCATGTGCTGTTAGCCAAACAATAAAACTTTGCTATAACTTTAAATTGAGAAACTAAGTTGACTACAGTTGAGAGCAGCGGTGGCCCAGTGGTGGCAGCCCCGACTTACGAGCAGTAAACCGTGGGTTCCAACCCAGGCAGGCGCATTACTTTGTGTAATTTATGTCATCACCGCTGCCCTCAAAAACGGTGAAGGAAAACATCGTGAGGAAACCGACATGTCCTAGCACTAAAACGTGCTTCACCGTCGACCACATCATCGCTTACCATCAAGTGAGATAGTGGTCAAGCACGAGCCAATAGATAATTAAAAAAGGTTAACTTTTACTGGAACTGGCAACACTGGAACGTACATAGCAACTCCCAGAAGTACCTACTTTAAACTTATCAGTCTAAATACGTATATAAGTCTTATCTTATACTTACATAAATGTTCTTACAGAACATCTTCAGTGTTTACTTTTACGATTTCTTTCTCAAAATATTCGTTTCGAACCAATAAAACAAATCTCTGCGATTTGTTTCCTCGCTTGGTTCGTTTAATGAAATACCGACGCTGAATTTGTTGTCAAGCCTTTCCGTAATGTAGACAAAGAGTTCAAACCATTGCCGATTCCGTAGAGGCAATATCTTAGAATTCCAGGAATTTGTCAGAGAATTCTCCTTTTTTCATTTAGTAAACTGTTGTCAAGATAGGTAGGTACCAGAGAATATAGTTGAGTGTGAAAGAGATAAAGCTAGACCTTCTATATTGGGCGATCTGGTCGCTAAGCGACAAAGCCCATAACACAAATAAAAAAAAAGACGTACTATATAGCATTATCTCTTTCCCACTCCAGAATAACATAAAAAAACAATAATGCTATAAAATGTCATTGTAACCCCCTGAACCTTTTATCGAACTGTCAAGTTTTCATGCAAAGGAACCACATAATTTCAAATGACAATTTAATATGATAACCCGACAAACAACAAAAAATCGTGGCACGTGTAACCTGTCACGGAGGTATGTGAGCGACATCACAGGAGCCCATTATTAGCAAATAAATATGTATAAAATTCCGTTGTTTTGTAACTAAAAATGATCCTTTTGGCCTTGAACTAAGAATCATAATGTCACAACAGTAAAGCTACCATCACGTTATTGAAGAACAATAATAATTGACGATGCGTCTTAATGCTGATTTTAATTTAAGAGTCATTGTACTCGACGGCCAATCAAGCTATACAAAACCAGTTTATGCGGGTTTCTCATTGTACGGGAAATCTATACAAAGTGAGACTATGCTATACTGGTTTTGTATGGCTTGATGTGTCGCCGTGTGTACATGCGAAGTAGGTAGGAAAAGAAGCTACGTGAGTTTAGTAATCATTTATTATCGAAATATTTTTATACCCAAATATCAGGTACTCATCACAGATAACAAACTTGGTGAGTCACTGGATACGACCAACCTTCGGCCATTTTATTAAAAGTGTTAAAGTTTCGGAACACCTGTGTTTACTAATACAGCGATAAGGCGCACGCAAACTGATAATCCAGAAAACTCGTAAATAGTAGATAAAATGGGTACAAATACTTTGTGATTCACACAAACAACATACACGGTTATTTGCTGTCGAACAGGCAAGGCACAAACAACCATTAGCCATAATTTTGTCTCGGAATATTTTTGTAAGTTCTTTAATTATCTTATACAAATTATATGAAACCATTTAAATGTGAACGCAGCCTAAAAAAAAATTGTGCACACATATCATATAATTTTTTGATAACATTTTTCTCTTTCGTCCACAGAATGGCCCCAGCGCAAAAGAACATGGAGTTGTGTGGTGAAGAAATACATTCGGAACTCAAAGGTAGTCCAGTTACTTACAAAAATGGCAAAGGTGCACATTTTGAGAACAACAATACAGTGTTAAGGGACAGTGCTAGTGAAGTGACAAGTGACGCTGATTTCGATTTAAAAAAATATGAAGCCATGGAATTCAAGGCTCAATGGCGGTGGCCGGATCTCACCGTTCAAATTCTATTGCATTTAGTTTCAATATACGGACTGTACCGGATTATTAGTAACCAAGTTAAGCTGTACACAATATTATTTGGTAAGTTTACCCTTTCTTTTTTACCTTAAGGTGGAAGCGACAACCATGTCGCTCCGCAGTTTTTATGTTGAATAAAATATGATATGCGGCCGTAACTAATAATATGTCTTACTGAGTTATAATCATTTGAGTCATCAATACAACCCCTTTAAGTTCATTTAACCCCATAAAATGACTTTTTCATGAAATAGTCATTCACTGTGATTAGATGAAGTTTACTGAATACTATAAACTTACCCAAGTTTCACGTTCGTCCGTGTCCGTTCCGTGTCATTCGTTAAAAAACACGGAAAAACTGAAAGGTTTATTTTCTATTCGTGTGATTGTGGCGTTCCAGTGAAAGGATAAAGGAATAAATAAACAAATCGACTTTTCGTGTGAATTCGAAGAATTCAGTTTGACTTTAGAAAGTTGTGAAACTACGCTTCATTGCTGAAATATCCTTCAATGGATTTAAAAGTTGTAGAGACATTTCGGAAATGTTTTGGCAAGTGAAAGCCGAGATATAATAAAGTTTCGTACACGTACCAATATTTCTTTGAGTTTTGTAAATGATTTTGGTACAGTTCCAATTTCAAAATACATATAGTGTAAATAATATTAAGCTTTATGATTTACTCAAACGAATTGATCAAACTCAATTTAATCTCGTTTCAGAAGAATTACTAACTGCCGAAACTTTTTCACAAACCAAATGTTTTCATTCTTTTTTAACTTGACTTAGTTGATTTTCTATGTCCATTTCTATTCTATCTTCATTGCTGCGCAAATGAACGTAGATTCTGATATCTAAATTAAAAGCCATAGATACTGATAGGTATATCGAATATACTGTATTGCATACCAAAAGTGATGTTTCTTTTTTTAAGTAAAGCCCTGTTTTTCCAGCATTCTGCACAATATACACGTCAGGATTTGGCATCACAGCGGGTGTGCACAGGCTGTGGTCACACCGAGCGTACCGCGCGCGGTTACCGCTGAGGATCCTGCTGGCCATACTGTTCACCATCACTGGACAGGTAAGTTTATATTAATACCTACTAATTAAGCTATAGGGTATCATCAACCCGCTCCAGCAGGATATATCTTACTTGCCAATCTTGCACAGCCACCTGCACTTTCCAGAACTTAAACGAAGCCAAAGAAAGAGCTTTGCAGGTGGCTTTTTACTGGTCGGGTATTATTTGAATCCATCAACACGCAAAGAAGAAGAAGCACTTGCATGGCCATAATTATTTGCCATAGCACAGACTGCGTTCTTGAGTGAAGACGCAGTGAAGATTAGTAGCCCTTAGGCTAGGTGGAGTGAAGATCTCTCCAGGGTGCTTGTTAGCAACTGGAAGAAGGTAGTCGAGAATCGAACTGAGTGGCGTATGAGGCCCACGTCCAGCAGTGGACTTCTGTGAGCTCATCACATCTTAATCTTGAATCCTTTGCGGTAGAGTATGTTTGAACCTGCATGACATTAAATGGGGAGCATGTAGTAGCTTGTTGATGAAGAAAGACAAAACTTAAAGTAACTACGTAATTATATAAACAAATAAAATCACATTAATAATCTTACTAGCTTATGCCCTCGGCTTCGCCCGTGTTTTGTTCGGTTGTTCTACAGGATCGTACTACCGGGATAAAAAGTATCATTTGTGCTGTACCTAACTATTTTCTATCCCCGCGCTAAATTTCATCCAGATCCATTTAGTAATTTTTGCGTTAAAGAGTATCAAATAATACATCCACACAAACTTTTTCATTTATATTTATTAGTAGGATTTTATTGGGTGTAGACATGTTTGCGTATGTGCGTCGAATGACTGATGGAATGTTGCTCTAGTAGGCCAACGGTAGGTTTGGCAAATTATATATGTGTGGCACAACTTTTATGGTTCGAGAAACCGGTATTTAATGGCGACTTTAAGAAGGTATATTTTTACCTATAGAGTTTAAGTGACCGCTGATATATTTGATTGAATTAACTTATTTCATAAAGGGGAAACAAGAAGAAATACTTGTATTTTAAGTCTTTTTTTTTAATTTAATCGAAGTGTATTCATTTAAAAACTCGTATTAATCAGGTCGAAAGACAGGTCTTAAGCGCAAAGTTAAGGCCTAGCAAATCTGTAAATTTTATATGATTTGACTAAGCTCTTGTATCAGGTCCTATTAACATCAGACAAAATAATTGTAACTACCCAAAACAAGTTGTAAATAAAACCACTGACATTAAGAATCCTGTTTTTTTTTATATCCGTTTAAAAATCCGAGTGGATCAACCAATCAAAATATTTTTTCATCCCACCATCTCGGAAAGAGTATTTTTAATCTTCAATATCTGAGTGGAAAAGCCGTTTTTATTCTCTAGAGGATAAAGTAAATTGAATTTAGAACATCGTGTGCACTAAGTTTGTGAATACATTAAACCTATTTACTGCTACCTCTATGGTGCCGAATATATCATACAACTTTTTTTTAATTTGTTAAAAACTCAGACTCGGAACCTTCTTGGTGTTCTTTTTTCAATTTGCTTTGTACGCGGTTCTTTACGCGGCATTTTTTCACGTCATTGTTAATTATACCGTAATATTATTTTGTTATAATTTAAAGATTATTCTGTAATACTTACCTGTCATAATGTAGTAATTAATACCTAAACTGAAATAAAAGTGTACCTATCTTGTGATTGTAAACGTTTTTTTTTTGCATTTAGTCATTTCCTCGCTGAGGTGGAATGAAAAGTTACGTGTTGCACTCGAGTGCAAAGATTTTTCACCTCGTGCTCTTTTGATTCCCTCGCTAACGCTCAGGATTCTAATTTTGAATCACTCGCTGCGCTCGTGATTCAATTTTAGAATCCTTCGCTTGCTCGGTCATCAAAATTGAACACGCGGTTTAAAAGCAACTTTCCACTCTTGTATAACAAATAACTATTATTTTACATAGGCCTACATGGGCACTTATAAAACGTCGACAAAAGGTGCACGGTTCGGGTTGGTCGTTTCCTATGGAGAAGAACCGGCAAGAAACTCCATGGTTACTCTTTTAAAATCATTTGGTTTTACAATATTTGAACGTCAGAGCGTTAGTACTTCAGTATGGGAGGACAGCGTAGGCCCGACAATAAGTCGTTGCGAACTACAAAAGGTAGAAAAAAAAATATCGATCGACATAGAATCTCTTATTTTTGTAAAGAAGTGCACTGAAGAATGTTAGTTCAGCAAACAGTTGGAATACCTATTCAGTATTGAAAAACAAAAACGTGAAAAATCCCGTTCTCAAAAAACTAGTACCTACACACCTACATTCGAAGTATTACGAACACCTGCTGATTTGTGCTTCCCTCGAGACATTTTCGAGTATTCCAGCTCAAACATTCATTGCATTCCCCACATTCTCAGATATTAGCGTACAAATTTTAAAAAATCCATTTTACGACGTAACGCACAAGGTGTAAACAGACCCTTCACGAAGCCGTTAAGCAAGTATTCCGTACATGAAACTAAATAACCCTACGCAAAAATGATTGCTGAGAAACGACTTTTTATTTTGGGGGGTAAATCACATTTTACGGTAAAATTCGATGTAAAACACTCAAAACATTGTGCTGATGTATGCATTGAATAGTAAACGGGTCATGGAGGTATTTAAAGTACAGTTATAAAATTAAAAACTAGTTTTTTTTTTTCAACTTGTGAAAAAGAATAGATTATTGTACACCAGAAGAACAAAAAACTCTCTGATCATACTCTCAAGCTCATGAAAGAACGGCGTGAGATGATCCTGCAGTCTTCAGAAGACGCGTGGAAATACCGGCAGCTCAATAGACAGATCTCTAAATCCTTGAAGAGTGACCTCCGCCGCTTTAATACCGAGCGTATTAAAGACGCCATTGAGCGGAATAAAGGCTCAAAGGTATTTGCAAGAGATCTGGCTATTGGGCAGAGCCAGCTCACGAAACTGAAGACCGACGATGGCAGAATCGTATCCGCCAAACCGGAGCTACTGAGGGAGATCGAGAGTTTTTATGGGCAGTTGTACACGTCAACCAGGAAACCCGTTGTAAATCTAGCGAATGACCCAAGAGCTAGACTGACCCGACACTACACCGAAGACATCCCGGACATCAGCCTGTACGAGATTAGGATGGCTCTGAAACAGCTTAAAAACAACAAGGCACCGGGTGATGATGGAATTACGGCCGAACTTCTGAAGGCGGGTGGAAAACCGGTACTTAAGGCCCTTCAGAAGCTGTTTGATTCCGTCATACTCGAGGGGAAAACGCCACAGGCATGGTGCAGGGGTGTGGTGGTACTCTTCTTCAAAAAGGGCGACAACGCCCGGTTGAAGAACTATAGGCCCATCTCACTTCTAAGCCATATCTACAAGTTGTTTTCAAGAGTCATCACGAATCGTCTCGCGCGCAGGTTTGACGATTTTCAGCCTCCTGAACAAGCCGGATTCCGAAAAGGTTTTAGCACCGTAGACCACATACATACGCTGCGACAGGTTATACAGAAGACCGAAGAGTACAACCTGCCTCTCTGTTTAGCGTTGGTGGACTACGAGAAAGCCTTCGATTCGATCGAGACTTGGGCTGTACTGCAGTCTCTTCAACGGTGCCAAATTGATTATCGGTACATCGAGGTGTTGAAGTGTTTGTACAAAAACGCCACCATGTCAGTCCGACTTCAGGACCAGACCACGGAACCTATCCTTCTGCAGCGAGGTGTGAGACAGGGAGACGTTATATCTCCGAAACTGTTCACCGCTGCACTGGAAGATATCTTCAAGGTTCTGGACTGGAGAGGGCTAGGCATCAACATCAATGGCGAGTACATCTCTCACCTTCGATTTGCCGACGATATAGTGGTCATGGCTGAGACCATGGAGGACCTCAGTACAATGCTCGATGACCTCAGTAGAGATTCCGAAAGAGTGGGTCTTAAAATGAACATGGACAAAACCAAGGTCATGTTGAATGCCCATGTAACACCCACTCCTATCAAGATCGGAGACTCTACTATCGAAGTTGTAGACGATTATGTCTACCTGGGACAAACGGTCCAGTTGGGTAGGTCTAACGTATGTCGAGCAGTGGACGTCTTTCGGCTGAAATGATGAAATGATGGTACACCAAAAATTAAACATAACGGGCTTACAAAACTAACAATTTTATGGTTACAACGGCGGTCTTATCGCTGATAGCGATATCTTCTGTACAACCTTTGGATGGACATTATGGAATTAAAATAAAGAAGGGGGTAGTCAGTGGTGAACTATACAAAAATTTTAAATAACAAAAGAAAAGTTATCTACTTATTTATTTATTTAAACTTCATGTACAATAGTGGTACATAGGCGGACTACATGTATAATATAAATATAATACATAAACAAAAATATATTAGATGTTTGTGTTTTTAACATTAAATGGCAAAAATAAAACTAGAATTGCGATAAATTTTGACCGAAATTTTTGAAAGCTGGAACTTTGACGTCCAATATCTCAGTAACTAGAAGGTTCCCAGGTATGGTCCATAACAAATTATCGCAATAACAGGGAGAACAAGTGCCTGTCGGCTTCGTTAAGGATCTATTTACAGCCTTTATATTGTTAGTTGTCAATTTGTTCAGAACGACTTGAATTGAAGACACGAAAGTAAAGTTTGGAAAAATGGTTTGTAACTAATTTATCTTTTCCACTGCCTGTCTTTAGTCTTTTATTCATCTGATTCTTTCAATACTTTACTAGTGTTGGATTGGTCTAACGAATTTTTTTTTTTCCAAATAATTTTGAGACTGGCAACTCAGTTTCGAAGGAACTAGTTAAGACCCTAAGACGGTCAGAAACTAGAATGAAGCCTTTCTTTTACTTTTGTTTAGTTACTTATCGCTCGCATTTCTTACTCCCTCGAGGTAACAAAAAACTCTTTTGCTCCATCATTTGGTGATCGAGTAAAAAAAACGCAACATATCATGTGAATAAAATCATTAATACCTACAAGATTTTCCATAAATACTTACTGAAAGCCCCGAGCACTAGAATTTTTGGCAACGTACCTAGTAAACACGGATTTTTTAATAAAAAAATTCACAAATCGAAGTTCGACATATTACGTAGGTTATACAAGCATTTTTTTCTGGGATAACGTGATACTTCTAGGTATTTCCCTGAAGTGTAGGGAAGCGAACGTACGTAACGTTATCATTCGATTTCTCCCGTTACCTACGAAAATATTGGTGTAATTGAGATTTTAAATCACTCACTTGCCTGACTCATCAGTCACTTGACTCATGTTTTTTAGGGAAAGTGGTCCAATTTGAAGGTCTGAAGCCACCCAAGATGTATTGCACTTTTAGAGGCGTTATTATACTGGGTTACACCCTGTCCCCCCCCCCTGCTGTCCCAGCAAATATAACCCTTATTATACAGGGTATAAGCCTGTATAATAACGGATACTTTACATATTAAGGTAAAGTCAAAAGTCCGGTCAGTAAAAGCCCATATCCCCTCTACTCCTACCACTCCGTCGTCAGACTTCACATAAATTTAATTCCCCTCGGCCACCTTCAACGGTTAGTAGCATTTTAATCACAAAGGTCACGACCATGGCAACTAGTATCGCCAAAATGTTTCAGGTCAGGCGAATGAGTGATTTCTAGCTACTTTCCCTTATTTTTATGGCCTCTAACTATCGGTTTCGACATTAATATTGTCTGTTATTAAAACAATTTCTATGAATACATACGACCTTCTGTTTTTGTGACTAACAGCTGTGATTACACGAGTACTATTTAGATTATTACTCTGTGTTTTCTATTTCTGAAGCAAAGTTCAGATAAACACCTCTTCTGCTCTTTGTTTCACAGAATTGGGTCATAATGGGCTTTATTTGATACGGCCCGTCCGCGTCGTGTAAAATTGAAACAATAGCCCATTATCATAATTTCTTCGAATTGTATTTTGGATAAAAAGTTAACATATAATTCAATATTTTACCGGCTGAGTACACCAATCATTCTTAGGTATATTTCAACAAATTCGTTATCAAAATAAATTGATCCCTTTGTGAATATAGCCGTTTGGTTGGAAATAAAACATAAAGGGAGAATAAATTCACTGTGAGGTTGACCGTTAACGTTAAGTGATGGTTTTTGAGTGAGCACAATAGAAAAATTTGTTCATTTCTCACATAACATCAAAAACGTCGCCTGAAATCGTCCGCGTGGAAAAGCTATGAGCACCGCGCGGTCAGCCGGTGTCGTGTGACGGATATCATAGAAGCCAATACGACGAGCGATCCGCTTCACCTCCCGACCGCGCGGATAAGCTTTTTCGTGTGAGAATCACTTTAGTCATGTTTCCAATTTATTGATAAATCTAACACACACACACACTCACACACTCGCAATCAGAAAAATTTAAGTGGAACATTTTCGATTCAGATAAACTGTCGCGTTGTTCAGAGATAGTAGATAATTAAATTTATATCTTATATCTGCAACGTTGATTAAAACTAGCCAACTTACGAGTATTATAGTAACTACACTGTCCCTGATATACAAACCAAGTAATACTCGTGCGATAAAGGTTAACTTGCAGGGCTGCTGATGCCTTGGAACTGGAAGTTACCAGTAAGCAGCATTGCCGACACGGCTTATCTTGCACCTGGGGTGCAGGCTCCATATCTAATCTAGACAAGCCGGCCATAATGACAATATCCTTGAGCTCTTTGCTTACTTCCCAGCTATATTAGATAGAACCAAGTTTTTTTGCACATGATGCTTACGCGTTGTTTACGACCTCAGTCAAGATACCACTTACTTGCGTCAAGTCTCTGTTTTGTTCAGGTGTGTCCAGACTCGTGACATAACCTAAGTAATATATATTAATTACTTTTTCTGCAGTCGCCTAGTCGTTTAGCTCGTGGTCAAGGGGTTATTATCATGTTCAATTTCATCTCATAATTTCCTGTTATTAAAATAATATTTTGATGAACATAAATATGAATGTTTTAAATAATATGTTTTAGAGAATTGAGTTCCTAGAAATATTCAGCTTATTCTTTTACAAATCGAGTTCATTAGCCGCTCTACAATATTGAGTTACTGGTGGAAAACTGTGTTGTTTTTTCTTTTATTTACATTAAACAGACGGTAACGGATAAACAAGACAGGTAACACAATCTGTTAATACAATCTTTGAGTTTACACAGAAAATTACTTAATGACGGAACTTTGCCATGCGTAATATCGGAGGTGTTTGAGATAAAAACCTTCTCATTTGGGGAAAACGTTCCAACATTTTTGTTATTGATTTAGTTAAGAATAAACATTTACAATATTTAGGAAATTCTTAAAACAGGTTTATTTTTGCTCGGCATTGATATATTTATTCATGTACCCACAAAACACACATATTATAATTATACATATAGGTAAAAGAGCACAAAGGTACCGCTTCTTTCAGTTTGATGTTCAGAAATTAAATATTTAATTTTTATTTGCCTACATAGGTACTACTGCTGTAAATCTATTGGAACGAGTAGGTCAATTTTTTTGGATTTATGTTCGATACGTAAGTATATTGGCGTTGATATATACGATAATACTTGCGTACATAAATTTAAGAGAGTTATCTATTTATTTGTATACAAAAAATAAAAGAAAACTATTTTCACTACTCATACTCTGAAAGTAGGTCTGAAGTTGCCTGAGGAACGGTATGAAAATAATACTTTTCATCCCTAGGGAGAATCGTTTTCATCTGACAGATATCAAATTATTAAAAAAACTAGTTCTATTTTGACATTTTTATTGAACCATGTTCCAACTTTCTATGCAGCCACGATGTAAAATTGAAATAACTTAAAGTTAATAATTGATTAAAGAATATATATTTTATAATATCATTATTAGAATTTAGTTTCAACAATTTCTTTAAAATAACATAGAGTTGGGCAAAATATTTACCATTTTTTCAATGATGAAAATGAAAAATAATGGCTGAATAGCAGGCTGGCCACAGAAAAGAAAACAAAATAGGTGGGAAAGCGGCAATCCGAAATAAAATGTGCTAATTTTTTCTTTAGCTAATTCATGTTTTTATTTTTACTTTCCTTGTATTCGTAATGAAAAGCACAGTGTTTACCTCGGGTTAAAAACTTATTTAGTCCCTCGAACTATTGGCGCCCTCACTTCATTCGGGCGCCAAACCCCGTCTCGGGACTAAATAAGTTACTTTCACCCCTGGGGTAACAATGTACTATTTATTTGGGTTGTCCCCAAAAATATTTTTCTATTTACTAAATCTATTCAGGGCAGAGAATGGGCAGCAGCGTTCTCTGTGCATTTTGCAACAACCGTACCTACTGCGATCGCCAACCCACCTGCCAAGCGTGGCGATTATGGCAAAACCCCGCTTTGGGGGAGGCCTATGTCTAGCAGTGGACGTCTTTCGGCTGAAATGATGATGATGATGATGATGATGATTCAGGGGTGTATCTATGTAAGCAAAGGTTTATAGAGGTTTGTTTTTTAAAATTGATCTTATGGAATGAAAAGGTCGCCCGTACCTATAGTAGAACTAACAGTAATACAAAATGGCTTCTCTCAAAGGACATCCAACATACACACAAAGCTTAGTTTTAAATTCTATTAATCTGCACTTATGGGGACGCCATATTTATTCCGGTTGCCTTGCAATTTGTGATGTCTGATGAGTTAGTAGCAAAACCCGAAAGTTTTAAACGAAAAGACAAACTAAATGTCTGTCACAAAATGAATCATTAAATACAGGCTGTGGAACTACTAGCCTAGGTCATATTGAAATCAATAATTATAAATGCATTTTATGCAGTCAGTATTTTACGCTATGTTAATATGTATGAATATGAATAAGAGTCAATTAATTAAACTATAAAAAACAGAATGTCCTGAAGACAGCTGTAATTTTAATCAAGTCAAATTTTCAGAACTATATGTATTTTATGTGTGTGGATGTGTGAGAGTTATTAAAAGGTACAGTGCAGTAGTATAAAATGTGGTATTATTAAAAATAAAAATAAACTATTTCCAGTCATTTCACTATTTCAGTTCTGAATGAATAAATGAAAACTTAAAAAGAATATTGTTAATTTGTTAGATATAAACTAGGTGTACTACGCGGTTTCAACCGCCGTTTCTGCTCATGTTCCGCTCCTTAGGATTGTAGCGCAATGTTTTATAACGTTCCCCAAGAAAATGTCTTTCAAAAGCAAAAATATTTTTTCATTACTCATACTCTGAAAGTAGGTCTAAAGTTGCCTGAGGAGCGGGATGAAAATAATACTTTTCATCCCTAGGCAGAATCGTTTTCAAATGAGCGATGGCAAATTATAAAAAAAAAACTAGTTCTATTTTCATATTTTTATTGAAACATATTCTAACTTTATATGCAGCCACGATATAAAATTGAAATAACTTAAAGTTAAGAATTGATTAAAGAATATATACTTTTTAAATACTGTATTTTAGTTTCAAGAATTTCTTTAAAATAACATAGAGTTGGGCAAAATATTTACCATTTTTTCAATGATGAAAATGAAAAATAATGACTGAATAGCTGGCTGGCCACAGAAAAGAAAACAAAATAGGTGGGAAAGCGGCAATCCGAAATAAAATGTGCTAATTTTTTCTTTAGCTAATTCATGTTTTTATTTTTACTTTCCTTGTATTCGTAATGAAAAGCACAGTGTTTACCTCGGGTTAAAAACTTATTTAGTCCCTCGAACTATTGGCGCCCTCACTTCATTCGGGCGCCAAACCCCGTCTCGGGACTAAATAAGTTACTTTCACCCCTGGGGTAACAATGTACTATTTATTTGGGTTGTCCCCAAAAATATTTTTCTATTTACTAAATCTATTCAGGGCAGAGAATGGGCAGCAGCGTTCTCTGTGCATTTTGCAACAACCGTACCTACTGCGATCGCCAACCCACCTGCCAAGCGTGGCGATTATGGCAAAACCCCGCTTTGGGGGAGGCCTATGTCTAGCAGTGGACGTCTTTCGGCTGAAATGATGATGATGATGATGATGATGATTCAGGGGTGTATCTATGTAAGCAAAGGTTTATAGAGGTTTGTTTTTTAAAATTGATCTTATGGAATGAAAAGGTCGCCCGTACCTATAGTAGAACTAACAGTAATACAAAATGGCTTCTCTCAAAGGACATCCAACATACACACAAAGCTTAGTTTTAAATTCTATTAATCTGCACTTATGGGGACGCCATATTTATTCCGGTTGCCTTGCAATTTGTGATGTCTGATGAGTTAGTAGCAAAACCCGAAAGTTTTAAACGAAAAGACAAACTAAATGTCTGTCACAAAATGAATCATTAAATACAGGCTGTGGAACTACTAGCCTAGGTCATATTGAAATCAATAATTATAAATGCATTTTATGCAGTCAGTATTTTACGCTATGTTAATATGTATGAATATGAATAAGAGTCAATTAATTAAACTATAAAAAACAGAATGTCCTGAAGACAGCTGTAATTTTAATCAAGTCAAATTTTCAGAACTATATGTATTTTATGTGTGTGGATGTGTGAGAGTTATTAAAAGGTACAGTGCAGTAGTATAAAATGTGGTATTATTAAAAATAAAAATAAACTATTTCCAGTCATTTCACTATTTCAGTTCTGAATGAATAAATGAAAACTTAAAAAGAATATTGTTAATTTGTTAGATATAAACTAGGTGTACTACGCGGTTTCAACCGCCGTTTCTGCTCATGTTCCGCTCCTTAGGATTGTAGCGCAATGTTTTATAACGTTCCCCAAGAAAATGTCTTTCAAAAGCAAAAATATTTTTTCATTACTCATACTCTGAAAGTAGGTCTAAAGTTGCCTGAGGAGCGGGATGAAAATAATACTTTTCATCCCTAGGCAGAATCGTTTTCAAATGAGCGATGGCAAATTATAAAAAAAAAACTAGTTCTATTTTCATATTTTTATTGAAACATATTCTAACTTTATATGCAGCCACGATATAAAATTGAAATAACTTAAAGTTAAGAATTGATTAAAGAATATATACTTTTTAAATACTGTATTTTAGTTTCAAGAATTTCTTTAAAATAACATAGAGTTGGGCAAAATATTTACCATTTTTTCAATGATGAAAATGAAAAATAATGACTGAATAGCTGGCTGGCCACAGAAAAAAGAACAAAATAGGTAGGAAAGCGGCAATCCGAAATAAAATGTACTAATTTTTTCTTTAGCTAATTCATGTATATACTTTTACTTTCCTTGTATTCGTAATGAAAAGCACAGTGTTTACCTCGGGTTAAAGATTTATTTAGTCCCTCGAACTATTGGCGCCCTCACTTCATTCGCCAAACCCCGTCTCGGGACTAAATAAGTTACTTTCACCCCTGGGGTAACAATGTACTATTTCAAAGCCAACTGTAAGCTCCAGAGATTAGGGCGTTCAAACAAACAAACTCTTCCGAGACGGTGACATTGTTTTCTCGAACCAAAATACTTTTGAAAGCCACATCTATTGTCCCAGAGCTCTTGTTGACCCATCTAAGGCAATATCGGGTTTGGTCTACTTCGGGGAGCTAGGACTCCCACGGATTCTGGGAAATCAGAACAAAATACTATTATTTGGGATTTTGAACTGTTTTCTCAGAATCCGTGGCAGTCCTAGCAGCCTCACAGCTCCCACAACATATCGGTCTGTACACAAATGTGTTATATAATGCTAAGGTTTTATTATTATATTAATACTAACTTACGTATACAATAGACCGAGTCGTTGGCACAACCTGATGTCCTTCTGAATGTATGAAATAGTAAAGTTATATCCATACTATATATTTTATTATAAGCGGAACGGAGGACATATTTTAAGTAATTGTAATTATTACTTCTGCGTAAATGTTATGTAGGTCTAGGTGTACATGTAGGTACCTCCAAAGTGTTCGGGAATGTTTTATTTTACCCCACATATTTAGTTAGGGCTTTTAGTATAATTATTGATTGTATTTCTGTTTGAAACACACTTTCTTTAGACATGAACAAATCCAATCAGCTACTACAAGCTTTATAAAGCTCGTAACAAAAGGTTGTTAGCTTCTTAACTTGTTAGGTAATTAAAGAATATTTTTTTTAGGTCTATTTTAAAAAGCGAATAACCTTATAGATGATTTATTTAATAAGCAAGAAACTACCTGGGCTCCTAGTTTTTAGCGAGTATCGAATGTTCCCGAACCCGTCATGACGCTATTGCCAATTACATTGAAAGTTGTTTGTAACGAATACATTAGTAATTACAGTAGTGGGGTTGTTGCTTGATGCTCGTGGTCGTCATGATCAAATGAAGTCAATTGAACGCATTGACCTCTCGTCCAGGCTTGGCGACAGACCATCGTAAAATAAACTGTATCACAGCTCATTACATAACCACGGCTATTCTACATGTACATATGTCTCCTTTAATTTTCAGTATTCTTTGAAGATAAAAAAATGTATTGGTTAGTGCAATGTGTCTCTCATGGTTATGATATTCATAAAATCGCCAAAATCATTTTATATTTTCTCGTACAACATTTATTTGTCAGCTTTGTTATTTTAGTATTTTCATCCCCAGCTCGACTTTGTTATTGTTTGTTGGTAATCTTATTTGAAACAAACCCTGGATAAGTCCTTTGACAAAGAGCTTTCTTTCTTTGAAATTGAATTGGAAGCACTGTTGTATTTGCTTGGGCAGGTGTGTCAAAGGATAAGGGAAAGAATATTCCTCGAATTCAGTATTCTACACACGTTTCAACCCCACGGCTATTCGAAGCCCAGTCTCCAAATTGTGTGTTTTAGGTTTCATTATAAAATCCTGATGACAATAATTTATCAAAGTTATGTGTTGAGAAAATTATAATTAACAACCAAATAGCAATTAGCTTAATGCGCAATAAAATGTATGTGTGTTCATAATTTTCTCAGATGAATAGGAAAATGGAGAGGAGAATGATAAATATGCCCTAATGAGATAGTAATGTTGATTGTCCTCGTAGAGCGATTGGCGGCGGCGACCTCTCGCGTCCGCCCTGGTTCAATCCATGGTCCGGAGCGAGAGGGAATGGGAAGCCGTCGCCTCTTTCTGCGAAGCAGTCATGCTTGCGAAGGTCGCAGAACGTGAGAGGGAAAGAACCTCACGTCCCAGCCGCCGTGGGAGACGCCCCGGGCGTCCGGGGGCAATCAGTGGCCCCAGGCCACCGTAGGCGCGGGCCTGTGGACGGTGAGTAATGGGTTAGCTCACCGTCCGTCTGTCTTATGACGACAGGCCGTACCGACGGCGCGTTCGTGTTCCACACGAGCCTCAAGGAGATGTCAGCAAATCGGAAGGGGTCCGAAAGGGCCGATGCCTGCGAGGGCTGCGCGCTGTTCGAAAGAGATACCGTGGCCCTGGAACACAAAGGGCTAAGAAGGAACATGGATGGGTTTTAGTTAGTCAAGTCTGACACTCCCTTCCGCTCCGCCCAGAGCGGGAGAAGTCATTTGATGATTTTCCCATCCGAAAAAAAAAAGATAGTAATGGTGATCGTACAGTTGTTTGTCAGATATTTGATGAACTCAATTTAATATTATTAGCTATATCGAATTATTCACATAAGATTCCCAGAAGATAAGACCTCATTTAGTTAGGCTTAAATGCTATATTCTGTTTCAGTTAATTAAACCAGCGTGTCGTTGAAATTTATGAAATATTCTGTAGGGCATTCTTACATGAGGCTAAAAACTCAGCTTTTAACTTATTTGTAACTAACCATTCTGCACAACATGCTACCCGGTTACACTAGCTGTTAAAATTTTCTATTAGAATATTAATAAATTGTTTACATGAGAAAACATTAATTTAAACATAGATATTCGGCAAGTGTCCCACTATTGGAATAAATATGCTATCTATTAATCAAGGCTATAAACTATCTGTGTGCCAAATTTTATCCAAATCCGTCCAGTGGTTTTTGCGTGAAAGCGTAACAAACATCCTTACAAACTTTCGTATTTTAGTAAGTAAGATTCTCGTCAGTAAATATAAAATAAATTAGCTGTAAGCTCAACGTTAAGACAAATACTCGTACGAAGCACTAAGTTCGCCTGATATAATATTTAATTCAGAACCTACTTACGCGTGGTATTTACTTGCCCTTTACAATTCTATTCTGACAACAAATTTTCGGGCCTCACGAAACTAGAGGGGTTACAAAAAATCTATTAGGGCCAAAAGGTATTTCTTATTCTATCGATACGTATAATGTAGGTAATTGAAACAATGTCACGAACGAAGTCGCAGCAGCTGCTGGTTCTGAATAATCCAAATTAACTTATAGTTTTCTATTGGTAAATGTGGTTTGCTGGTTTATTTGCACACTGATTGCGATCGGGACTTATTACTCGAGGGAATCATGTTTCCAATTCGTGGACACATTTTTAAGTCCACTGTTTGGAATTAAAATAATCTAACGGTTGCAATATCTCTAAAAAAAAAAAAACTTGCGGATGCCCGACTTCAACGGGTTAGATTCGAAAGGGATGGCCGGCCAAGACCACGACCCGGCCATCCCCTTCGTGTTAGGTTAGCTTAGATGAAATACTGCCTGAAGCTGGCAAAAATATGGCGCTCACTCTTACACTAATTCATTTTCCAATATTCACGACGCGGACGTTCCGAAGCGAGCTCAAACAATGCAATGCAATGACGAAACAGTTGTAGGTAAAAAGGAACCCCACAGTTTATATCTTAAAATAAACAGTTTCTTTTATGGAGAATTTAGAAAGGAAAAAAAAGACAGGGCCAAAAAAAAACCCATCCATGTTCCTTCTTAGCCCTTTGTGTTCCAGGGCCACGGTTTCTCTTTCGAACAACCCGCAGCCCTGGCGGGCATCGAACCTCTCGGACCCCTTCCGATTTGCTGACATCTACTTGAGGCGCGCGTAAAAAAAAAAGACAAATACGTGGGACACTCAGAAAGTTTTGCGAAACTAAAAAAAATTGTTCTATACGTACATATATTTTTATTAAATCTTTTCAAAGTACTTTCCACCAGCCTCTATACAAAGATTCATGCGCCTAAACCAGTTTTCAAAACACTTTTTCCAGTCCGCCGCAGACACCTCGTTTACAGCCTGCTCGAACCCAGCCAGCGCATCTTCCGGCGACGAAAATTGTATCCCTTTGAGCTGATTTTTTATTTTTGGGAATAAAAAGAAGTCACACGGTGCTAGATCAGGGCTGTAAGGAGGGTGACCCAGGAGTTTGACTGGCGTGCTGTCCAGGAAGTCCCTCGTTTTGAGTGCGGTGTGCGCAGGTGCATTGTCGTGGTGGAGCAGTAGCCCGCGGAGCCCTGTGTTTGGTCGCTTGTTGCTTATAACAGAGAAAACTTCTGGCAAACATTTGGAAGTATACCATTCGGCATTAATGCTTCTTTGATCCCGTAAGGGAATTGATACCAAGTGGCCAGTCAAATTAAAAAAGCTAGCGATCAAAATCTTACCCCCGCTTCTAGATCGCTTCACTTTGGTAGGCGTTGGCTCATTTTGAAACACCCAAACAGTCGACTGGCGCTTGGTTTCTGGGTCGTATTGATAAATCCAGGACTCATCACCTGTAACGATGTCGTAAACACGCCGAGACGAGCCTGCTTCAAATTTGTTAAGCATATCACGGCACCATTCCACCCGGGCCTGCTTCTGAGCATCGGTGAGGTTGTGCGGCACCCAGCGTGATACTATCCTCCTCACGCGAAGATGGCTGTGTAGAATCTCGTGAACGCTTCCCGATCCAATCTTCAATATGTGTTGAATCTCCTGATATGTAATTCGCCTATTGTCTTGGATTAAATTTTTCACTGCTAGCACGTTTTCTTCGGTAACAGCCGTCAAAGGGCGACCGCTTCTTTCGTCATCCCCCAAAGTTGGTCGACCGCGCTTGAATTCGTTATACCAACGATACACGGTTGCCTTGGAAGGGCCTTCATCCATGAATGCCATTTGAAGTCTATCGTACGATTCATCCGGTTTCAGGCGACACTTGAAATCGTATAAAATCATAGCTCTAAAATGTTCCCGGCGCAGATCCATATTTCAGTGAGACACAATACTTTGAATTAACTCGCAAAAAATGTGGAGGGAAATTTTGAAATTGGAACTTACTTATTTTTACTTATAAATAATCATATTTTCGAAAAACATAATAACTGGCCAGTCTCCCATATATAAAAACTTTTTTTCGCAATACTTTCTGAGGGGCCTGGTAAAAGACATGGCCTTAGTTGATACACGCTCTATGAAAACTTCAAGTGTCTACATATTAGGTTGAAAAGATACAGCCCTGTGACAGACGGACAAATAGAAGAGCTTTAGAGTAACAGGGTCCCATTAATATTTTTTTTAAGGGTGTCGTCCCCCTTGAAAAAAATATTGAGGTACGTAGATACAACTCACAACCAATGTTTGCTAAAGCTGACCTGACGAAGTACTCACGGCATTACGTGTTTCATTAATAAGGGGTGAATTGCATTACTTGTCTATTCTATGCACAGTATTTATGTGTTCAAAGAGATATATCTTTAGTAGTACAAAATATCAATGAGGTATGTTTATAGCAGCAAGCAATATCTTACATCAGTAAACTGGATGAAATTGGAAATAAACCTCTTACAGACTCTTCCGGGAACCAGCTTGGGAATAAACGGAAAATTGCCCCTTCATAGCTTCATTTACTTTTCATGTCATATGAGTAGTCTCATTTCAATGAGTTTGGTATGTATGCAAACATTTTCAATAGGATTGACCTAAGCTTTTCGGCAGCTTATGTAAATACATGTATGAACAGATATATGAACGTGGCCGAGGCGAAAGAAGTATAAGAATATTTATGTATATACGTAAATATAAAGTAGGATGAGGAATAATATCAGCGATCCATTGATCTAATGTTACTTTGTTTATCATAAATTCATTATATAGGACCTGTGTCGCTAAATATCGTACACCATCTGTATTATGATACGCGTGTGATTATGATATTTAGCGACAGTTAGAATCGGTAGCGATAGCTATCGTTTACGATTGCGATTTCTTGGTACAAGTTGACGTTCAATTGTTTTGCCAACTTAAAACGATTGTACTATAGACCTTCAGATGGACTTTGTAATTGTAGCAATAGTTTGCAGGTGGCTTGGTATATTGTTAACTGTATTTTAAACTTCACTTGTTTCTTCCAGCGGGACATTTACATCTGGGCTCTGGACCATAGGGTGCACCACAAGTACTCGGAGACAGTAGCAGACCCTCACGACGTCAGACGAGGATTCTGGTTCGCGCACGTTGGCTGGCTGGTGCTGACCCCCCACCCTGCCGTGGAAGACCGCCGCATCGCGCTGCGACCTACGTGTGCAGACCTTCTTGCTGACCCAGTGGTCAGGCTACAAAAGAAGTAAGTAACTGGAAACCAAGATAATTATCCAGCTTTGGTGCTAGTGTGACCTCAAATGAGCTAGACAGTGCTGATTTAAGAAAAAAGAAAGCATGGGTTTAAATGCTAATTTCTATTGGTAAGTATGGGAATATTTTTACGTCACATTGGTCAGATAGGTTAAATGAAAAAAATTACTGTCTACCTTCTTTCTACTTTAAGTACCAAATTCAAGGTAATTTGTTTGTATCAACAAACCATTATATAAAACTTTGTGTACGTCGAATCGTATAGTAAAATATGGTGTCGTGTAAAAGCACGGATCCGCCGAAAGCGTAAAACCGACCAACCAAAGTAGGCCACTCACAGTTTTATTCAACACAAAATAGTAAGTCACTGCAATGTGACTCTTATCATATTGTCAAAAGGTATAATTTAGTCTTATTTGAATGGAGCTTTATGACGTGTGTTCAAAGCTCAGTATCTCTAGATGAGATCTACTGGAACGTATACAATCCAGTATTCAGATATTTTACACAGCCCTGGCTGGAGTCTTTATACTCAAAGCACCCGCATAATAGTCCGGTTAAGCAGAAGCCAGATTCATAGGTTCACCTGCGAGATATCACTACTAAAATAAAATCACAATTACGTAAAACAACAGTCGCGTCAAACATAGGGTCAGTGGCGGCCTGCGGAATATTATCATGTAGCGACCAGATCAAAATTATGTTATCTAAAATAATTAATTCATAACACAAATAAATCAAGATTCACATTCGGTCTTCAAGGCCTTCAGATAAACTCACAATCAAAGTTATCTATTTCAGGTCTATCGAATTGTCAAGGATTAATAAAAGATTGAATGTCTAACCCGTGTGTTTGTGTAGATAAATGGTCATCTACACTGTGTCCATTATCTCCATTTTCTAGAAGGAAAATTGACTTTGGCATCCCTGCCATACAGCTTACGTACTATCAATTTTAGAATGTGAAAATAAAATCTACGCCTTATAGAAATCATTGGGTTCTTAAACAGCTGATACGACGATAGTGCCAAGAGGTCGTCTGATATGTCATTCTATTTAGCTACCCAGAACTCTTAATATGCTACCTTAAACGTATGCTAACCTAGTACCTTTGCTGGGATATTTTAATTTCTAACTACTTTAAAGAAGTCCTTTAGTTGGTTTCAACGATCACTAAGGTCGTGTTCGTTATCATATCAAGAATACTTTTCTTCTTGACTATACAAATCAATAAATTAGTCAGCGGAATCAATTGACCAATTCAAAAATGGTCTTAGTCGATTGATCCCGCGGGTCCGTCCTGTGCGGGATCAATTGACTAAAGAGCCAGTATTCAAACGATAGCATACTCGGACAACGTAGACGTATAGTTTATACCGTGACATATTGCGATATGAAGACTCGTAAAGCGACGTCCTTTTGTGAGCACCGCTCGTCGTCTTTTATCATCAGTGTCAACACGACAAAACGAAATAAAGAGATTTTCGAAAGAAAAGCTTTTTTTAGGGTTCCGTACCCAAAGGGTCAAACGGGACCCTATTACTGAGACTTCGCTGTCCGTCCGTCCGTCCGTCCGTCCGTCTGTCACCAGGCTGTATCTCATGAACCGTGATAGTTAGCCAGTTGAAATTTCTACAGATTATGTATTTCTGTTGACGCTATAACAAGAAATACTAAAAACAGAAAAAAAAATGGGGGCTCACATACAAAAAAGTGTTTTTTTTTTTCGTTTTTATAAATAATGGTACGGAACCCTTCGTGCGCGAGTCCGACTCGCACCTGGCAGGGTTTTTTTTTTAATTTTCATTAAATGTTGCATGTCTATAGCACGAGACTAGCTTTCGCTATATACCACTTTAATATATGAACTAACTAGTCTAGTCTCTTTGTGCAATCCAGTGCCGCTGGCCGATTGGCACTGGATTAATGTAAACAAGCACCTACAAGTGCTTTCCTCGTGAAGAGTTTGAGTTTTCATTACGTCCTATGATGAAACTAGCTATCGCTTATGGTCACTATTTGATCTACCTATTCAATTTGTGTGTGCTTCTCGGCGATTGGCACTGAATCAATAGGAACACTATTAAAGCTTCGAGTGATTTCCTCATAAAAGGCTTGCATTTTCATTACCAAGTATGATCGTATCCTGTTATTTCCTGAAAGGGCAGGCAGAGATTTTATAGGATAAATGTAACATTAAAGGCTCTTTAATAGTTGAGGGGCTGGCATTTTTCCCAAACCTATTTTTACTCTTAAATAATCCGTAGCCTCGTTTGGTTATCAAGTGTTCAATAATTTGAAGTCTTTCATGGTTATAACAAAGCAGTAATAACAAAGCATTTGCAGCCGTCTAATATTGAACATTCCAGTTCCGACTGAACTAGGGATTTGTCAAATCCTTGCTATAGTAATAATTCAATGCGCCAACTAGCTTATTTGCGGTAAATTCGACATAACTTGCCGCTATCGAACATTCAAGTTTATTAGAGTACAAAATATGATTTCTGTTGTTTTTTGTATTCAAAGTAAGATAATGCTTATGTTTCTATAAAACAAACAATAGTATTGGCATGGGCAATGTCGGAAGCAAAAATAAACTAGTAGGTTTTACTTTTCTAAACTGACACATGTTCACGAAAAACAAACAGTGCATACAAATTCATTGATTTAATTCTGAAAAGGTTAACAACAGAACTATGACAACAACATACTTTAATATTCTATTATCATTTCTGAAAGGCTTAGTCGTTGGACTCATAAATTGATGCCTGAGTCGATACGCTTGTCCTTGAGAGACAATGTTCTGACGATAGTTCATATCAATCAGACAATGAATCGAATGGCTATGCCACTGCATATGTTCATAGACCTCACCTAAACTGAGCCATCAAGGTCAAAACAAACCATTAGAAACTCTTTATAGGAAAGATCTAAAATTATCGCTTTGCAATTTAATACAGACAGCAACAACGTGCTTTGGATTATAATTTAGTCCTATTTAGCAAAAGTTGTCAAAGTATCGGTAGGAGTAACCAAGTATGTTTGAAAATAAAGAATTATTAGTTTCAGTAATGTATTTCTATCTAGTAGAAAGTCTGCATGCATTGACATTATTTTGCTAAAAATAAATGATACTGCTGCTACTACTGACATCGACCTCATTTCGTCGGCATTCCAGAATTTCGGGCCGATGTTATTATTAAATTATATTGAATATAAACAGTATAGGTACTTCCAGACTCTTGACTTTAATCATAAACGCAAATAATAAAATAATATTGGTTTAGCCGGATGGAAAAATATTTGATTGAAATATGACAAAAAAGGTACATAAACGTGTTTTTCAATGAACGGAAAGAACAAGATGGCAAACTATTGTTTGTATTGATTAATGTTATGTAGGCTTTAACCACGTCAATACAAAATAAGAAACGGTCATAGTATTGTGTTCAAAACAATTTGGTAACCATACTATGGTATTGATCAATCCATTTTGGCTGCTACGAAATTTTCTGTAATGGCTGTTAAGGTGTCATTGTCATGTTTTTAAGATTAAGCACATGTCAATTTTTATTATGCTTCTCTATTAATATTTTTAGGAAATCAAAATGAGAAATATTTAAGCTTTGATTTATTTATTCGAAAATAAAATGGTAATTCCATACGTACAAGACTTATCAGGAAAAGACGGCAAAGATACGGGTCTCAATGGTACGAATAATAGTAGGTTTAAAAAAGCTTATTGTGACACGAGGCGATGGATTCGTGTTCATGAGCGACGATCTCAGCTCAAAGAAAATGTACTGGTTATACAAGGTAAAATGCAGTAATATTGTTACTTGTCGTAGATAAAATAAACGGTATTTTGCATTTCAAAAGTTATTTCGCTAACGGGAATTGAGATATTGCAGAGAGATTTATTTACATCAAGGAAGTTGGTACTTAGACTTGTTCATATATAACGGTTAGTTGTACCTATTAGGTACCGTATTTTGATAACTGAAACTCCTGAAAAGTGGCTGATGGGAAATTCCTCATGGCACACAGCTTTTACCTAAGATAAAACAGACATAAATGGATTTATTTGGATAGAAGAATGGACAGACCCTACGATGCTATGTACTTACTAATTAATTAGTTACTAACGATGTAGGTACATGCATAGTTATCAAAGTTTAGACATTCAAGGGAAGTACTTTTCATGTTTATGCAACGATATTTAGGAAAATATATACTTCTTATAAAGCTGCGTCTACGCTAGGTGAGCCAAACACAAGCAGGCAACCAATGGAGCCAAAATTTGTTTGGAGGGAGAGCTCGATCGAGGCTTTCCAGTCCGTCTACGCCAAGCGAATTCGTGTTCGTCTAGTGTAGACGCAGCTTTAGATGTCTGAAACTAAGTATTGGGTATAAATGAACTAGACGTTTTTCAACCCAAGATTTTTTCATTACAGCAGAATATTAATAATCGTAAGAAAATCCGGTTGGCGTAAGTCAATCAAGTAAATATTATATTCTAGAACTATCTCAATTTATATACCAGTTTTCATAACAGATTTTCATGCTAGACCCGTACGGGTCAGGTAATAACGATAGGCTTCAACTGTTGTTAATACGTTTAGCTGGCACAAAATCAGCATGAGTGAATCGTGAGCTAGTAAGGTGGCCATGCGGTGTAGTGGCAGGCGACCAGCCGTGATGCACCCCACGAGACAAGACTCACTGATGCGTTACTCTGCCTGTATCAAAGGGATGGTGGTTGTTAGGGACCCTTATTAACCTGTTGGAAATATATTTGTAAAGTTAACGAACGACCGACTTCATTAGAAGGTGAAGGTGATTCGGTACTTCGAACTTTCTTAATAACTTTTCCGAAGGTCTGATTCCGCGAAGGTTTTAGACATGACCCTCAGCCGAGGCATATAGGATTTCCTCAAGGAATTCCGAACATTATTCATAAGTACACACGGCGACACATCAATATATACATTTCCAGTATAATTCACTTAGTTACACGAAGACCAATCAAGCTATACAAAACAAAACATGTGACGAGCTTCCTCATAGTACTTTGTCAGTCGCTTTCCGACATTTTTATCTACGTTGAATTTATTGCAAAAAGGCTTATGACAAAGCAATCAATTTTATGCAAGTTTTAAGGCTTGTTACAATCATTTAGATTTACGTAATAAAATTGAACAGTAAAATACGTAGATGACGCTCTTAGGCTGGGTGCATTGACGATGTTCATAGAGTGCCTTGTAACAGCGGGATGAGATTTGCCGAATATAGAGTTAAATGCGTGGGATTGGAAAAGCCTTTGATCGGGAAAAAAACTATACACATAAGTAGGTTTTAATGTACTAAATGCATAAAGCGCTGCATAAAAGGCTACCTTGGCTAGGCTAGGCTATGAACTGTGTGACAAAAAATAAATAAAACCGAAATTAGCCCTGTGATGTGTCGGCGCGACGACGCACGCGTTCGAGTGCGCCAAACATAATGAACGCGACGGCGTTTATTAGGTGTTTCGACCGCTGAGTTTTTGGACTTACGATAGCGTGTTCACTCGACATATCGCTTTGGTTTTGGTTTTACGCCATTTAATAGCGTGGGATTGGAAAAGCCTTTTTTCGGAAAAAACAACTACACACATAGGTTTTAATGGACTATAATATGCTTATAGCACTGGATAAAAGGCTACCCTCGTAGTTGACAGCACATTATCTGAAGTTACTTTTTTCAGTTACGACGGCTAAATGATAGATTTTCTATAATAGCCAACAATGTTCTGTGGTTAGATGTATTTTTTACTTTTCCTATTCTATCCTATTGTAATTGCCCCCTCCCCCCCATTCCTTGCCACCTCTCTCGTAGTTTTGCCTGGCAATCAGTCAGAAACGAGTCCAATCGTCAGCGTTTCATGGGCCTTCTTCGGTGGTTAGATGTATTAAACCTAATATTAAATGAAGAAAAGTGAAGTGCTACTGTTTTAAGTCGTGTTTATTAACATGGCTTTTGTATTTACCTTGTTTATGTTAGCTTATAAGGTATTTTATATTTTTGGGCCATAAATGATGTTTTGTTATTATAATTTGTTCCAGATTCTTCATTCCTATGTTTGCGCTCCTGAACATTGGGCTCCCGATCTTCGTGCCCTGGTACTTCTGGAACGAGACCCTGGTGAACAGCTTCGTCATCAGCTTCGTCACGCGGTTCACCATCACGCTGAACATCGCCTTCTGCGTTAACAGCTTCGCTCATCTGTGGGGCAACAAGCCTTATGATAGGTACGATAACTATTTATTTACTTATAAGAATGAGATCCTGGATTCGATTTCCGGGTCGCGCAAATTGCTATTGGGTTTTTCTATTAGGAATTTTTCAGTAGCAGCCACGGAGTCTGGAATTGTGCCCGGTTGATGCTAATATGTTCGCCCCGTATTACATGGCACTTAAACATAACTGGTACAGCTCTGCCTAACCCTTTGGGTATTAGAGGCGTAATGTTATGTAGTTCACGTTCCAAATAGATTTATCACGCGAAAATATAATCGTCGCTCATCTATCACTTATTTGTTCAAAAAACCGAAAGGCGCTATATTGCATGTTCATGCGATCGATCGCTTTGGTTAAGACGCAAAGATAGGTCTTATGTTATTCAGATTTTGAATACCGTATTCAAAAAATACTTGATCATCATCAGCCTATAATGTTCCCACTGCTGGGACACAGGCCTCCTTTCTATGAGAGGGAGTGGGCTGTAATCTACCACGCGGGCCCAGTGCGGGTTGGTCAAAAAACACTTAAAAAATATCAAAATTGGCTGGGTATCAAATTACTGTTTAAGAAGATGAAGCTAGCATTGGCTATAAAACCAAGTTTCGACGTTTCAATGTGGAATTAGCCATAGGTTATGTGTAAAAAGATAAGGCATGGATCTACATCCCTATGGGCTTTAACGAGTAATGGGCAACTGAGTACATTGCCTAATGACTGAGGATCGAATAATCTTGATCATTCTTACAATTCAGTGGGCAGCAACTGAATAACATTGTGGCCTAAGAAACATTTACGCTTATAATGAATAGAGATGCCTACAGTTATTTGGACGTACGTATTTTTGCAAACAGTGTTTACGAAACTGACAAAAAATATACCATTCAATTTTGTTCCTTATTGTGATACAAACGTTTATATCGTAATGATGTTATTTCCACCCATTTTATTACGATGTACTATCCATAAATGCTGAAAGAATAATATTACCTCTTTACGAGCTACATCGTAAATTTGCTAATGTTTTCCCTATTCTAAGGACAAGACAATAATGTGATTGTTGTAAACATTATTATGAATTCACACGTCCTTTGTGACAACTCGTCTGAGTTTCAATGTAGACGATAGATAAATGTAGGTACAATAAAAAATCTACGTGCGTATTCCAAAAGCAGCCATGTTTTATTCCAGACAGGTACTATCAATCAATCAACACGTAGCAAAAGAAAAGGAAAAAATATCATCAGTAAAATAGGTGCTACTATATCATGTTATTGTACGTACTGTCTCTTTGGTCTCGATATCGCAGGCGCGACGGTTGAGTATAAGGTCCTGGTCAGGGACTTAAAAACACCTTCATGAGGGTTACAGAATTAAAAGTGTTACATGTTGAATTGGTAACAGAATCAAATTTGTAACACTTTTAAATGTGTTTTCAACCGTAACATATCTGTAACATATATAAAAGTGTTAACAGTGTTAATAAGTGTTACAGGTAAACGCAGCGTACTAAAGCTTTAATTGATTATTTCAGTTACACATATTAACACTTATACACACATATAAAAGGTTACAGTTTGATTCGGTAACACTATTGTATGTGTTACATTTAAAAAAGTTTTTGTGTTATAACTGTTTTAAAAAACAGTGTTAAAAACACTTATTACGGTTACGGTTTGAGTCCCTGGTCTTGGTTTCGATGCCCAGGTCCGGTAAAGTATTATTGGGTTGTTCCTTAAACATAACGTCCGAAATGTGGGTGTAATTAGTTACACCTCTGCCTATCCTAACGTGATGGTATGTACTACCTACATGTACTACTTCCTTTTATCTAACGATCAATAGCTAAGCGATTATGATACGTAAGAGTACTTAGCAAAATGAATAACACCATAAAAACACCTGTGTATATGAAATAATGGATTCAGCTTAGATACGAGGCGTCTACTTGCCTATGTAAGTCCATTAGGCATTAAATTAATGGACTCTTGCCAATAATGACTAATGCGCGATTCGCACCTGATGGAGTGAGAACGTTCAGGAAACTAGCAGTTTACAATGAAATTAGGGGATTTGACAGACGATTACAATATCGAATATTTTTTATTTTCTTTTAACATATTTTCTAAAAGTGACTGACAGAGCCAAACTTTTCTTCATGAAATGCTGAAAGAACCGAGAGTTTGGCAGAAAGCTGTAATTTGTGAGAGATCTGGAGTCTAAACTAAGCCTAGGCCTGTATTTCAGAGCTCCAGGCCCCCCATTATATCACTAATAGTTATTGTCAACAATGGAAAAAGTGCAAAATTGGTGACAGTGTGTATGTGTGTGTGTGCGTGTGTGTGTGCACGTGTGTGAGTATATATAATATAGGTATGTATACATTTATTACATAAATAATATATGTTTTATGAAATATATATAAACATAGGGATATATACAATATTATATTATAACTATAATCTTAACTACAAATTAATATATGTACGAAAATGTGGACTAACCTTTCCTACTTACTTTACTTTGCTACCTCAAGTAATTTTTCAGTTTCAGTATAGTTTAACTTTAGTAATAATTTAATTATTTTGGTTTTACATTCAGCTTTACTACAATTAGATATATTTATAATTTTGTTTAGCTTATTATATAATTCACCTCCTCGGAAAGGGAAGAATCTTTGCGCGAAGGAAGTACCAACCGCAGTCGTCCTACATACTGCGAAATTTCTCCTGGAGAGACCTACACGTTTTCTCGTTTCTTCGAGTAGGTTTGAGTGTTGGAAAATTGCAGTAAGCAATATGTACAGCTGGCGTACAGTAAGCACCTGTGCTTCCTCATAAAGCGTTATGGTATTGAAAAGACGTGGTTTGGATAAACTAACTTTCAGTATCAACCTTTGGGCTCTTTCTACTGTTAACAATTTTGTTTTACAAGCCCCTCCCCATGTGGTAATGCAGTAACCAATAATAGATTGTACTAGAGCCTCGTACACCATCCTCATTGTTTGTTTATCTGCCACGTCACGGAGTCCTTTAAAAATGTACGTGTGCTTCCGTATCCTTTTAGAAAGAAAACCAATGTGGTTTTCAAAAGTTAAATTTGCGTCAATTTCAACTCCAAGGTATTTGAGACTTTTTGTAGGATTTATATTGGGACAGTGACAGTTTAGAGTTGGAGGGAAATTACATTTATGTGCAAGAATATTATAACTAGTGCGGTTGGCAGGCTCAGTTTGATTGCGAATACAGAATAAAATGTACTTGGTTTTATCTTCATTTAAAGTGAGGGAGTTTGAGGATAGCCAGTGACACACATTGTTGAAACCAGAGCAAGCTGCCAAGGCGCAGTCATAGCCCCACACAAATTTTAGGCATTCTCAATTTTTTGGCTCCCGCGTTGGTCTAGTGGCCGAAATCCCGACGGCTGACCCTGGGTTCGATTCTCGGGTCAAGGAAATTGTTATTGGGTATTTCCATCAGAAATTTCTGCGTAGCAGCTACGGAGTCTGGATTTGTGCCCAGTTGCTGGCAATAGACTCGCCCCTATTACATACAATTTAAAACATAACTGGCGAGAGGTGGATGTGGTTTTAGCTACACCTCTGCCTAACCCTTTGGGGATTATAGGCGCGATGTTATGTAAATATTTTGCACTACGAAGCAGTTTCAGCCGCTTAAACACGTTTCACCGACTGTGAAACATAAGTTTAAAGTTTGAACCATACTCTACCGCCAACAACGAAATTTTACATACCGTAATGACCACGAAACTTGGTAATCAATCATTGGAAAATGTATTTAAGGAGCTCCGATTTATGTTAATACTTTGCAACATTATTATAAATTGCTTGTTTTTGTTTAAGTGGCGGATTATCAGTAGGGAACTTTTCGAGTTGGAAACTTACGATTTCTCAATGTGTTTTTGATAAGTAAAAGTTGACTTCTTTAATGGTTAACTGAAACAAACGTTTAGTTATTTGTAAACGCTATAGTGAGCATACACAGCTTATTTTTTTGCTTGGAGATAAATTTTCAATGTTTTTTAAGCATTTTTTTTTTTAATTCCATACTATTTTTATTCTTTGCCGATACCTTCACATACACAAATCCAGAAAGTAAACTAATGTTTAAAATAAAAGAACTGTTTCCTACAAGGCGAACGTTTCGTTTTGTCAGTCTCGTAAATGTTTAAGCCTTTTGCAAATCTGTTAAATTTCAATCAGTTGGAATAAGTCCTGTACCTCGCAAAAGCGGATCAGACGGTTCTTAAAAAAACCTTTTGGGGAATTTTTAAAGACTGTATTTACATGGATCCATTTTTTAAACAAAGTAATATGCAAAGAATTAACTGTTATAGACCGACGTTCATGCATGGATTTTGATTTTCCCCAGCACTGCTCTCAAAACGATGCAAGAAAACATCGCGTCGTGAGGAAACTGGCATGTCACAGTAGAAACATAAATTCGAAGGCATGTGACATCTCATCTCACCGCACTGGGCCCGCGTGGTCCATTACAGCCAATTCCCACTCTTAGAGAGGAGGCCTGTATCCCAGCTGTGGGAAAATTACTGTCTGGTTATGCTTAGCAATAGTCAGTTGTTGTCTTTGTTATCGGCCGATTGACCAGTTTAAGTTCAGCCTATTACAGAGTTCTGTGTGACCTGTAATGACATACGTACCTACAATAAGCCAATAAGCTGGTAATATCGTTACCTTACACAATAATCACGAATCAATTTTGTCTTTATTAATCCAAAGGCATCATTGATTATTAATGAGTGTGTGTTATGATTGGTATTAATTTGAATTATAATTAGTAGTATAATAAGTATTAGTAGAATTACATACCTATACAAAAACTAGATTCTTACAAAATATAGGTAAGTTTCTCCCTTCGAGATATAGTGTATAACGTTAAAGTTAACTTTAAGTTAAATTCTTCTTCCAGCGCTTCATAATAAATATTACGGTTTACAATACTTACAAAAGGGTATTTAAAACAAACCTGGCTGAACCTTTTTTTACCTTTTGTAGTAAGCAACGACTTATTGTCGGGCCTACGCTGTCCTCTCACAGTTATTTACTAACGCTGTAACAACAAATATTGTAAAACCAAATGATTTTAAAAGAGCAACCATGGAGTTTCTTTCCGGTTCACCATAGGAAACGACCAACCCGAACCGTGCATCTTTTGTCGACGTTTTATATGCCCATGTAGGCCTATGTAAAATAAAATATTTGATTTTGATCGAACCAATAAATATAATACGCAGCTTTTTATTCTGCTGACAACAAAAAATACATTTAAATGTTTTATTCTTTGCTTAAGGGCATCGACATACTTTAACATTGTACGAAAAGCCTTTCAAAAATAGTTTTAAAAAGATCAAGAATCTTCAAAAGATTGAACGATCGATCTAGCAAAGAAAAACGACAAGTTAAATCTCACCTTTTAAAGAATCACACGCTTATAAATCACACAGAACTGACAGTAATATCAAATGAAGATCGATTAGCCCCCAGAGCATGAAACTAAAAGCTAGAATGCAGCAAATTCACGTAAATTTGAATAGCGTGAATATAACATAATATCAGCATATCGGAGTTTTGAACCTAGATTATAATAGTTCACCAGTAATAAACAGATTTCAAAACAATATTATCTTTATGGGGAAAATGAACCTGTTCCGAGACAAAGCATTTCCCCTTCTATTTTGCCTCACCGCAGTGGGGTAAAAGGCTATTAGATAGGCCTATCTTATAAAACTCAAATTGTAAGAAATATTCCAAGTCTGATCCATCTGAAATGCAAGGCTGTCTGGCAAAAATATTTTCTACCAATCCATAACATCAACTTAACATAAAATAATCAACTCAGTCCATAAAAATCAACTTTATCAATCAATAGACTATGTTCATTTTCGCATGAGTTATGTGTCTACAACTTCTCGTATTATAAGTGAATATTTTATTCTGTTTAGAATATATTTAAATGGACTCTCCATTCATCCGTCATCCTCTGGGGCACGCAGACTATTTCAATAATAAACTATTTTGATCTCGAACTATTTTGGTAATCCCGTGTTGAATAAGTTTTCAGGTTTGTTGAGTATCTGTTGTAAAAGGTCAGGCGGTCAGAATTTAAACGAAATAAATATATTTTTGAGGTACTTTAAAAAACCGAACTTTTATATAAGAACATAACTAAAAGCTCCCGTATTCCCCCGGAGATTATACAGAGGAAAATCAAGACGCCTTTAAATTTGCCTTAAAGCTTGGCGATTATTCCAATACCATCTAGAAGACACAATATGTCATAATATATAACGCTGCTGCCTATTCTCTGGAAAGTCCCTTAGTCGCCTCTTACGACACCCACGGGAAGATATGGGATGGTGCTATTCTTTACGTCCGACACCACGTATAAAATCTGATAAACTAAGGGGCTGCGCAAACTTAGACACTTTTTGTTACCGACACGGCACACCATCACAGGAAACCGTAGGTGCTGTGTCCTGTAGCGTCTGCGCAGGGAGTGGCTGATTTCATACTGGTTGTATAGAAATCAAATATTCATGGGTTGCTTGTATTCGACGAAAGACACAAAACTGTCCACGTTTGTGCAGCGCCTAATAGGATAGTATTGTCAGTTGGCACCAATCAATTTACATACTATTTATGAGCTGTCAAAACGCGATTAGTTGATAGATTTTGTATGACACCTGACCCTGTGACGTCACGAATTTGCCTTTTGAACTCAATGACCAAACCATTAATTGATTTCACAGCAATGTAAACGCAAATTTTACAGTTTATAAAAAATACATTGGGTATTGTGGCTTACAATAAGGTGTTTTAGAGATGTTTTAGATTTTATTGTATCCTGGTGGTTTGTTTTCTGTTCTCTAAATGTTTCAAAATTCAAAAATAAGCAAGGGCATTCGAAACTTTTGAAATTGTGTACTATCAGTTGGGTAAAATTCCAAGACCACGGCCCTAAGCATAAATTAATAAAAATCATTTTTGGTAACGTCTGAAACGTTATCAAAAAGATTTTTCATCTTCGACCATCGTGATTTTTGCATACGTCCAACACATAAGCAAAAATCAATTTAATGATTTATGCAAATTAATGACTCATAAAAAATATCCAACTTTTCTGGGACATCCCGGAAAAGCCTTTCAAGAGTTTCGTCTTAATGTACAGGTCAAAGGAAAAAAAAGCAATAAAGAAGTCGAATCATAAAAAAATAATTTAATTAGATCAGCATTACTAAAGATTTTTTTTCTTCAGGTTCATCAAGTCAGTGGAGAACGGTCTGGTGAGCCTGGCAGCTCTGGGCGAGGGTTGGCACAACTACCACCACGTGTTCCCTTGGGACTACAGGACCTCGGAGCTTGGCAAGATGAACGTGTCCACCGGCTTCATCGACCTGTTCGCCAAGATTGGATGGGCTTATGACTGTAAGTATTTTTGGCTTGGTTATGGTAGTCAGGTTTTAGAACCCGCTTCCAAACCCGAGGTGTAAATCCCAGAACTTGTAGTAGTACAGTCTGCAAAGGAAATAAGTAACCAGCTGCTCATATTCGTAGTATAAGTAACTGGTTACTTATCTCCTTTGCAGACTGTACCTACGAGTACCATAGTTCGATTAACAATCGTCTGGTCGATTTGACAAACCTTGGCCCCTGTCCAAAGTCCGGTGATCGGTGGAATTTTATCAGGTGATAATTATAATGATGATGCCGATATGGCCTTTTGTATAGTCTTGTTTAGTTTTGGATAGCACTGACCTACAGTAACGTCATATTCAAAATCATTTATTTCAAGAAGGCCAGTTACAGGCACTTTTGAATTGTAGAAACAAAGAATAATAAAGTGAAGCTACAGTCCCAGTCACAAGGCATAATAACTGTGAAGTACTGTAGTTGCCTATTCCAAAGTATAGACCTCTATGGATAACAACAAATTCTCGCAACATGAAGGGTTTCATCCCGGTTTAAAATAGTCTGTAAACGTAGTTAATTGTCCTTTACTTGCTCTGCCCTTTTTGGGTTGATATAATGACATAACATGTAGGTATTTTGAGGGATAGATATATTAAAGGATCGTACATGATGAGGGTACTCGCAATTGAAAAATACTCTGAAAGCCAAAAACATTGAATACCTTTTATAACAAAATTTAGCTACTAGCTACTGCCTGAGGTATCGCCCTCGATGGGTGAAAATAATACCACGAAAATGTACCACTGGGGTAAAAGGTATCCCATGTTATAGCATACCTAAGACATGGTCTGTCCCTGTACCAAATTGCATCAAAATGTTATAGACGTGAAAAGGTAACATACTGACCGACAGACAGACCTGCCCGAGTAGCATGACCACTGTAGAAACGAGTTTTGTTTACGGAGGAATCGACACAATGACAGATAGACAATGAAAATGTGTCATTTTGTCGATTCTTCTGTTGACAAAACTCGTTTCTACAGTGGTCATGCTGCGTGTGCTGGTAATATCAAAACTGTGTCAAGTAACTCCGTACAATAGACAATCGAGCCAAAAAAAACAGACATCAGAATGGCGGAAAGTAATATGATACAATTGAAATAACTTTGGTACACCCGCGATTGGTACTGTGGAACCGAGAAGGTTTCACAGTAACATGAGATTCAAACAATAAAACAGAAACTGAATACTGGGCCTTGAATATAACATAACATCATTTATTTCAGGCTGCAATGGCCCATAGATAAATACCTTATAAACTAACATATAGTAAAGTAATTACAAGTAATAATATGTACATACTTAATTTTTTATATTCAGCATCGTGAAACAAACACGACTCGTGAAAATCAAATCTCAAAGTACAATGCTATCTCCTTATCAACAACCATCATAACACAGAACTACTGCAAAATGAATTTATAAATATCTTTCTAATAACATTACCCGGGTCGTATCGCTACCTGATTGATGTTACCTCTCTAAAGCAGGTGCCTTCTTTCTTTTATAACATTGGGGCACAGATTCCACACAGTTGTCAAACCACTGAAGCTTTGTAAACTATTGGAATCAGAACCCTTAGAATAAAACCTAAACTATTTCAGTAGATTTGGCACTTTCGGGAAGTTTAATACTCGTGACCATTATTGAACTCCGAGGGTCAATCTTGTGATTAGTAAAATATCAAAGTTCAAAATCTAGTTTCCATCTACAGGCTGTTGTTTTGCATTCTCGTAAAATTCAAGGAGGTAACTATACAAATCTAACTTCTACTTAACTGAACTGTCATTTTCATGGTCACCACAAGCTTGTTATACAACAAAAAGCAAAACAGCCCAGTGTCGGAGTATATTTGCATTTTTTAGGCCAGATAAAATTGATCTGACAATAATTTCGAAGAACGAGCTTCGCTCATCAAAAACTTTTTCGTATACAGAATTAATTATTTCGTTAACAGAATTACCTTCAGAGACGGTGTTCTGACTTCAGTGAACAGACGTTATTTGTTATTTGATTTGCATAGCTGCCAAAAATAAATTGGTCATAATAAGGCCTGGAAATTTAAGTCGACAAATACCTAGAGAAGAGGGTATTATTAAACAGATTACTCTATAAAACTTTTAAACAAGAATCTATTTTGATAATGTTCAAAAACAATAATGAACTTACAATCATCGGTCCCTACAAAATTATGTTTTCTCAGACGTAATGCACGAAGTTGAATTTCATGTCAAAATTTTCATTAGAGTCTTGACTTGACTAGAGACAGGTGATTTTAACCAATCCAATCTAAAAATTAAAAAAACAAACGTGAGCTATCTAAAACGCACCGATATACAAGGTGTTGTTTTGCAACCTCGTAAAATTCTAGGAGGTAACTATGCTAATGATTCTCGACCCGAATCAATAATAAAATGAGTAGGTAATTTTCTTTTTTTTATTTATTTACTGAAATCGGTAACTGTGAACCACCCGTGTTTTAAAACACGGGCCGTCTGATCCCCGCCTTATAACGTCGCTTACACACAAACAAAAAACCTCATACGTTTTTTCGATATTTTTATAAGCCCTAAACCACGTTAAGGGGGTTATTCTGAAATATTGACAAATTTAACAACAAAAAAACGCAGTGTTTTTTAATAATTTACTAGGTACCGTAATTTATATTGATTATTTATGTCTTTTGTGACAACAACCTGAATTTTGACGAGGATGCAAAACAACACCTTGTATAATCGATAGCTTCGTTAAAAATACTTTTATTAGTCTCGGTTCATTTAATTGGACTCATTAATATTCACAACACGGTGATCAAAAAGACTATTGCCGAAAGTTTATTGTCTAATCCTTAGAGTTTAATCTTAACTTGAGTTATTCTATAAGCATCGTATTTCGAACGTTCTCGATGCGTGAATCCGCGAGCATTTATAACAAAAAGTGAGTTTCGATTTCGATTTGCTCACGGTCAGAGTATTTAGTTTGAACGGCCAAAACCTAATGGCCCACGAGTCATTCGACCGTAAACAAAAATCATCTACGTTCCAAAGGACCGGTGATATACACATAAATACATCAATTACATTCGAGTGCAAACGTTAAAAAGTTCATAAGCAATTTCCAATTTCTTGCTAGTATATATTCTGTTTATTTAGATGATTTCAAATAAGTAAATATTTAAATAGTTAACATTCATAAAATAGACGACTATCACAATGTATGCGCTTGCCCCTTAATATTATTTTTTTAATCATTCTATCATCGGTCCTTTGAAATATAGACAATTTTTGGTTACGGTTGAATGGCCCGCGGTCCATTCACTTTGGGCCATTCAGACAAAATACCCACGTACGAGGTTAAAAACCAATTTTACACAATAGGTCTATAGTTGCGGTTAATCGGTTCTAGTTTCGACCTCAAAACGTGAAGTTGGCTTGCGCATTGACAACGACTAGATAAATGATTTGGTATTAAATATCGCCCCATTCTACTTGAGAGTACTCTATTACGGGTAATGAAGAATCAATGAGTGTGGTATTGAACCTTTTTTGATACGTCGTGATTACTATCACAATTATTTCTGTTCGAAATAATTTACATATTTTATCTCAATTTTTTTTATCATATTTACAATTAGTTTTCGACAAAGTCGATCAGTTATATTATTTATAGAAGAACCTCAAAAGGTTCACATAACTAACTACAAAATACAAACTATCTTAGTGACCAATCTGATAAATCTGAAGCTCATAGCTAAGTTAACTCGGTTCATCGTGTAGCCCGTAGCAATTATCGTAGCATACGAATATGCTACGATAATTGTGTCTAGGGGCTGTCGGAGCTACGAATAGCTCCGACAGTCCCTAGAGGGTGGTTGCTCTTTTCAAGTCAATGACTCTGCAAAGAGCTTAAAGCATGGAAAGTAATCTACATTATGCATAGGTACTCGAGAATAGTGTAGTAGTGGAACAGACACCTTTTATTGATTTTGATCAGTTTTAATTCTACTGTAATAAAATAAATATGTTAACAAAGTAAAGTTTTAAAGTTTTAAATCGTAGTTTAGTAAAATATTTTCTTTTAATATTAATATCAATATTCCTAATTTTAACAGGATTGGTACCATATCCTATAACCATAAAATGTTATTCTTTGCATCTGGTTATCTTTTTTAATCCCATGATAAGTTCTACACATTTGTTTTAATATATTCAGCGTTGGTCTTAGCAAGTGATTTTATTAAATCAGACTTTTGGCTTCCGACTACTCGTAACGACTGTCAAAGATCTACAAATGACAGCCGGGACCAACGGCTTAACGTGTTTTCTGAGGCACGGAGGAAACTCGGTATGTTATTATGGTCACCAATCCACGGACCAACCTCGCCAAGCACGGCTTAAACTTAAAGATCGACGGCTGTTATTATTTAGCCACGAGCTCCTAACGTATCATTTGTATTGGACAATATTTACTCGGACAAGGGTAGGCATGTGTACACAGTTCCATTAAGTGATTACCCCCCAAAAGACATGTGCGTTCAAATCCGTGTTGGGCCTAGTTGGTTTTTGTATTCTGCACAACCCTTTTTTTTAGTGAATAAATAAGTTTAAGTTAGTATTTATTTTTAAAGCCCGGTTTTGAATATTGGTATCACCGGGAACATGGCTAGTTTTTGAAAGCCTCAATTCAATCAATTCATCAAGCCCGATGATACCAATCTTCAAAAACTTTTACGGCTGTGCATTGTTTGACAATGCATAAAAGTAATTTACATTTTAATTAAATAGATTTTTAATCTAACCAGACCTTACTCGATATAGATTAGTTGGATGGTGATTCGCATCACCAAGACAATGTCACATGTGTCATGTTTTGTACTACAACCAGTCAAATCAAGCACGAAAAAAACAAAAACATAATAATATTATTATTTGTTTCAGTAAAAGCCGCCACCAACGACATGATAGCAAAGAGAGCTAAGCGAAGTGGCGACGGAACCTTCGGCGAGTCGGAAGAGCCTTATCCATCGGCAGAGCATTGTCATTCTGAGTGAACCCTAATCAGCCGATCGCTTTAATGAGCCACGTAAAATAATATTGTTAAGAAAATTTAAATTGTTTTCCTCGTAATCGTGCGATGGCGACAATCCATCTGTTGTTTTTATTTTTCTTATTCTTGTGTAATACATATTTACTACTTAAGGTCTTGTTTTTTTTTTTCGATAGTATCTTTTCTCTACTTGTGTGAACTCAGTACGAACGAGCTACTTAATAACACATGATTTTGAACGATTTTGAAATGGAAATACAACTATTTTTTATAATTTTGTGTACAATTATTAGTGTCACCCGTAGATTATTTTCTGAGATATTTTACTGAGTATTTTTAAATTTAAATCGTTGGCATTTTCTTTACGCCTTCGAACTATGTTAACAGGTTTCATTCGTTACTACCAGCTATTTCAGGCATAATACTATAATCAAGCTATTTTTAAAACTTACTACTACAGTCGCGGGTGAAATCCGAACACGTACCATCACGAAAACTTTGCCGTTGAACTATAGTTCTTTTAACTTTCTTGTAAAACTGATTTAAACTTTATAAATATGGTACGAAATCATTATTAAGTTTGTTTCAAATTAATACTTGAGACGATTGGTTTGCAATATCGAGATACCGTTTTAATTCTAATTTAATTTCAGATTACGAGTAGTTGGTTATAAGTTTCACTTTTTTTTTTTAGTTTCTCTCTTTTTGTTTTTTTTTTACAGTACTTGTAACATTTCAGAAATAATGATTGTTTAAATTATACAATTAAAAGCTTGAAAACTTTATATGATAGGTCGTAAGTGCAGTACTTATATTTTTAAGCAATTCTATTTTTTGTTATCATTGTGTCATAATATTATGTATTATTTTACGCTACCGTTTTATTGAAACCCCTAAATATACATTTTCTAGACGTTAAAACTTTTGTTGATTTTAAGCCAGTGTTTGTTAAAGATGAAGCATAGTATAACTTTCTTTTTTGTAGTGTTGATGGTTAATGAATACCTATTGTCTATCCGTCAGTGTTTGTAAGTCCAGTGCGAAGTACAATTCAGTAAGGCGACTGCAGACTGCAAACCGCACCAGTAAATCCGTTTATCTTTGATGACAGACCGTAGCGATTTCGTAGATGTACATTCACGAGCACTTACCCATAAAAACTTAGCAAAATTCGAATGCGATTTTCTCGTTAAATAATGGTTTCAACTTTGAAACAACATGTTTTATGACAATAATTATGATTTGAAATAAATATTAAGTTCGTGAAAACCTAAAACGTAAATCGATATAGTAATCAATCGTAGTAAATCAATTTTAAAAGTTGTTGCTTGTATACGCTTGATTTCTCGTGAGTACTTACAAGCAAAGCATTGTCAACATGAAACTAGTTATGTCTCTGGTGGCTTTGCCTTTGCGATTTGCGGTCTGTGGTTACCTCCCGGTTTATATCTTAAGATGGAAGCTTACGAAGTGTACAGACAGCGTCAGTATGTGCTAACCCCTCTTCAGTCCGGCCGAGTACGCCAGGGGGTAACTACTTAATGCCGCTGTCTGTCCTTGCAACCTTATCGTAAGAATCACTCGTATTTGCAATAGTTGTCTTGTCGAAAAAACAACCCAATAATACTTTGACGTTGGATTATACAGCGGTTGATATTTTAAACGAAGTAAATTGAGCACACAATTATGGTGACTTCAAAACGAAATTGAGGTTTAGTAAAATAACTACAAGCCAGCTATTTTTGTTAATGTACATATTTTTTAAACTAACGAGGGTCAGGATAGAATGTAACTGTATTTTATAATTATATCAAAACATCAAGTAACAAAACAATATGAATACCCTTTGATTTAATGTATTACATTTCCGCAAAGTAAGGGCTGATTCCATAACCTAAAATGCCAATGTGAGGACATTCTTAAAGATCTTAACATTTAATGTATAACATTAAACGGAGTTATTTATCATTGTTCTTTTTTATAACTATGCGGGGTGTAAGGGACACCGACGCGAAAACGCTTACTACGTTCTCAGTAGGAAAATCATTCTAAACCTCCCCACATAGAAATTCTTCATCAGTAATTAACAAAAAAAACTGCTGTTCCATACATTTTGACCTTGTAGGTATTGCACTTTTGTAGGAAACACTGTTTTTTGTTTTAATTGAAGGTTAGCAATTGGAGCTCGTGGCTAAATAATAACAGCCGCATGGGTTGATCTTTAAGGTTAAGCCGTGCCGAGGTTGGTCCGTGGATGGGTGACCATAATTACATACCGAGTTTCCTCCGCGCCTAGGAAAGCACATTAAGCCGTTGGTCCCGGCTGTCATTTGTAGATCTTTGACAGTCGTTACGAGTAGTCAGAAGGTAAAAGTCTAACATCCAGTCTTACCAAGGGGTATCGTATTACCCAGTTACTGGGTTGTGGAGGTCAGATAGGCAGTCGCTTCATGTAAAATACTGGTAGTCAGCTGGATCCGGCTAGACTGGAAGCCGACCCCAAGATAGTTTGGGAAAAGGCTAGGCAGATGATGACTGTTCTTTGTTTAAATTACGACGAATTTCTGTCTTTTTATATGGGTTCTGAAAGATGGACTGATATATAGTAAGTGTTTTCGCGTCGGTGTCTCTTACTCGCTGTATAAAATGTGGTGATAATGAATAGATTATAATTATAATATATGCATTTTATGTGATATAAAAATTCCACACATATATTTATCTACCTGTCAAATATACCTTTGAGAATAATACGTAGTTTTTGTTATATTCATACTTAAACAGGATAAGAAGACGTGTGACATACCTAAATAAGAGTGAAATAAGCCCAAGGAAATTTCTGTCCAAAATGACAATACCAAAGTAAATACTATATGACGAAGACGAAGGTTCATAATTATATTATTGACATAGTGGAGAGATAGGATATTAAAAATATGATACTATTTAGTATTATTGCATCTGTTTGGCTTTGAGGAAAAATTCTATTCAATCTTGTTATTTGCTTAGAAATTCATGGCAGGCGCATTTTGATAAAACATTTACATGTTACTAAAAATCAGTAAGTAAGTATTTATCTAAAATTGTAGATGTTATCTTGATATACAATAAATATACATTAGTTTATATTATGACCTGTGCATAATCAGCGTGAAATAACCGTTATTTTGAAGTGGTTCTGCTGGAGAGTATGCTCTGTAGCCAGTGCCGGTTTTAGCACTACCAGCGCCCTGGGCGATATTTTTACGGCGCCCTGCAATTCAAACCCATACGAAAAAAAGGCATAGGATATAATTAAATAACCATTCATTAAAAAAAATAACTATTTATTATAAAATATCTTTCCATCGGTGAACTCTTAAAGTTATCAAAGTCGATGTTTTCATCAATTTAATTTTCAATTGACAAAGTTGCCAAGTTTGTCAATCTACATTCGCGTAAGAAACACCACCCTGTGTTCCGTAACTCAGGTTACCGATTTGAAAACTCAAGGAATTAAAGACAATTTAGGCTGTCCACTCCAGACAAGTGAAATTTTCTTAAGTCCTTTTATTCAGAAATAGATGTTAATTAATCGGGAGATGATCAATAAATTAACAAAGGCGCAGATCTAAAATTTTAACACCCTACCTTAGAAAGGTTAGAATTGTTTTGATACAGGAGTTACTTGTGCAACTTACAGACAATGTCAAGATTAAAGAGAAGTAAGGATGTAAGAGCGAGCGAAGCGAGGCCGAAATTTTTTTGACACCTTGCCTTGTATAGATTAGAATTGATTCGATCCTTCATACAGGAGTTACTTGACAGACAAGGTCAACATTCAAGAGGAAGTAGGCTGCAGCAACCGAAGCGAGCTCAAAACTGTTAACATCTTGCCTCAAATAAATTCAGATAATTATGTAATTTGAGATCAAAATGTCCACATGCTCCATTTTTTACAACCTTGTGTCATGGTATAAAATTGCCTATTAAGACCTCGGAGCAAGGGAGCTCCTAATTTATTTCAGTCTCTGTCTATGCCGGACGATCATGCGGAAATCCAATAGGAGTGCCAATTCAGGGGCAGAAAAAAGGAGCCTTCGTGATAAAAGTTTTTTCGCAGGGCTAAAAAAGAAACGAACCTCGTGCGATTGTTTGAAGAAAATGTGTGAGGTTGTTGCGTTAGTACAAGTACTCAGAGGCTCATTTTTAGCTTTAAATAATATTTTAGTTTGAGAGTGAATGCCACAATTTATTACGTACATTCTAATCCTGTGCCTCTAAGGGGGGGGGGGGGAGCTGTACAGTGTGATAACGACGCACGTGCTTTATAGAGTACCAAAAAAAGGTTTAAATGAACTTAGTATTCCCGGTAAAAGGAACTGCATGCAGTGCTCCGATCGAACGGATTAAACACTGCCATTGTATTCCAGTGTTGCCAACATAACGAATTTTTCGCAAAATTTTAGGAAGTTACAAGTAAGTAGGCCTCGATCAACGTGCGACAGAAAATGCATTTTGCATTTGCATTTTCTGTCGCTTTATTTCCGCTTTTTGTCGCTTTATTTCCGGCGCCCTGGGCGGTGGGCCCACTTTGAATTGATATTTTCCAGGAAACTAACAATAAAAAAATCTTGATATTAAGCTTCAAAAATATAGATATTATCTACATTTTATCCTGTAATTTTAACATAATATAGTCAAAGTGGTTCTGTTGCGGAGCATGACATGTCTGACAGACCCTCCACTCTCCCCAGGGCGGAGGACATCCATCGAGGATTACACATAGTCAAAAAAAAGGGGGTAAGGCTATTTACGGATGCAACTGTAGTTCTTCGAAGAATATGAAATGCAAGATCTCAAAACAGATAGCACCTAGGATTGTTTAGATATTCTTGTTTATAAAGAATTAGAAGTTACTGATTCAGTCGACTCATTTGAAAAAAAATAACTGACGAAAACAGAAACATTGACACAAAGTCGTGGTCAATATGGGCGTAAGGCTTGCGGTATGTCAAAGTTTCAACCCGCAAGCCTTATTTATTAACCGACTTCTAAAAAAGGAGTAGGTTCTCAATTCGGATGTTTGTATTTTTTTTTTTTTTTATGTTTGTTCGCTCATAACTCCGTCGTTTGCCAACCGATTTGAAAAATTCTTTTTTTGTTTGAAAGCGTATACTTTCCAAATGGTCCCATGAAAATTTTATCGAAATCAGATAAGCCGTTTCTGAAAAAATCAACAAAAATTAAATATTTCTAACTTTTAGTTTACTCTGCATTGCGTTTTTTGTTCGCGCATAACTCAGTATTTTACGAACCGATTTGGAAAATTATTGTTTTATTCCAAAGCCTATGCTTTCCATTTGGTCCCATAGTCACCAAATGGGGATCTGATGATGGAATCTTGGCGAAATCGAGGGAACTCTTCAAGTTTTATAGGAAACGTACAGCGATTTTGGTATTTTCTACAACAAGTGAAGCATTTGCGTTCAATAAGAACCATTCTACCTAATCTGATGATCTGATGATGAAGCCAAGAGACAAGCACTGGAACTCCATAATAAGACAATGTATCTTAGCTGTGTTTGGGCTTGTTGGAATTGTAACGGTATGCACTTTCCACGTGTACCACAGACTAACTTTTTGACTTTCCTTATTCAACCTAAGTAACAAGTGGGTCCTCTGCTTTGATAGTCTGTTTTCGCGATGATCAGGGTTCTTATTCAAAATGCGTTGATGATTCCTTTCCCTTATTTCTTTTAATCGTTTTCATTTTTCTCAGTTGCAGTTCGACGCCTTTTAATTTAATAATTCTTTGGAGTCGGTGCCAAACAATATACGATACCTACCTAAATGACTATATACAGACTAAGGCCAGAAAAAAGCAAAACATAAATGTTACAGCTTCTAAATATTAATTCATTCATTAATTCTAATTACATTGCTTGGCACCGACTCCAAAGAATTATTAAATTTTATTATAGGTTAATCGTAGGTTAGGTTAGGTTTATTAATATAGGTAGGTTGTAGTATTATTTTTAACTTTTTAGTGCGTTAAGTGTTTTTTGAAGTCGGTTTCTTTTTTTGCAAAAAATATTTTTGTACGCAGATAGTGTATACTGTAGTATAGGTACTTACCCGTGACGCCATGTTTTTGAAGTTCATACAATTATCAGATCAAAATAACTACTAGAATAAGAATCACAGTAATTCAATGAAAAGCAAATTACTTACTAGACTTAAAAAAGACATACAAATACCAAGGGGTATCGTATTACCCAGTTACATGGTTGTGGAGGTCAGATAGGCAGTCGCTTCATGTAAAATACTGGTACTCAGCTGCATCCGGTTAGACTGGAAGCCGACCCCGAAATAGTTTAGGAAAAGGCTAGGCAGATGATGACTTAAAGAAAGACTAGTCAAACCATAAGCTGCCTTAGTTTCAAACATAAACCAAAACATAGAGATACATACAATTTCTGTTCACTTGCGGGTATAGATGAACCACTCCAATTAATATTGGTCCACATTGTAGAACGTAAGCAGCAAGACATTCTGATCTTGCCATAGGCTTCGAAGACATGTAGAATGCCCTGCATTGTAGAGGATTTCAACTGTTTAGTACGTACAGTTGCGCTTGTAAGCAGGAATTAACCCGGCGTGTCATGTAAGAATAATAATAAGAATAAATTTATTAAACCATAGTTACAGTAATTTTGTTAGTCTAACATCATTAAGGATATCGGTAACAAGTTTTATTTTAATAAATTTAGATAACAGTGGACCCCAAACTAGGCTGTGCCTGTATCTTGGGGGCCGGAGTTGCTATAAATTTAAATTAAAAACATATATTTGTAGTTGTGCTAATTAGACATTTTGAAAAATAACATAACATTTTAATAAATTGGATTAACAGAAAATTAGAAGACAATAAATAATAAAATAAGCATAATGTAGCCACTAGACTCTGGTAAATAATGGTTGTGCCCCATCTGGAGGCACATAATTGCACTTTTCCAAGTGGTGGCAAGCGCGACTGCTGAGCGCGAGGTCCTGGGTTCGATTCCCGTATCGCGCAAAGTGCTATTGGTTTTTCCATAAGGAATTTCCTTACATAGCTCATGATTCTGCATGTTATTTAGGTATATATGTCGAAGTCGGAGTCATTATTACGGATACAAGACTGACAATGAATCGAAAGCGCGCCACAGGTCAAGCGACCTACTTACCAGTCTACCCACACCTAAGCGCGCTTACTACAGAGTCGTGATGTTTCAAGCTCCCAGTGAGGCGGACAGTCTGTGTCTGACCACCGCGGTGTCAAGACGTCCCGAAACTGTAACCCGATTCATGGTGCCTAGTGTTATTGTGTTGGATTGTAATTTCAAGTAATTTGTTAGTTCGATAAAAGCAGTGTACAGTGTGTGTGTGTGTTTTCATTGCACGAAACCCATGTTCTGCCCACATGATGATCGAGTCTAACGGAATAATCTAACTGCGACATCAGAAGCGCGATCAAATCGTGCTAATGCAATCACACGCGAGAACAGTGACAATAACAATCAGTGACGGTTACTTTTTGAAATGCAAAACGAATAATTGCACCCGCGATACGAACTAAAACTCAGCCAGTAAATAGCAAGCTAGTGTTTGCGGTTAGTGTTTTTGTTTTGTGTTACCGGATTTTGATCCCGACAAAACATAACATATCATCACGCTTGTAATCTTCGAAGGGTTAGGCAGAGTGTACCTAATAGAATACCCACATTTTCACGAAGTGCGATGCACACTAGTAATGCGTCATCCATCGCTGACTTGTTTTGTGTAAAATCTGGTTCTTCTAACCTCACAGACAGATGTGTTGCTGGGGAGTTTGTTCCGCCACTTCTTCTTCCCAGCTAAAACACTTAGGAAGTGGCGAAGGGCGGGCGTTTTGGGGGACTGTTTCTTGTAATTTTTTTTAGATATTTGCTAGATTTATGTGTGCCGAAACTTTTACGACTCATCGTTAACCAGAGTAGTGAAAAACCAAAGGATAGAAAAACGTCACAAGTGTTCATCGCTACCGCAAATCAAGTGCCATGCTTGCAGACCAGGGAGAAACCAGGACTCAACGAAGCGGATTGTCACACGAAGAAGCCGCTGCCTGTGCCGGCTGCTACGGGCATCGGGCAAGCGACAAAGGGCCGCGAAGCCCTTGCTGTGCGTCAAAAGTGTCATGCCGGTTCACGTACGTTCGTCGGTGGCAGCATGCAGTGGCAGTGTACCGCGGGCCTGCTGACGGCGAGGTGCTGAGCCGCGTCGATGTCTGCATCGTACAAGCAACATCGCGGGCACGTTGCAACACAGGGGTGAGTTGTTACGGTTTACTTATTATTCTGATTCTGAATACTCGTTGGTGAAAGAAAGTTTTCCATCGAAATTTAATGGGAAACTTGTTAGTCACGTTGTTGCTAAGACTGGTATAGTTCTGACCCGAGTATTCAGTACAGAACAGATTTTATGATGTGTAGTGATTAACGATTACCCTATCGAAACATTCCGTCGTGCGCTATCACCTGAGTACCGTGTGTTATAGACAGTTCTTACAATAAAATCGAATAAGTGGTGTAATACCTTGTTAAACTTGACAAAATCTAATTGTGGCATGCAGTGACTATAGTGTTAACGAATTATCATTATAACTTCAAAATAAACTCAGTGTAATCTCAGTTATTTGCAAAAAACTGTTTAAAACTTTAAAAATTCCACAGTGTTGAGAACAAAGGAATCAACAGCCACATGATCAGCGCGTGCTCGTCAATTTTGTGCTTTACCTAGTGGTGCTTAAATTCGCCTACATTGTTTAAGTCGCCGTGGTCGAGCGGTATTAGTCAAGCTTTTTGTCTTAGTGGGCCTGCGCGAAGTGTCGCCGGATCGGATCCCACTAAACGCAAAACTTTTTCCATTTATTATTTACTATAATTCGAATTGTACCCTACCGCAACAAAATGTCACAGTTCTCAGAGAATAAAAAGTTTCTTTCCGATACCGAATTAAACAAAGAACCTGCCACAGTAATGACCGGCGAACAAAATATGTCATTGCGCAAGCGTAAACAACCGGATCATGAGTGGATTCAGGCCATAAAAGATCTGACTAAGGAGTTCAAGAGTACGCTAAGTGAGTGGAGGATTGACATGGATGCCAGTATTACCAAAATATCTGATAACGTTGCTTCAATAAAAGGCGACTTGGCCTCCCTTACTCAAGTTACTTCTGAGATTAAAAATGATATTAATTCCCTTCGTTCAGATCAGCTTCTTTTGCGCCAGCGAGTATCTGAACTGGATGAGAAACATGAAAGTCTGACGTGTCAAGTCGACTCCCTTAAGAGCTCAGTCCAGTTTGTCGCTGACGATCACACCGATCTCAGCAAAAAGATAGACTACTGTTGTAAACAAATTCAAGAGTCCGTTGGTTTGAATAAGCTGGTCTCGGATTTGGTGTCGAAGATTGATAGCCTCGAACAGGGCGCGCGAAATTGTAATATAGAAATATGCAATATACCGGAAAGGCGTAATGAAAATCTTATTACTTTAATGCTGAATATTGGCTCTGCTGTCAAGTGCAATATACAACAAAACGATATAATATCTATTCATCGAGTACCACACGCGCACCAGCACAATAACATGCCTAAAAATATTATAGTGAAGTTTGCTTCGAGAATACTACGTGATAACATCCTGAGCGCTCATCGACTTTGCAAGGGGCTCACAACGGAGCAACTGGGAGTATCGGGTACCTCACTGACAATTTACATGCACGAACACCTAACCTTAAAAAACAAACAATTGTTTCGTGAATGCCGGGATGCAGCCAAAAAGCATGATTATAAGTTTATCTGGGTCAAGCATGGAACCATACTTGTTCGTGAAAAAGAAGGCACTAAGGCCATTGCAATTCGGATCCCACAGGACATCTCTAAAATCAAGCCTGGCTCTGCAAAAATTTAAGAAAAAAAATCCCTATAATTATGCAACTCACAGTAAATGCTTTTATGTTGTTTCTTTACTTGCACTGTACTTAATTATTGCATGGTTTTCTGTCATAGACTCCTGTAGTATATCAGTTCTAGTTTTTGGGACAGACACACTTGTATTTATAGTCATAAGTGATCTTACGTGTAAAGCCCTTATCTTAATATGTTCTGCCTTTATAATAACTAAAGTTAAAAGTCGTTTTCATGTAATTGCTATACGCATCTGTGTAGGCGTTGGTGGCACAGCACATGATAATTACCTGGAGTATAAAATAAGATCCACATTGTCCTTGGACTACACATTTAAATTTATGTTGCGTCATGATTTTTTCAGTTTTCGTATACAATTGCACTTGGCAGTGGTGTTGAATGGATCAACTTTTGAAATGAAAATAATTAATTTTGTGGTCAATACTCTCTTCGGCGTGATTGCAATGTATTTCTCATTAGACGTTGGTGGCATATCAGATTATGTTTGCCCGGACTCTGTAATATTCTTTTTGAACTACCTACTTGCATTGTACCATGTCTTTATCATGTTTCATTCGAGATTATATTATTTTGTGTTGATATTTAATCAATATCTTATGACTACAATCAAATTAATATTCGTAATGCATAGTGCTGGCTCTATTTTGTTCCCTATAGGTCAAAGTTACAATGACGGATAATTTAATAATATATTACCAAAATTGCAGGGGAATCCGTACGAAACTGCATACACTATATATGAATATCCTTGCTAATTCTTATGACATAATAATCTTGACCGAGACTTGGCTAACGCCCGATATAACTGACGGCGAGTTCATCGATGAACGATATACTGTACACCGATGTGACAGAGATCTCGCTGCCACCAAAAGAAAAGACGGAGGTGGTGTTCTTGTCGCCGTTTTAAAAGAACTGCGTTCAGTAAGATTACTTCCATATTCCTTTGCACATACGCATATTGAGCACATACTAATACAATTTCCATGTTCAGGTCGAGGTGATAATTTAATTATTGCTGCAGTTTATATACCGCCTAAAACGCCTGAAAGTATTTATGTTGATTATTTCGTTTTATTACAATCCCTACTTGGGCATAATAACCTTGAACATTTTTATCTATTAGGAGACTATAATTTACCCGAAATTGAGTGGGTCTCGTGCAACGCACGTACCTCACAAACTGCTCTGACTTGTAGAGGGAATTCTCCTACAAGTATTCACTTATGTCAGTTTATGTCTCTTCTCGGCGCTTATCAATTTAATAATGCAAGGAATTTGAATGGGAGAATATTGGATTTGGTCATCAGTAATGACGACTGCACCACATACTCCCCCACTGATTATTTACTGCAGTTAGATCAGCATCATCCCCCATTTTGTATGTTAATATCTGTTTCATTACCCAGTCGTTCAATGGTTCGCAAGACAATTAAAAAATATAATTATTTCAAAGGCAATTATGAAAACATTAACCAGGACTTAAAAAAGATAAATTGGGACGATACGTTTTCAAATGATCAAACACCTGACGAGTACTTAGGCACGTTTTATAACACTATTTTTGGAGTAATAAGAAAACATGTACCTTTGGTTAGAACTAGGTCTTTGAAGTTTCCTGTATGGTTTTCAAAATCTCTGATACATATTTATAATAACAAATCCAAAGCGTGGGTTAGATGGAAAACGTACAAGAATTTATCGGACTATGAGCAGTTTAAACTATACCGCACGAGATTTCAGTCTGAGTGCAAAGAAACATATAGAAAGTACATTAATTCTGTGGAGGATGGTATTAGAGACAACATTAAACATTTTTGGACGTTCATTTCCAAACAAAAATCCACTACTGGAATTCCTTCCACCATGAAATATAAAAATCAGCCTTCTGATAACCCCGAAGACATTTGCAATATATTTTCTGACTTTTTTCATTCGGTCTTTGAACCATCTACCTTAAGAAATGTACCGTCCTCGAATACCGACTGCTCCCCTACCTGCTCGCTTATAAGTGACATTGAATTTTCATTGGCTGATGTGCTGAGAGGGCTCGAGTTATTAGACCCTTCAAAAGGACCTGGACCAGATGGTTTGCCAGTAATCTTTATTAAGAAGACTGCGACTAATCTCTGTACACCATTGCACACCATTTTTAATTTGTCCATTTCAAAGGGGATATTTCCACAAGCTTGGAAACTCGCAAACATAACCCCTGTCTACAAGTCAGGACCTAGGCATGACGTCGAGAACTATCGACCAATTTCTATATTGTCAGCTTTGTCAAAGGTTTTCGAGAGATTAGTACACGATAAAGTATACCCTCTACTTCACAGTGTTTTATTACCACAGCAACATGGTTTTGTCAAAAGGAGATCAACCACGACCAACCTGGTGACTTTCGCAGATTATTTGTTTAACAACTTGGATGCCCGTGTTCAAACTGATACCATATATACTGATTTCAAGAAAGCCTTTGACAAGGTTGACCATGAACTGCTTTTGCAGAAAATTGCATTTAATGGGATACGTGGGGACCTGTTAAGATGGTTTTATTCATATGTTTGCAACAGAACACAGAGAGTTGTAATAAATGGTTTTTGCTCTACCACTGTAGATGTTACTTCTGGAGTACCGCAGGGTTCCATTTTGGGACCTCTCCTATTCATTTTATTCATCAATGACGTCGACAAATGTTTTCCAAATTCAAAATTACTGTTGTACGCTGACGATGTTAAAATATTTAGGTCTATTAAAAGTCACCGTGATTGCTCACTCTTACAGGAGGACTTAGATGCGTTTTCGGCTTACTGTGTACGCAATAAACTTCAACTTAGTGTATCTAAGTGTCATGTCATTAGTTTTACCAAAAATAAAAATAAAATATTATATCCCTACACCTTAAAAAATGAAAATCTAAAAAGAGAAACCCTGGTTCGTGATCTTGGAATTCTGTTGGATGAGAAACTCCATTTAGATTACCATATTAATAAAATTGTTAATAATGCCTTCCGTATGTTCGGTTTTATCATGAGAACGGCTAGAGTATTTACCCGGTCCTCTACCTATTTGTACTTGTATCGGTCGTTAGTTCGCTCTCAGCTAGAGTATGCTGTTTCGGTATGGAGTCCCCACTATGGTAAATATTCCGATATGATCGAAAAAGTACAGAGAAAATTTTTAAAGGCCATGCATTTTCGTTGCCATCATACTTACACATCCTACAATGACCTTCTGCAGAAGTATAACCTGCAAAGTTTAAAGTCCAGACGAATTATGTTGGAAACAATGTTCTTGTTTGATCTGTGTAATACTTATGACTGTATTGATATTCGCAATAAAATTAGTTACATAGTACCCAGAACAACGTTATGTCGTGGGGTGCGCGCAAGACCCTTATTTGCGGTAAGTTCCTGTCGCACCAACGCGGGCTTGCGAGCACCCTTACGCCGCCTTACCAACCAATATAATAAGATCTTTGAAGACATCGACTTTTTCTTTGTCTCTGCTCAAAAATTTAGAAAACTTACCTATAAAATAATTTTAGAATATAATAGTTAATTTAGTTATATATTTTATTAATATTTAATTCATTCATTTTCATATCATTTTATTGTTCATATTTAGTTCAATGTTTGCTCTCTTTGTTTTTTTTTTGTTGTTTGCATGCCTGTCTATGTTTAAGTTCACTTTAACTTTTCTGATTTAAAAACTTAGAATAGCGCACAGTTAAATATCGCACGTTTGATAATAAACCGGAATAAGACAAAACTTCACTTTTTTGGGAAATCGCAGTCAAAGTTTTGAGTCTCTACCTTGTTGTAATAATTTTGATGGTTTTCACGTGTTTATGGTGTTATTTTTATTTTCTTGGTCTTAAATTGTAGAGAGATGTATAGCGAATATAACTGACATAATAGTTTAATTATACTACTTATATCAAACGAATAAATGAAGTTTATTTTCTAAAGTTTCGACTTATGTCAGTTTAGTATAAAAATTAATGATCAATTTTCAAATGTTTTGAGAACTAATGTTGAATAATTCAGTTTAGTATTAATAAATAATATGATCTATTTAAATATATAATGCTTATTACAGTTTAAAAGTAAAGCGGAAATAAAAATACAGAAATATTTCGCAAAACACTTTTATATTTGTTAATGTAAATAACAGTTTATATTTTAAGTTTTATCGTTACTGCTTTCTTAACCTAATAACAACAGTAGTTATAATAATCAGTCGTAATAGGAACTTAATATTATAATCTTGTACTTAGTAATTAACGTATTTTTTTAACAATCACAAAATAGTACTTAAAGTTACATAGTCATAACAAAAATGCTTAAGAGATCGCTTTACGTAATTATGCTAAAGAACAATAAACATACAAAATAATAAAAACTTCTTATACTTGTACTTGGTACATCTACTAACATTAATTATAATCAAGAATCAACAGAACTAAATAGGTTTTACGTAGTCTTAATCAGTCTCATAAGTTATGACTACTCTAAATAATGTATTATAAAAAAAATACTACGAAAAAGATGCGTATAAAAAAGTTAAAGAATTGAGTTGTAAAAACTGGCATAATAAGATGGAATCAGCCCTTTTGCGATTAACTCTTTCAAGTCCTTCTTTTTATTAGCGCTTATCTCCTGTTTTTGCGTATATGCTGCCTTCATGGTTATTTCTGTGACTGATTTCATCTTCCTTCGCTTATTTCGCACATTAACTTCTCTGTAGTTTTCGTCCTTGTAAGATGTCTTAAAGTGAAATAGAAACGGATTTTCTTTTGTGACCTTTAACACCTTTATATCATTCCAGTTGACATTTTGGCCGCTTTCATCTGTCCCAAAATTAAAGCCCCATTCCTCTTGCAACAGTTTAAGGTCCAGAATACTGTCGAATGTTAGCTCATGGATGTTGATCGGGGGGTTACATTTTTTTGCGTTTTTAATTAGTGTTATATATTAAACTGGGGTATAGATTGGGCCGGACTTAAGATTTTTTTTAACTTCTTTTTCTATCAAACTGTGTATGTTGTCTGCTTCGTTCTGCGTATGCCCTCGGATCATGAATTTATGAGTGATGCTTTGGATGTTAAAAAGATAAACTGCATACATATACATCGTCATTATAAACTTATTTTTATTCTGACCCGCACAATTATCAGAATAAAAAACAATGTTCAATGGTTCCTGTGCGTCCTTACCAATTTCCTCTAAGTATTTCCAAACGCATGTACCTATTTCGATCGCACCACGCTTCGCATCCGATTCCGTCCAAAAATAGCTATGTACAGATTCAAAAGCGCCTTTTTTATCTGTTTGAGACAACTCAGTTACTGTCAAGTTGTAACTATTGAGTTTGGACTTATAGTAGAACGCTGACGAGTCACCACGTGGGCATTGTAAAACAGCTTGCAAGTCGTAAATTACGACTTTGTTATTTTCGGTAATATTTTTTCGGTCTAGCTTTTTTTCATCTCTACTCAGTATCTTTTCCTCGTGATGTTGGTCATATTTTTCTTTAAGCCCTTGTTTTTGGTCTGCTGTTGAATTTTCGTAAGACAAACAAAGATCACACATATCTTTTTTAGGTCGAAAGAAAGATATATTGAACTCCTTTGTAAATATGTTATAATAAGTCATGTAACTCCCTGTCTCTTTCTTGTTTCGTGTTTGTATTTCTTTAAAATCATCATAAAGGTCTTTGATTGTCTTTCCCCCATCTATGTATTCTTTTGAGGTAGTAGCTCGTACGTAATGTGATTCCATTCGCGGGATAGAGTTTATGTGCTGTTTAATATCTTTTATTAATTCGGGATTTATTTTTTTATGGTTACCATGCTTGCCACGTAAGTCATCTTCTATAAAGTTATTGCTGTTTGTTTTTTGCTGTGTGGTGAATATCATTCGATCCGAAATGTTCAAGGTAGCTTTGAAAAATGTTTTACAGACTCTAATTTGTTGATTGTCAATAGTGAAATAATAGGCTTTGTTTGGTTTTCGGGGATTTTCTGCGTTCGTATATTGATATCTTGGCTTGATATCTACCATAGATGATTTAACATAAGCTCTTTGTTGGTTCACGTCCCGTAATCCCCAATAAAATTTGAACAGCTCGTATCTAGAGTCATTACCAATTTGATTTGCGCATTTAAGTTTACATTTGTCCGTACACGGTGGTTGAAGACAGCGACTTGGATTTTTTTTCCCTTTTTTTGATACAGACGTGTATGACTGACCGCTGTTACGTAAACGTTTGGCTCTGTTTTGTTTCCACTTTGAAGTATCCCTTACTCGTTTTCGGCCTCTTTTTACCTCAGTATTTGAACCATCAGAGTCACAGGAACTTGATGCCGATCCAGATGGCGGAATAAAGAAGTTTCTTGGTTTATTTTTGTTTCTGTTGTCAGTCGTGTACACATAACTAGGATCATCATCACTCAGATCTACATCGCTCTCATCAGAATATAACGGAGAAATCGCATAATTTGGTATGGAATTTAGATTTTCTCCTGAGCTAGTTGGGTCCTAAAAACAATAAAAAATAATATAAATAATACTATTTTAATGCTGAATTTACATTACTTTAATTTATATTCATTTACTAGATTATTTTAAAAACATGTATTTATTATATTTAACATTAGATATGTATAGTACTTATTTATGGATATATTATGTATGTATATTTAAAAATAAGGTAATATTATAATATTAATTGTAATATTTCCTCCTCCTCTTATTTTATTATTTATAATAATATGTTATTGAATACATATTTACTGTAATTTCCAGGTGTTGTTGTTCCGGATTCAAAATTCTCTCAATGTCATTTGCCTCTTTATTAGGAACATCTACAGGTTTCTGGTTAGCTAGCTGTTGGTTGCACTCGTCAGAATCTTCAGAAGAAGAATCAGAATATGAAACTAGCAAGTTCTTGGTAATGGCATTTGCAGGCGTGTGTGATAATTTTTCTTCATTCTGAAATTGTAGGTAAATAAGTGAATTATCATAAATTATTGTACATAATAATAACAAAATAGTTTATTGTAACAATAACACGTTGCTACTTACGTTGGTATTTTTTTTAATAAGGCGTGGAGGAGTATCTTCAATGATTTCATTACTGTCACGTTCGTCATCATTACACAGTATCGGAGACGGTTTTATGGGTATACGTGAGTTATCATCAGAGCTTGGGGAAGATGAGCCTGAGGAAGATGAGTTCGAGGAAGACGAATCTGAAGATGAACTTGAAGAACTGCTTGACGATGACCTGGACTTCCTGCATGGTGGTGCTGGCGACCTGGACTTTCTGAATGGTGGTGATCTTGATATACTACGTGGTGACCTAGATTTCCTGCATGGTGAGCTGGAGACATTGTCTTCCTGTACGCCGTGCTGGATTTTATCGTCTGTTTCATTGATCAAACTCTAAAATCAATAATACACAACATTAAATAAACAGGTTTCTTAATTCAGTGAATATTACGTAAAAATGTATTATGGATACTGTACCCTGAGTGTAAGTTTGCAAAAGAGTAAACGTAACTATTTCGTTTGTGTTAAAATTTGACTGATAGATCATAATGAGAATATAAGGGTGAGAATAAAATCATAACGCAAACGCGATAAGTACGTTTACTCACTTGCAAATTTACAGTCGGGGTACTGCACTTGTAGCTACGTATACACGACGTTATTTACTTACTTTTATTTCGACTGGCGTACCATTATCCGTATCAGTACATCCAGCATTACTCGTATTACTCATCATAAGAAGTTTTAGGCACCGCTGCTTTCTAAATGTAGACGTCATCTTCAGGATTAAAACTATGGAACCAGAAATTTAACGTTTTTTATTAATGGGTGTTTAAAATAAACTTAAAGGCCATTTTGTAATAAACTGCAACAATTGCTAGAGCACTTTTAGACTTTAGGATCATTTAAAACGTAAACCGAAATAAACACAAGTATTATTTAAATCTACCGATAGTTTTGGTAATAAAGTGATATAAAACTAATTGTTTCTCGAATAAAAGTAATAATTTTATACTAAAACGCACTAATACGCAATCTTTCTTATTTATACAATTATAATTTAATGATAAACTGCAACAAGTCTAAATAGTACATGCTGTATTAGAACACCGTTTTTAACTAAAGTGAAGTAAAACGAAACATGCTAGTTTAGAAAAAAAAATAAGTGGAATGGTCTTACCTGCGTTTGAAAATAAACCGAATTATTTCACCTTATTCCACCGTAGTCACAAAACAACGACACCTTTCTCACATCACGGTCGCCGCATCACTGAATGATTCTTTATCGCATGAAATGCATTGTCGCGCGCTTTTGTAGAAAAGAGAGGGGTGATCTAACAATCGGCCATTTTGGTTTATTTTGCATGGCGGGATTGTACCTATAGATTCTTCAATCGGAGTTAGTTCGTTTTATTAACAAAAGTGGGAATCCTTAATTTTTGACATATTCCGGTTTATTATTAAGCGTGCGATATAGCTTTTTAATATGTTGTGGAAAATGTCGTAGGTTATACATTTATAAAGCTTGTGTATGTATAACTTATTGTAAGATTTTAATGTATAACTGTTTATTTTCCCGAATAAATAAAATAAAATAAAAAATGAAACTTTGTTGCAATGTCAAATCGGGGTTTTGTTGCAAACATGACGGCAAGGGAGTTTTCGTTAGCGAAAATCCTTTGTGTACATTCGGTGAGGCATAATAGTGGTAACAAGCTTCAATCGGGTTTTAACTGTTATCGCAACGAATGTAACTGGCAATGAGTAGCCAAGACTTAAGTAACGTCATATTCAACGCAATGGTAGGTCTAAATGCGTACCCTATTTAGCTCGTGTTCTCCGATGGTCGGTAAACAGTAATTTCCGCGACTCTTATCGTTCACCTTGGTGCTGAAAAGACTACTGAAAAGCTTTTCGATTATAATTAGTTCTCGGGAAATTCTCAGTATGTTTGAAATTCGTAAATAGCTGCGTTACGTGCTAAGTAGCGAAGTCTCACTCCGGTAAAGTACAAGCCGAATTGCACCCGGTACCTAAGGTGTCGAGCCGGTGGTACACGGTTTGTATAGACGCGACGGGTTAGCTTAGCTTAACATGACAAGTGTGCCGAGTTGACGAAACGTTGTTAAAATTAAACGTTTTGCGATTGGTGATTTTGGGTTGTTAAAGACGTCTGTTTAGAGTGATTGAGGTTTTGGACGGTTATCCTTAACATGGAAAGCTTTAAATTCTAAGCGTACCTACAGATACGCACGCGGTAGGCTAAGGAAGATGCCAGCGGGTCACGTACCAGTCGAAGTGCTAGAGGGGATCGCTATACATTGAGATCATTAAGTTCTAATCTTACTTACAAGTATGCACATGATGGGTTAAGGAGAATGCCCGAGGGCCAAGTACCGTTTGAAGTAAATAATTTAGAGTTGAGAGATAGTGTGGAATCTTGGTTCGGATGGTCAGACCGTACCAGTAGCCATTTCGTAGCCGTAGTCCGTTAGAAGTCGGTGTCTGCTTATAGTAGTCCGTGGATGCGCGGTGCGCGGGTGGCTCTGGCGGAGGTCGGGTCTTGTAGAGACCATAGAGTCATGCATGTGGGACTCGGCGTTCTTGAGGAACGTAGTAAAACAAACAGAGGTTTGTTGGAGGGCCTGAGTGTTGCCCATAGGCCACGGATGAGATTCCTGCTTTATGTGGTAATTAGATGGATGAAGAGGTACTTGGTTACTCTTGCATTTTAATTGACCTAATTGTTTGTTTGATCCAATTTTAATTTTGATCCATGAGCTGGATGTGTGAGAGCAATGCGATTGCTGGTCGGCGAGAGAGCCGTGACGTTAGTGGCTTTACTCGAGAGTTTCTATAAGTTTGGTAGTTTTTTTTTTGTTGCTGTAGAGTTTTAAAGGTTGATTTGAACGACTATGGTACATGGCCCAGGGTTATCATTATTGTATTTTCGATTATTTTCAATCGGTTCGGTTAAAAAGAAACGGCTAGTTCTACAATGTTCTTATTCCCACCACCCCGTTGAATCTAAAGTTTGGTCAGGAGTGACCGAGTGGAACAAATTTCTGTCGTGGAGTATTTGTTTGCAGGGTACCCATCACACGAGGACGTGTGCAAGCAGGATGGCCGTGTCGCAGTCGGAGTCATTATTACGGATACAAGACTGACTATGAATCATAAGCGCGCCAAAGGTCAAGCGACCTACTTACCAGTCTACCCACACCTAAGCGCGCTTACTACAGAGTCGTGATGTTTCGAGCTCCCAGTGAGGCGGACAGTCTGTGTCTGACCACCGCGGTGTCAAGACGTCCCGAAACTGTAACCCGATTCATGGTGCCTAGTGTTATTGTGTTGGATTGTAATTTCAAGTAATTTGTTAGTTCGATAAAAGCAGTGTACAGTGTGTGTGTGTTTTCATTGCACGAAACCCATGTTCTGCCCACATGATGATCGAGTCTAACGAAATGAAATCATCACAAGTGCGATCGAGATACGACATATATATGTCGGAGTCAGTAATTAAGACGGACTATGAATCGAAAGCGCGCCAAAGGTCAAGCGACCTACTTACCACTCTACCCACACCTAAGCGCGCTTACTACAGAGTCGTGATGCTTAAGCTCGCTGCGACGAGGACAGTCTGTGTCTGACCACGGCGGAGTCAAGACGTCCCGAAACTGTAACCCGATTCATTGTGCCTAGTGTTATTGTGTTGGTTTGTAATTTCAAGTAATTTGTTAGTTCGATAAAAGCAGTGTGTGTTTTTATTTTATTAATAAATGCGGGTGTGTGCGTGACTGCGTATCTATTGCTTTGACTGAACTGCATGTGTAGTAGTCACCGTGTGGTAGGGGCAAACTGGAGACATAGGTTTCCGATACATTTTCGTGTACCGGGCATATCTCTTTGTTTATTATATCTAGGGAGAGATACAACTTAAAAAATCTAAAACCCACTTCCCCCTGCCCCCCCCTCGGCGAAGGCTTTGGCGGTAAAAAAACTGTGAACGAACCGTAAATCGTTCTTTCGTCGTTATAAAATATCATTGTATTTCACAAACACACGAAAATACATTTTTTGTATTCTGCACCTAAAAGAAAAGCAAAACCTTCAAAAGATCCCATTTCGTCCATCTATCACAGAGGTTTTTTGATCTTGAACAGATTTCAGACATTCTTCATAAACGTGCTCCTCAGACAAGAATTATCTCAAAAATCTCAGCACGTAATTCGAAAAACTTATATCTACATCAAATAAGTTCAGAGAACCTTATCTTTTGACCATAGATCTCAACGAACGACGAGCATTTTATCGGTTGATTTAAGCCTAGAAAGGAAGTTCATTGACTTTCTTCAGCGACTGGTTTGAATATAAGTTTATATATAAGGTAGGAAGAAAATAAATCTACAGGTGGCCTACCATGACGTCTTAAAGCAGTATTGTTTTTAATCTTATTCCAGAGTGGGAAAGAGATGGCGCTAGACTTACTCTATAGCTCCGTCTCTTTCTTACACTGGAATAACATTAAAACTGATTTAAGACTGTTTTAAGACGTCATAATATCCCCTCAGGTAACTGAGTTAACGAACTTCAACTAGCTTTTCCACCCCTTCGAAGTTTATCGCAATTCGAAAGATTTTGAAAAAACTTCTAATCCATTGCTTCATAAGTTTGAAAAATTCGTTTGCTCTCAACGTAAAAAACGCTACGAATGTTGTTGAATTGTCGAAATAATTGGCATTGGCACATTTAGTATAATAAGTTATTACTCCGCTGGTTTATTGCGCCTTAAAATGGCTCTGTCGCAAAATGACCACTTCTCAAAATGACTACAGGTAGCCAAATGTCCCTTTCTCACAATGTCCCTTTAGCAAAATGTCCCTTTCGCAAAATGTCCCCTTCCTCAAACAGGCATTAATTCCTTTCATGGCTACCGCGGACATTTCACCGGATAAAAAAAACTGGTCAAGAGCCAGTAGGTGTACAACACAGAGGGCTACTGTAGTAATGTTTAATCAGTAAAATGGGTAGGTGCACATAAAATGCACATAAAATGTTCAAATTAAGAACGACATTCGACTACATATTTTATCATAATACATAATCTTTTTGTCGAGTGTATGGTACATGGCATTTTAATTAAAGACCGACATTACCTGATTTTATATCCGTGTAACAGCTTGCGCAAAAGTTGAAACTTTTAATTTTCAGCAAAGCTTGCCAAACAGAGGGACTCGTGCATTTTTTGGTTTCCATGTAAACTACATTTATGAAAAAAAAAATATATACGTAGTGTTTTGTTGCTAAAATTTGACAAATATGATTTTCTTTCAAATACGCAGTAATGTTATCATTAATCACTACAAAACCCACAAAGGACGTCTTTTTTGCTTAGAACCAAAACAGTGCAGAAAAGTTATATGAAATCTCATTATTGCACTGTTTTTAATTACTGCACTGTTTTAAATTTGGAATTAAATTTACCACAGAGGTGTAATGTCTCCTATTAAGTTAATAAAATGTATGCATTAGGTAGACCAAAAAGATTACTGGCTGAAAGTAAAAATCGGCTGAATAAAACTGACTTGGTGAAAAAAAAAACAAATGGCGCGCATTTTGTACCATTGTAAAACTTTGATACTTCTTATTTACCAAATAAAAAGGTAAAAATCATGGAAATTGACAGCGATAGCGATATGAATTCAACTCCAGAAAATATAAAACAGCTGCTAATGAAGTTGTTAATAACCTTTAATAACTGCACTTTTAATAATTAGAAGTATAGAAGAATTGTATGTTTGAAAGGAAGATGAATTATACTTTGTTTTATTAAATTGAGTTTTTATTTTGAGTACCTAGGTATATTTTGTCAGGGTAGTTGAAAGAAAAGCAGATTACGCACCTCGATAAAGTGAGTAATTAATGCACTCGTGATAATTTAGTGCCCTCGCATGCGCTCGGGCACCAACATAACACTCGTGCATTAGTGACTCACTTTGCGCTCGATGCAACAATCTACTATTACTTTTTAGCAAATGGGTTACAATTGTTTTTTGCATTTGTAGGAATTTATAGTTGCAGATTTCAGAGAGCGCATATTCTTGGTTTCTGAAAGCGTATGTTCAGTAAATTTGTTTATTTTCTTCTTTTTTTTTTAAACGTTTCCCCACCACGTATCGTGCGTGCGTTTACAAAAATAGCTGGATCCGGATCTACTAGGTAAATCTTTACCTAGGAACCTACCTAAATCGAACCCGCCACACGCAGCGCAGCAGTCAATCGCCCACTGCGCCAACCACCGTGCCATAAAAGTATTACAGTTAAAACTTCGAGCTGAATGTTTTTTATTGTAATTATTTTCTTAATTTACCTTATATACCTTTTAAATCCTGTTCAAAGTATCAACAAAGCTTACATTATTAATAATAGTCGCTATAAAGCACATTTAAAAATCTCTAGACTTGAAATAAAATAGAAACCGGGGCATACTTTCATACCTTTACGAATATGTTCCAAACTAATATCAATCTACTTGAATCTATGATTAGCGCTTTAAGTAAAAATGTTTTTAAAATAAATACTAATAAACTACAAATGATAATATAACTACTGCTGAAACCTCTTTGAACAATATTAATAAAGTGTTATTCTTTGACGGATGAAGTTTTAATGAATAAATATTGGTATTTTGAAGATATATAATTCTTTCACTTTTTACAAGTTTTATATTTGATTAAATTGCCTTTTTAGCTAGTACTAGCTGTCCGGCGCAACTTCGTCTGCGTCACATTTTCCCCGTTTTCGCAACATTTTTCATTGCTGCTCCGCTCCTATTGGTCGTAGCGTGATGATATATTGCCTATGTCTTTCCTCAGGTTGTAATCTATCTTTTTGCCAAATTTCATTAAGATCCAATCAGCCATTTAGTCGTGAAAAGGTAACAAACATACAAACAAACAGAGTGACTTTCGCATTTATAATATTAGTATGGAAGTATGGATGTATTGGTCAAATCTTGCAACTATAGTGGCATGGGCACTGACTGAGTGCATCTCTCCGTCGGGTACAGCTACGTGCACTCTCCATGAATTAGAAAATAACCAAACTGTCTCGGACACTACGTACAATCTACTAGTCGGGCAAGATATGAATCATCGATACTTGAAGAATATGTAACGCCATTAGTAACCTGGCACTGAAAAGTAGCTATTAAGTCCAATAGTAGTTTTTCTATAGAACAGCTAGCATAGAGTGCAGATAATAAAATACCTAGTACTGTTAAAACAACCGCTAAGTAGTGTAGTGTTTAGAGGATAACTTAGTGTGGTGCTGTAACCGATACATGGACATCTGCATCACAAGAACTATTGCAGGTGCCACGCCAGAGACAAAGCTGAAATATCTCAGGAGCCTGGAGGTCTACTCTCTTTCTCCGAAACGTAACTTTGGCAACGAACGAAAATTAAACGTAGTTACATTTGTGACCTTATTCTATATCATTTGCGGTCGCACACAATAACATTTAATACATTCGTTCACGTTAATTGTCTGTGAATTCGAACTTCTTGTTTGCGTCCGCAAATGATATAGATTAGGGGCACAAACGTAACTACGTTTAATTTTCGTTCGTTGCCGAAGTTACGTTTCGGAGAAAGAGAGTAGACCTCCTGTAACTATAACGTTACTCATACCCTCCAAACCGACACTGAGTAACGCTGCTTGGTGGCAGAAAAAGGGGTGTGGTGAATATTTTGACGGCACGTTGGCGCAGTGGCTGAACGACGGGGTGCTAGGTGGATACTTCGATCCCCGTACGGCATATTTGTGTACCTTACAGGTAGTTGTTCCGGGTCTGGCTGTTAGTTTGTGTATGTGAGAATAAAATTGTTGACGTCCCACGCCTGGTCGAATATTTTAAACGTTGTCCCATGCTAAGTGTGCCTCCTGTAGAGGAGGCAAGAACTACATACCTGAAATGTTGTGATTTTCGATACTCATAGTGTTATTTTTTATGTTAAACATACATACTTACTTAAAACTACATCACACACAAGTGAATAGCCCTGACGATTTTCACTTGAAGTGTTCAAAGAAGTTCCTGTACTTTGTGCCTTTTGCTTAATCTTTTTAACTTCGAATAACTTGTTGTAAACGAATTACCTACTTAAACATTTTGGCTGCCATTCAATTTACATAAATATTGGCAAAACAATTAAACCGTCTTGAAAGTTTTGGCAAACAATTTAACTGCTTATTAACAATTTACTTGTAACTTCTAAAATTACATTTTAGCCACAGATGTTTTGTTTATGATTACGTTTATTTCAGACATGCCAGTCACCTGCTTCTATAAAAAAACAAAGTCAACTACCTAAGGTTGTTCACCCCGTTTAAAAATCTTTAGAAAAATATTTCAAAGTGCCTTGTATAAAGACGCTTAATTAGAGTCGAGTTTTCCCTTCATTATCAATTATTTTAGTCATCAACAATTATTTTTGCTAAAAATAATTTTGGAAGTGGGTTTTTGCAACTCTTAGGTATAGGTACATAAAAGAAAGATAAAAAAACAGAACGCACATTTAATAGTTTACTAATTAACTATACGCTATCGCAAGTCCCAAATGATTTGACACTGTATTCAAACATAGGTAACTAATCTCTGTAAACCAATCAGTACGAAGAGATATTAGTAATCAAGCGTTTGATTATGTTTCGTCTTTGTCTGAGATTAGGTAAACAATTGCTCGTGCTATTAATGTGAACGGATAATACAGCCTAGGATGGAGCAATGAAATAACTGGCGTAACACAAAGGGTTCCAAACCATCAAACAATTTAATAACAATATTTTAACGTTGATTCAATTTACACTCAACAATTATTCACAGTATTAAAAAAAAAGCTAAAAATTAACTCTTATTCAAACTAATTTTCGTTGAAAGCTCTTTGGTACGTTCTACAAACCTAAATTTCTGTCTGATTGCAGCAACCCAACAGCAAACTTATTGTAACTGTTATAAATATTAACGATTAACAGTAAATTTGACAAAGAGCCTGCCTCTTTGTCAAATTTGACAAAGAGGCAGGCTGAAGAGTCGGGAGAGATTCCTTAGGTTGACTAATTCATAAGTCAACAACAACAGGGTTATTAAAGCAAAAGAAAAATTTGGCTCCTCAGACATGGGGGATGTCTGAGGAGCCGACAATGTTATGTCGAAGTTGCAGAAAAGCTCCCAGCGTTAGGCATGCTGCCATGGCTCACCTGGATGACTCTAAACCGATTGCGAAGCCAAGTGGGTGGCTGCATATACAACTTGGTCCAGTTGGGGTATTCCGATAAAGCAGCGTGTTACTGCGGTGCCTCAACACCAACTATGGCTCACCTCCTGTCCAGTTCTATTTGTTGCAATTCCACTTCCAATTTGAGGGACGTGACGGAAGCCACCACCAACGCCGTCGAGGTGGCAAAGTTCTGGTCATAACTAATTTAATTATTAAAAAGGGGATCATCGACACGACGAAGAAATGATGCCCAATCAGAAGTAAACGTACAGTGAAATAAAAGTAAAACTTATGTTATTGAATTATACAGAGTGTCAATGATCGTTAGTTCTTAGACACAATCTTCTATTAAACAATTTTAGTCATGTTGGTCAAAATATGTATGTAGGGTATTTCACTATTGTATGAAACAGCAGCTATTTAAAAATCAGACGTACAAATTTAACTATGACCATATTTTAAGGAACTTGGCATTCTCACAGTACCTAGCCTTTATGTAGTAGTACTGCTAAACACGTTTAAAAAATATATTTATAACTTTGAAACAGAAGAGGGCAGGTTGGTAAGGGAAAATACGCGTCGGATAGACTTCGCAAACAAAATCACCCCGGCTCTTGGAATAGTCAAACATAGTCCACAGTATCAGGCAGTTAAAATATTTAATAAATTACCGCTGGAGTTGAAAAGCATTCTGTACACAGGCTCATTCAAGGCAAGGCTCAAGGCATTTCTGTTGGAAAAATGTCTCAACTCCATAGACGAATTGTAATGTGCCTATGTAATTTTTTGACTAAGTGTTATTATTTGTTTTCGACTTTAATTATTGTTGTATGTTATTGTTTTGTTTTAAATTGCTATTAATTTATTGACATTGTTATTTTAAATTATGCATGCAAGGTATTTCACATTATTTTAATTTAATTTCTTATTATCTAAACTAATTGAATTTCATGTATTCTATTTTTTTTTTGTTTGTGTATCCATTACTGATTATATTCGAATGCAATGTAGATTGTTACTGAATAAATAAATGAAATGCTTATGGTGTTAGGCACCATAGTTAATCATGGGCTGTCATGTCTTGACTGCCGTTCATTAAACAGTTTGCAAGTCATGCCTTTTACACCGTGCTAGATCTTTCGAGATCAAGTGAAACAAGGGGTTTTATGGACTTGGATGTCATCCTAAAAAGCATCTCAAGTTAGCATCTCTCAGCTTGTTGGATCACCCAAAACTGGCGAGAAAATTGAATGTACACAGATTTTTGACACAATAATCGTCAAATGAATATGTGCAATTGTACATTATGATGTGCAATCTGCAATTAGCAAGTTATACGTGGGACACTCAGAAAGTTTTGCGAAACTAAAAAAAATTGTTCTATACGTACATATATTTTTATTAAATCTTTTCAAAGTACTTTCCACCAGCCTCTATACAAAGATTCATGCGCCTAAACCAGTTTTCAAAACACTTTTTCCAGTCCGCCGCAGACACCTCGTTTACAGCCTGCTCGAACCCAGCCAGCGCATCTTCCGGCGACGAAAATTGTATCCCTTTGAGCTGATTTTTTATTTTTGGGAATAAAAAGAAGTCACACGGTGCTAGATCAGGGCTGTAAGGAGGGTGACCCAGGAGTTTGACTGGCGTGCTGTCCAGGAAGTCCCTCGTTTTGAGTGCGGTGTGCGCAGGTGCATTGTCGTGGTGGAGCAGTAGCCCGCGGAGCCCTGTGTTTGGTCGCTTGTTGCTTATAACAGAGAAAACTTCTGGCAAACATTTGGAAGTATACCATTCGGCATTAATGCTTCTTTGATCCCGTAAGGGAATTGATACCAAGTGGCCAGTCAAATTAAAAAAGCTAGCGATCAAAATCTTACCCCCGCTTCTAGATCGCTTCACTTTGGTAGGCGTTGGCTCATTTTGAAACACCCAAACAGTCGACTGGCGCTTGGTTTCTGGGTCGTATTGATAAATCCAGGACTCATCACCTGTAACGATGTCGTAAACACGCCGAGACGAGCCTGCTTCAAATTTGTTAAGCATATCACGGCACCATTCCACCCGGGCCTGCTTCTGAGCATCGGTGAGGTTGTGCGGCACCCAGCGTGATACTATCCTCCTCACGCGAAGATGGCTGTGTAGAATCTCGTGAACGCTTCCCGATCCAATCTTCAATATGTGTTGAATCTCCTGATATGTAATTCGCCTATTGTCTTGGATTAAATTTTTCACTGCTAGCACGTTTTCTTCGGTAACAGCCGTCAAAGGGCGACCGCTTCTTTCGTCATCCCCCAAAGTTGGTCGACCGCGCTTGAATTCGTTATACCAACGATACACGGTTGCCTTGGAAGGGCCTTCATCCATGAATGCCATTTGAAGTCTATCGTACGATTCATCCGGTTTCAGGCGACACTTGAAATCGTATAAAATCATAGCTCTAAAATGTTCCCGGCGCAGATCCATATTTCAGTGAGACACAATACTTTGAATTAACTCGCAAAAAATGTGGAGGGAAATTTTGAAATTGGAACTTACTTATTTTTACTTATAAATAATCATATTTTCGAAAAACATAATAACTGGCCAGTCTCCCATATATAAAAACTTTTTTTCGCAATACTTTCTGAGGGGCCTGGTAAATAGTAGGTACGAAACTGTCTATCTTACCCTGAGTGAGTTCCTCGTCGTGCGTTGTATGAAGTGGCCTGTCTGAGCTCCACGTTAAAACGGACATCGCCTGCTGCAGTGAAGTGTAATGTCATTAAAACAAACATTATCTACTAACTCCTTAACGCCCAGAGTTTGTAGAATGTGAAATCGATTGCATCTTTCAACATATTCTTCTGAAACAATGCATTTTGGGTTATTGAGACTAATCGCAACACAAAAGTTGAGAAATGTGCCTACTTTTAAAAAGCTGAGCAATGATAATAATCGATCAGTTTGTTGAGAAAATCTTCGAATATATCTTAATAAAAATATTTTTACTTTAAATACATTATGTATTTTACATGTTATTAACCCAATATTTTACCGCGAAATAAAGCATTAACTTATAAAAAAATGCTAATAAGGTAATTAAAGCTCTCTTGTATGCAAATGTCAACAACAATTAACAATGTCGTCAAGGCTCCCAAAAATATTTACTCCTAAAGTTAAGTTTAGTTAAGTTTTTTTTTGCGTTTGTTGGTATTGTAACTTAAAAATTACCGTGGCGATTTCATCGCCATAATAAAAATAAAGAAACGTACCTACTTTAAAAGTTACTTACACACATTGCTCTTATATTACGCCTAGGCGCATATCGTTGTCTACAGAATGCCAGTTTTGTCATTTATTATCTACCCAGTTTTACACCGAATGGGTATAGTATAATAGGCAGTATATTATGTGTATAAATAAAATGAATTACCACATGTATGCTGCACATTACTAAAGGACGGCTCGCCTGATTTTGCTGTTTTTTTATTTGTTGTCAGGGCAAAGTTTTTGTGGATGATTTTTTGTTGTTATTGCCTAGCATTTTTCACAACCCCGTGCGAACCCTGAGTAGGTCACTAGTTTACAATAAGCAAACCTTATATAAAAATACTAATTAGATTGTGATAACAATAATTTAGTAAGTTTTGCTAAATAAGTAGTTTGTGCTCTACTGGCCGTGTATACTCCCCTTAAAACGGTAATGTGTTACTAAGCTAAGCATAACAAATAACTTTCGTAACCCAAACACTATAATATACGAGTTGGTAGTGAAAAAACGATAACTATACTAGGTTTGAGTGACGGAGTATCATTTGCGGCTCTACCAATTTCGTTGTTTTTTTTTTGTAATCAGGGTAAGGTTTGTATGAAAGAAAATTTTGATATTTTATTAGAAAATTGCACACGTGCGAAGACGGGGTGGGTCGCTAATATATATATATTCTTGCTATAGCTAATTATAAAAAATATCAATTGTCACATTTATGACGTATCACTTGAGAACGACGACGATGAGGCATACGATTTTGTTTTTATTGTGTTCGTTATAATTGTCAGAATATTTGGACACAGTTTGTATGAATGAAAGATTTGTTTTTTTTTTCATAAGTATGTTGTACCCATGCAAAGCCAGGACAGGTCGCTAGTTTAGAATATTAGTTCGGAACCATTGTCAGGCTTTGGGCAGGATATAAACTAGTTTCTTATAAGTTGCAGCTCTCGGGTGACATTTAAAGCTTTTTTCAGTGTTATTTTCACTAGTCTTTAAATTGCAACAAAAAATGTACAGAATAATAAGTAATAAAATCCTATTAAGAATTCATACTTTTATTACTTATGGCAATGAATATATTTTAATCAACATTTAAACACCAGCACCAGTATTTTACACTTATTAGAGACATGCGATAATTCAAAACTAGTTTTTTTAAAGAGAAAACCGGTAGTTTTTATTTAAGCTAAGTTGAATCCATACAATATTCAGTAGGTAGGCGGGTACTTAGTTGTATTTTTAGAAAAATTACTACGAAGAAACGTTAAGTATCTATTTATTTTTTGCAAAAAATGACACCAACTTCAAAAAACTTAAAAACAACGTTACCTTTAGAAGTCGGTGGAAAAAAAGGAATCTAGTAAACAAATGTTCCGACTTCTTTGTTAAAGTAAAGTCAATTTTTAACTTTGATGTGATTTTGAAGCCGGTGTTATTTTTTTAAAAAAAGTTTTGTTTTTAGTTTTCCACTTTTAGTTGTAATATTCTATACGCCTTGATTTTTTTTACATTGTTAACAATATACGTCATTGTAATAGGTTTATCCCCCATAATATTAACCTCAACATACCTCGAACTCACTGTCGAACTGTGTATTGAACACATCTGCGTACCCCCTCAGAGCATATAAGCGTGATGTAATATTATGATATTGTGTAAACAATAAACAGACTATCGATCGCAGCGATCATGATTGATTGTCTGTCTCTTATTCAAGAGTTCCATTTTATATCTTCGACGATCAGCGATCAGGTTCATCATCATCAGCTTATAATGTTCCCACTGCTGGGACACAGGCCTCCTCTCTATGAGAGGGAGTGGGCTGTAATCCACCACGCGGGCCCAGTGCGGGTTGGTAGATGTCACATGTCTTCGAATTTTTAGTTCTAGGACATGCCGGTTTCCTCACGATGTTTTCCTTCACCGTTTTTGAGGGCAGCGGTGATGAAATAAATTACACAAAGTAATGCGCCTGCCTGGGTTTGAACCCACGGCTCACTGCTCGTAAGTCGGGGCTACCACCACTGGGCTACCGCTGCTCTCTTTGCTTATTCAAGAGTTCCATTTTATATCTTCGACGATCAGCGATCAGGTTCACACCAAGTTAAATGGGACCAGCACGGGATAATATTCTTCGAAACAAAAATAGACTAATCGAAATCGGTTCACAATAATTGGCAAAGATATTGCTGAACACATACACAAAAAAAAGTTGGTTAAAAATACGTATTACATAAATAATTCTGTTTGATAAGAAAATCGAGATTCCTTAGAAGTTTAATGATGTACAAACCTACTGGTTCTTTGCCTGGCAACTACGAAAGAATGTGATACGATTAATTTTGGTAGTCAATGTAAAAATCCTGAAAAATATTGGGGTAAAAATAGTCTATAAACTTTGATGAGATTTTTACCATCATCCGAACATGATATTATTCTAAAGGAGCTTGTGGCCGAATAATAACAGCCGCTCGGTTCGATCATCAGGTGAAGCCGTGCTTACCAAGGTCGGTCCGTGGATGGGTGACCATCCATTTCATACCGAGTTTTCTCCGTGTCTCGAAAAACACGTAAAGCAGTTAAATAAAAGGTAAATTTTTCTTCACCGTCGCTAGAGGAAGTTCATCATCATCATCATCAGCCTATAATGTTTCCACTGCTGGGACACAGCACAGGCCTCCTGTCTGGCTGTAATCCACCACGAGGGCCCAGTGCGGGTTGGTAGAGGAAGTTAGTGACCCGAAAGTCTGACAACCAGTCTTACCAAGTGTCAATGTTATTTTACTAAGCGACATAATTTGAATTAAGTATGTACATTATTTACAGATCTAAAATAATAATAAAAATATGTAGGAACAGTGAGAAAAGAATTACAGGACATCTAAAAACTCGTCCACGTCGTTGTCAATAGAAAAATGCCAAGAAGGCTGGCAGCATTATCACGTTGGATGGCAATGCTGATTGGACTGGAAGCTGACCCCAAAGTATTTCGGGAATGGCTAGGCAGATGATGATGTTGGAACATGATATTATTTTGCACATCGGACATACTTGGCATTTGACTAACGATCCTACATTCTAAATCTGCTGGTCATCATCTGCCTACCCTTTTCCCAAACTATCTTGGGGTCGGCTTCCAGTCTAACCGGATGCAGATGAGTACCAGTATTTTACATGAAGCGACTGCCTATCCGACCTCCACACCCAGTAACTGGGTAATACAATACCCCTTGGTAAGACTGAATGTCTGACTTTTGGCTTCTGACTACTCGTAACGACTGTCAAAAATTTACAATTGACAGCCGGGACCAACGGCTTAACGTGCTTTCCGAAGCACGGAGAAAACTCGGTATCTAATTATCCTACATCTGCTGGTATTCAGTTAATTTAATTATTTACCAAGCGCCCAGTATTCGCAGGACTGGTAGATGCCTGATATGTACAAAGGTAAAATTACTTGAATTAATTAAATTACTACTCAGGACAATATTCTTTAATAGACTGCCTCGAAGATTGTGCCAATGAACAATGCTTTATCACTAAGGTTAGACATAGGGCTTCTGCTTCCCTTTGATGTCAGCTACTTACTAGCTGCAGTATTAATTAGGTAATATACCATAAGTGTAGCATAATCAGTCTATTTCCTTAGGATGTTTTCCTTCCTTGAATGAAAAACATAAAATAAAGTGCCTATGTAGGTTTGAACATACGACCTACAACTTGGAAGTCGGGTCACCACTGGGCCATCGCTGCTCTTTAAGTTATTAATATGAAAAAGTCAGTAGGTATTAATGAAAAGAATGCAACTGGGAGCCCACCGCCTTGCCGCCGCCGACGCGGCGACGAGTGCATTTGAAATGTAGCAATTTCAGCGGGGACAAATAAGCGATTTATTTCACTTACAGCCACTTATCCCAGCCACAATAATATTCGATGCTATGCAATAAACCTACCCATTGATTTCTTGGACTGCTACCCCACCGACCAACTTGAAGGCACAACTGTATGTGCAGTCGGGAATGCTCCGGAATTCAAGATCCTTCCTCACGAAACAACCAGTTGTGTCGTTTTATATTTTTATAAACATAATGTTTTATTGAGTTCCTTCCGAGCAACCACTCGATAATGAGATATTCCATCAAATCAAATCAAATCAAATCAAATCATTTATTTGCTGGAATATGGGTACATACATGAGGTGTTACAAACAAAAGTTCTTGCTGCCATATTCTACCTTAACAGGTGTGCAAATATGTGTTACATGCAATGTCAAATATTTTAATAATAATAGTTTCATAATATAATAGTTAATACATCTAAATTACATTGTTTCATTTAAATAATCATTTACACTATAATAGGCTTTATTAATTAGATATGTCTTTAATTTATTTTTAAACGAAATATTATTCTCAGCCTTCTTTATGTAAATAGGCAATTTATTATAAATTCTAGGGCCCATACAAAATGCACTCTTGTCAAACATAACCGTTCTATGGCGTATTGCACGAAGTGTACTGGCCAGCCTGGTGCTTTTTATTAACGTTTCATATTCCTTAATATTATTTCTAATGTCTAATGCTAGTTCATAAATATACAGTGATGGGAATGTCAATATTTTTAGATTTATAAAATGTGGTTTACATGTATCTGTAGGTTTTAAAGCACATATTGCCCGGATACATTTCTTTTGGGCTTTGAAGACACTTTCTCGATCAGTGGCATTCCCCCAAAACATTATACCATACCTTAAAGTCGAACCAACGTAAGCGTGGTAGGCAGATAGAAGTGCACTTTGATTTACCACTTTACGAAGCATGTATAAGGCATATGAATACCGACTTAGTTTAGTACATACTTGTTCAATATGTGTCCTCCATCTCATGTCTGAGTCTATGTGTAGTCCAAGAAATTTTGTCGAGTTTATTTTTTCTATTTGTAATTGTTCATAATATGTATTGAAAATATTTGATTTAGAATTTTTAGTTTTAAAAGTCATTATAAATGTTTTAGTTAGGTTTATTTTAAGTTCATTTAATTTTAACCAGTTAACTATAGATGACAGCGTATGGTTTATCTCTTGTTCATGACTCGAGAGGTCCTCAGAAACAACTATCGCTGTGCTATCGTCAGCATACAGAACCATGGAGGATTTGATGATTTTTCCATCCAGCACAAAAAGTGTGATCACAGTTAGAGAGGTACATATTGAATATTAAAAAATATAGATAAAATTTAAAAAAAAAACATTTGAGGTGGCGCAAGAAAAGACTAGGTACCTGGAAAGATAATAGTGGTTTTTGTTTTCCCTTAACTTTTATTAGCTCACCAAAACCTCACGTCAATCCGCTTGGACTTAAAATAAACATAAATGGGTACCTACTAGACTGCTCTAATCTGTACCTAAAAGTTTCAACGCGTTATTTTACCTAATTCTTAGGAAAACAACCGAAAAAGGTCGTCCTTCAATAAGTTTTTTTGTCGGTTATGAAAATATATAGTAATTTTCATTTGAATTATCGTATACCTAACAAAACAAACACAATAATTAGTCGTAATTAATTTAACCACCATTACCGATTCAATTATTATTATTATTCTGTATGGTGTCGGACGTAAAGAATAGCACCATGCCATATCTTCCCGTGGCTGTCGTAAGAGGCGACTAAGGGACTTGCCAGGGAATGCGCAGCAGCGTTTTCTTTGTTTTCGTAACAACCGTACTGCGATCGCCAAGCCGCCTGCCAAGCGTGGCGATTATGGCAAAACCCCCCAAGTTATGTCAATGTGGTGACACTTGGGGGAGGCCAGATGTCCATCAGTGGACGTTAAAAGGGCTGAAATGATGATGTTGACCGATTCAATATTTAGGTATGTAGTATGGCGGTATCGTCAGCAAAGGTTCCAGTAGATAATGATTCAGATGTCGGCAAATTTGCAGTGCACGGTAAGTAGAGTATGGGACCCAGCACGCTGCCCTATGGCACTCCTGCCTGTATGGGACAAAGATCAGACAGTGATTCCCCACTTTGTACTATGAAGTGGCGCTGCTGTAGAACTAAATAATTTTAGAATTCCGTACAGGTGATCTGGTAGAGCATATTTTAATTTAAAAAGCAGACCTGCATGCCAAACGCGGTCAAACGCTTGAGATATGTCCAAAAATGAACTGGTACAGTAAGATTTTTCCTCCAGTAATTCCATGATCTTATTTGTTAGTCTGTGCATTTGGTCGACAGTGGCAAATTTACTGCGGAACCCAAACAGATGGAATCAGAATCCAAAACGGATGGATCAGAAATTAGTCATTTATGAGGTAGGACGCATTTAACCTGGTTTGATCTTTCTTTCCGTGGGCAATGATGAAGGGTGATGCGAACCTGCACATTTGACGCATCTGGGTTTGCTATTGCAGAACTTTTATGTCTTATAATCTTGACAATTAGTGCATTGAGGGATTACTCGCTGAGGTCTGGGTGCTTCAAACGATATGCGACAGTGTAAAAGAGATTTTACGCTATTTATGTCTTTTTATTATCACGGGATTCTAGTTTGATATTCCACATTGATTTCCACATTGCAACTTCTTCAAAAGGTTCAAAGGTTTGGGTTACCCTAGGCCTGGGATTTGGCTTACGGGAACTAGCGCCTGGTGGTTTTAGTTACGTCTATTTCTTATGGAATTAGACCAGAAACAGGGCGGCAACCTCTTAAAGGTGAATCCACCAGACTTGCCTTGAGGATCTACACAACTGTAGCGCTCACCCTCAAGACATCTCCAACTTACCGCCTCTGAAGGAAGCAGTAAGGTAGAACTGCATCTATACTACCATGCAAAACGTGTCGTTGTGCAACCGCAAAAGCATAAGTACAAGCCCTCCCCCTTTTTATAATAAATATAATAAACAAACAAATTATTACCACTTTTCACGCGGTCACAATTCTTTTGTGTAATTCAACCCAGGAACTCGATAAATTAATAACATCAGACGAACACAACAGAACGTAGAACATTGAGGTTCTCAAAAATACGAAAACTACTTTTTATAATCATTTGGCTAAGATAATTTTCTCAAAAATAATTAGGTACATACCCAACCTAACCTAACCACCTCGAACTTTAATCATATATAGATTATCAAGACCAACAAAATCGTTTATTACCACTAAGCCTAGCAAAAATCATAAAACCATAGCAGTGGCGTTCAAATTAATTTGATGCTCTTAGCATTTTCCCAAGATTAATATCGGCAATTAAAAGTGCTGACTATCATCATCTATCAAATTCAACCTCTGTCCCAAATACCACAGATGACTAGGCAAAAAACAATCCTAGAAGTCTACCCCCATGACCAGTTTGAAGGAATAGAAGAAAAATCTCACCCCTATAGTAAAGTAATTACAGGCAGTCAATAATGGAAACTAGAAACATTAAACAAGTCTTCTTCCGAAGTACTTCATTAGTCATTGTTGTTATCCTTCAATTTCTCTGCCATTTAATGTGATAGTCAATCGAGTTTTGAGTTATTTATTAAAACCTCCACTAAAACGATCACAGAAGCCTTAACTTTGTACAGCGGTTATATTATAAATTTATGCATCAATCGTCACGCATGGCTGACATTAACCACGACTTACTAGTTGCCCGAACGAAATAAAAAGTTATTTAAACTTTAGACAAAAGAAAACTATAAATCTAGGTAGTTAGTTTTTTAGTTAATTTACTCGTTAAATATTTAATTTTGAACGAAAAAGGCCACTAGAAAAAGATGCAATCTTCAGAATACGATTATTACAGAAACACTCACCCCATTAATTTGAAATACGATATTAACACCGACCGAATAATGTCTTAAGCCTCTAAATCAAAACAAACCATAGACAGTTTCCCGCGATGGTATGGGAAAACTTGTCATTGTCTGTTTCCTGAGCGCTCAGTTTACCGCGGAAATGTGCGGCGCTGGTTGGTTCAGTCAAGTGGGAAGACCGGCGCGGATCAGACGCACGTGTAGCGGCTCACGGCTGCACTTTGCGAACTTGTTATCTTATGTTATGTATAATTATGTTAAAAAATAATAAAAACAAGCAACATTGTGATACACACGGTTTTAGTTCCCAAAAAATGTGTTTTGAACTAGTGTAAAGGTTACAACTTGATTACTAGGCTGTGGTGAGTTTTTTAAAGTTTTGCTTTCGTAACTTTTTTTATATCAGTCAGAATTTTTCAATTTTTTGTGAGAAATCTATTGTTTGAAATTAATTGGATATTTAACTATCTTCGACCTCGCGTGTTTCTTTTTAATCATCTAAAAGTGCTAAATAACAGTAATCCGTTTTCTACCATAAATTATGGGTTATTAACAGAAACATTTATGAATGAATAGCACGCTTATTGTTTAAGTGATTAATGATTTAGAATTATTTTGTATTTTTTACTATGAGTAGTGTTTACTTAATTCAACTAAAATTAAATACGCAGTATTAAGTACTTCTTATTCACGATTAGCGTAGGTACTGGTAAAAGTTGAGTATTAAAGGAGAATCAAATGCTCTGACTGCTGGTTGATAACTGACCCATTTATTATTAATTATCATACGATTCTTTTTGCGATGTTTGCAATCTGTATTTCAATTCTAAGGGATAATTATTATAGTTATAGATGATTATAGCTGATTTTTGGCTTAAATTGGATGGTATATTACATCTTTTCCAAAAATACTAGTTCGAAAGGCATAAATTTAATAGCGGTGTGAACTGAAGTATTATTGGAACACCAAAAAGGTAACCATGTATTCCATGAACTCAAAACCTATTGTTTCATGATGTTAAGCAGTTGAGTTTAAAGTCGTTATATTGAGAAGTTTTATGTATCTTTAAAAACAGATGACATAAATTCAATTCCTCTATCAGTAGCTACTCTATCGGGATACCAAATCTAAGTATAAATTATTAACAAAGTTTTTCGCTATTTCCTCAGAACTTTTAGATTTCGTAGCATAAGCTTTTACATATTTACTTAACTCACACTGAATAGAAATATATGAATTATTATAATCATCGCGATCTAAGGGTCCTACTACGTCTAGGAAAACGTTTTCCATCGCCGAATTGGCTGTCGTTGTAACCACCAACGGCTCACTAACATAATGAGAACTATGGTTTTATTTTTGACACTTGTCACATTTCCTTATAATTTCTTTTACGTCTCTTTCAAGACCTGCCCAAAAATAATATTTCTTGATGTTATTATACATTCATCTTATACCCGCGTGGCCACTTATTGGTAGAAGATAAAAATCATGCAATATTACTTTTCGGTCGTCTTTATTATGAATAATTCTTATGTCATTTAAAATACGCAATCGCGGTCCAGTCCAGTTTCTATACGACTTCATTTCCGTAATTATTTTTTAATAAATTCATCATAATTTTGTCTTATAAAATTTAATTCGTGCACGTTAATTTTCTAACTAAAATATTTCATTATTTTTTATTTTGTGATTGGGAAACTGGATTCATAAATAACGTCATCCTCGATGACGAATAACAAAATAATATCTATTTCTATCTCATTTGCCCTACGTAGGTTATCTAACTCATTTTATACTATAAATTGAAGTTTTACAGACATTCTCGATCTACTATGGATTTCCACGACTCTTGGTTGCGCAGGCCAATCGTCAGTAGAACCCATAGCACTTGGGGAATGTTGCGACTCGAGCTCTTTTCTATGTTGCGAACGTGTCATTACCGAGATTATGCTTTCATGCAATTTTTTAAGCCCGTTGATGTGATAGGTAATCGTGATAATTGAATCTGCTGGGATATTTGTGGATCCTTTGAAATATTCTACGATAAATCATATTCCTCAAGTAGAAGTCTGAACTTCATAAGGCGAATAGATGGGTCTCGCATGTCAAATAAATAAACTAGTGGTTTATGGTCGGTTTCAATTACAAATATACGGCCATATGCCCATACTATCGCTAACCTCTCTTTTTCCACAGTAGGGTAGTTAATTACGGCCTTATTTAAATTTGTACTCGCGAATGCTATTGGTTTTCTATTGTCATTACACAAAACTGCGCCCAATGTATATTTGGAAGCGTCGGTTTGTAGTATGAGTTTACAATTGCTAGTACTCGTAAAGTTAGGGTAGGTACTGAAGTATAGGTGTGATCGAAATTATAGACTATAAAGTGAAAAAAGCGGTTTGACATTTTTGATCCCATAATATGAATAATTTTTCATTTTTCTTTGTTAACTGTGTTAAGGGATACGCTATATTAGAAAAAATTTTAATGAATTTTCTGTAATAGTTGGTAAACGCGACAAATCTAATTACTTCTTCAACATTTTTCGGAACTGGCCAGTTACTCAAAGCACGTATTTTCTCAGGATCGGGTAAAACACCTTCGCTCGATATAATATGCCCAAAATACAATACCCTTTTTGAGAAAGTTACATTTATGAGGATTTAACTTTAAATTGACCTGACGGAATCTAGTAAAAACATCTATCAGATTTTTGTTACGGCTTTGTTATGAATTTCCAAAAATAATTACATAGGTCTAAATATACCCAGCACTTTTCGTAGGTCAAACCCGACATTGCAACAGTCATCATTTTTGAAAACGCATTAGGGCTTGTTTTTAATCCCATTGGCATTCTCGTCATCTGGTATTGTCCTGATACGGAAGCAGTACTTTTATTTACGCTACCCGGAACTTTAAATTGTCCAGAACAGAATGCTGTATATATCCGACTTTCGGGATCAAGGCCACATTGGTAATATCCCTTGGAAAGGTCAAGAGTAGAAAAGTATACAGAACCTGAAAGGGAATCCAAAATTTCAGTTATATTCGGTTGAGGAAATTTGTCATCTTGTAAGTATAAGGTTTTTTAATTTCCTCTAATATTACCAAGCGCCAATTCTTATTGCCTGTATTATCTACCTTTTTAGGGACCAATAACAATGGACTTGACCATTCAGATTGACATGGTTCAATTATACCTTCCCGTAACATATCTAATACTATGTATCTAATATAATCTGTTTGTTTACTTCATGTTTTTGCGAATGTGCTATTCTATACGGTTTATTATAAACTGGTTGAGCATGGAGTTGTAAATTAATTTGATGTTTGTAAATGTTTGCTGTCGTTAGTTTACCACCTGGCAATAAATATATATATCAGAAAAGTTCGCACAAATATTTGCTCTTCGTCGTTCAAATGATTTAAATTTAGTCATCTAAACAATTTTCTAAAACGGTCTGCATTCAAATTCGTGCACTGTTCAAAACGTACAAAAATGTTAATCACTAATTTTATGTAAAGTTGGTTCAATAGTATCAAGGTGAACCTCTGTCTCATTTGTATTTAGGATTAGAATAGGTATCATACCATTTACGGGTTTTTAACTAAAACGCTAGCAGTGAATATTCCTTTTTGTAATTTAGTTGAGTAAACAAGACACTCTTCGGTAATGTGAGTAGATATGTAATGAATTGATTCGGTCCTTGGCGGCAAAGTGAAATTATACTATTAAACCTTGAACTTCTTTATTTTAAAGGCAAAATTACTTTCTCATTACTGATGTTATTATTTACTGTTAAAGTTTTACAACTAATGTCTGATATAGCATTGTATTTCGTAAGAAAATCCTGTCCTAAAATAGCATGCGCTATACACGGCAACGCTTTAAAAATATAAAACTTATGATTAAATAAATGTCCTCCATCATAACAATCGCTTAGAGTTAATAAACATATACGATTGGTTCTATTATTCCATCGATTCCGCTTATCTTAATGCTCTCTTTATGGATTGGTATGTTTTATTTTAGAGGCGACTAAGGGACTTACCAGAGAATGGGCAGCAGCGTTCTCTGTGCTTTTGTAACAACCGTACTGCGATCGCCAACCCGCCTGCCAAGCGTGGCGATTATGGCAGAACCCTTCTTGGGGGAGGCCTATGTCCAGCTGTGGACGTCTTTCGGGCTGAAATGATGATGATGATGATGTTTTATTTAATGGCTCAAATTGATGCGCCGGTGTCAACTTAAAATAAGTAGTCATATTTATCTACGTATAATTCTATGCAACAATGACTGTTATTTGCAAATACAAACCCATTAATCACGAAAAAACTTGCTCTGCCCCCCATTTGAATTAGTTTTTGTGGGCTCGTCGTCGTTTACAACGGGGGTGTTTGCATCACTACCTCTAGAGTTATTGTTCCTGTTATTAGAATGATAGTACGTACAGCTGTTAGGGCTGTTCCCGTCTATAGTTCTGGAACGGACGACCACGGCCTCGGTAGAAAGTCGTACCACGATGGACGGTAGGCCAACTAACATTATTAGGTGTGGAGGCACCTCGAAACTGGCTTGTGGCTCCAGTAAAACCTCAATTACGCTGACCTTGAAAATAATTATTACGTTTTCTATTAAAAGATATTTTCAGACTGACACGGCATTGCAATGGTCTCTTCATCTATAGCTGCTTGCACAGCGTCCTTAAGGTGCCAAACTTTTGTGCAGCTATTATCGTACTGAATCGTATGTTGCCGGATATCTCTCTAATCCGTCAGCAAAACGTTCAATGGGTTGTTTTTCGTTTAGAGGCTGTAAAATCTTGAGATTTTTTCCGTCGGCTTGCGCTACAGATAATAGTAGATTGTTGCATCGAGCGCAAAGTGAGTCATTAATGCACGAGTGTTATGTTGGGCACTAAATTATCACGAGTGCATTAATTACTCACTACCCTGACAAAATATACCTCCTCAAAATAAAAACTCAAGTCAATGAAACAAAGTTTAATTCATCTTCCCTTCAAACATACAATTATTAAAAGTGCAGTTATTAATAGTAGATTATTAACCAAGGGCTGTATGACATCAATTGCATACGAGGTTTTTGGCGCCTGAGCGAAGCGAAGGCGCTAATTAACCCGAGTATGCAATTGATGCTTACGCCCGAGATAAATACTCTGCTTTACATATCGATTGTGAGGTTAGTAAATAACAAGACAGCAGGTTTCAATGAACATTTATTAAGAAGAAAAAAATGTGTATTTAATTAAAATTAATAGTAAAATTATTACAATTTGTAAGAGATATGGTCACGTTCTTTTTAGGAATATTTATAGTTTGAATATGAGTTTGTGATGATAAGACTTGAGTTTGAGTGACTTGAGGATCTTGCATCGTAAATGGCGGCAGTTGACTGGTACTATTTTCTTCATTAAAAAATGTAAATTTGTTTTTTCCTATTACTTGTCTGTGGCATTTTCCTTTACTGTAATTAAGAAAAAAACGATTTGTATCCACGTTTTCAGGCCGAAGAGCTTGATATTTTTCAACATAATTTGCAAATTCTTCATGCACAACAAATGACCGGTCAATTTTAGTTTTCGTGTTAGGCAGTTTTATGAGTAGTAATTTGTTATGTTTTTCTACATTTTCTATTGTCAAGTTTGTCAATTCCACGGTTCTGCAGGCTCCCGATATCCCAAAAATTAGAACAACCTGTAAAACAGACATAAGTTGTATTAAAGGCACCAAATTCGCATAGTATTTTTGTGAAATATTTTGGTAACTTATTAAAAAGGGCAAGTAAATACGTAGGTACCTTTATTGCTAAATAAATTTCATCCGGAGCTTCACTTAAGAATTTCTGTACTTCTTCTGCAGTAAATACCTTCGATTTCTTGCTTTTAAAGCCGTCAGACTGCCTTTTCAAGAAAGCAGTAAGTTTAGAAAAATCTTTCAAATTCACGTCATGTTTTGTCATCATTGTAGATTTTAGCATGGAATAAAAACACCATAAACTGGAAGGTTGTAGCCTCTTAGATAATTCATCAAAAAATGATTTAAAAACACGGTCAGAAAAAAAAGTGAAATCTCTTTCTGAAAGGAAAGAGATTTCACTTTTATTTCTGACCGCCATTTCATAAATTCGTCGTATGCCTTTACATATCTTTCTTTCGAGTTCGGCGGTAATATATTTTCGACAACTGTTTTTGCCCTTTCTTTAATAAAATCGGGCGTTAGATCTATGTCTTCGTCACTAGACATGTTTAAAACTTTTGAAAAAGAACTCAAACAAGAAAATTAATTATTTTCGCGATGCTTTCGCGCTTACTAGTAGACTGCCTTTTTTTTTTCACGCACGCAAGCGCGTCAAATCTTGCTGGCCAGTTTGATTTTTAAATCGATTCCATCTAACATACGATGTGGAAACAAATAGTTCCATATTTAAAATAAAATCTTTATAAAATAAATTGTCTAGATTCCGATTCGAGTAATTAATCGATACCGAGAAAAAAAATATTAACTTTTTAAAAATATTCTTCGTGCAGTATGAGTATGACAGTTCTTTTTTCAAATTCCAAAACCTATGCTGTAATGATAGTCATACACCCCGGCATTCAGGGGTGTAAGGGTGTACTTACAGAGCAAGAGATATGTAAAGGTTATTAACAACTTCATTTGCAGCTGTTTTATATTTTCTGGAGTTGAATTCATATCGCTATCGCTGTCAATTTCCATGATTTTTTACCTTTTTATTTGGTAAATAAGTAGTATCAAAGTTTAACAATGGTACAAAATGCGCGCCATTTGTTTTTTTTTTGTTCACCAATTCAGTTTTATTCAGCCGATTTTTACTTTCAGCCAGTAATCTTTTTGATCTAATGCATACATTTTATTAACTTAATAGGAGACATTACACCTCTGTGGTAAATTTAATTCCAAATTTAAAATTTAAAACAGTGCAGTAATGAAAAACAGTGCAATAATGAGATTTCATATAACTTTTCTGCACTGTTTTGGTTCTAAGCAAAAAAGACATCCTTTGTGATCGGTTTTGTAGTGATTAATGATAACATTACTGCGTAGTTGAAAGAAAATTCATAAATAGCTCAGTCAACTCCTTACCGTAATCATTAATCGACCTTTGATCTTGTCGCAAAGTTTGAAGTTTGCTTTGCAAGACGACGGTACTCTTTTTAGGCAAAAGAATCATACGCATATCAGTTAGTAATGCATCAATGGATGGATAATCGGATTTAAGTCTTCATTTCGCTTGTTGAGAGAGACGACTTTCTAAGACAAAGGTTACTTAACTTAATTTACACTGTTCGGTTTTTATGCTAGAGCTATAGTAATCAATACCATCAATTAATTGATAAGTCGTCGATTCCTCATTACTCATAACTGGTAACAAACTTGAGCTACTTTTAAATTAAACTCCATTTTGGATTCGAGATTCGATGATGAGCCAAATTGTTTACAACTATTAACAGTTTCACGTATATGCAACTTACTTGAGAATACCTACAACTCTGCAATTGTATCACAATGCGATTTAATAAATGACAAACCTCCACCACTAAATTTCTTATCATCTATTAGTTTCGTAATGCTTGGAAGTAAAACAGAATAACTATTATATACACAATAGTTGCTTCAGTCAGCTTTTCTTTCAAACGCTCTGGCGTTCTCCTTTCTAAACTCAATTTCAATAAAGTTTCTTTAATTTTTCTCAATTTTTCATTAATATCATTGAGCTCATGAGCCATAATTTGTCATATTAAAAAACCGACCAAGTGCGAGTCGGACTCGCGCACCGAGGGTTCCGTACAAAAATTATCAAAAATATTTTTATTAAATGATGAAACTAAAAAAAATTCAATTTTTCCCTTATCTGTGCTATAAGACGTTGCTTCGTACCAAATTTCAAGATTCTGTGTTCACGTGAAGTACCCTGTAGGTTTTGATTCCTTGCGAGTGTCGAAAATTTGCGGCTTAAACGGCTGTATCTTTTGATTGCGTCGGCTTAGGAGTTTGATTGTTTCACAGCTCTAAGGGCCCGTAGAGTTGAGTATTTAATATAAATTCGAGCTTGATACCACCACGCGTTTCTGAGAAAAAGGGTCTTGTCAGACAGACAGACGGACAGTGGACCTATGGACAACAAAGTGATCCTGTAAGGGTCCCGCCTTTTCCTTTCGAGGTACGGAACCCTAAAAAGGAAAAACTAGCATACTTAACAACTAATAAATGTTTACATAAATCGGGTTACCATAAGTCAACGCATTTTCTCCAGTTTCCGTTCACTTTCACTCACAAAATGCACTTTTAACACTTAATTTTTACGTTATTCATACGATATCACATATTCGGTTTATTCGGTTCATTAAGCACGAAATCTTTTTAGGAAGTGAAGGCCCAAGGCCAGGACAGTTTAAATACGAAGTACGCCTGGTATTGAACGCCGAAAATCGTGTTCCACACGCCGAACATCTATTTCCTTCTGCAGTTCCTCTACGACCACGGCGAGAAAAGGACTTGCTCAAGGTTTGACGAAGTATTTGGTCATTAACCCACGTATGATGGCAGTTCTTGTAGCATTTGTACAGGAAATAGGCTGTCAATATGAGCTACAAACCCAAAATTATCATCATCACAATGCTTTTTGCAGAAAGATGAAATTGTAGCTGGTCGGTGGAAGCCACATAAGAAGATCGAAAGCCTTTCTGGTTTAATATAACTTCTTCTCGTTTTGGAGTGTTAGAATTGCACATTGTAAAAGTCTATGAAAGTTCTCGAACAAAGTTCAATAACGCAACGTGCACTTAGAACGAGAGTCTGTACCACGCACGAAGTGCGCTTACACTGGGACCCCACACCCCATCACCAAACATGGCAGGGTCGCCATGTAAAAGGTTGGGTATTAGAGGAGAATCAAACGCTCTGACTGCTGGTTGATAATTTACCCAATTATTAGTCATTATTGGTATTTAAGTACACATGTAACATATATAGGCAAACTTAGAACTTAGCTTATACACTACACACGACTCTCTTTAATTTAAATAAATAATGGCCGGTGGGTCGTCGTTGAATTTTAAAAAGTAATAAAGATATAAATCTTTATTACTTTTTAAAATTCAACTTGAAGATCATGATCATCACTTTTAAATGTTAAAAAAATAAAATAAGTGCATTTAGCTTCATTCTGGGTTTCAATCTAATTGGATGACCTTTCAATGTTTCTAAAAATATTTATTGCTAATTCTAGACGAGAATGTCGAAACCTTACTAATATTTAGATTAACAATAGATGATATGGAAATCGAACCAGCCATATACTACGATTTTGCAATTAAGTGGTGAATTGGCTGAAAGTGTACAAGAAAGTGCCAATATATCTGAAAGTAAAAGTGAACAGGCTTTTTCTGGGTAAGCTCGAATCATCGTCGACTTTGTCTCTGTCATCTCTCACCTAGACTACAGTCAATAACAAACCCATCGCAAATAAAAAAATAAATAGGCTCCTATAGATAGAAGGGTCTTTCAAAACCTCTTATTCACTACGATCCAGTGAGTGTGAGATCCATTCGTTACTTACTTTTCTATCTATTTTACGCTATCAAAAACCACCTTTTACGAACATACTTAACGTTTACATAGTTACTTAGTTCAAACCCAATCGGCAACAATTAATTTCAAGATAGAATCAATAATCCTTAAATCAAGCCTAGTTTTAAGTTGCCACAAGTTAAAGGAACCGATTTAAGAAATGTTTACAAAGTGTGAACGATAAATCAGTAGTTTACAATTAATGGCGCTAATGTTATGATAATGATGATTGATTGTCCACACTTCCGTAGAAAAGTTAAACAATGAAATAAATCATTTCTAAAACAGTCAGACACGTAGTAATAAGGAGAGGTACTAATGGCTTTAAATTTTCTATGCGTGCATGTTACTTCTATAAAAAATCAATGTAGTCAGTTGGGTTATAAATTATTATTAAAGGCGCGGCCTTTAATTTTATACATTATGCAAAAATTGCAATGACATGTGATACGACTTTTGGTATCGTTGAAAAACGTTGCATATTTAATGCCCACACTAGCATTTAAGGAACCTGTTAGCGAGCTGGTTGTGTTATCAGCAACCTGTCTTGTATTAGGTGAGACTACTTATTCTGTATTTTATTTACCATATTCGCTCCGTTTTTGTTAAGCTAACGTTTATACAATTGTCGACGTTTCGGAATTATCTTCACAGGTAAATTTATGGCCTAAACATTGACCAGTTTAGGGTTAGTCTAGTGGTTCACACCTAAAAGATTTGATCCGCTATCAGTGTTTCCTAAACATTATTCTGCCATGGCCCGGTAAATGTCACACTGGCCCTTAGTGACCCACTCAATACTTTAAAACCTCTTCCCCCGCTGATTACATTAAGTAAAATAGATCGGTATCGCCTATTTTGTGCGAATGGAGCAATTTATTCTAAGGTGGTAAAAAATGCCCAAGACATTAAACCCGCCTTTATATATTTTTTTTCTAAACCAATATTATAAAGAGGAATGATTTGATTGATTGTTTGTTTGTTTGCATTGAATAGGCTCCGAAACTACTGGTCCGATTTGAAAAATTCTTACAGTGTTAGATAGCCCATTTATCGAGGAAGGCTATAGCCTATACATATATCATCACGCTACGACCAATATGAGTGGAGCAGCAATGAAAAATGTTGCGAAAACGGGGAAAATGTGACGCAAACGAAGTTGCGCCGGACAGCTAGAAATAGTTTTTTTTTTTTTTAATAAGGCAGAAATTCTGCTACCCGGTATTTTATTTTGATAGCCCGGTACCGGGTCGCGACTCACCATTTGGGAAACGCTGGTCACTATAGTAACCTAAGTTCAATGCCCAATTATCTCAAAATGATCTAACCCTTTTTTTTTTTTTTTTAGGATGGGAAATCATCAAATGACTTCTTCCGCTCTGGGCGGAGCGGAAGGGAGTGTCAGACTTGTACTGACTAAAACCCATCCATGTTCCTTCTTAGCCCTTTGCGTTCCAGGGGCACGGTATCTCTTTCGAACAACCCGCAGCCCTGGCAGGCATCGGCCCTCTCGGACCCCTTCCGATTATTTGCTGACATCTCCTTGAGGCGCGCGTGGAACACGAACGCGCCGTCGGCACGGTCTGTCGTCATAAGACGGACGGACGGTGAGCTAGCCCATTACTCACCGTCCACAGGCCCGCGCCTACGGTGGCCGGGGGCCACTGGTTGCCCCCCGACGCCCGGGGCGTCTCCCGCGGCGGCTGGAACGTGAGGTTCTCTCCCTCTCACGTTCCGCCACCTCCTTCGCTAGCATGACTGCTTCGCAGAAGGAGGCGACTGCTTCCCTTTCCCTCTCGCTCCGGACCATGGATTGAACTAGGGCCGGACGCGAGAGGTCGCCGCCGCCAATCGCTGCTAATGATCTAACTATATCCGGTAAATAAAAAAAAAATAAGAGTTTTACGTGGCTTTTAACTACTTAACTTTACGTTACCGGTCAGCTTAAAAGGTTACCGTCAAATATTAGAACGACACTCAGCACTTAAAAGTTGATGTAAAGCTACTAGCCCCTTTTCTCGCTGGATACCTTAATAACTGGGTACCTTAATAACTGGCAACGAATGTGCCAAACTGGAATGGATGAAAGCTTTTATTTTATTATAGAATTTTTCGTGAAATAACGATTTCTACTTTGTGATGATACCTATTTCGTAAAAGTATAGGTTCAGAAATACAGTCTTTGTGGAAATGTAACATGTTAATCAACACAGTTGAAGAAAATAACTCCTGAATTTTTCTTTAACGTACTTATTTGTATACGTACGTTATGGAAAACGTACGATATGGAAAATTATCAATAGTGAAACAAATAGAAATAAAAAACATAATAATGATATCAGACTAGAGACTTCACATGGTCTTCTAAGTTCTAAAAACGAAGTAGCTCAAGAATTTGTAGATTTTTTTACCAATATCCCGCTTAAAACTACCGAAACCTTAAATTCCTCACCCTTGCTTTCCATTGACTTATTAAAGGCGAACGTTTCAGCCTGTCCGATTGAGTTTCAATTTAAGCATATAAACCCCATAACAGTCATTAAAGCTTTTAAGGAAATCAAAATCAAATTAACCGAAGACCTATGGGGAATGTCTGTTAAAGTTTGTCAAGCCATTATCGACACTATAGCACCGTATTTAGCCTTAATTTTCAATTTGTGTGTGGACCAGGGAGTCTTCCCAGACCTTATGAAATACAGCAAGGTAATACCACTTTTCAAATCTGGGGACAGTAAAGAGACCAATAACTATAGACCCGTTTCCGTGTTGCCGGTTTTCAGCAAGGTGTTTGAAAAGGTAATGCTTAATCAAATGCTCACCCACTTTAGCACCAATAAAATCTTACATGACAAACAGTATGGTTTCACCAAAGGACGTTGTACGACTGACGCCGGTGTCACTTTATTAAAACATATATATATACTGCGTGGGAAGAGGCACAAGATGCCATAGGAATCTTCTGTGACCTCTCGAAGGCATTTGATTGCGTAAATCACGAAACCCTGCTCTTGAAACTTGAACATTACGGTTTAGGTAAACTTGCGCTCAGTTTAGTAAAATCGTATTTGAATGATAGACAGCAGCAAGTACAAGTAAATGGTGTAAATTCAATGGGTTTAAAAGTAAAAATGGGTGTACCACAAGGTTCAATATTGGGTCCTTTCCTCTTTTTAGTATATATTAATGACCTACCCCATTTGTTTAAAAACCAACCACAAATGGTGTTGTTTGCTGACGACACTTCTTTAATATTTAGAATAAACAGACGTGCCACAAACCTCAACGACGTAAATAACGCTCTAATGCAGGTCCATAACTGGTTTACCGCTAATAATTTAGTATTAAATGGGAATAAAACTAAGTGTATAAGATTTACTCTACCAAATGTCAAATGTAGTGATTGTGACATAGTATTAAATCAAGAGAAACTTGAATTTGTCGATGAAACTGTTTTCTTGGGGATCACGCTCGACTCAAGGCTACAATGGGGTTCTCATTTAACATCTCTTGCAGGACGGCTGAGTTCAGCAGCATATGCTGTCAGGAAAATCCGTCAATTTACTGATGTAGATACCGCGAGGCTAGTGTATTTTAGTTATTTTCATAGCATTATGTCATACGGTATTTTACTATGGGGACGGGCTGCAGACATCGAGTCTATATTTATTCTGCAGAAAAGAGCTATCAGAGCCATATATAATCTACGTAGGCGCGATTCTCTAAGAGAACTGTTTAAGGAAATTAACATCATGACTGTACCTTGTCAATATATCTATGAAAATATCATGTACGTTAGGAAAAATCTGCATTTATTTAGTAAAAGAAGTGACCGGCACCACTATAATACTAGAAACAGGGACCAACTGGTTCAGCCAGGTTTCAGGTTAGCTAAAGTAGACTCATCTTTCATGGGGTACTGTTTAAAATGTTACAATAAAATTCCTCCCCCCATTCTACAACTGAATGAAACGAAATTTAAATCTTGCATAAAGCGCACACTATGTAGGCAAGCATATTATAAGTTGGGGGATTACATTGATGATAAAAATGCTTGGCTCAATGCTGGTCCTGCTCCACAACCATAGGGGCTATCAAATTACCATGTGAAGTTACTGTGGAAGCTGCAGAAGATTGTATAAATATCTTTGCTTTGTATAGATTCAATCTCTTAGTATTATATAATTGCATAGCACATGTGTGAAAACTATGTACTGTAAAGCCACCATTTACTGAGTACCTACATCTTACTTACACTGACGCGAATTTACCCTGGCGGTTGATTGAATGTCATGCTCACTTAAATGTCACGCTGATGGCGGCGGGTGTGTCGGGTCATTTAGTTCCCTTCAATATGGTTGAGTTGAATGATGGCTGATACATGCGTCATGTTCGTGAACGGGCGCTGTCAGTTGTGCCTGGTCATCTCTTAGCTGCCATGGTTCATTTTTAATTATTTTAACTTTATTTTCGAATTATTGATTTCGTCTTTTACTCTGGACGCTCTTAACTTGCCCGTATTTCTACATCGTTCTCACATACTAGTACTTCTCAACACGAATGATGTAACCAAGATTCTGTAACATATTTTAATTTAAAAGAGTGTCCATGGAGTTTCTTGCCCATTCTTCTCCATAGAGATCTACGCTTTGGAATGGGCAACTACAGTACTTTCACAAGTTATTATGTCTTGTGACTGGGACTGTAGCTTAGCGTTCTTTTTTTTTTGTTTGTTCTTTGACTTTCAAAAGTGCCTGTAATGGTCTAATTGAAATAAATGCTTTGAGTTTGAGTTTGAGTTTGAGTATCCGGATCAACTTTCAAGAAACTGTTATTATGTTCTATTGTCTATGTTCCTTTTGTAGTTGAAAATGCACTGAATATTCATTACATTTGTAGCTAAATTCAAACAACGCTGTTTAAAAGCTCGGGATTCGAATTTATTTCACTCAGCTTATAAACAGTAAGCATAATAAGCAGACAACATAATTAGTATCCAAGAAAGAATATTAATATAGGAAGAATCCCTAACCAACATCACCTTTTGGTTGGGGATTCTGCCAATATTGGTTGTTTAGTGGCTTATACGTTGACAGTGAGAAAATAAAAATAAGTAAGACGCAGCCGTTTGATAAGTTTAGTGCATGCTGTGTAGTCTGTTCACTGTAATCAAGCATAGATACAGTTGACTTTAAAGAGAGATTTTGAGAAGAACCGTAAAATATGGCAGTATAAGTATAGTATAAGTCAAAAACAATATTAAGCGCTGAACTTAGCGCGGTGTTTTCTGAAATCCCTAGGGATTCTTTGGGCTTTTGGCTTAGAGTAAAATCACCGAATTAGTCGAGACCAACTCAAAGGGAATGTATAATTGCCACAAGAGATTGTTCGAGAGTATATTGAGGCGCCAAGATTGAGTTATGCGTTACATTTAATTGTCCTCCAAGAATAAAAATATATTTCAACAACAACAATTTTTTTAATCTACATTGCTTGAAACTGACGGCCATTTCTTGATTAATGTAGTGTTTATTTAAAATTTAATTAAATTAGTGCTCTGATTGGCAGCGGATAAATAAAATAACTGGCAAGTTTCGCAAACGTCTGTTGATATTTATACAAATCAGATTAGATTGGCTTTCAGAAATAGAGGGATAGAACGTTTTAATTATATTTAGTTACATTTGACCGCTTGGCTTCTTTTCCGCAACAGTGCAGATGGTAGGAGTCATTAGTCGGCTAACCCATAAATGTTCATTAATTAAATAAATAGAAATATTCATTTATATTTAGCCCATAATATACTAAATGTACATAATTTGATAAATATTATATTTAATATACTTGAAAGTTCTTGTTATACCAGTTATATTATCAATCCTGCGAAATCTGTGCTTGTGAGGTAGTCAAGGTGACTGGAAACAACAATAAACAATCGTTTATTTTCACATGTTTTTGTAGTGATGTTTATATAGGTACTCGTATCTTGTATCTCGGTATCCCCCCCTGTCCCCTTACCATACTTAATTCTAGGAGCAGTTGCTCGCAACGCAAAGAGTAACGTGTCTATAAAAAAGTCAAAGCGATTACTAGATTTTCATTCTGGTGTTTAGTAATTGCTTGAAGTTAGAACAGTCAATAGTTAGTATTCCTAGCTTTGCTTTCTTTGACGGTAACTTTTCTTGTTCTTTTAAAATCTTGTCCATTGCATAAAGATGTTTGTTCTTAAACTCAAGTAATTATTTTAACTTGACTATAGATACGGAGAGATTGAGAGCAGCGGTGGCCCAGTGGTGGCAGCTTACGAGCAGTAGGTAAGCCGTGGGTTCTTATCCAGGAATTTCTTTGTGTAATTTATTTCATCACCGCTGCTCTCAAAACGGTAAAGGAAAACAACGTGAGGAAACCGGTATGTCCTAGAACTAAAAATTCGATGACAAGTGACATCTACCATCCCGCACTGAGCCCGCGTGGTGGATTAAAGCCCACTCCCTCTCATTGAGAGGAGGCCTGTGTCCCATTAGTGGGAACATTACAGGCTGATGGTAATGATGACAGAATGCTTGATTGGCATCTTCGAAAAGGGCTCGTTTACACCTTGTATAATATATCTTTGACAAAAGCTTGAAAACCAGATACTTGAAGTGTTTGATTCAGAAGCTTTTCTGATAGTAATGTAAACATATATACACTTACTCCATGTAATCTTTGAAAAGATTTGTGTGAAAAATGATACGTAAGCTTCGTAAGCCTCTGTGTGTTGCCTACTCAATTTTTTTGTTGTTGCTTCATACAAGCTTTTGTTATATTATAGAAAGCGATGAAGGTTACTGAACTTTTGACCTTATCATGTTTTTGATGACTTTTCTATTGTTTTGGGAAACAATGAGTTTCTTCACCTTCTTCCATCATTCTTTGCTAAGATGTATAAAGGGTGAATTTTTCAATCTCACCTTGAGGGCATAAGTACTCTTAATACTGTAGATAGCAAATTTAACTCAAAGGAATCATTTCTTTATTTTTATATAGAATCAAACCTGCATCCAAAGTTTTTAAAAAAAATCTTGCCACACTCGGGAATCGAACCGGTTAAAATAACACTGTACTTTTATGGCATCAGTCGGTAGAGGCAAGAATAAGGATCAAATCTCTCTAACAAAATATGATAAAATAAATAAAATTAAAACCATAAAATCTTATTTATTTTAATTCAACAAAACTTTTGAGGTTCTTTCCATTTTTGCTTGCTTTTCATAGCGAGTCGTGATGAATATTAAAAACCGGCCAAGTGCGATTCGCACACGCGCACGAAGGGTTCCGTACCATTTTTTATAAAAACGAACAAATCATAACTTTTTTGTATGGGAGCCCCCCTTAAATAGTTATTTTATTCGGTTTTTTGTATTTGTTGTTATAGCATCAACAAAAATACATAATCTGTAGAAATTTCAAATGGCTAATTAACACGGATCATGAGATACAGCATGGTGACAGACGGACGGCCGGACGGACGGACAGCGAAGTCTCATTAATAGGGTCCCGTTTGACCCTTTGGGTACGGAACCCTAAAAATCATCATCAAAATCACTTCTTAACTCGATAATAGAATGCGCTTGTGAGACGTGATCGAACTTTCATATGTTTTAACTCTCGTTAAACATATGAAAGGTATCCCATATATAAAGGTAATATGAAAGGTATCTTTGGTAGCCCTTTTCACAAATAGTAGCTGTAGATACTATTTATCTTAACAATCACTTCAAAAAGGAACTTTATACAAAGGCATAATACGCAAATAATACGTAAAATCTCCGTCACCTTCGAACATTTACAGGCGGACCGGACAGCACTTTTTTATAAAGAAATGCGGCGTTCTGTGGCCCAACACGTCCACCAACATTTTCCTATCAAAGGATTTCATAAGCCCAATTTCACCTAAGGAACCGAAATCATAAAAATACAATGTAAATAATTTATTTAAGAGCAACTATGCTCGTTTATTATATGTACCTTTCTATTTATATAGCCTTAAGAAAATATTGAAGCATTCCTCTCGCTTAAGCTGTTTGACAAATCATAACCCTTCCATGATGAGTGATGAGCTCATCTATTCTGAATCCTGATGGATATCGTTCCAGTATCACTTTGATGGATATTATCGATGTGTGTATCGTTCAAAACGGAGTGCTTAATGTGTCAGCACAATTCAAAGGGGGTTAGTATTCAACTTCTCTTCTCTTTCGTTTCCCTCCTCACTTTACAACTTGCTATGAAGGATCATTTACTGTTCGTGCTTTATGCTTTTGGAATTCAATTCCACACTCTCTAGCTATTATTATTGTATAGTTTCATCAAAATACGTTAAATGGTTTGTTCTTGTGCGTGGAAGAGTAACAAACAACCATCGATTCATACATTCTCACAAATTTTCGCGTTCAAAATAGGAGTAACATAAGGGTTTGCAACTGTCTGTGAAATATGATTAAATTATTGCGGCGATTGTTAGGTCTGGCTGGGTACTTCGGAATTCGTTTTCGAAACTATGTAGCGACCTTAGCTGAAAAAGGGGGTAGGCACGCGACGCGGGATAGGAATTATTGGTTAGGGCTGACAAAAATAGATCTGAATTGGAAATTACACGTCTCCATTTTTTTTTTTCGAAGTTTTTTGATTGAAACAATACTATTTGAACTAATATTCAGTTAGTATAGTATTTAGTTAGTATATTATTCCTCATATATTCCTGCGTCAGATCCCCTCTATTATCGGTGAATTATTTGGGTTAGATGAGGGTATAACAGTATGATGTTTCCTGATATTAACTTATTCAATACAGAATTTTTGGCTGAACATGAGTTAATGTGAAAATTAGGTCAGATGAAAATTATATTAAATGAACGTTACACTAAATGTTATTAGAGGAAAAGAAGTTTATATGAATTAATATAACATTAGATCACATGAAATTAGGTTAGTTGTTTTTAACAATGGTTTTAGGTTGGTTTTTGATTTATAAAATCAAAAAATCAAATTTCAAAAGTCATTTATATATAGCATTTGAAAATGTTATCATGTGGTGCCTGGCTGGGGGCCTTAAATTCTAGGCATCCACAGGTTTGACCGGTTAAGCAGTAGCCAGCCTCAGAGGCTGAACTGCGAGATGACATACACAAAAAAAAATATCATGTGAACGTTATTTCAACGCTATCTGTTATAAACCATATATTACACACCCTTATTAACGTAGGGTCCATGATGAAGGTGAAAAATATACCTATTTTTCACCTATATAATAATTATAGATATTTTTATTATTATTTTATTATAGATATTTGTCAAGAATACAAGAATGTTGTCTATGTTTCAGCCTGCCGGCTGAAACATAGATTCTTGTACTTGGGTACATAAAGGCTATCTATCTGTAACGTCGATTTCATCCCAAATATTTCTATATTTGGGATGAAATACCTTGTACCTAAGTACAAGAATCCATGTTTCGGATTCTTGGAATCAAAGTATGAACGAATTTTTTGGTGGTGTTTGGGGCGTTCCGAGGGCTGATACATTCCAGGGCTGCGGGACGGTTCGAAAGAGATAGTGTAACCCTGAACCACAAAGGGCTAAGAAGGAACATGGATGGGTATAAGTCAGTACAAGACTGACACTCCCTGTCACTCCGCCCTGGGCAGGAGGGGTCATTTGATGATTTCCAACCCGTAAAAAAAAAATGTTTGTGGCTTTACGCTCCGTGTACGCACGGCGACCAAACAAGCTTTACAAAACTAGTTCATGCGGATCTCATTTTCTAGGAATCTACACAAAGGGAGATCATGTTATACTGGAAATATATAGCTTGATGTGTCGCCGTGTGTACCAAGTGCGAAGGACTAAATAAGTGGAGTAAAATTTATAGCTATACTTCTAGGTATATATTTTTATTTATTAAACTTTAATTTTAATACTTTTTGACCTACGACATTTTAAACAACACTAAAAAAGTGTCAAACAGGTTACTGGGTATGTGATTTAATAATAAAACGACAAGAAACTCATAACAAAACCCTGTCTTTGCCGCCGCACAGACAGGTAAAAATCAATCCAGTTTCTATATTGTTTAAAGAGCTAATAGTAGATAAAAATAAGAATACAATAAAAGGAAACAAAAACCAACCAACTAAACTAATTAATGATATTAATTATCATTAATTTAGTGCTAGTTGAAATTGTTTTATTAATGCGGAAAAAAAAAAACAGAAAATATGCTCCAAAGGTAATTTCTTGAGTTGAAATGATAGCATGTCATAAAGATCTTTGAATAAAACTTTTGCATTGCTATACCCCGTCAGGTAAGCAGGCCAGGCATTTAGAATAAAACAACATAATGTCTCGGTGACTACGAAAAACCAAAACCGGCCAAGTATGAGTCATACTCGCGCACGAAGGGTTCCGTACCATTATTTATATTAACGAAAAAAAAAACTTTTTTATATAGGAGCACCCCTTAATTTTTTTTTTCTGTTTTTACTATGTGTTATTAAAGCATCAACAGAAATAAATAATCTATAGAAATTTCAGCTTGCTAACTATCACGGTTCATGAGATACACCCTGGTGATAGACGAACGGACGGACGGACAGCTAAGTCTCAGTAATAGGGTCCCGTTTGACCCGTTGGGTACGGTACCCTAAAAATCACCTGTTGTGTAATACATATATATCCGCAGAAAAAAACCTTCAACTACCGAAGAACCTCATGACATTGACTTATGTACATAAACTGACGCCTTTTTCCCGTGCGGGTAGGCAGAAACCACAGAATCAAAATCGAAAGTCATTTATTCAAATTAGGCTGACAATCAGCACCTTTTGAACGTCAAAATTACCAGAGACATTCCCCGCAAAACGACCCGCCCTTCGCCACTTCCTGGGAAGAAGAAGTGGTGGAACAAACTCCCCAGCAACACATCTGTCTGTTAGGTTAGAAGAATCAGTTTCTATACAATAGTGTTCAAGTTTATTTATACAAAGAAAAAATTACATTAAATTAATGTCACATGTGTCAGCTAGCACACACCAGCAATAAAAATAAAATAAAAAAATGTACTCTATATACACGTGCATACAGACGAAAAAAAAAGGTAAAATAAAAGTAAAAAATCTATGCATGAAGTTATATAACATATCAGTAAGCTAATTTGTAGAAAGACGTAAACATTGTCTTGAGTTCAACCCAGCGACCAACTATTCTTATCATGCCACCTGCATCCTTGCATTCTCCTTTTGCCTCGTCTACGTTTATACAGATATTTCTATGCTGTTCACAGTATATGTTATCAGTATATCATACGATGTGGCACGGAGTTTTTGTAACATTTGATTATAGTACAGTAGATCGTGGAACTAGTAATGTCAATGGAAACGGGCAGTAGGTATTAAAAACATGAATATATATATTTATATGGGTATCATAAAAAAACCCGTTATATCACTATCTTATATCGTTTATGATATTATTTTATATTGCATGTCTTTATCTTAACATAGTATAAAACAAAGTTGCTTCCCGCTGTCTGCACGCTTAGATCTTGTAAACTACGCAACGAATTTTGATGCCGTTTTCATCAATAGACAGAATGATTCAAGATGAAGGTTTATATGTATTAGGTCTTTACCTATGAAATTGCCGTTTTGTTTGAAAAAAGTTAAAGTATTTTTTTTTCGAACTTATTTATTTCTTTTATTCAAAGTAATCACCCCTGCAATCAATGCATCTTTGCCAACGCTGTGGCAGTTTATGGATGCCCTTCTTGAAAAAATCAGCTGGACGGGAGACAACAAACTCTTCAAAGGCGTTTTGTACTGCCTCTCGGGAATTGAATTAAGTCCCGCTAAAAAGTTGTCCAAATTTTGGAAAAAGTAATAGTCGGAAGGCGCAAGATCTGGTGAGTATGGCGGATGAGGGAGAGCTTCCAAACCCAACTCAAGCAGCTTAGAGACGGTCTGTTGTGCAGTATGGGGCCGCGCGTTGTCGTGAAGTAGCAGTGGAGACGACCGATTGACCAAAGCTGGTTCCAGACGTGCGAGTTTCGCCATCATTGTGGTCAGTTCTTCAATGTACACATCTGCAGTAATGCTCTCGCCGTTTTGTAAAAAGCTATGATGAATCACACCAGCACCAGACCACCAAACTGTGACCATCACCTTTCTAGGGGTCATTTTTCGTTTTGCACATTGCTTTGGTACCGAACCAGGATCTAACCAACTTGCTGAGCGCTTTCGATTGTCAAAAAGAATCCATTTTTCGTCGCACGTAACAATTCGGTTCAAAATTCCTTCATTTCTGTGCCTGTTAAGCAGCGCAAGGCAAGTCTCGACGCGTACGTTGCGCTGGCGATCGTTAAGTTCGTGGGGCACCCATCTATCAAGCTTTTTTATCTTGCCAATCTGTCGCAAATGGACCAATATTGTTTTAATGCTAACATCAAAAGCTGCTGCCAGCTCAGCTGTAGATTGAGTTTCATCAGCTTCAACAATCACCTTTAATTCATCATTGTTGACCAAAGTTTCCGGACGACCACGAGGTTCATTTTTCAAGTCAAAATTCCCAGAACGGAACCGAGCAAACCAATAACGGGTTGTGCGTTCGTTTGTACAGTTCTCTCCGTAAACGTCGTTGATGTAACGGGTCGTTTGTGCCGCGTTGGTGCCACGACGGAACTCATATTCCATAATTACACGAAATTTCAAAGTATCCATTATGAGGAAAAATTTTGAAATGTAATGAAAATACAACGCTAATCAATAAACAAAAGACTGATTTTGTAAATATAATGTCATATTTTTAAAACAAAATTAATTTGAATTTAGAACTCATAGCCAATCAAAACTTTTTTTTGTTTGAAAAAGTCTGTACTGCAATACGGCAATTTCATAGGTAAAGACCTATTATGTTTATATGAATAATTCATCCCTGAAAAACACATCAAAATTTCAACGCAATTGAAGTCGCGGGAAGCAGCTAGTATATATTATTTTGTATTAATGATCTTCCGTACAGAATCGAATATGGCTTTAAGGATTGAATGAAAAACATTGAATAGAGCTGAGTTTAGAATGGGGGTATGTATTGTGGGTTTACGAATGATTATGCAAGGACCTATACTGGTAGTAGATGTATGAGGGTTTCTGACCATAGAGTGGCATGGCGTACGATTGGAAAAACTATTATTTGTCTGGCAGTGGACTGCTACAGCTTTTCTGATGGAACAGGGGCTGGAATTCTCCATAGACCTAGACTATTCTCGGAGACATACTCTTTCTTCAAAATTTTTGTGATATAATCGATCTGAGCTGCGGCTGTTCCTATAGCACTTTTCGGGAAAGGCTATTTTTCAAATCCTCGCAAGCCCTGTTCCCTTTTAATGATAAACATATCTTAAACAAGGATGGTTTAATATGTCCAGATGACAACGTGAAATCCAACGCAATGACCTTGTCAAAGAAATTAATGATCCGTTTTCCGCTTGCCTCCGCATTACGGAAGTTATTTCCGTTTGGCCTAAAATTAGGCCATCACGTTTAATCCCTGTGCTCAAACACCGAAGTTGAATAATTTGAACAACATCGATCTTAATAAATAAAACAGAATAGAATCATATGATTTTTGGAGTAGGTACGTAGTTTATTTACGTAACATATATATCATAACATCAAGCCTTTAATACTCGAAGGGTTACGCAGAGGAGTACCTAGTTTAGTGTGTAGTAGTTTAGTTATTTTTTTTTATTTATAACTAAGGCTAAACTAAGAAGAGCAGCCGCGCGGTGGCCCAGTGGTGGCAGCCCCGACTTAGTAACCCGTGCGTTCGAACACAGGCAGGCGCATTACTTTGTGTAACTTATTTCATCACCGCTGCCCTCAAAAACGGTGAAGGAAAACATCGTGAGGAAATCGGCATGTCCTAGAACTAAAAATTCGAAGACATGTGACATCTACCAACCCGCATTGGGCCCGCGTGGTGGATTACAGCCCACTCCCTCTCAAAGAGAGGAAGCCTGTGTCCCAGCAGTGGGAACATTATAGGCTGATGATGATGATGTTGAAACTAAGGCTAAACGTCATAAGTTCATAACAGTCGCAATTCATTTTTGTATTTCTGACATTTTTTCCGGTGTATTTTGCCAATCTTGGCACGGCTACAAAATGCTTATTATAGGTGCCTTTACTTAATGTAATTAATAGGTAAAGTTGAATGAAATTGTTTACGCAATACTACGATTTCAGCTATTAACATAATTTTTAATAAACGCTTTACCAATTAGTCCATAGGTTATTGGAACATTGTAAGTTATATGTTTGGGTGGGAAAATGTGGGTGTCAAGTTCTATAAAACGATTAGATATTTTAGTAATTAGCAATTTTTTATGTGTGAGAAACAAAAACATTGGCTCAGTTTTCTTTAGAGTGAAATATAAGTACCTAAGTGTATTATATATATCTTTAATAGCTTAGTGAGCAAAAACGTAGCGTTTAGCATAATGTTCAAGTTTAGGTAGTAACCCAGTAATGCATATAATTAACGGCTAAGCAATATTTTTCAGTGTCACTTCTGGGAACTGCATCTAATGTCTTTGCCTGCCTGCCTTTTTTTTCGGATGGGAAATCATCAAATGAGATGACTGCCGCCTTTGTTAACGTTAAGAATTGTGGCAAAATATTGATAGGTGCCGTATGAGGAACACCTCAGGAGCCATTTAGACCCAATGGGCAAGCTCCATTCACACGACGCTGATCAGCTGTACCGGTGCAGTTTTTGGACCACGCCATGTGTACCTGGGCATTCTTATTTATTGGTGTAGACTAGGCGGATACGGCCTACACGATCGAATATTTATCAACGTTAACCAAGACGGAAAACTCAACAATAAAAGTCTGGTTAAAGCTATTGAAAAGCTTACTTCGATCTTGTAATTTGTAAGTCGCAAAAGAAACGATTTGAAAGCGTTTGTCACTTGTCTTGGTTACTCTATAGTCATTTGTAATATATCGGCCAATATACGTATTTTGTAGTTTTTCATCATGATTATGAACAGTATTTATGTTGTCATCATAAAACTAACATAGACTTTATAATAAGCATATAATTACAGTTTACTTACAATATTATTTAAGAGATTTTATTATGTACAATAATAATCTGATGAAAAATAAGCAATCTAGAGTCTATACCTAAACACGTTTTCAGAATTTGAAACATATCCTAAAATTAAACAGATAACTTCACGGACGCCACTAAGTAACTCTACTTACTCCCTTCCTAATAATATATGATGTACCTATTTATTGAGAACTACTTAAAGAACTTAGTCACTCAACTCGGCCACTATCACTGAACCGCAATTAATGTAAAATGGCAGATAATTTCAGCTAGTTATCCTTAGCGAAAGCACCCTACCTACTGTTTTGTTCTCGTGAATACGTGCAAGCTGGGGAAGTGAGATTGAGGTATCCTAGTTGGAATGTTGGAACAACTTAACTCTGCCACAAATCACGCCAAAGCCTCTTTGTCAGCTTTGAGTACTTATACTTTAAAGATTACTCTCTCATTTAAGTAAAATGTGTTTTTTTCCACTAAAGAGCGTAAGGCAAGGGTGTTTCTTTAGAAGATTCACATTTCGCCAATTATGTTTAAGTCTCATGTAACAGGGGTGAGTAATCGAAAAATATCTTACAGAAAACCCCAATAAAACTTTGCCCGACTTACTTACAGTAGCGTTTGGAACCACTAAACCAACGAGATTATTAGTCAGTTTATGCTGTGTTATCATTATTTAGTATATTTATCAATATAAAGTATTTAAAATCATTCTTTGGTCTTCCTCTACCCCATCCACATTCATACTCAAAACTTTCCTTTCTTTACTTACGAACTATGCCCCACTAAAGAATTTTCAAGGTTAGGTAGTAAGTTTATTTATTTATTTAACAATTTATGTACACACTAAATACAGAAAAGAAGAAAGGAAAAGAAAATAGGTACAAAGGTGATGCTTATTTCTAAAGAAATCTCTTCCAGCATACCTGCGAAAGGAGATACTAAAAAAGAGATGTAGACATAGTATGTAAAAGAAGAAGAGAAAATGGAATACATAAAACATTAAGCAAATAACGATTTAAAATAAAATATATAGCCTCCTGCGAATGTTAGTTAATAAACTACTTACCTATATGTAGATATTAGGTCGCATACCGGTGATTAACCAAGAATAGATTACAACTTGTTTATAAGCAAATTATCATTATATTGTTGTTTATCGCGAAGGTCAGACACAGGAAATTCCCTCTTAACTCAGCATGTGTATTATTTGCAAAGCATCGAGACTAGACTGTTTTCAACATGCGCCATAAATTATAACTTATTATTAAAAACATTGAATTTAAAAAATAAAATGTCATAGACCTAATGCGTGAATATAAAGGTAACAAAAAAGCCTACTTTAAATGTTACCATTGATTTTTTATTTGCAAGTGAGGAAAATTAAGATAAATTAAGTAATACCTATAACATTAATGGCTTTCATTTATTATGTTTTTTTACTGAGCTTACAGTAATTCAAACAAAAATCCTATCAAGCATGATTAGTTTATGTAAATTAACTGCCAATATATTATCATGTCAACAGTGTTTATTAAATTATTACATGGTTAAATGAACGCATGACAATAATTTGAATTATTATAGCAATGTTGCCACCCTATCGGTTTTGTATCAGTTACATTTAAGAGAGTGTGTTGGAATTACGCAATATCTAATACCGTACTCGCATTCCCGTTCTATCATCGGAAGAGCAGAGATAGGGCGAAACGTCATCACACCGCACCAATAGAGACAACTTCTCAACTTAAATCAACTCTGAATTCGGGTTTCATCTGCCTAGCCTTTTCCCAACTATGTTTAGTTCAGCTTCCAGTCTAACCGGATGTAGCTAAATACCAGTATTCATGGAGCGACTATCTAACCCTCACAATCCAGTAAGTTAGTACTGGGTAGTGCGATACCCCTTGGTAAGACTGGTTGTCAGACTTTCGGGCCACTACCTGTACAGACTGTCAAAGATCTACAAAAGATAGACAACGGCTTAACGTGCCTTCTGAGGCATGGAGGAAACTCTTAATGTAAAGGGAGGTAACGCATGGTAATTTGGATTTTGGATTTAAAAATAACCAAAATTTAAAATAGGTAACTCACTTAAAGTGTTAATTATACATGACATTTTACTTAAAATATTTTATTTATATTTTCTACCTACATCAACTTAATACGGTGCAGCATAGTGTAAAAGCGATTGGTCCTTTCTTTTTCGTAGCGCGTAACGTTACTCACTGCTTCTGATTGGGGACGTACCTACATATCGGCAGGCATTAGTTGTTCTGGAGTATCGTTTCTGTTACTTCCTTCCGAACTTACTGGGCAGACAGCATCGTAGAGTCTTGCATCGATATGAGATCTCCAGGTGCGTGCAGTAACAATTTACCCAGAACTTCACCTCCTTAGAACTTCATTCTAATTGTAACATTATTCAAATTACAGTATTAGGTATGATTCTGCTAAAGCGGACATTTACCCCCCAGTTCTGTTGTAAAATTATGCTAGAGCACTTGAATTCAGCAATACCGATTTATCGATTGCTTGACCGCGTTTAACTCCAACAACCGATTGAAGCGCTCGAAAGGGATTCGAGAGTTTCAAGTTATTAAACAAATTGTAAATTAATATTTTCACATAAGCGAGTAGCTTCATTGCGGTGTGGACGCACACCCAATAGATAATTTGTATGCAAAACAAAGGTTACATTGAATTTCAAAATGTATTAATTAGTAGGATAAATGAAATTGTGGTTTTACTAAACGCAAAATTCAAACTTCATAAATGTAGACCTCGCAGGAGATGGCGGGACGAACTGGACAAAACCAACGACTAGTGGTCCACATTGGCTCTGAATCGAAGGATTTGGAAGTCATGGGGAGAGGCCTTTACCCAGCAGTGGGATGACATAGGTTTACAGTAACAGTAAATTGCGGATTCTGTATAATTATACAGAATCTACGCTAATATGGAAGTCGAAGTCAAAATCTTATGCTAAACAAGTATAAGGTTTTGGGTTCGACTTCGATGCCGGACATAATGTACTTTCATCAGGATATTCTTAGCAGCGGTCCCGTGTCCAGTTTACAGCAATAGGTTGGCCTGCAGTATGCGGCTATGCAATATTGAAATAATAATTATGTAGTATTCACGCAAAAAAAGTATCTATACAAAGAAATAAAATTAAAGTGTTGTGCATATGAGAGTATATACGGACCATAAAACAAAAAAAAAACTCTTATTATTCTGTCCGTCTGTTTCTTTGGGCTCATCTCCGAAACGCCTGAATCGATTTTGACCACACTTTTACTGGCAGATAGCTGATGTTATAAGGAGTAACTTAGGTTGTAATGTTTAATATCCGTTTGTTTTAATAGTAGGTAGATACCGGTAGTTAATTACTCAATAGTGTCACTAAATAGCACATTGCACTTTGCTGTCAGTTCATTGTCCAAAGAGTATCTGTTTTACGGGTCTGACGGGGCAATATTTAACCAGTTGACGCAGCGCGATAAGATGGCATTGCTGACGCTACACTGTGTAAGTGTAAATTGGTGCTACCTTTGTACCTGAAATCGGCACTGGTTTCGCAAACGATAATTCTTCGTCTATGCTCACGTCTTTTTTTTTCAGAGGGCTACAGACAAAAACTAAAGAACGCCTCTTGATAAAATATCCTGCCAACATATGTTTTTATTATTGTTATATACAAGGTGTTACCGGATCCTTCACGAAAACGTAAACCAAACACTCTGTTCATCAAACTAAGTAACTCTACGCAAAAACAATTGCTGGAAAACTACTTTTTTTAGGATGATTAATCTCGTTTTACGGTGGGGAAGTAACGAACTTAAAACATTGTGCTGATGGATGCATTACATATTACGGGGTCGTGAAGGTATTTACAGTAAAGTTTTATCATTTACTAAAAATTCTTATTTAAAAAAAAAATTGTTACAACTTTGGAACTTTGACCCCTAATATTTCTGTAACTAGAAGGTTCCCAGGTATAGCCTCGGACAAAAAAATACGGCGAGAACGAATGCCTTTCGGCATCGTTAAGGGTATTATATCACTCATATTTTGAACTGACGCGTCAGGAGACCTAATTATATTCTTCTTCCTAACAGAAGAATTGTCATGCGACAGCCACCAACCACACTGTGCTAACGTGGTAGACTAGTGCCCACTCCCAGTCGTAGAGAGGAGGCATTTGTTGAGACCCTGTACCAGTATTGGGAACGATATAGATGGATTATGCTTACTTACCAGTGAATGTAAGGGTGAGGACAAAACATATTGTAAAGTAGTAGGTTCTTATTCAAACAATCCTTTTAAACTAAATTCCAATATAAATATTCAATAGGCATTGACAAATATCTATTGGGCATCATAAAATAAGAATAAGAAGAAATAATAATTATATACAATTAAAACGGCTTGAGGATATATACCAAAATAACATATAATTGTTGTTTATTTTTACACCTGTGGGTTTGAAAACAAAGCCTGAACAAAAGTTACCAATACCATTAAATTTATTTTATTTATTTTTTCTAATGAATATCAATGCCGTGAGTTGTAAACACATCGAGAATTGTTAACACGTTTACTGCGGCAAGTAAAATCATAATACTTCATCTGGTGCGGCGGCGGGTCAAAATGCGCCCCCAATGATTTTTCCGCCAGTGCGTGGTAGGTCTTTCTCGACCCACCAGTACTAGGATAGATTAAATTGCTAAAAATTTGCGAAAACATAATGTATACAATTTTTTTTTGTACTGTTAGAATGACCTTGAACCCAACTTCCTTAGGTTTGATTCGCCCCAGGATCTGCCAAACAGGAAATGAGAAATAAATGAAGGAAAGTGGCAGGCCAATATCGACCTGCCCCGCACTAGAAAGTATTTTTAGTAGTGATGGGACAGAGAAAAATTAGGGGATATCGAAAATAAAACAGAATTATCGAAAAAAAACTGAAAAATGTTATTTATTTACTTATGCCTTTCTTTAATACATGTCACACAAAGGTTTTGGTGGCACTTCCTGCAATATTTTTTTATTTTTTTCACTTTCTTTTTGTTTCCCAATTCTTTTTATTTTTTTTCGTGGGAAATAATTCTTCACTGCTGTCACTATCCCTATCTATAACTGCAGGGCGAATAACTCTATTTTCCAAAATTTGAATTTTTCTGTTATTGCTAGCCATTGTTGATTATGTCGAACGAACGCTACGTCAGATCAGCTAGACAGCACAACACTAACTAGCGGGGCGCGCGCTCTGTGCGGTATCGGGTCGCTGGCTGCCTGTTGAGACGGTGGGCCGAAATAGGCCTACTGCCGCACTCAGCGAAAGTTTTTCACCGCCAGTGCGTGGTAGGCCGATAAAGGCCTGCCGTAATGTTTGATGGAGAAGACCTACAGTTTAGACCACAAGCTGAAATATATATTTGTCTCTGTCGAACTCCTACAAACACCTGAGATAATCGTTCCGCACAGGCGAGAGGAACATAGTTTTCTTCGTCCGCACCAGCTGAAGTAACGCGGCAGGCCGAAATGTGCCTGTTACGCAGTGAGCGTGTTAAAGAAGTAAAAAAGGTAGTTAAATCCCAAAATAATTTTTTGTTAACATTTTGGGTAAACGACAGTAAAACACTAACAACAAACAACACGAACACAAAAGCCTTAATTTATATCAATATTTTAAGTACTGAATGTAAAGATGTGTCTTGACTGAAGGATTAAATGTAAATGGGGCGACGTCCTGCGGGTCTATAGTCAAGATGGGCGTACCCCAAGGTTCAATTATCGGCCCTTTCCTATTTCTTGTTTATATCAATGTTCTCCCTAATATCATAGCCAAATTTTCGAATAAAATTCTATTTGCTGATGACATTTCGATAATTTTTAAAATTTATAGAAAAGAGACGGACGTCTTACATGTCAACGAAAGCGTTAGTATTCTCTCGAAAATTCGGTTCGCAGCCAATAATCTTTTACTGAATACGAATAAAACAAAATGTCTTAATTTTTCTTGACCAAATGTACCACAACTTGACCTAAATTTAAACCTGGACAGCAAAAAACTTGATGTTATAGCGGAAACTAGATTCTTGGGGATTACTATCAATTCCAAACTGCAGTGGGGCGCGCACATTAAAACCCTTGAACCCGGTAAGGTTAAGCTCAGCTGCCTATGCAGTTAGGAAAATAAGGCTAATATGGCCACAGCTAGGTTTGTATACTACGCTTATTTCCTTAGTATTATGTCCCATGGCATTCTGCTGAGGGGATCGGCAGCAGACGTTGATTCAATTTTCATACTACAAAAGAGGGCAGTCCGCGCCATCTAAAAAATGGGTCCTCGTAAGTCTCTCGGAGAAAAATTTAAAGAAATCGATTTACTGACTCTGACTTCACTTTATAGTTTAGAATATATTTTATATGTCCGCAAAAACCGAGGACTTTTCAAAATTAGAAGCGACTTCCATAATATAAATACACGCAGTAAACACGATACCCAAATTCAAACTAACTAAAACTAGCAAGTCATTTCTTATAAACAGTGTAGGTACGTTTTTATAATAAGTTGCCGAAGTCAGTTCCAAAACCCAATAACAATTTTCCCGACCAGGACCTCATGCTCAGCAGACGCGATTGGGATCAGTAGACCAACCAGGAAGTCCAACTCAAGTTCAGTTGTTTCCTCTGACGTGCGGCCTACTGTAGTACCCAAAATACACAAATATACTGAAACAAAAACAATGTATTAATTTACCTTGTTATCATTCGATATCATGTGCTAATAATAAAATATGGGTAGGCCTAGTAAAGATGCTTCTCGTATGAGAAAACGGCGTCGAACTGAAACTGAGAAAAAAGAAAAAGGACAACGATTAAAAGAAATTAGGGAAAGAAATGATGAACGCATTTTGAATAAGAACCCTGATCATCGCAAAAACAGATGTCAAAGCAGAGGTCCTACATGTTACGTAGGTTGAATAAGGAAAGTCTAGTCTGTGGTACACCTGGAAAATGAATACCGTTACAATTCCAACAAGCCCAAACACAGCTAAGATACATTGTCTTATTATGGAGTTCCGGTGCCTGTCTCTTGGCTTCATCATCAGATTTGATGGTAGAGTGGTTCTTATTGAACGCAAATGCTTCACTTGTTGTAGAAAATACCAAAATCGCTTACTTTTTTTCCTATAAAATTTGAAGAGTTCCCTCGATTTCGCCAAGATTCCATCATCAGATCCCAACTTGGTGACTGTGGGACCAATTGGAAAGCATAGACGTTGGAATAAAAAAATAATTTTCCAAATCGGTTCGTAAATGACTTCGTAATGAGAGAGCGCGAACAAAAAACGCAACAGAGTAAACGAAAAGTTAGAAATATTTAGAATTTTGTTGATTTTTTCAAAAACCGCTTGTCTGATTTCGATAAAATTTTCATGGGACCATTTGGGAAGTATACGCTTTCCAATAAAAAAAAGAATTTTTCAAATCGGTTGGCAAGCAACGGAGTTATGCACGAACAAACGTAAAAAAAAATAACCACCAATCGGATTGAGAAACTCCTCCTTTTTTAGAAGTCGGTTATAAAACAATAAACAACATAGGTACAACGCAAGAAAAAAAAAAGTACAAACAGGACACAACAAAGATGTTTTTATTTTGTGTGAGTGTGTGTGTGTTGTTATTGTTTGTTTTTGTTCTTTTCTATTTGACATTCCAAGTGCAAATTTACACTTCATGTTAGTGACATGTTGTTTTGTGGAATTCTGTTTATTCCAAACATCCGCACAAACTAGTGCCTAACAAGGCAGTCAATTATTGATCTACAATCTACATCCTTCAGTTCAGCAGTCTATGGTTGAATGGAAAAATGCAATCAATTTAATGCACCACAGAAACTTGTGTGAAGTGAGTTTACTAGATGTTGTACAGGGAATAAATACAAATGATTGAGGTCATCTGTACTTCCACTTCAAAGCGTTAGTTATGAATAGCGACGGTTCAATAGCTTTTTGAATCGACGAGTCTTTATTATTTATAAATATCTTTCAACTGGATTAAGTTAAAACTTTTCAGGTAGAATCATTCTATGGAGCTGAATCAAAATATTAACTTCAAACGTAATACTGTACATTTTGAATAATAATTTGTTCTTTGTTTCGTTCGTTTCGAACATTAAGTTTCAATATTTAAGGACTGGAAAACGTAAAAATTGGGTAAGTAACAAATGATATGATTACAAAATCTCTAATATTTACAAGATATAACATCTGAATCTATAATTTTATTCGATATAATTATCAGTTAATATAATAAATAATTTATATAATTTTAAAATAACTAATTTTTATACGCATAACAAACATTGAATATAAAATCGTTTGATATACAACTCAAAAGACATAAAACCTATTTAGTCTAATATGATAAAACGGCTAGTAAAAAACACAAAGCAAAATTTCAGCATTATAACATTGTCTAGCAAGCATGCAGCATGCAAGCAAACATGCAGCATGCAAGCAAGTATGCAGCATGCAACATGCAGCAAGCATGGTTTCTGTCACGGCTCCGGCGCTGCAGGGCTCCGGCGGTCCCATGCGAGTCCCGGCCAACCTCAGCCACGGCGGCGAGTGTTGAAACCACCTGCTCCTCAGCTCGCGGGCCACTTTGCCCCTCCGCGCCTACGCGGTTTGAAATAACACTCTAGGGGTAGGGCAGACAAGACTACGTGGAGTCGGTTTTACAGCGATTCGTTTCTGTCACGCTCCCTGTTCTAACCAAATCTAACCCAAATGATTCACCAACGTAGAGGAGACCTGGCACTCCACTCCACTCCCGCCTTAACCCTTTAACCTAATATAACCCATCCGAGTCGAATTGCTTTGAATCGGGGTGTTAACCATAAAGATGGTATCAATATTATATATTTTGAACGGTAGGCCTAATGATTTTCGATGAAATAAACGTTATGTCCAATGACGTTATACGAAATAACTTTTAGAGTATATAATTGATATATCTTAAGAAATTATATCAACACTCACGTTTATTATATCTTGTGAACGTTATTGAAATGAAAATATATCAAATAACTTTATATGATATGAACCGCACGCACCCGTAAAAATTAACAACCTGAGCGGATTTTGTTCAATCAGAAATTCCATGTCAGGGCTGTATGAACAAACAGAAACAGAACGGTTTACACAACGACATTGATCGATCGTTTTCACCAAGGTAGTTTAAACAGAAATGAGTTAGTTATATAATTACAAATAGATAGTTTCACCTCGTGTGTCACAGACAGAGATATAGAAAAGACGAACATAAAGGTAAGATAAGTCCATTATTCACATTGGCTTTTTATAGTTAAAAGTTACAGGTAGTAAAACGTGAATGTATGTATCGACCTTTTTCGAAGCAATTTGTAAGCATATATCGAAATAGTCTAGTGCAAAGCTGCTCAACCTGAGGCACGTGGGACAGTAAATGTCCCGCCAATAGTTTTTGTAGTTTTTTTTTAATGTTATTCTTGTTTTTTTTTTGTTCTTTTAATGTTGAACTTTTGTAGTAGCAACGACTTATTGCCGGGGTAAAAAAAAAATGGGGGCTTTAGAGTACCTCTTAAACTTGAGGCCTCTAGATCTTAGCATACAGGAAGAGGCGAAGATAGCAGCCTTAAGACTAAGATCGAACGGTTTGTGGAAACTAAACGCAGAGACACCACACTCAAAAGTTCTTCAAGGGATTCTTAAGGAAATACCACTCCTGGATGCACCCATGGACAGAACGCCATGTCACCACGTCTTTGACCGAAGATACGATATCCGACTAAGAGCGGAAGCTGAAGATTTCTCTGCCATCGATGAAGTCAGGATATACACAGATGGCTCCAAAACCATAAACGGTACTGGAGCTGGCGTCTTCTCAAATGACTTAAATATCAAAATATCTACCTAAAAAATGGGGGCTTTAGAGTACCTCTTAAACTTGAGGCCTCTAGATCTTAGCATACAGGAAGAGGCGAAGATAGCAGCCTTAAGACTAAGATCGAACGGTTTGTGGAAACTAAACGCAGAGACACCACACTCAAAAGTTCTTCGAGGGATTCTAAAGGAAATACCACTCCTGGATGCACCCATGGACAGAACGCCATGTCACCACGTCTTTGACCGAAGATACGATATCCGACTCAGAGCGGAAGCTGAAGATTTCTCTGGCATCGATGAAGTCAGGATATACACAGATGGCTCCAAAACCATAAACGGTACTGGAGCTGGCATCTTCTCAAATGACTTAAATATCAAAATATCCACCACTTTAGACAAACTAAACACAATCTTCCAAGCAGAATGCATTGGAATCACCAGAGCGGCTCAAGCAGTTGCAGCCAGAGACTTCAGAGATCTTAACATCAAAGTCATCTCAGACAGTGCATCAGTGCTCCAAGCGCTACAAAACAATACTTTAACCACTGCCCTTGTACTGGAATGTCACAACGCACTCCAACACATTGCAAACACAAACAGAGTAACTCTGCAATGGATAAAAGAGCACAGCAACTCACTGGGTAACGACGCAGCGGATGAACTGGCCAAAAGGGGAGCGGAGACTATAGCATACGGGCCGGAACCACTGCTACCCATACCCCAAGCCCAAATAAAAGCATGGCTGCGTAAAAAAACCGAGGAAACACACCAAATGGAATGGAGAAACAGTGTAACCTGCAGGCAAACAAAGAGTGCAGTTCCGGAAGCATCAAAGAGACTTGCCCGCAGCATCACTAGACTGAAACGGGATAAAATCCGCAAGATTATAGGTATTATAACCGGCCACTGTCCTCTGAACAAACACCTATTTACCATAGGTGTGACGGATAGCACTCTGTGCAGAGGATGCATGGAGGCGGAAGAAACACCACAGCACGTGCCCATGGAGTGCAGAAGCGTGGCAGATCAACGGGCAAGGACTCTTCGATCGCCGGCATCGCTCCCGGAGGCCTGCAGCAGTCTGAAAAGGCTGCTAGCTTTCTGGGAGGACCTGGGATGGTTGGAGTAACCAGAGGATGTCTCATTTATTACGTACAATGGCCCAATAAAGAGGCTAAGTGCGGAAACAGCCCCGCTAACCTAACCTGACTTATTGCCGGACCTACGTACTTAAGTACTAACGCTGTAACATTCAAATATTGTAAAACCAAATGATTTTAAAAGAGTAACCATGGAGGTTCTTGCCGGTTCTTCTCCATAGGAAAAAACCAACCCGAACCGTGCACCTTTTGTCGAAGTTTTATAAGTGCCCCATATAGGCCCCTGTAAAATAAAATATTTTGATATTGAAAAAGGTGGTCATCTGATGACATTATTTTCCGTCCTGTGGCTTAGTAATATTTGGTTATAAAGAAAATTATCGAACTCGCCTCGCTTGCTCTTGAACATTTGGATCCATCCAAATATGGATGCCGAGGCGAGCGAGGCGAGATCTCGGTTGTTGTTGAACTTCCTATACGTTATCATCATCATCATCATCATCATCATTTCAGCCGAAAGAAGTCCACTGCTGGACATAGGCCTCCCCCAAGTGGCACCACATTGACCGGTCCCGTGCGACTCTCATCCAGCGGATCCCCGCAACCTTCACCAGGTCATCGTCCACCTAGTGGGAGGCCTTCCAACGCATCGTCTTCCGGTTCGCGGTCGTCATTCCAGAACTTTTCGGCCCCATCGGCCATCCGTTCTGCGGGCAATGTGCCATGCCCACTGCCACTTAAGTTTGGCAATTCTTCGGGCTACGTCGGTAACCTTGATTCTCTTGCAGATGTCCTCATTTCTGATTTGATCACGCGAGGAAACTCCGAGCATAGCCTTCTCCATTGCCCTTTGGGTGACTTTAAGCCTTCTGATGAGGCCCATTGTGAGCGACCACGTTTCGGTCCCGTATGTAATCACTGGCAACACACACTAGTCATAGACTTTCGTCTTCCGACACTGCGGTAAGTTGGACGAGAAGATACTGCGCAACTTCCCGAACGCTGCCCAGCCGAGTCCGATTCGACGATTGACCTTATTCTCGAAGTTAGACCTACCCAACTGGACCGTTTGTCCCAGGTAGACATATTCGTCTACAACTTCGAGTGTAGAGTCTCCGATCTTGATAGGAGTGGGTGTTACATGGGCATTCGTTATAAGTAAAATTAATAAAATTGTTATCACAAAAAATTATTAAACTATGCGTAGCTTTAAGATTTATTTTATAGGCAAGTTTGTTTACTAGAGGGTCCGCCGGTTGCAAAGAAGAAAAACAAAATCTAAATATTTTTATTTGACATAGGCCTACATGGGCACTTCAAACGTCGACAAAAAGGTGCTCGGTTCAGGCTGGTCGTTTCCTACAAGGAATCAACTTTTGAATATAATTTAAAAGTTGATTCCTTGTAGGAAAAGACGAAAAATTCAGCTTTTTTGGTCTAGAGTTTCCAATCTATTAGAAACTGATTGTGCATTTGAAGTTACGTAACTGCATAGTTGCTCAACACAAAATATTTAGTTTTTTAGTAATTTATTTCGCATACAAATGACTTTTTTTAATTTCAGTATTTCATATTCGCAGACAGACTATAAAAAATAAAGCTAAATTAATACCAGTTTTATTTAAATAAATATTAATGTGGAACGTATAACTAGTTGCTATAAACATAATATAAAATGATAATATTTGACGCTTCTCCCACAATAGCACAATGTATTTTTAAAAATAAAAGATTATGTATTCTAACATTCTTATCGTGATGAACATTGTAGTTACTTTTTGCAAAATGTTCTTTACAATTTATCATTAGCTTAAATTGCAAGAATGATTGTTTAAATGGTTTTTCTTTTTTTATTTAAATAACCTAGGTAATGTTCTTTAAATTGACTGTCAATGTGAAATATCTTGAAGCTATGAACACATTTCAACCGTTTATTAACTGCTAATGAATTATATATTTTTTGTCAATAATTAATCATTAACTTTAGACGAATAATTAATAAGTTGATTAATCAAACACTCCTCCTCCTCCGTAATAAAAGTTGAACGTGATTAGCTTACACAATTAGTTCCGATACATATAATTTTAAGAAGAATGAATTATAAAGATGTTAATGTTGTTGTTGTTAAGTCTTCCTGATTTATTTATGTTTATAAAGTGACAAGTAAATTACTATTTTAATAGCATATCGGCAGATTCATCTGAGTTCTGGTCTTTCTGTGAGTTACGTAGGTTACGTACGTTAGTACGCTGTCTCTGTGTCACACATTTTCTTTTCACACCTTAAAGGCTCACTAGATTTCGTCATAATCATCATCATTTCAGCCAAAAGACGTCCACTGCTGGACATAGGCCTCCCCCAAGGAGGGGGGTTTTGCCATAATCGCCAAGCTTGGCAGGCGGGTTGGCGAACGCAGTACGGTTGTTACAAAAGCACAGACAACGCTGCTGTCCATGCTCTGGCAAACCCCTTAGTCGACTCTTACGACACCCACGGGAAGATATGGGATGGTGCTATTCTTTACGCCGACACCATACAGAAAACTAGATTTCGTGGTGGCAGACTATGACCCAGCAAAAGACATAGAATACTTTTATCGTATATCCTGATAGAAGTTATCCATTGGATATTTACATAAGACCACGCGAGCGTATCCACGTGAAAAAAAAATCTGTCATCTCTTTGAAGTTAATTTAATTTTCCTTGTTCAAGTTGTCATTGCAGATATTAATTAAGTCATATGGGGTACCTAGAACAGCAATAACAGCATACCTAGATAAATTAGCCATTCTCATAGTTCTCCATTCCGAGAAATTAAGATCGTCTTGTTTGCAGTCAAATATGCAATGCTCTCCGCGTTGCATGCTTGAACAGGCGTCGCTGCAATTAATTATTCGTATTACAGTCTCTTGTGGAAATTGAAATAGAAAGCACGAGCTTACAATTATTATGTATAAGATTACCTTTCTTACATGACAAAGGGCCATCATATTGGTTTACAAGTTCATGGGATTTTACTATCCGTAAACGTGCTTCAAGTTAAAAGACGTGTAAACTTCAAATTATCTGTGGTTAATTTCAAAATATTAGTCTCATTTGACAAATTTTCTGTGTAGTATATGAATGGAATGTCCATATATGTTTTTATTCTGTATATTTTCATCATGATGACGCTTTGAAATCGGCTGAGACTTTTGGCAGCTGATACCACACACCACAGGGGCCTGATAAACAGATGAAGTCGAAGAAGTAAAAATAATATATATGAAAAAATTGAGAAAAAACATGTAAAACTGGTTGAAAATGCCAATTTCCGCTAAAAGACATTCACTGCTTTATGCATATTACAATAATAAATGAGGCAGTAGGTAACATAGGAGAGCTCAGCTTGGGCGCTGTGCTCTTCGTCGGTACGGATGATCTTTCGCTTCCGGCTGTGGTTTTATCCATGATCAGAAGCGACAGGAAGCGTGCATGAATCCAACATAACCCTCTGTTCGCCTCAGACAACAATGGTTACCCTTCGTATCCATTGTTTTAATTATATTCATATTCACATCTTCATTTACAATAAAGGAACATACTAAAGTTGGCTTTAAATTTACAGAACAGAAACGTTTCTTATAATTAAATCAATAAAAATTTTAGTGTCTAATCATTCCAAAACATCTAACTTTAAGTGCAAGAAAATAATAAAACCATTAAAAATTAAATAAACGGACCAAAAAAAATCTGCAAAACTCTGAATAAAATTAACAGTGAAACGATTAAATTGAGTGAAATGTCAAAAGGACTCTGCGTCCGGACATTTTAACATTTTATTTTTTTGGTATTTAAAAAAACTATCGTAAAACATGTCCCACATAGCAACACTCATTAGTTATTGTGGATATTTTAAACAAACCTGAAGTTATTTTGAGATTTGATGAATAAGAGCTGTGCCTAATTATATTTAACATAACATCACGACTAAGACAGAGGTTTATAGAGCACTCTCTCGCCGACTTTATCAACTAAGTTAGACTTTCGGTCCCGCGAATCCCGTATGATAAATAGCGAATAGCCGCTACTTCTGCTGTATATTACAACCAACGAAGCCCAAGTTCAGTTTCCATATAGGCGGTCAGAGGATGGATAAGAAATATCTGATGGTCGAACTTTGACATGTACATAGTACCTACTCATAAATATGATTAACTTTCACTATCTGTTTATTGTTAACAATCAGTCGTTCAATTTGAAATGGTTCGCGTTCGCGTTCAATCAACGGTTTGAATTGCGCGCGGAATAAAGTGCAACTTGCACAATTTGGAAATATGATATAAACATCAGCCGCAGTGTATTTTTCGTACACAGGAACATTTGAAACACTGAGCTGAAAAACGTGTTCGTGGCTAAATAAACAGCCGCTCGGGTCGATCTTTAAGGTTAAGCCGTGCTTGCCGAGGTTGGTCCGTGGATAGGTGACCATAATTACATACCATGTTTCCTCCGTGCCTCGCCTCGCACGTTAAGCCGTTTGTCCTAGCTGTCATTTGTCTACCGTGTGTTTTGTCAACCGTTCCGAGTAGACAGAAGTCAAAAGTCTGACAACTTTCTTGTCTTACCAAGGCGTATCGTATTACCCAGTTACTGGGTTGTGAAGGTCAGATAGGCAGTCGCTTCATGTAAAATACCGGTTTTTAGGTGCATTCGGTTTGACTAGCCGAGCCCAAGATAGTTCGGGAAAAGGCTAGGCAGATGATGAGCTGTAAAAATAAATCCCCCGTTTTCTGAGCAACATCTCACATAAATACGTGACGATTGAAGAAGTCTAAAACAATTAAAAATATTAACTAAACATGTTGGCAAAAGCCCACCCGTTCGGGAGGCCTTGTGCCAGTTGAGACTTCGGAAATATGTTGATATTTGAGAAAAGGACATGCAGATTATTATAATTTAGACTCAAGTCCGACAATTAGACGACAGCGAAATGCCTATTCTCATACCGGCAATAAAATCTGTCCTCCAAAAACGGAATAACAATGAGTTTCTAGTGGCAACAAGACATTTGAATACAATGTACTATCAACAATGGCATGAAATAATATTTCGAACAATTACTCAACCACAATTACTGTGATAAATATTCTTCAACTAGACAGTTTTAAATCTTGAAAAAAATTTATTGCGGTAATAACTTTTTTGTTAAATTAATATCACTGTTTATCATATTAACTGTTTGCATTTAAATTAGTCCGTTTTAGTGTTATATAATTAGGTATGCATGACACTCGTTTTTGCGAACAAAATTATTAGAAGAGGCTATTTTTTGTCACGAACAACAGATCACCTTTTGTTGTTAAATTATTGTGGAAGAACAGAAATATTACGACACAATTATATCTCTATTAAAAAAAAAACAACCAAGCCTCACAATTAATTTATAAAGAATACTTATTTAGTAATAATGTGATTACTTTTTACTTATTACTCATAATCATATACAAAACATTAAACCCACTTTTTGTTTCAAAGACCAAATAACGTGTCAGCGTTCTTGTTTATTTTGGTTCCATGTTCCTTTCCAACAATAGAAAATGGTTCATTAATAAATTATAATTCACACAAATGATCATACAAAACTTGCAATTTTTTCTACAATTTCGTTCGCTTGTTTTCAATTATTGGAAACTTCTGAATCTTTCATAGGTTTCCGACATTCACTAGATAGATGGCCTACTAAAAGACCTGGCAGAGTAATCAGACTATCTATCTGTATGCGTCATGGGCCATGGGAGTGTACTCCCATAAAACATGACCTAGCTAAACCACAAACAAGAACGAAGTAAGCGAAGTGAAACGAAGGGAGAAATGTATAAGAGAAACCTTGGGAAAATCCATCTTAATCATATTCATAAGATAGACATAAATTAAAAAATGTTTGACACAGCATTGTTTTTATGTAAATTGACAAGTAGATTATATAAGTTCATAAAAGTTGCGGGCTGAAAACAATAGTGCCACAAAAATGAAAAAAAATAATAAGGCCAGTATTTCTTAGTACTTGAATTTATCATCACCTCAAACTGTTGACATTTTGACTCGTACCACTATTTAATTCAGTCAACGAATTTTTTTAACCTCGACGTAACAATACAGGCATTTAAATCTCAAATCTATCGATACTAAATATCCAAATGAAACATAAGAATGTTAAGACTATGAAGTGTCGAGACAGCACACGGAGTACCTACTAATTAGTTAAAACTATTGTTAATTTTTTATCTCAAAAGAATAATCCATTTGTAGAAATAATTTGTTTTTAGTTACATATGTGTTTGTGTTGACAAATTGACGCATTGATTTAACTGTTAAAATGTTGTATTTTACATGTTTCGAATTCCAATATTCACATAAAACGAGTACGTGCTTTCACTGGCAAGTAGCATAATAAACATGAGGAATTAGTTTTAAGCTTTAAAAAAATGTTTATAACTTATACTAGATCTAGAACTTAACAAATAACATAAAATGTCACCACATTACCCTGATGAGTTAGGCAGATGTGAACTTAATAGTACACCCACATTTTGCTAGAGGGCGAGCCTATTATTACTATGATAAAATAATAATTATGAAATGAAAAGGTAAGCATGGACGTTCGAAGAGTTCATTGAAAAATTATCTCAACTTTAATTCATTTCTATGCTCAACTATTTTGGAAATTCTGTCGAAATAAAAAATCATAGAAATATTTTCTACCTACCTTCATCCCTTTTCAAAGTGAATGCCCAATCGATTCAACATTGATACCGAATATCACTGTTTATCTACTCGATCATAATAACAAAATTGTGGTACCTACTCGATTAATATAATGTGAAAAACCAACTCGCTTCGGTAATTTTATTTAGTCATTGTAATTAAGTTAACGTTGTTGTTCGTTGAATGGATATTTAATTTGTAAAATGTATAATTTAATTACATCAATTTTATCTAAATTCTTTTGTTGAAATTCATCATCACCCACAGCCTGATTTCACCCAATGCTGGGCATGGGTCTCATTTTTCTTGTGTCAGTTTGCCCGCTCATGCGCCAGTTTCACCCATATAATTACCATGAGCGTGTGCCCATAAGACGTACCTACCTACAAGGTTGCCTTATTGTTATGTTTTCATGGACACACAATTATATTGTAATGTATCATTCGATTTTCTCAATTTGCATCATTTTCATATAATTTTGCCACGTGCCTTCTTAATGTTTTATTTTTTTATGATAGTTACATGGCTTCTTCTCCTCAACTTACGCACTAATTATTATATCTTCGGTATATGCATCAACCGTTAGGTTGTTAGCACTACCTACTTACTCATGAACCGTAACTGAATATTTGGTTTCATAAAATAACTCTTAACGTCTGCCATACTAAATGGTACTTATCAAAATGAAACAGTTGTATTTAGCGGACACGAAGACTGCTAATTTGGTAGGTAGAAACTGTACTTATCTTTGGACAAATATGGTAATTACGGCTGCAACGTCGGGTCGTCAGAAGCCAGCAATTTCTGATTCAACAAACTCTGTGTCTGCTTTGGATATACAATACAAGGTGTTGTTTTGCAACCTCGTCAAATTCTAGGAGGTAACTATGCTAATGATTCTCGACCCGAATCAATAATAAAATGAGTAGGTAATTTTCTTTTTTTTATTTATTTACTGAAATCGGTAACTGTGAACCACCCGTGTTTTAAACACAGGCCGTCTGATCCCTGCCTTATAACGTCGCTTACACACAAACAAAAAACCTCTAACGTTTTTTCGATAATTTTATAATCCCTAAACCACGCTATGGGGGTTATTCTGAAATATTGACAAATTTAAACAGTAAAAAAATGCAGTGTTTTTTAATAATTTACTAGGTAACGTAATTTATATTGAATATTTATGTCTTTTGTGACAACATCCTGAATTTTGACGAGGATGCAAAACAACACCTTGTATATCCATGTACATACTAACACCTACCTAGTACCAACAATAACCAGCAGAAAAACGCTTGTGACAACGAAAGCTTTCAATCTAATCATTACCCTGTAGTTTTTTAGGTATTATCTGTTTTTCGTATGCGGTGGATGAATACTCATTATGTTATAATTATTTAAGCGCAATGTCCGCTAGGACGGCAATTAATATGGTTTGCTTCACGTAAAGCCTCTTATATCTGCCTTTATTAATTGCTTTTGCTAACAAACAAATCATAATTCCGTCATCCTCTCTACTGGAGTACCTAATAACAAAGGTGATATATGGAAGACCAACAATAGTAACAATGGCCACCCTAAAAGTAATTAAACTAACGCGATTGCATAAATCTTGTGATGGCATGGCGGAACATTTACACAACCCTGGCGCATGTGCTATCAAACGAGTAAGCCATCAAGTCCCACTGTTTGATTTGTACTGACGACCATCGTTACGTAATCGGAGCCATTAATGTAACCTGGAAATTTTAGAATGACCTGAAAACTATGACAGGGTAAAATGGAAGTCATCAGTAGATGCGATCAAGTTGCGTGCTCGGATTAATTATGGCGTCCAATGCCGACAACCGCTCTTGTACCAATCTGCCCGACCCGCTGATAAGACAACTAACTATTATTACAAGTGACTGATTTTACGATAGTACAGCCAATATACCCTTCATAGTCGTTTTAGATAACTCCTAAATGAGTACAGTTTCTAAGTAAATGCTACTTGAGCAAAACATAGAGAAGTAAAGACTGATTTTTTACATCTTCACAGGAGCTGATGGACGCCACTGAGTTTGGCACTCTCAGTACCGTCCATCAGCTCCTGTGAAGATGACAAAACAATTGATCCGACAGTTTTATACATTTACAGGGTTATTTGTAAAACACCAACAACCTCTTAAGACGTCATTCTACTCATCATTATGAACAACATTTACTATAATGTCTCATAGTAAAAGTTGTTCATAATTATGAGTAGAATGACCTCTTAAGAGGTTATTGGTGTTTTACAAATAACCCTGTATAAAGAAATGCTTTATTGATAACGTCACTCTTTACCACCATGGCAATCCATTCAATTTCATTGGCACGTGTTACGAAGGTAAATTAAAGAATTTCCGTTGTCATATATTTCGGGTACTTTTACGTCAATCAAGCACATTCATTGAATATCAACGGGAACACAATCGAATGTTATCGGTATTTTTGTTATTTGTATACTAAAGAAAAGTCAAAACTGTCTTTTAATAAAGCTGTTTTAAAAGCCTTGCCTCATCGTTAACCATACAAGTTTTTTTTTCAAAAAATATAGACCAAAGATAAAGCAAAGTAAACAATTGAAGAATTGTATGTTAGAAGCCTTTTACCATAAAATAAGACGCTGCCTAAAATTCGTAAGAATTCGTAGCACTGCTACGGCATATCTCTGCTACGAAGGGCATGCGCGAGCGTGAGACTACGACAAGTACCTATCTACCATTAGTGTAACCTCTGGGTAACATCTTTAGTTAAAGAAGCTATTTGCGTATACTTATAGAGTGTTTGTTGTTTTGTTTATAATATTCTTTATGCGTAATTGTTCTGTAAACTTTGATGAAATGATCATGAAATAATTTTTATTTTTTGCAAATTGGTTTTTACAAACACTTTTACAGGTCATCTTTTTTAAACTTGATGATGCCGTTGTTTCGTACCTGACTACTCTAAGAAGAAACAGCCGAAACAAACTCAGAGGTCACAGTCTCTTTTAAGGTCCCGACATGATAGTTTTTGTATGTATTAGTTTATTATTGTGTAAGATTTTTTGTGTATTTATCTAAGGGCCCTAGTTGCCTAAAATAAATGGATTATTATTATTATTATAATCTTGGTCAACTCACATGAGGAATACGCAAGTGTCTGAGATGTTCTTTTGAAGAAAGAACCACACAGATTTGAGTGGACTTGTCGAGCCAGAGCAAGCATTTGTCAGTGATCGTATAGCTCAACTCCTGACTCAAGGAGCTCCACGACACGACGAACAATACCAAAGAAAGGACATTATGTAGGTCGCTTACAGTACACAAACTGCCAGACAATCGTTAAAAACAAAGACCAAAGACCTTTGAGATAAGTTCGAACCTTCAAGCTGTTCTATATTTAGACAAGATTCGAATATGTGGGCACCTTTCTGAGATGCGTCAATACAAATACATACAAAAATCACGCCTGTAATCCCCGAACGTTCAGGCAGAGTTGTACCTAACAATGCACCCACATTTCACCAGTTTTGTTCAAATCCCAAGTAATAGGGGGCGAGACCTATTGCCAGCATTCGGGCACAAATCCAGACTGCTACTGAGAAATTCCTGATGGATATACCTCAAAAGCACTTCGTCCAACCCGGGAATTGAACCCACAACCTCGTGCTAAGCAGTCGCGCTGAATTTGAGAGAGAATTGTTGTTGGACGTAACATCGCGATGGATTGAGTAGTTCTTGAGATACGGCTTCCTGCTTCCTACTTGCCTGTGTTTTGCCGATGGCTTAAAAAGACGTGTACCTACGTAGCTACACCCATTATTCGCCAATTAGTCACAGTTATTGGTAGTCAAAGCTAATTGAGTCTGTTCTTTGAAACGAATATATTGGCCTATAATATGATGTCGTTCTACGAAATGACATTCTCTCTCTCTCTCTCCTGCCCGTCTATTAATATAACGAAATAAAGTCAATCTTTATTTCCAAGATTATAATAAGAGTCACGGGTAATCAATTACGTATATACAAAAGCGATATTCTCATAAAGTAGGTATTGTGGGTATACTTTTTATGGTGTAGGAGATAAGTGTTTTCTCAAAGACGCGATCGTACGCGACAAAATCGTTTTGAATTTTCTGTAAATGTATGGTCTTTATTGCTTGCCAGAGAATGGGCAGCAGCGTTCTCTGTGCTTTTGTAACAACCGTACTGCGATCGCCAATCCACCTGCCAAGCGTGGCGATTATGACAAACCCCCCAAAATGTCACTGTGGCTACACTTGGGGCTAGGCCTTTGTCCAGCAGTGGACGTCTTTTGGGCTGAAATGATGATGAATGATGGTGTTTATTCTCGTGACTAGCCTTTTCCCAAGTATGTTGGGGTTGGCTTCCAGTCTAATCGGTTGTATATCAGTGTTTTAAATGGAGCGACGGCCTATCTGACCTGCACAACCCAGTTAGTACTGGGTGATACGATACCCTTTAGTAAGACTGGTTGTCAGACTTTCGGGCCACTGACTACCTGTAACGACTGTGAAAGATCTACAAATGACAGCCGTGACCAACGGCATAGCGTGCTTTCCGAAGCACGGAGAAAACTCGGTATGTAATGCGTGCCTAGGTTGGTTTCTGGATGGGTATAGACTAACTAACCGAGGCAAATGCGGCTTAACTAGAAGATTGATACGAGATACTGTCATTATTTAGCCCCGAGCTCTGTTCGTCTTTATTGTCGTGATAGTACATACCTTAATCAAATTTCTTCTTAATTGTGAACGTAAGAACGGCGACAGCATACTAATAAACTTTTAATGAGTAATTTGATCTTAACATCCCTTTCAGCATTATTGTTACCGACACAGCTTTAATACTGTGACTGCGCCTTAATTCTTAAAGTTGCGATTAGTAATGAAAAAAAAAACATTATCTCAAATTAATTGTTTTTCGTGAAGATATGTAACTAGCACTGTTGGCTTTTCTCTTCTATTTAGCTGTAGGTTAAATAGGTTAGCAGAACGAAAATCTTAAAAAGTATTATTTGTAATATTATATAGTAATAAAATTGATGGACAATTATTCCAAATTGCACGCATGACAGGTCACTTAATGATTCGTAGTACAGTGAATTGAATGAAAGTAATGAAATGACATTTTCGATACCAGTGTCCGTACCATGATGTTTAAAACATTATTGTTCCATTCCTATTCCTGAGTGGAAAAGAGATGGAGCTAGACGACCTGTATAGCTCCGTCTCTTTTTCACTCTGGAACACATGAAAAGCTTTAAATCAGAAATACTACGAACTCATCTTCCCTTCTTCTTCTTAGCGTGTCGACTGCAAATCGCTAAATATACAAGGTGTTGTTTTGCAACTTCGTCAAATTCTAGGAGGTAACTATGCTAATGATTCTCGACCCCAATCAATAATAAAATGAGTAGGTAATTTTCTTTTATTTTTTATTTACTGAAATCGGTAACTGTGAACCACCCGTGTTTTAAACACGGGCCGTCTGATCCCCGCCTTATAACGTCGCTTACACACAAACAAAAAACCTCAAACGTTTTTTCGATAATTTCATAATCCCTAAACCACGTTAAGGGGGTTATTCTGAAATATTGACAAATTTAAACAACAAAAAAACGCAGTGTTTTTTAATAATTTACTAGGTACCGTAATTTATATTGATTATTTATGTCTTTTGTGACAACATCCTGAATTTTGACGAGGATGCAAAACAACATCTTGTATTTTGCCCAAAACTCAGCCAAGCGAACTCCGCTCGCTGAGGCAGTCTTACGATCGTCTAGTGCGCCGGTGACAGGGCATGCAACGAAAGATGGAAGGTGTTCCATTGCCTGTGGAGACACGCCGCATCTTCCCTGAAATTTATCATTTTAAAACCAAGGGCAACTGAAATTTTACTTTGCGCGTATCGGTTTAATACCTTCCTAAGATATATTTTTGCGAAAGCGGTAACTATTAATGGATGCGCCTGACAAACTATAAACAACTACATTATGTTTTGTTAGCCTATATTATGGCTCGCTGTTAGGTAAATGCCTCCACATTCTACTTATTAACCGTGAAAATACGATCATTATATTTAGTAAATCTTTAAAAACTTGGCAAGTGCGAGTCGGACTCGCGCACGAAGGGTTCCGTACCATTATTTATAAAAACGAGCAAAAAATTCACTTTTTTGTATTGTAGCCCCCCTTAAATATTTATTTTATTCTGTTTTTAGTATTTGTTGTTATAGCGCCATCAGAAATACATAATCTGTAGAAATTTCAACTGGCTAACTATCACGGTTCATGAGATATAGCCTGGTGACCGACGCCCTTTGACCCTTTGGGTACAGAACCCTAAAAAGGAACCAATCAAGACCAGGTCCATCCAAAGTCTTTTACTTTGCAATGGCAGTTATTTATAACCCAAATAATCTCTAGGTCGGACACAAACTAAGGAAGTTTGAGTTAAATTTTCCTCGCGAAGAATATCCCAAATCTGACCGAAGGCGTCGCAAGTCGCCATTCTAAAAGCCATTATGTTTTATAGACCATAAAGTGGATGTAGCTGAAGGTCCCCTAATATCACGATTAAATGCCGCGTTTCGTCAACGCTGAATACAAGTATACGTTTGAGAAACTAACATCAATTACTTTTAGTTCGTTTCTAAATTGCTTCAGGTACCTTTTCTACTTTTTATAATAAAATTTTCGTTCCAATTGGAGATTTCTTGTGCTTCCTGTAGATTCCGATAACTACCTACTCACGATCTTTTACAATTCTATACGTTGAAGTGCTAACACCCGTATCTGAAAGTCCAAAGTGTCCAAAGTGTTTACTTGAGTAACAACTTAACAAGTAACAATCATTATTAAAGATACAATTTGATTATGTAGTTAATTCATTGCTTGAAGGTAGAACTGTCAAAACTTAGAATTCTTAACTTTGCTTTCTTTGGCGATTCTTGCTCCGTTTATATTCTTGTCTATTGCATAAAATATTTGCATAAGTAATTACCATAGATCGGAGTAGGTAGATTGAATTGGGGTCATTGATCCGAAACTGATATATTAATATGGACATTACTCCGGTATTGGTTGATTTGATTAAAATTTAAGTGCAACAATTTATAAAAAGTTGTGGCCATACAAAGGCTAAAAATAAAAAATATATATTAATGCTTCGATCGGAATTGGATTATTTTTATTATTCAACAGATGAATAATAATTTAATTTAGTTTTGATACCTTCCTTTAAATTTTGAATTGAGTAGTAATAATATCACTACCAACATAACAATATTTAATTGAATCCGTAAATACCGGAATTACTTTCCGGAAAAATGGCTTTTCTTTTTGTGTGCATTTATGATACAAGTACCAAAAATCAATCGACCCACTCCGATCACTGGTAATTAGTTTAACTTGACTATAGATAATGATGTTAATGTTGACATCGACAACTAGCGAGGACAACAAATAATGGAGACCCCTAAAACTGATTGGATTGCCTGATATATTGACGTACTCACTGTGGATGAAATTTTACAGCAAACAAGTAAGTACGTTTAGCAAAATAACCATAATTATTATATCCTCAACCAAAATCTGCTTGAAGTGTAATAATAAAAATTGCAAACAGGTACAAAAAATAAAACCTTAATTAATAGGGGTAATTTACATACCCGCTGCGGTTTAACAATATAAAATAGCAATTTAATATACAACAATAAGTAATGCAAAAACGATCAATTCTGAGAATTCTTCATTGTAACTATTCACTCATTATTTTCACATAATCATTTTCTATTTATAATGTTATTAATAGTCAAAGGTATGATGAGTTGGAGGAAGTTATTAAAAACAATATGTTGATCGAATAACATAGTGTATTGAATGAAGATTTGGGTGTGGACGGACATGTTTGAACGTGGGACATTCTGCAGTGAGAAATGTTCGAAGACACTTGAATGTTTTATCTTGTCGATGTGATCAGCATATAGAGTGTCGCGTTGAAGAATAATGGCACCGCTTAGTTCTAAACTACCTACTTACCGTATTTACATTACGATAAAATAATGCCTGGAATTCATTTAAGTAGCGAAGATTCTTTTCTCGGTCTATTTAACTCGAAAACTATTAAGTAAGCGCAAAGCCTGAGTTGATTGGTAGGTATTCAAATGATCTGAGACAAAGTCATTTAAAATGTCGATTTCAAAGTAGAAGTAAAAAACATACCTGTGGTTAATCTCCGAGGGTATGGGCATAAGTGTACGTGATAGTGAACCACCCACATTTTGCTAGTTATATTTTAATACCCATTTGCCATAGGGCACGAGCTTATTGTCATCAACCGGACACAAACCGGAAGTTTCTGATAAAAAACCCAATAACACTTAGCCCGACTTGGGAACCGAACCGTGCACCTCATGGCTCAGCTGTAACACTTGCGATCACTAGACAAACTACCAAAATTTATTTATTTATTTATTCATTAACACTTATATAACTACTTACAAAATTAAACTATAACATAACCTTACAAGTAAATAACATGTATCAAATAAGTTAGGTATACGTATATCAACGTCATAACAAAACAAATTTCCAGGAAGTATCCATTACGTTCCATCAATCACGGGTGAAATCTCAAGCTTCGCTAAAACGGGAATAATAACAGGTTTACAGTACTATGCAATGAAAGAACACAAGGCAATTATCCACTCACAGACACTACACAATACTTTTCTTGGAAAAAATAAAAAATCATTGACACATGTTCGAAAATTCGCCATTAATTCTTGCCAAGAGTTTTCATCCCGAGTTTCAAAGTAGCTCTGTTATCGTTCAATTCTTTCATTCATTAAATCATTCATATCACTTCAATAATTCATGCAAAAATGTTCATTTCAATTGTAAACTTTTCAGAATTTTAAATAATAACGTTATACCATTCATAATATTCTGCATATTTTTTCGAGACCCGATAGGATCAAAGACGAATCTTCAAAGAACATTCTAAAAATATTACTTATAAAACAGTGGCTTTGTTTTTTGAAGTGTCTGTGTGTAAGACCACCTATCCATACTACATAAATGTGTGTGTGTAGTTATATTATAAATGCGAGAGAAACTCTGTTTGTTACCTTTTCACAACTAAACGTTTAGTTGGATCGTAATGAAATTTGGAAAGGAGATAGTTCATTTTCTGGTTAAGGACATAGGCTATCTTTTATTTTCTTATAAATACACATCAAAATTTCCACGCGTACGAAGTCGCGGGCAATATCTAGTTATAGTGTAGTCATCTAGTTGTGTCTCACTGCACTGCAACACATGCTCTGTATGGTATCGGACGTAAAGAATAGCACCATCCCATATCTTCCCGTGGGTGTCGTAAGAGGCGACTAATGGATTAGCAAGAGAATGGGCAGCAGCGTTCACTGTGCTTTTTTTTTAACAACTTGATGATGGCAAAGCCCCCCAAAATGTTAATGTGGCGACACTTGGGGGAGGCCTATGTCCAGCAGTGGACGTCTTTTGGGCTGAAATGATGATGATGAAACAACACATGGACTTTGATGCCACTTTCGCTACTGAAATGTAGAGAATATAATATCCCGGAAGGTTTATTTGTATAATACAATTATAAGTGCTCAGCAAGTTCAGAAACCGAGATATCGCTCAGAAATCTCGGTGATGGACATGTCTCATTAATGCAGTATAGACGTGTGAATCAAGGTTAGGTCACTAATTAAGAGTCATAAAAACAACCTTCATTCTAAGATAAATCGGAATGTAGGTATTTATTTCGCATTTTACTTGCGGAAATTCAAGTTTAAGTAGGTATCTAAAAACCTTTATGACCAGAACCTAGCCAATATCAGACACGACTGTGCAATCGAGTACTTATACGAGTACTGGATATTGCTCGATTTACACTATACAACTTTAACAATAAAAGAAAAAAATCCTCTCTCAGGTTGCTTTCATACGAGTACAGATACAGCTACCGGACTGAATTTTTCGGCACAAGGAAACGGTCCTTGAGAAGCATTGTGCGGTGTAACTTTGAACGATACATTGAAGAATGAGGTTATAGGCGAACGTTGCGGTTTAAAAGAAGATGTAGTGACAAATTTTTAAAAGATTAGCTTAGACATTTGGTCATTCTAAACTTAATGGAGAGGATGAATGAAAGGCAACTAACAAAAGATAAACACTGTTTCACAAGAGGTATTAACAAGGCAGATGTGATTGGTAACGCCGGGAGGGCATTTACTTAACTTATTGGTGTGGTTAAGAAGATTAAAAGTTGGATGTTTTCACGTTCGCAAATATAAATATGTCAAAATAATGGCAACTGTCAAGACACGGTAATTGTTGTGTTTGTTTACCCCACCACTAATAGCATGACTATGCAAAACATAATACCGGTATACAGGTACCTATATTTTTCACATTTTTTATTTATAGTGTCAGTCACCAGCTACTGACACTATAAATAAGGACTTATCGAATTACAAACGTAGAAATGTTACAAATATAAATTGCAAATATAAATCACATACGTGAAAATATTTTTCACATGTCACATTTAATACGATAGCTTAACTTTATACCTTTACTAGCTGACCGGCGCAACTTCTTTTGCGTCACATTTTCTCCGTTTCGCAACATTTTTCATTGCTGTTCCACTCCCATTGATCGTAACGTGATGGTTTATAGCCTATAGCCTTCCTCGATAAATGGGCTATCTAACACTGAAAGAATTTTTCAAATCGGACCAGTAGTTTCGGAGCCAATTCAATGCAAACAATCAAACAAACAATCAAATCTTTACTCTTTATAATATTAGTTTAGACAATACAAACCAGACGATACGTTGACGAACCGTTCCAGTTTCTAGAATTGCTTTGAAGATTTTCAATTTAAAAGCAATGTTTATGTAATAAATAATATAACATTGAAAAGCTCCCCCAAACTAGGTTTTGGTACGTACAAGGTTCGTACGGTTTGAAATATTTCCTACTTAGTAGGAGCTACTTGATTACTTACCCACGTACTTCGCACCTGTTAGCCAGCAGCTGGAACGAGTGAAAAGGTGCTCATAATCCCAAAGAAAAATAAAGTACAACGAAGACTTCACTTCACGAAATCAGGATCGCCCCAACTCGAGGCGTTCAGGAGTCTTTCCATGAAACTCTGGCCATGAGCATTATAATCTAAGTCCTCCTCTCTAATTTGTGCTTGTCGTGCCAAATATATAAATGGCATCGCCAGGGCTCGGTAGCAGCTAGTAAACAGCAGTCACCTAGCTTACGGCGGCGATCAGTCGCTTACGGTGAGTTGACCACTCTCCTCGGAGTTGCTGTGCAAAACCAGTTACGTGCTTATTGGGTTGACGACGGGCCAATGAGGCGAGGTGAAGCCGATCACATGGCAATGCCGTGCGTGAGCGTTGGCGAACTTCAGAAGTGGACTTATCTATCTCCCCCGCAATGAGGTTTCATTACTTCATCTCATCTGCCTAGCCTAACTATGTTGGGGTCGGCTTCCAGACTAACCGGATGCAGCTGAATAGGTACTAGTATTCATGGAGCGACTGCCTATTTGACCTCCACAACCTACTTAGTACTAGTTAATCCGATACCCCTTGGTAAGACTGGTTGTTAGACTTTCGGGACACTTCCTGTAACTGTCAAAGATCTAAAAATGACAGCTGGCACAAACGGCTTAACGTGATTTTCGAGGCACGGATAAGGTTTCATTACAAATTATTGGTTGGCTATTATGAAACCCACGCGACGTTTAACAATGGCCTGGTCTGTCCACATATCTATGGTTATTAATAAAGTTATTGTTGTTCTTTGGTTAATATCATGAGGTATTAAAAAGCACTAATTTGTGGTTATAAAATGTACGTTACATTTATTTGAAAATGAAATTTTCACATTTCCATTGACTATCGCTACTGCTTAGCTGATTCAGTACCTATCTCTCTATCTACTTGACAAAAACTTAACTACCAAAAAGATCATTTCATGTCCAATTTTGACCTTATCTTAAATAAGGTCAAAATTGGACAAATATTTTATGCTTCGCTAAGGAAACGATTTATTCCAGAAATCTCCACTAACAAAGGCCCACCGGTGGGGACTACTAGTAGAAACGGCATCTAAATATGTACGGTAGTTAAGCAAATGCTTGGGACCTCTATATTTTAGAGTCCATATTAATCAAATGTTTTAGAAAACATTATTTCTGTGAATCTCACAAAGCGTCAGCAATTCGGTAAACATAAAATTAAACCTTTGCTGATTCCAAGGCCGTTTCAAATTACTTTGCTAGTTTGAGCTCTTAAAATTAAGATAAAAACTTTCGAGACCTTTTATTCATTCGCGAAACGAACACTTCTATGAGTAAGGGAATCTTACACAATCTGTAATAGTCATGCTCGCTCGATAAATAGAAGTATTGTGAATGTAGAGTATGGCAATTTTTCAAGCAGTACAGACTACTCAGTTTATCCAAAAAAATATATTTACTGTTGCCTCGAAATAATCGGTAGAATCCTCGTTCGGATCATTTGATCCAGTTGGAAGCAGGCCATTCAATCGAGAAACGGCCTTGCCCTAAATAAAGGCGACAATAAAGTAGATAATCAAGAAGACAATAATGGGTTAAATAACTGTAAGTTATTGCAAAACAACACTATACTTACTAGATTCATAAATAACGATAAATCGGTAAACAAGGGGAGAACTGAAAGTGGTCTAGAAGTACGAGTTGTTTGGTGGTAGCTGTCACATGTCTTCGAATTTTTAGTTCTATGACATGTCAGTTTCCTCCAGTTTTTTAAGAGCAGCGGTGATGAAATAAGTTACTCTAAGTAATGCGCCTGCCTGGGTTCGAACCCTCGGCTTACTGCTCGTAAGTCGGGGCTGCCACCACTAGGCCACCGCTGCTTCATGGGACTTAAAAATAGCTAACTGGCGAAATGTGGGTTTACTGTTAGGTACACCTCTCTTTACCTAACCCTACGGGATTACAAGGCGTGATGTTATGTTATATAAAAGTAAATTGGGAATACTTAAAAAAAAATCTTTACGTGAACATGTGGTTTTCAATATCAGTATTGTACAAATATATCTTCCATATCTTCCCGTGGGTGTCGTAAGAGGCGACTAAGGGACTTGCCAGAGAATGGGCAGCGTTCTCTGTGCTTTTGTAACAACCGTACTGCGATCGCCAACCCGCCTGCCAAGCGTGGCGATTATGGCAAAACCCCCCATGTTATGTCAATGTGGCGACACTTGGGAGAGGCCTATGTCCAGCAGTGGACGTCTTTCGGCTGAAATGATGATGATGATTGTACAAAAAATAACATTATAGCCGGCTGTATTCACTGTGGTATTCAATTCACGATGGGTGTGTTTGTGAAGAGAGAGCTCAAAACCAATCTAGATATGCAGATTTGCATAATCTGTTTTATAACTAAATCCATTGAACTGCATTGCAGTTGTTCGAATGTTACAAATCTAATTTAAAAAGTTCACTGCACAGCTCGACCGTGTACGGTTTTCGACATAATTAATTTTGTTTCCAAGTTGGCTTTTTTTTTGCAAAAGTCTTCTGAAATAAAATATCTTTAGAGCTGCTCAAGCAAATAGAGGTCTTATATACAGATGTAGGTAGTTTTATTACAGACTAGCTTCTCCAAGGAAAAGCTTAATGACAGCATCTGTGTCGGCTTACAATCTGCTCGGTGAAACGACAATCCCAGCTACTTGCCGTATAAACTTTTATATAATTTACAATTGGAAATGATAAAAGTTCAGTTTAATTTGTGTACCTTGTATCAGCATAACTCGGAAGATTAATTGTCTACTAACATAAGTATGACCCAGGGCATCGAGTTTTTAGTTATAATTTTTTCTACAAAATCAAACTTTTCGATGTGTCATAATTTCTGTCAGCATCTAAATGGGAAAAAATCCTTTATGGGTCCGATAAAAGGTAGAATACGATATTTATGACTGCCTAAGAAACCAAAAAAAACTTTCAGGTTTCTTTCACTTTCTTTTCAAAATATTGTCGGCAGGTATTTCAAAAAGACGGAATTTAAAAGGTTTAGAATGTCCTTTTACAAATCATTCCAAGTTCTTCCTCCCCTGAGAAGAGCAAGCGAAAGATATTTTGTTTTTTTGCTATCTTTTAGGGAATAATTTTCTCCTCTGTCTGAATACTAGGATGCTATAAAATCGTTGAAGTTAGTTAGAAGAGATTGTAGTTTATAAGATACGAGACAGAGCGGACAGTTATTTCAAGTTTAGCTCAACTGAGAACAGGACTTAAGCTAAATAAAGAGAAGTTAGTCGACTAGTCTCTTTTGTCCGGGTGCTAACTGTCGCACCCGAAAGCAAATTGATGAAAGTATTTAAGTACCTACTAACTTTGAACTGTCTCGAATACAGAGGCGACACGGATTTTGTTTGGAATCCTGTCCATCCAACCCTCGACTGGAATTTAGTTGGTACTTTATCTGTTCGTTCGCTTTATTCAGTACAAACCCAAACTTGATCTGAAAAAGGGTTGAAAATGAAGTACGAAGCATGTTTCTTACCCTACTTTACTGATACCCACTGAAATAGGAAAAAACCTCTATTTGCCAATTATTCCTGACCCGCCATCCATGAAACTTACAGCAACAAAGGACTTGTCCTTTGTTGCTGTTAGTAAATCGTATAGTACATGACGTGAAGTAAATCTATCCCTTATATATGAGCAGAAAGCAGTACGCTACTACATAATAAAAAATATTATATCTACTGCATCTTCGCAAGTAATTGCATTTATGTACCTATGACATATGTATAATGCTAGCCTAACGGCTTGATTTCGTTGAATGATACCCTGTTTCATTAATTTACGGCAGCAGTTTGGCTATCATAAGTCAAGTACTCTTTATTTATCTATTACTAGCTGCCCGACGCAATTTCGTTTGCGTCACATTTTCCCCGTTTTCGCAACATTTTTCATTGCTGCTCCACTCCTGTTAGTCGTAGCGTGATGATATATAGGCTATAGCCTTCCTTGATAAATGGGCTATCTAACACTGAAAGAATTTTTCAAATCGGACCAGTAGTTTCGAAGCCTATTCAATGCAAACAAACAAACAAACAATCAAATCTTTCCTCTTTATAATATTAGTTTAGAAAACACTCTCACCCGGTATCTGGAACAAAAATATATAACATCATCATCATCTGCCTAGCCTTTTCCCAAACTATCTTGGGGTCGGCTTCCAGTCTAACCGGATGCAGCTGAGTACCAGTATTTTACATGAAGCGACTGCCTAAAAAAATAAAAATAGATAACATCAAAATCTAAATAATTTATTTTACATAGGCCTACATGGGCACTTATAAAACGTCGACAAAAGGTGCAGGGTTCGGTTTGGTCGTTTCTTATGGAGAAGAACCGGCAAGAAACTCCATGGTTACTCTTGTAAAATCATTTGGTTTTACAACATTTGAATGTTACAGCGTTAGTACTTAAGTGTGGGAGGACAGCGTAGGCCCGACAATAAGTCGTTGCTTACTACAAAAGTTAGAACAAGATAAAAAAATTTATAAAAACTACGAATTAACAAAGCCTACAATGTCCACACATTCACAAAAAATAGGTAAATGAAAAATAATCTATACAAAAGTAAAAATAAAACATTTTAGTACACTAAATTAAACAATTGAGACAAATGTTGTCATCAGTGCAGTAACTATTCTAAACAATGAATAAACGGTGCAATGATTTGAAAACTAGTCTCTACATCACACCTTTAACCCCCTAAAGTTAGAGACAGGTACCTAATAGTGCCCCTCGGCAACTCAGTAAATAATTGCCGTCAGGGACTTAAAAACACCTTCATAAAGGTTACAGAATAAGTGTTACATGTTGAATCGGTAACAGAATCAAATATGTAACAGATATGCATTTGTAACAGATATAAAAATGTCAACAGTGTTAATAAGTGTAACAGGTAAACGCAGCGTACTAAAGCTATAATTGATTAATTCAGATTTTCATATTAACACTTATTAACACATAAAAGGTTACAGTTTGATTCGGTTACAGTATTGTATCTGTTACATTTAAAAGTGTTTTTCTGTTAAAACTGTTTTATAACACTGTTAAAAACACCTTATTACGGTTACAGTTTGAGTCCCTGATGGCCGTTAAAAACCCACATCCCTCTAGCCAGCTATGACAGGTAAGCTTCTTCCTTAAGAAAAGGCATTAGATTCCACCTTCTAAGATAAAACCCATGTGATTGATTGTGATAGCTCAACTGAGCCGTCATTCGTCATTTTTTCTACTCCATTTATTTCCTCGTTCCTTCGGCATCAATCGTTGCTCTGACGGTAACAGGAAAAGTTCCTGGAAATTTACTATAGTATATTTCATTGCGAGTGCGGGAAGCCTGTCATTGCAAAGAGTTCCGACAAATGTCTACCCGAGCCGAGGCGCAGCCGAAGGTGAGGGTTGACAGTCGGAACAAGTTGCAATGACGGTTCCGCACGTGTACTGAACAACAATTTTTAATACAGTTGCGAAAAAATGAAGCAATTTAATAAAGAACATTTTTGGAAAATGGCGCCATCCGTAAAAGGATATAAGCAGCGATTTTTTTTTGTTTTCTTCACCCATTCTGGGTAGGCAAAGGGAACTATGTCCATACAGCCAAGTCACCAGTAGATTTTTTTTATTGATATGAAATGAAAATGAAATGAAACCTAACCTAACTCATTGAATCAAATCATTAAATCTGATATTGAAACAAATTAGTAGCTTCTTTTTAGAAATATTTGCATGAATCATTAAAACTTCTATGATTTTGTTTTAGTAAAAACTCCGTAGTTGGTTTTTTTTCTTTTTAATAGACTTTATTTTGACAGTTGGGAATGAGAACGCACGAGTTCGGGAAAGGTAAAGGAAAAGCTCGAGTGTGTAATAGCCCACATCCCGAACGCTATGCGTCCCTGCAATACGCCACTTTTTGAGCAACTGTATTAAAAAATATTTTAATGTATAAAGAACCATTTTTTTTCTCATGCGTTCTTGATTTGTGACACTACCTTTGCCATGCTTTCAAACTGTATACCAGAAGTTAATCGACCCGAAATGAAGAACAAAACAATTCCAGCATACTTCGATATCATCATCATCATATCAGTCTGGGTCCACCCACTGCTGGGCATAGGCCTCTCATTTTTTCTGCCACACTTCCCGGTTACCTGTATAAGTGTGGCCAGCATACGTAAAAAAAACCACTGCTTACAAAAGATGCACACAGATTGAAATCCGTCTCCACAGCAAGTTCCAGCGCCTTTCTCCAGCGCTTTTAAATGTAAGCAGCTTACGCCTATGTTTTGGACCGGTGCAAAGTTGCAAACTACCACTCAAAAAGTATTTTGGTCGCTTTCTATTCCACAAATCGCCCTCTCTAATTGGCACGGTTATTACTACTTTCAAAAACATCGAGGTTTCTTAACTTAAATTAAATATCAATTTGTGTTTTGAATGTTTTATTTAAATACCTTACTTAACACTTAAAACTCCCAAAGTAAATTGTCAGTTGTATTTGTGCACTTTAGAATAACTGAAACACGACACTTGACTTTGTTTTATATTATTAGCAGATTTTATGACATATCATCACGCCTGTAATCCCCGAAGGGTTAGGCAGAGGTGTAACTAATAACCAAGTACACCTACTTTACGCCAGTTATATTTTAAGTCCCATGTAACAGGGGGCGAGCCTATTCCAACCAACCGGGCACAAATCCAGACTCGGTGGATGCTAATGAAAAATTCCTAATAGAAAACCCCATAACACTTTGGCCGACCTGGGAATCGAACCCAGGACTTCATGGTCAGCAGTCGCACTTGCAACCACTCGGCCAACGAGGCATTCAAATAATATGAAAATGGGTAAAACCAGGTGTCACCTTGTTTCGCAGACAGAAATTCCACAGAATTTTGTTTCACAGAAAATGTTTCACATAATATTTAGTCCATGTATTTTTATTTCGTATATTTTTGTTTCAACTACTATTTTTGTGAATGTTACATATTTTACAGAAACACTATTCAATGAATTTTATCATCACATTTTTTTATTTAACAATCTTATCAAACAGTTGAATTATTTTTAAACGAATATTGTTTGTTAAATGTATGTTTCCATGGTATTTTATTTCAACGAAATTTTGAACCATTGCTTTTAAAAGTATTGACAGAAACGAATGGCTGCAAAACCGACTCCACGTACTCGTAGTCTTGTCTGCCCTATCCATAGAGTGTAATTTAAGCCGCGTAGGCGCGGAAGGCGAGACGGCCCGCGAGCTGAGAAGCAGGTGGTTCCCAACGTTCGCCGCCGCGGCTGAGGCTGGCCGGCTTGCCGGCCAGCCTCAGCTTGCTTTTATGATGCATGCAACATGCAACAGACAAGGATACTATTCGTGAGAATAACAAGATTATTTTCCTGCTTCACAAGAATTACCCGCATTATTTTTGTAAACTCGGTGTTGTAATTTTATAGGAGGGTGGGTATGCATTTTATCAAAGGTATACATTGAAACGTTTACAAACTATCATTCGATTAAATGTTATTCTTAGTAATAAGTTTTATGTGAAACAAACAATATGTGGAGAAAGAATATTTGATTTGTTATTCTATGATATGAATATTCTAAAATTAAACTTTATTTAAAACAAAAATCGGTGATTTAAATTTCTTCAAAGTAAATTTCTACGTATTGATTATTCTATGAAATGATAATATGAGAAACAATTTATGTGAACCGAAATTCGATTAAACAATTAGCGATGAAACAACGCACAACCGTAAAACCAAGGTGCAATCACAGTTGTAATTCACCGCGGAACTGAATCCCTGAATCTATAAACTTTCCGGTCAGACCTCATGCTTATTTGTCGCGCTTCGAACCTTGAGACCTACGAGGAAATTATACTATAATACAAATAGTAATATATACACGTGCCATAAACTCGGGATTACCAAGTTCATGACTCATCCAGTTTCTTACATTCTGATGATAATCTTGTTCAACTAGCTCGTGTTGATGTCCAGTGCTCGCGACAATCGTTACGGAACAAGTTTCAATGTCGCAGTCGTTATGCAATTACTACTGATTCATAATTACGGTGCAATTTATACGATGCACTAACAACGTAAACAATATGCCCAGTAGTACAATCACGAGCATAAATATGTATAGGGATCCCTTCTTAATAATGTTCTTTTTCAATTAACTTTGGCATAACTATTTTGGTATTCTTTGTTTTGCCATAATAATAATTAGCCATATTTTTTGGCTTACAGTTTATGTTGGCATAATTATTATGAAGGCTAATTTGTTGTGGCATAAATGAAATTCGCAAGTTTTACTAGACAAAATGACTACTAGCATAATAGTATTTAGACATACAATCAATAGAAATAACGAAAACAAATTTGAGCTATTTTTATGTTTTTATTTATAATTTTAAACGAAATAAAATTAACGTTTTGTCTTAAAAATGCAATATGTAGTGCTTCAAAAGTTAGTGACAGAAACGAATCGCTGCAAAACCGACTCCACGTCATCTTGTTTGCCCTACCCCAAGAGTGTAATCTAAGCCCGCGTTGACCTTGAGGGGCTAGACGGTGAGCGTAAAACACATCTGCGACGATAAGCTCGCGTGTTACCGCCGGAACCCCACAGCTCCGGAGCCGTGACAGAAACAATGCCTGCTACATGTTACATGCTTGCTTGCATGCTGCATGCTTGCTGCATGTATGGTGTATACCTGTTTACATGTTCGCATGCGGCATGTTGTTGGTAATTGTAGTTGGTATTGGCAATATGTTCAAAACAATTTATTTTTTTAGTTAGCCTGACATTTCACACTTAGTAGAAGGAAAAGGGGGAGGCCTTTGCTCATCCCCCATTCCTTCTACTTTTCTATGTTTTTTTTTGCTTTTCTCGCTAATTAACGAGAAAACAAATATTTTATATAAAAAATAATTTGTTCTCCCTACAATGTAAAGTGCCTACAAATTTCATTCGTTAGTGGGACGAACGGGAATTCATTATTTGTTTTCCCGATCGTCCCACTAATTTTGTTGATGGGACGAACGGGAATAATTTATGTATTATTTTTTAGTCCTATTGGTCCCACCAAATAATTTCAGACTGGTTGTGTGCAGTTTTATTGTTTTGTCAACACTAACCCGACCGGCCTAGTTTAAGGATACTAAAGGGAGATAATGTCAGGTAAACCAATAGGATTTACGCAAATAACACAATGTTATCGGCACTCTCTTGTTAACTAGCGGCACCCCGCCTGCGCACCAGAAAGTAAACGACGAAACAATGATTAAACATTTTATGCACAAAATTATTTAGTGGGACGAATGGCACTTATCTAAGAACATATTTCCATTCTTCCCCCTAAAATCCCGAGTAGGACGATCGGGAACATTATTTTTGTAAATTCCCTTTTGTCCCACTAGGGGGACGATGTCGTTGGGACGAACGGGAATACACGTTCAAATAGTATGCAAAATTCAAATATCGATTACTACTTTCATATAAGACTTATTTCGTATGGCTTCAAAAATACTGTTTTTTGAAACGGAAAACATTAATCAATAAAATAAGAGATAATCATTTTTAAAAGTTCCTGCTTACTACATAGTGCTCGTGAGTGTACACAAGCCTGAGGACACTATGCCGTGTGATTACCGTTATTATGATAGGCCACTATGAATAGGAATATTCACATCGGTATGTTATTGGTACGTTTTTATTTTCAAAGTTGTCGTGTTTATATAATTTTAAACTTAATAGTGTTTAATGTTGGCATGTACTGCTTTTCCAAAAATAAACATATTTTTTGTTAATCTGCACTACTTTGTAATATGTATAGATACCTAAGAATATATATATTTAAGAAAAAGGTTTTCCAAAAATAATTCTCAATGTGAATACCTCAAGGATTATTTACGAATTGTCAACGAAGAGACAGTCAATGAGAGAATTCAATACACAGAGCTACCTTTCACAAAAAGCTTAACTAGGTAGCCAGAGTGCTCGGGACAACGAAATTTCGGAACTAAAGTAAATAAGGGTAATAAAGGTTTAAAAATACCCAGCCCACACGAGAGAAACCGCTTTTATCCTGATTTTGTCAACCCACGGACACGACACAGCTTTTGGAAATCTGGGCTGTTATGGGATGGGACGTCTACCGCCGCTTATACTGTAACTATTTTGTACTAGCATCAATACTTAAACCTATGATTAGTAATACAATAGGTACAGGTATACGAGGCATTGACAATAAACACGACAAGGTAAACAATCATAAAAAAATATAAGATAAAAGCATGCTGGATGTTGCATTAAACCAAACCTAAAGATACGTGAGTATCATACTATCGTTTGAAATATGTCGGCAACATTTTGAATTTTTTTCAAGTCAGGGCTACCTGAAACGGTTTTTCCATTGTGGTTAAACACCTAATGTATTGGGCCTATAAACGTTTCATAAACTAAATAAATCAAATCAAAGTGCAATCAAATTTTCACCACCTGCTTGCCTGCTTGATAGAACTTTACTACTTTACTTACTTAGTAACCAAAAATATAATATATCTCATTAAGCACCCAGTGTTCTTCCTCCTATCTCCTACTTGTTCTTGCTGTGCCCGACAGGGTCCATTATTGTGACCTAAAGAATTACTTCCTTTCCATCTGTGTAAATACATTATGGTACGCAATAAAGAATTGAGAACCATCAGGTGAGATAGTGGTCAAGCGCGGGCCTATAGATAATAAAAAAAAAGTACCATTCGACAAATTGCTTCGCTGCCTCGTCAAGACACAAAGGAATTAGCAACACTTAATCTCACATTAGAATTAGGCCAGTGTCAATTGGAATTGAATCATGGGAATTTCAAAATATGAGGTGGAAACGAAAAAACTGTTTCACGAACCTAGTAACTTTAGTTCGCGGGTCCACCTGTGCTGGCGACAGACATTTCCTCAAAGGAACGTATTACTGGTATAAAAAGCATGTTTAGTCCAGGTCATGTTCTATCGTTCATCCGTCATGCCATGACCAGGTGAGCCTAACATTCTTAAAATTGTCACAAAGTTAATATTATGAATTGTCACTTTCTGACCATTTTACGAATTGTTACGCAATCCATAGATATTTTATCCTACTATGGTTCTGCTAAAGCAGTCCCTAGGTAACACAGCAGGTGTTCATCTATTTAAGGTCCCATTAAAATAGGTGGACAAATTTTTAGACATCATTCAGTTGTTTTTTTTTTAGCTCTACAACAAAATCGGGCAAATACCTATGTATACCTATGCCAGTTTTTGTAATTTTTTATTCACAAACAAAGCCTGTTTCATGAAAGGGGTATTTAGTCTGAACGGCCCAAAACGAATGGAGCGCGTGCCATTCGACCGAAATAGGATGCAAAGTTGGGTAACGTGCCCCGCTGTACCACAACACAAATCGCAGAAGTCTACTACAGAGTTAGTCAAAATTCGGAATGCAAAAATTTGGAAGCCACTTAGTAATGTCATTCACACAGTTTTGTACATAATTTTAAATCCATGCTATAATCATATAGGGGAAAGTAACTGTCTGCCTGCCCGTCTGTGTGTTATCTTTTCATGTCTCAAAACTGAAAAGTTTTCAATGTGCACACTCACATTAACTGAATATATATACACCATGAACTGAATAAAGTTAGAGAATAGTTTTTATTTCGGTAGTACGTTCCCGTCGGTTAATTTCTGAAAAAAATAACAGGTACAAAAATAACAAATAGTACTTTTTTGGTTTAAAACTAAAAGGTATTCTGTTTTAATTTCACTCCAGTGTGGGAACGAGACGGAGCTATAGATGAGGTCTAGCGCCATCTCTTTACTACTCTGGACTAAGATTAAAACAATACTGATTCAAGAAGTAATTGAAAGCCACTTTTACGCTTTTGATAAAAACTTTGTGCTTGCCCTAGGTCTAAGCCATTTTGTTAAAGACAAGGCCAGGTATTCCAGAAATTATAACAACTGTCTTGAAATTATTTAAGCAAATACCTACTCATTTAATTTCTTTTTAAATACCTGCATATCTTGATTTCCTTATAATGCAGTTAACGAGTTTCTTTCTATAATGATACTAGCTGTCCCCGGCATGCGTTGCAATGCACTTTTTACCTACCATATCTACCTACCTGCCATACCCTACCTACCTACCCACCATACCCTACCTACCTACCCTACCCTACCTACCTACCCTACCCTACCTACCTACCCTACCCTACCTACCTACCCTACCCTACCTACCTACCCTACCCTACCCTACCTACCTACCCTACCCTACCTACCTACCCTACCCTACCTACCCTACCTACCTACCTAAAAAGTATCTTATGTCCGTCTTCTGGCTCTAAGCTACCTCCCTACCAATTTTCACCCAAATCTGTTCTGCCGTTCTTGAGTTATAAGTGGTGTAACTAACACGACTTTCTTTTATATATATAAGATTATATCGCTTTTTGATCCGTTACTTGATTAAGGTTTCCATTCCTGCCGGCAGATTCAGCAGAAACCCAATATCCAATTAGTCTTTGTGTTGTGAAGTGTCAAATGTCAAGTGTCATACAATACACGTGCTTCTGTTGTACGACCATACTCAGAAACGCTGTGTTTAAATCACATCGCATTTACTTGAATAAGAGAACTTGCTCCTGAGATTACGTGTTTTTATACAGGGTCGAAGGGACAACGACTCACAAACGGTATTCGGTACATCATTCTGAACCCTCCCACATATAAACTTCATCATTTCATCACCATTTCAGCCCAAAAGACGTCCACTGCTGGACATAGGGCTCCCCCAAGTGTCGCCATATTGACATTTTGGGGGGCTTTGCCATAATCGCCACGCTTGGCAGGCGGGTTGGCGATCGCAGTACGGTTGTTACAAAAGCACAGAGAACGCTGCTGCCCATTATCTGCCAAATCCCTTAGTCGCCTCTTACGACACCCACGGGAAGATATAGGATGGTGCTATTCTTTACATCCGACGCCATACAGAGCTAGAAACTTCATTGTTAAGTCAAATTAAAATCAGCTGTTTCCTACAAAAGTGCAATACCTACAGAGTCAAAATGCAAGGAACCCCTGTTTTTTTTAATACCAATGGAAAATTTACACGTGGCCCCGAGTTCAGAATGATGTACTGAACACGTGGTTACCGTTTGTGCGTCGATGTCGCTTTCACCCTGTATACGACTCGAGGCCATAATTATTAACTTAGCAAATGTGAAATTCAAGCAGTGCTTTTTATATCCCTATATCCAGCAGTGGACGTCTTTCAGCTGATATGATAATGATGATGACGATGATGATGATGATGATGTGCATACGCGTACCCACATGCAACTTTTTTAATATTAATTTCAAGCCCCTAGATAAACTTTTCAAATATTTTATAACAGGAGAGCTGCGCTGCCTCTGAGTAAATAATATTAAATTACAAACAAGAGCAACATGACGCTAATTGCATACTTCAGAACTTTGAAAAATCTAGTAAAATTATTCAGTTCTCGCTTCAAATAAACAAAAAATAATGTTCAGATATAATAGCAGGGAAACCTACCAATCAAAACCTAAAGGTTTGCAGATGATAATAGGTACGTGCTTTCACGAATAAGAACAACATCAATAAAATCGTACATATCATGGTTATTATCTGACACAACTGGAGACCGATTTAAAGGCAGGTAGCTGTTGTATTGACAATCTACCAAATTGAATAAGAGCACATCAGTTTATTATTCCAACAATCGTTGTATGAGATGGGCATGGAACAGCCAATCCAATTACGGACAAAATACACACGGAATGTATTCTAATGCAGCTCCTCGAGGTATCCTGTTTGTTCCATTTCTACTACATTTGCAATTATAATCATATGCCAATATTGTTCACGCGCCCTGTTCCGTAGTATACTTACAAATTGTTCTTGTATTACGAATTTATTCCACGCTTTCCCGTAACCAAAACATAATCCGATCTAAATAATGGTGTTTGTCTTGCATCTTTTCGTAATAATTTGAAGAATAAAACGAAATTCATTCGTTTTATTTTCTAAATAGCCGTTGCCCGTGACCGTCGTGAAATAATTATAAAAACATTACTTCCCAATTTGAAGTTGATTTTGGTATTTTGGAGAAATTCAAGGACTTTTTTTTGCACGTAACAATATTTATTTTTCTAAAACTAAAGTAGCCTAGTATAACATAAGCTATTTGCCAGTAAAAACCCCAGCCGTTTCGGATATTAGCCGGAACAAACAGAGAGACTGACTAAATGAGAAATTATGTGTAAAAGTAGATATGTATGTACGGTATATACTTTCATAATATGCATTCAGTAAAGGGCAATTATTTTGAAAGTACATTAAAAATTCTTCAATTTTATTCCTTTGTACAGATGATGAGTTTTTGTTCTTCTTTTCACTCCAAACGTGTCTCCTGTCATCATCAGACACCGTATCGTATCACAAACACGTCATCTCAAATTGGCGATAATAAACACTTGTTCTTTTTATTTATAGCGGACGTTGAGTATTTGAGCCCCCATTACTGCCGAGCCCCAAGGGTAATCTTTTGCTTGACAGTTATTCAACTGTTCAGGAGCTATATAAATAACTGATAGTTCAAATGTTTCGAAACATTTATAGAAAGGCGAAACTAAACTCCAACTTCATCCATACCGTCCTATCTAAACCCGTTATACTTATAATCTCGACCGGCTTAGCGGTAAGCTGCGTGCACTCGCCGTATTGCTTCCATTAGTAATTGGTTTAAAGTAGATTGTCTTCCGTTATTATTCCTAGGGCGACAATATGATGCTCCTTGAAATTATATATTATGTTGGGGATTGCGGTTGGGTTTAACCGTAATACGGAAATGCGGTACTACAAAATCAAAGTATTATATTTCACATGAGCACTACGTGGGCACTTATAAAACGTCGACAAAACACACAAACTGATACATTTTAATTTCTTTGTTTCAGATGAATAAACCAAGAGCCTAAAGTATATCTATACTACCGGCACAATGACCACCATGAGCTCCATCAGCGAGCTCGTCAACCTGACCGACAACAGCTCGGTCTCCGTGGACCCCACGGGCATCTTCGGCCCTCAGAGGGACTCCCTCTTCATCGTTATACCTATAACTATCATATATTCAGTAATATTCTTTACCGGGGTACTGGGCAATATTTTTACGTGTTTAGTGATAGTTCGAAACAAAAGTATGCATACAGCTACCAATTATTATTTATTTAGTTTAGCGATCTCAGATCTCTTATTACTTATAAGTGGGATGCCTCAAGAAATGTACTCCATATGGTCGAAATGGCCGTATGTGTTTGGACATAGTTTTTGCGTGTTAAGAGGACTAGCTGCTGAGGCGTCAACGAATGCCAGTGTTTTAACAATAACGTTGTTTACGGTGGAGAGATATCTCGCAATTTGTCACCCGTTTGTGTCGCACAAGATGTCGAAGCTGTCGAGGGCAACGAAGCACGTGATGTTCCTGTGGGTGGCGGCGGTGGGGCTGGCGCTGCCGCAGGCGCTGCAGTTCGGGATCCGAGACCACAGCGGCGTCATCATGTGCCTGCAGACGCTAGTCATTATTGAGCACTCCTTTGAACTATCCACGTTCTTCTTCTTTTTCGCGCCGATGGTGCTGATCACGGTCCTGTACTCACTGATAGGCCTGAAACTAAGAGAGACAAACATAAGCAAAGAACAAAGCCAGAAAGACACAGATTTTGACACATCAATGAGAAACTCGCACAAGATCAGGCGGAAACACAGCCAGTCCACAAGGAGGGTCATCAAGATGTTAGGTAAGATTCATTGAACATTGTTTTTAGATTTGTCCTGTCCGTGTATCTGTTCATCGGCTGTTTTTTTTTAATTCTACTGTTGTACATGGTGTAAATAGACGCTTAATGAAGCCGAAAGGCACTTGTTCTCCCCGTTATTGCGATTTTTTTTTTGCTCTGGACCATACCTGGGAACCTTCTAGTTGTATTTGACGTCAAAGTTCCAACTTTTTCACAAGTTTTTTTTAAATGCTAGTTTTTTTATTTAATAACTGTAACTTATACAGGGTGTAACGGAAAGGGTATATACATACTTAAGGGTGTGCTACAGACCGTCAAACTGAACATGTTCCTCCATTGGGTCCATACCTTTGGGTCGAATGGGTATTGAAATTTTGTATGGGGAGCAGATAATTTTTTCGCTTTTACGATGTTTGTCCAATGGAGAAACATGTTCAGTTTGATGGTCTGTAACACACCCTTAAGTATGTATATACCCTTTCCGTTACACCCTGTATACCTCCATGACCTGTTTACTATTCAATGCATCTGTCAGCACAATGTTTTGAGTGCGTTACATTGAGTTTTAAAGTGAAATTTGAATTTCCCCCCCAAAAAAAAAGTCGTTTCCTAGCAATCATTTTTGCGTAGGATTACTTGGTTTGTTGTACAGAATGCTTTGTTGACGGTTTCGTGAAGGGTCAGTTTACACCTCGTATAGCAATAAGTCTCAGTTCGTTTGAATTCAATGCAGAATTGAATGATGGTTGAAAGCATCTACAATTCTGGTGAATCAACGCGTGATAAAGTAACTAAGAAGGTTGATTTCAATGTATAAATAATGCAAAATGGTTGAATACATTTAAATAAATCTTCTTTTTCAGTACCTACGTGACCTTAATTTGCAATACACAATGGAATGAAATGGAATTTTTTTTAAAAAAGTTTAATACTAATTGATTACATATAATTAAAAAAATATTAAAAGATTTGTGAAATGGACAATCACTAAACATTAATTTGGGAATGTCCTTTACACAATGCTACTCTTCTTAGTCTTCTTCTCCATTGCGTTTTAATTATTATCACTAGTAATAAGTTATAAAATATTTGTTTACTACTATGCTGGACCGTTCTTGTCCAAGAAAATTATAATATAAGCTTCTACACGATGTGAACTTATCCCTTAGGGTGGTTACAGATTAGTGTATTTTCGGCGTGTATAAGGTCAATTTTTGTCGAACTTACGGATGATTCATCGCTGTACAATTTTAAAACGGTAACGTTTCATCCGCGAATGAAATATTTTGCGAATGAGTAGTCACCTAAGTCATTTTAGTAGCGCGTGTGTGCGACTCGTACTAGCGTTGTTGCGCTTATAAGCTCGTATAAACGCGAGCCGTGAGAGATACTGTCATTTTGCTACTGACAAAACGCACTGGTTCAGCGGCCAAAACAGAAATGCCGCGTATACGCGATTACGATTTTTGTAGCGCAAAATGAGGCACAAATGTTAGCGCGTAAAAAGAATCAAGCTTATACGCACCGAAAAAACGCTATTCTGAAACCGCACTTACAGAATGACCTAAACCTTATTTTGCCTTTTATTGACTCATAATGAACCTAATATTTGAATGCCCATGTGACGGTAAAATATGGATAACCTTATTATAATCGAACATCTATGTATCTATTACCCATGTTTGCAAAGAAATAAATGATTTGATTTAATTTGAAATTAGTATTTGTATCTAGGAAATCAAAGCAAAGTAAACTTAAAAGACTAACTACTTCCTTACCTACTGAAATTGTGTATAGATAAGTACAAAAAATGTCTATCTCATCCTATGGAGTTCCGACATGATCACATACAAAAAATGAAAAAAAACGTAGAAAAATGTAAAGAATCGTCAAACAGGAAGTGTGCGCAAGAATTTCTTTGAAATTGTACAAGGTGTTGTTTTGCATCCTCGTCAAATTCATGGAGGTAACTATGCTAATGATTCTCGACCCGAATCGATACTAAAATGGGGTGTTTTTTTTTATTTTTATTTATTTATGGAAGTTGTTAAGTGTGAACCACGCTTGTTTTGAACGCGGCCCGTGTAATCCTCGCCCTATAACCTCGCTTACACACAAACAGAAACGGGTTGCACTCCGGGAGTGCCGGCAGAAGTGAAAACTTGAATATTGACGCATTTTTGATATTTTGGAATGGTTAGGGAATAATTTTGCACGAATTGCTTTAATTAATAGTATAAAAGTACTATCATTCATGTGGTAAAATAAAAAATTCATTTATTGCGCTATCGTACACAAACATGACAATTTATATTACTTAAATATTAAACACTTCAGAACTATTACAATCCGTCTTACAAATTTCACCTCTTCGGAGAAACCGAAGGTTTTATTTGTGCATACCCAAACTCAATGACAGATGTCATAAAGTTCAGATTCCTTCGTAACCTAATGTCAATCCGTTCGATCAGGACACGTGACACAAATTTTACCCATCACAAAAGTGCACAAAGCCGCTAAAGAAGTTTTCACTTCAAAAAAAACTCAAACGATTATTCGATAATTTCTTAAGCTACGTTACGCTACTAAACCACGTTAAGGAGGTTATTCTGAAACACTGACAAATTTAAACAAAAAAAAAAACGGTGTTTTTTTTATTTTGTGACAACATCCTGAATTTTGACGAGGATGCAAAACAACACTTCGTATACTGTTACCGTGTTGTTGATTTTTAATAACCGAACTTTAGGTTTTTTAGCACGTTGTCCTATCGCTCCCGCGTCTGAATCTGAAGTTGTTGCTGCATTATCATGTTTCTTCATTTTAAAAACTTAATTATATTATAGCACATTTGAGAATAGAACGAGACTATCTAAAATTATCCGGCAACAGGTTTCTATTCAGATCAAAGGCTCTAGAAAGAGGAACGTAGTATTCTTTTACGAAATATCTTGGAATACTACAGCCCTATGAAAAACGATAGTTCATACCGCTCTCCTAAATTCATTAAATCACATTCCACGTGGATCCCAAAAATAATACGACAAACATTTATTTCTAGATACTAACTTCCATAACAGTGACGCATCGAGACTAGAAATAACTCAGATTTTCAATTCCTCCATGGGCCAAGTTCACAAAATGTTATTGTTGCAACAGATGTGGCTGTTATTAAAATATCTACGGAGTATTTATAGTTGCCTTCGATTAATATTGAAAGTTCCGGTACGGAACTTTTCATAACATTCAGTTTTGCTTTCTATTGTGACTTGACTGTGCATACCAACCATTGGGATATTACACGCAAAGGGATTAAAAATAAATCTTCAGTTAGAAAACTTTAGTACACGCCCGTTTATCAGCGTTATATCTGTATTTTTTTTCTGAAGCAATGGAGTAATGCGGTGTCATTGTAGCTTGTTATATATTGTTACTACAACTGTACTTATAATATAACTAATAAGATACACAGTTAACCAAAGAGAAGCTAAAATAACATTAAAACATCAAGTGCTTCTACACAAAACTAGAATATTAAAAAACAATACAATTTACACACACTACATACATATTTACAGAATACATTTTAGAAGGCCAGCCGTAACTTCGCAATGTCACCGATTATACCAAGAATTGCTAAAATCCACTCTCTAACATAGTGGTTTTTTCGCTGTAATTAATGAGTACATTATAACATTGTTGTATTCCTCCCACACACCAATACTACAAAAAGCAAAGAAAGATTTTCCTGTCCAATTAAATACGACAGCTTCTAGGGATTTATTTTTAAAACTTTGTGCCTAAATTAATTATGTAGACAGAGTACACAGGTACACATATTTTATTAATTGTGTGTGTAAATATGATATCATTTTATTAGCTTGTTATAGCGTGAAACAAAATACTGCTCTCCCTGTTTGTTATTGTTCAATTGTTCATAATTATGAATACACGGAATAATACCCGCCGTACTACCGACCCGACCCGCGTCCGACCCGCCCAAGCTCAATAAGTGTTTATTTATTTATTTATTTTATCACAAAATCTACAGCTCTTTACAATTTTATCCTTAACTATTTTAACCATATAGTTCGGTACGGGCCCCCCCGGGCTCGACGAACAAACCTCCGCTGGGTTGGTATCGGCCCCGAAAGGGGCTGGCAATTAAGTCATTCGTCAACCTCATAATATATGCAAATATTTAATTTTCTGATTATCAAATACTATGAGTGTGCGTTAAATAAGAAAGTTGGATAAAAATTTCATATATCAACGCCATTAAAACGTCTGTAAATAGCGCGCAAGTATCATAGTTTACCCTTATAAAATTCAAGTGCATAAATACGGTCATCGCCATTTTGACGGCTGTGCTGGTCGAGGCTAAAAATCATAAAAATTGTGGTTTTCGAACATTCGAGCTCAACTATATGGACAATAATCAACTCGTCATTTAATTATGCGGTTAATTCATCCATAGTTCAATTTAAATAAGCAGTGGTAATGATGAATTTTGAAATCTTAAGTCGAAGTTTCGCGCCAATCGTGCGTGTTTACATTTTTATTCTTCACATACACACACGCGTATAGATTCGGTAACAAACATGACAAATATCATTCCAAATATTATAAACCGCATGAAAATGCCCAGATCTTAGCGTTATTTACTAATACGGGACTAATAACACATAATATTCATTACCACCGCTCAATTTGTATTTTGAAATAGACGACCATTTTTTTTTTAAATTATTGTGATGTGTGAAAGCGATTATTCCAATCGATTATTTTTTTGTAATCTTCGATCAACTCGAGTAATTAAATTGAGAAATTTAAGAAATCGATTGATGAAAATTAAAATAAATTTGTTTTAACCGTAAAATACAGTAAATATTTATTATAATGTGTTTTAGGCTTTTATAATGGTAATCTTAATTATTTTTCGTACATTCCGACCCAACAATAAACAGCACGGACTGATATTATGACTAAATTCGCGCCGATTTTTTTATCCATCTCAAAATTTAAATTTGGAATTCGTTCGCTGTTCCAATTTATATTGTAGGCATTTAAATTTACTAATAAAGATAAATTTATTGTGAATTTTGTTTTGAACTATCTGAAGATTGGTAGAATGCACAGGATCTCGGTAGGAATAGTAAAAAAAAAAAATATGTAGTTTGACTATGTTTAGGAGGTTGGGTTGGATAATGGGTATTTACTCTTTACTTTATTTATCAGCCTGGTTTGTCCCACTGCGGGTAAAGCCCTGCCCATGTCTTTCCAATTTCGTTTATCTTTTGCCTTCACCGTCCAATACTTTTAATCGACAATATTTTTTAATACGTTCTTAGATAGGCTAGGTTTAGGGATAGCTACCCCAAAAATGAAAAAGAAACCATTTTAAACAAAACTATCCAAAGTATACGGTAAGACTCCCGAGTAAGAGTCTTACTCGTATATTTTGTAGATTCTTGATGGTTCTGGTTCATATCTATTGCTGTTCATGGCTTCATTCAAGTGACTTGGCCCTCGGCCTTTCATGGATAACCTGAAAATGGCAGATTTAAAAAAAACGTGTGCGTTTCGGGACGCTCGTCAGAAGTGATAACTTAAACTAATCTAAGCCTGCTGCCGTATGCGTTAGAGAAAGGGAAGCCACACAGAGTGGTGCCGTAACACGTTACGTTACGAAGCGGTTTAACCTCCCAAGAAGTTATCACTTCAAAAACCTTTTTAGACTAGACAGTGAACCGCTTTGAAACAATAAACTAATGTTCCTTGAAACGGCTTATGAATTGCCAACCATCATCATCAACTGTTGGGGTCGGCTTCCAGTCTACCCAGATACAGGTGCATAACCGTATTTTAAATGGAGCGACCTGCGACTGCCTATCTGACCTCCTCTAGCCAGTTAGTACCTATCGGTTAGTACGATACCCCTTGGTAAGACTGGCTGTCATACTTTCGGGCCACTGACTAGCTGTAACATAACAATAACCCCAGCATACGATACACAATCTTGGAAGAATAAATATAATTTATCCTGTTGGCTCATAATAATTATTTACTATGCCTTCCAAGATCCTGGGCATTCTTTAACCAACCTTCAGATATTATTACACAATAAAATTCTTAAAATGTTATCTAGTAAAATTAAAATACTAATTTTAAATAATGAGAATTGCGAGCGCATTCTTTATTTAAATTTATAATTAAAAAAAAAATTGTCTGGAATTAAGCCTAATCATTAAAATGTTACTTGTTTTTTTTTGGGAAAGTACTGTCTTCTGTTGTTCTTTTTACTTAGTAATAAATCTCCTTCCTATGAAGTCAACGTTCATTAATTAATTATAAGATACTTTTGGTCTTATATTTACTTAATGAAATTATTAAAAAAGATAGGTTAATAAGACCAATTTTAAAATTAAATAAATAATTGTTCAAAATAATACTTATGAGTTTTTATTCAGTCTCAACTTTTTTTTTCAAACTCGATTTAATTGCGATTATCGATTAGGCTGAATGCAACAAATTAATCATTTAAGAAACCTGCGTTTTCGGTCAGCACTAAGAAGTGTTATGTTACAACACAGTTTTCAGTAATATTTGTCTAGACTTTGATTGGGTTTTTATATGAAATTGTGTGTGAATAATGGCAAAAATAAGAACGCAGATAGAATGTTACTGTTTTTATTTTGCCCTTTCGAATTGTTTTAGCAAACGATTAGCATGCCTATGTACATTATTTCCAGCGCATCTAAGATACCTACTTTTTGGAAGGGTGTAGTAATATGTATTTTACACATATTTGGCAATAGACTGACTCCGTTTTGCCGACCTCAACACTATACTGAAGATATTAACCTCAAATTTATCGTATATAACAGATCCCGTGACATATTTTTCACAATAAAATCGAACGCTGAAAGTTGATGAAAATTTCGTAAAATTCATGACAATTCTCATCACCCCGCCGATTCAGCTGATGTGTCATGTGTCAAAATCTTGTCGGGCATAGTGGTTCTTATCCTACAGCCAATTAAGGATTTACAATTTAACATCTATACATAGCTTAAAATACAGCGTGGGTGAGTGTGTGGGAGTGTGCCTGAGGAGTTGAAAGTGGGTGTGTGCTGTGTGAGTATGTTATAGTGGTGTGTGGTGATTGTCTGTGATTGTGTATTTATTTATTTCGTTTAGATGTATTTGTCTGTTCGTCACAAACTGACGTTATTAACTGTTTCCTGAATAAACCTTTCTTAGTATTAAATATGTCAAGATGAGAGAATCTTTTGTTATAATTACTTAGCGTCCTACCAATGACTGAGTTTTGAGCGTAGTTTGTACCACTGTGTGGTACTTCGAATAACTGCGTGTGCCTGGTCCGTCGAGACGGCGCACTTAATCTTGTAACTAAATTATTTAAAACGGTACTGTCAATATTCCCATTACAGATGTTATAAAGAAATATCATGTCCAGAACCATACGTCTGTTCTCAGCCATAATCATGAAGGTTCCCTAATAATGTCATAGGAACCCCGATATCATTTAAGAGCTGTCGATAGATATCCACGAAGTTATACGGATATGTTGATTTTTTATTCAACCCTCATTTACATGTATGAACGGCCACCCCTATTTTTTATAATTTATCATCACTTTTATTGAGCGATTCATAGAAGACACCTAATTGCATCTGTCTGGTTCTAACAGTTTCGAAGTTAAATGCCTGTGACATACGGACGGACTGACAGACAGAGGGACAGGGCGAATCTCGGGTTCCGTTTTAGCCATTTAGCTGCGGTTCCCAAAAAAAATGCTACGCTGATACCTTAATGATGATAACACATGATCTTATCTAATTTTTTTACAGTGGCAGTTGTCGTGGCGTTTTTCATTTGTTGGGCGCCATTCCACGCTCAGCGGCTGATCTATATCTACGGAACCACGGAGAACCATCTAGCACGATCACCAATCCTGCTATCAGTGTACTCGTACATCACATACATCTCTGGGGTTTTCTACTACCTGTCAACGTGCATCAACCCGATATTCTACCACATTATGTCCAATAAGTTTAGAGACGCTTTCAAGGTAACTATCAATCAAGACAATAAAAAATATTGACCCAGCAACTAAATCAAGCAGGGAGAGCAGCGGTGGCCCAGTGGTGGCAGCCCCAACTTACGAGCAGTAAGCCGTGGGTTCGAACCCAGGCAGGCGCATTACTTTGTGTTGTTTATTTCATCACCGCTGCCCTCAAAAACGGTGAATGAAAACATTGTGAGGAAACCGGCATGTCTTAGAACTAAAAATTCGAAGACATATGACATCTACCAACCCGCACTGGGCCCGCGTGGTGTATTACAGCCCCCTCTCTCTCATAGAGAGGAGGCCTGTGTCCAGCAAACATGTGGAACATTATAGGCTGATGATGATGATAACGATGATGAACTAAATACTACTCAAATCAAGTGGTTTCCACAATATGCTGGGCTGGCATGCTAAAACAAAAACTGAATTAGCAAGAAAATAACGATTATAACCAACTCATTAATTGGAATTTAATTTCTAGCTTAATTGGAAGAGTAATACTGTTAATTTCCGATCACAATGAATTAACTTGAAAAAATTAGTAATAAATTGAAGTCATATTATTGAGTATTTTTTATTATGCAACCAAGTCTGAGATCGCGAATGAAAGTGTACACTTACATCGAAAAAAAAAGATGGGATAGCAGCAGTACCTACCTACATTCATGTGGAATATCACTCACTTGTATTTCAAGTGAACAGTCAAAGACTTCGTGAAAATTGAAGTTAGCAGACACTCTGTTTCAGAACTCAATGAAGATGTGGTGCTGCCGCTCTATCGAGAGAACCGGGTCCAAGCGCTGCTCCTACACGGCCATGGCTTTCCAGAGGAACCCTACGTCTAGCGGTACTGTCCACTCAGGTTATTTTTCATCGGCATTTTTATTTCCTTCAAACTAATAATAAACTGTGTAAAAACAACCTTAACGAAGCCAAGAGCCGCTTTTTCTTCCCATCATCATAATTGCGAAATATGTTAAAGTAACCATACCTGGGAACCTTCTAGTGACGGAGATATTCAAAGTCACAGTTATAACTTTTTCGCCCTTTTTTTTAACATAATTATATCACGGTATCTGAAGAAACTAGAAGCATTCTTAGATTGCATCAAAATGTAGCTGGGTATACCTATAAATCATTGAATATATGATTCATGAATTGGTCTATGGTACGATGATTTACTGTAACCGTCAAGTCGAAGCAAGATGAAATTAAAAAAAATAACGTAAACGACTCTAAACTTGATTTTAAGGCTAGTAAAGTCTTTTCAAAACGCCTTTAAACCATAGTCTAAGATATTGTCTAACATTTGAACGAAAGTTTGCAACATCATACCTCGATTTTTTTTACAACTTAAATCAATTGACTTAAACCTTCATATGTAAATGTTACTTAGTTCTCGATTCATACAGGTAAGTCAATAACTCGTTGACTGCGTGTACATAACCAATGCATTGCAGGCTGTATGTTCGTGTTTCGTATTATGTTGCGTTGTGTGCAGCAATCACACCAGCAGCTGTCGAGCAACCTTTTAATATATACAAGGTGTTGTTTTGCATCCTCATAAAAATTCAGGAAGATGTCACAAAAGACATAAATAATCAATTTTAATTACGGTACTTACTTAATTATTACTAAAAGCTCCTTTTTGTTGTTGTTTAAATTTGGCTGTATTTCAGAATAACCCCCTTAACGTGGTTAAGGGAATAAGAAATATCAAATAAACGTTTGAGATTGTTTGTATGTGTGAAAGCGCAGTTAAAGGGTGAGGAACAGACGGGCCGCGTTTAAAACACGGGTGGTTCACACTTACCGATTTCCGAAAATATGAAAAAAAAACCTATTTTATTATTGATTCGGTTCGAGAATCAGTAGCATAGTTACCTTATTGAATTTGAGGAGGATGCAAAACAACAGCTTGTATATTTCTCTTGTATCGTAGGTGCATTTACAAACATTTAAGCTAACATACACAAACAGCCAGACTCGGAACAACTATTTGTATACTATTCAAATATTTGTTATAAGAAATTTGATGAAAGTGCATTGTTAAAATTTCAAGTATGTCCACCTCTACCTTCCACGGCCTTCTTCATGAATGACCTTCATTGACTGACCAGACTCGAACTTGCACGTATTCGTCCAAAACTTCCATCTATCCTCGGTATTTAAAAAAACCGTATTCAAGGTACATTATTACATACCCTTCTTTAGATGAATATTATGTATCCTGAATACTGCTTTCTCGGAGTACATGTACCTAGGTATTTACTGCACCAAATCTAGTACATATAACAACAATTTATAAACACGATATCTGTAAGATCGTGTGGTATTCAAGTACCTACCTGATATGACTTAATGATCAAATTACTTTTACCAGCTACAATATCCGAAGCTATATACTATAGCAATACGTGACGTTAGGTTTCAAAGACTTGCCATAATAATGATTTGCTACAACACATTATTAATTGATCTACTGTTCCTCCGTAATAAAAATAAAAACAAAATGTCATTATGAGACTTGATAATTGGAAAAACAACAACATTTTAACTAAAAATTAATAACTTTTCACAGGTAATTCACTGAGGAATTCCTTGCGAAACGAGGCGAGCATCCGCAACAAGATGAAAGGCCAGGATTTCAGAGACCGATGCGTACTCACTGTGCACGTGTGCCACAACGGCAGGACGATCGTCACGCCCCCTGTGCACGACTACAGGACCTGCAGCAGGGACTCCTTCCAACAATCACTCAAAGGAGAAATCATTAATAACAAAAACGCGTACTTAGATACAGCCATGCGACTAGCCAATGAGAAACGAAGAACTTGCTCGCCAGTATGCTGCCCGTACCCCTCATCACCGACTGAAACTATCGCGGTCACACCCGACCAGTAGTCTTTCAGAAGGCATAACTCGGCGGACGAGCCGAAGAAATATCTCAAAGAGATCAAATTGAGAATTACGCAAAGTGAGAAAGAATACGGACAAAATTCTTTCTGAATTGTGAATGTGAAGTTTTAAACTAAGCAACAAAAAGAGAACAAATTGTCAATTTCTTTACGTCGAACTGTAAATATGTATGTAGACCATGTAATGGCGGACAAGATATCGATTTACAATAATTTCCTGTGAGTAATGTTCTCTGGACTAACGAAACTAAGTATAGTAATATTACAGTTTTCATGTTGTTATGGATTTTAATATAGTATGCCTAGGTAAGTTTTCAAGAAATATTTTCCTAACAGATCTGGTAGAGTTATTATGACTCGTAGTGTAGTAATATTTGTTGACAGGCTCTCAATTAAAAAATCGGTAAAATCAGTACCCATTTTTATACTTTTGAATAAAATGTTACTAATTTCAATTAAATGTTTCCCAGTGAGTGAACCTTTTTGGGAGAATTATGTAAATAGATCTGATCTGAACTCTTTGCGACCTCATAACTAAAAATAGTTCCCCGATGATCTCCTTATGGCTCGAATATATCCTGTGGATATTCCTGTTAGTTTTAAAGGGTGTTACTACTAGTCTGATAAATTTTTGTAAATATAGATTTTTTGTGAAACATCTACCTAACTCTTGAAAGAGCGTTTGCAAGTGAGCAACTAACAAAGAATGAACTATTTTCTCTTGATTCACACATAATAGGGCCTCAGAATGTAAAGATGAGCTTTAATAAGTACAGGCATATTTATCTTGGACGATAATTTTTTGCCAAGATTTTGAATATTTATAGAATATTAATTTTGGCTAAGAACAAATAATAATTATGTGGACTTGATATGAAATATTTTTGTGAGTAGCAAAATACTATTTTTTGTATTTTTCCATGTACTTGTCCCCCGTGTAAGTATTAAAAATTTTCATTCAAGTTAATTATTATTATTACAAATTCCGTTATTGCTAGGTTGGCACTGCCAAAAATGAAAAGTGTTGTAGTAGTATGTAATAAGAAATTTTCGGAAAATCGGTAAGCTGTAAAATGGGTATGACATTTTAACGTCTTTTAAACAGTAAAAATAAGGATTGCAATAATCATGAACATCGATCAACTAACTTGAAACTTCTCTTAGATACAGATAGATGTAAATTCTACGTGATCCATTTGTGAGGGTGTTTCCAGATGACTTAAGAGGGAACAAAGCTTGCGAGCAATATGCAAAATAGGTTCTTGAAGAAACTATTCTCACCGCCTTGCTATTGCCCGTCCCCGGAGAGTGCGATAAGGACAGCTGCAGCTTACAACAATAATCGAACAAAGAGATCGACGTTTCGTATTCCCCATTTTTCTCCTTGTAAACTGGCCCTATTCAATAATTTTTGACGGTAACATTTTATGAAACTCTCTCTCGTACTCGTACTCGAACTCGTAGGTCTAAAGTTTTAAAAAAAGAAAAGAAGAGATATGTAGAAAAGTTTTAAACATAAAAGAAATGACATTTCTTTGACGTTAAAAACTTTTCTAATTTGTCTGGTAGTCCTCGCACCACGGCGTTTAAAATGAGGCTTAATTAGGTTTTAGGTAATTTTTTGTGGGTCATTTTTTCTTTACTAATTAGTTGCTGAAAAAAAACGAGATGACCGAGACGTGTCTACATCAAACCTTGATTTTACGAAACAAAAATGAAGAAAAAAGGGGAATACGTTTGTATGGAGAAGCGCTGCCCCTGTTCCCTCTTAAGATTGCAAAGCAAACTGGTCTCGAGCCGATTTCGACCGCATTGTTACGAACATCTTCATTTCCCGAACGTCATCTGCGAGTAATTAGGACATCCTAAGGGACACAGCTTAACTGAACCTCTAATAAAAGATCATTTTCATTCTTATTTTTATTGCCTTTGGTAGTTATCGTATTTTATAGAAATGTATTTTCATCTTTTTGGGAGAAGGACTTGCATGCGAGTCGACAATGTAAGACTGAGATTAAGAAAGAAAGTATGTAGTATGTTTCACCTAAAACACGAGAAAATGTACTTACGTAGGTACTTGGTATTTTTCACATTTCTTAGTGATTGTTTTTTTTTTATAAATAAGTAGTTATACTTCATATCTCTGTAATTAACCAACAATTATTTTGTAAATAGCATTATTTTTAAATGATTTGAATTTATTTTACAGGCTGTTAAGGTAAACACCGTTGTCACTAAAACCATAGGTATAAAACAAATAATAAAGAAACTAAAACCATAAAAAAAACGTTAGTACTTTCTTTCAAACATTTTAAAAAGTTTCTGTCCGACATGGTCCGTAAATTCGTAGATGCGCCCGAGTGACGTCATCACTGCAAAGGTCGCCGCCCGTCCTACCCTACCCAACATTCCAAAAAGAAAAACATACTTTTTCTGGCTACGGACAGGAAAAATACCTACCTTATGTGTTGTGTGACGAGTTCGAAGGTATAAGTTAGATTTAACAAGGTATAAAAAAAAATAAACTCAATTTTATGGAACACTAATTACTGGTTTATTGGTTAAATTTGCACTGATTGAATATCTACACTTACATTAATCGCAAAAGCTGTTCAAAATGGGGTCCATTTTCGGCCACGCATACGTCTGCATGTTTTCTCAAATTGTACCGCACTCTAGTAAACACAACAGTGTCATTTCTAAGGTCTCTAAACGGACTACGAATCCGCTTCATTTCCTCCCAAAGATAAAAGTCCAGAGGGGTAAGGTCGGGCGAACGCGCCAAGCCACTGGCCCTCCACGGCCAATCCATCGCCCAGGAAACTCCTGATCCAGAATAGCCCTGACTTGCAGCTGAAAATGTGGAGGGGCTCCGTCACGTTGGTAGTAGAGGTTTCTTAGGCAACAAAGAGCCACATTTTCCAACATCCTGTCGAATACATGTCGTAAAAATAGCCATGTACGACTGTGCTTTTAAATAGCCGTCAATAAACTAGGGTCCGCTGCGAGCCGAAGCGTCACGTGCGCTCGCTAACGAGAGAGCTGACAGACTGAGGTGAGGGAGGGGTCGCAACCCGGCGTCGTAAGAGCTGTTTTTCCCGCGCTTGTGCCCTTGCGCATAGGGTGAAATACTTTTCATGAAAATGGAGATAATACTTTTTTAAATGTTGTTATTTTTCATAAAATGTACGTTCTATTGATGAAACCAAAACACTAGGAACAAGGATAACGGTGTTTACGCTTAACGAGATATATATATATGATGCATATTTATGTATTCAGGCTGCTGTATACATAAATATGCATTATATATCTTGTTATTTACATAATAGAAAGATATTCCTTAATTGCATTTTAAATGTTTTGTTTGTGTGAAAATTGCAAATCACGTAATTCTATAAATTTGGCTATTTTATGCAATACTTTTAACATTTTCTATTTTTTTTTTACATCGCTTTGAATTCTCGGTACGGTGGTAATGGTATCGAATTACTCGGTTTCCTCGAAAGGGTCTTCCAGCTTTCAGCTTTACCTGTATTAAGGGGGAGCCAAAGCAAGGGGCAAAAGAATCTCTTACATATACTTTGCATGAAAGCGTCCTCAAACGAAACCATTAGTACACGATGGAAGTCCTTACTCCAGGTACCGTACCTAGTTGATTTGATATAAACGAACACTTAGCCCGGGAGAACTGGATGTCGAAATATCATGATCCATAACATTTGGGATTTACAGTTTCAAAAAGTGCTGTAAAATATACCTTCGACAGCTTTACAGTTTCAAAAAGCACTATAAAATTTACTTTTGACTATAAATTTTGAAACACGAACAGAACCATTGAAGAAAACTTAAACTATACCATGTGATATGCCTAAGACAAGTTTTGTTATTTTTTTACTATTAAGTATATTTGAAAGTAAATGTTTTGTTAACGAATTCATCTAATTGTATTTTTCTAAAAGACATATTATATGCAATTAGAAGACCAAAAGATACATAATTATATTGTATGATTAAAACAATAATAAAGCGGGTAGATTTTGTTCATTGTTTGTCTTGTCTTTTATTTATATATCCATATTATTAGAACCTTCCCGAATTTTTCAAGCAGAGATCTAAATCAGAACGACATTTTATCAACGATAATGATATAAGTTTTTAAACTGACATGGTCACTAACACTATCAATAACACTAGTAACGTCAGTTTATCCGTGATCATGGCGTTTGCAACAGCGCCGAAATATCGGGAACTCATAACAAATAATAAACATGGTAAATATCCCGTTACTAGTGTTATTGATAACGATAATGATGTTGACAAAGTCAAGAAAATATATACAGGATGTAAGGGACAGCACTCTCAAATTTACAGGGTGTTTTCAGCTCCTTATTTTTAATCATATTCTACCAGTTTTTTTTCGGTATGACTTATGCCTATTTCAGAGCGAAACCGGCGGTGGTTGTGTGCGCCGGTCGCTCGTTTCGATTTCCAAAAACTGGTACGATAGCGCAGATTTTTTTTTTGTGAATGGCATCTCGCAGTTCAACCTAGGAGGTTGTCGTCTGCTTAACCGGACTATCCTGTGGGTGCCTTAAGAGCAAGGCGTTCAGCCAGGGCATAAAAACTTACAAACTAAGCGACTACACGCTAAGGGCACTCCCTGTGGGGTTCGAGCCTCGGCTTAGGGCGTCGCTGGGGGAGGACTGCAAGGGGACAGGCTGGATATGAATGATATCATTTTTTAGGGGCTGATTTAAAACTACTGGCATAGCATCGCGGGCTGGCTCGAGCGAGGGTCGGGGAGGACATGGACCGAGACGTCGCGACGGACCTCGACCGCGAGGTCGGAAAGACGGCGGTTTGTGTCTGAATTTTTTAAGAGTACTAGTCTCTTTACTGCTCTCCTGGAGGAGTGTGATAGCATCATCGGGAGTGACGAGGGTATGCCTCGGATGGCGTACTGTACTAATGCGCGAGGGTTCGTAACGTTCGGCCGCTGCGATCAGGGGATTACGGTGTTTAATGGCGTTATCGAAGAAACGCTTCGAAAGACGTTTCATAAACTGAAAGACGGTGGGCATTGCACTTGAGTGACAACTTGCTTTTTGCCAAAATCATGAAATGAAGCCTACCCATAGCAAAGGCAGCTCGGTCGCGAGCTGCTTTGATGTGTGCCGCGATTGACAGGTGGTTGTCAAGTAAAACTCCTAAGTATTTGGCTTGCTTCTCCCAAGGATTACCGTACATAGTGATCGGGCTGAGCGCGGGTGGCTTATTTTTACGCGGTTAAGGAAAAAAGCTGCCTGGCTCTTGTCGGCGTTCACCTCGATTCTCCATTTCCGGAACCAAGCGCCTAAGAGGTTGGTTGAGGTTTGGAGGGTGCTGTAAATAGCGTCGTGACTGCGGCCAGTGTAATAAATGGCCGTGTCGTCCGCGAACAGGGCTAACTGAGCCTTCTTGGGGATGTCACTGGTGAACAGAGTAAAGACAAGGGGAGTGACGACGGAACCCTGAGGGACTCCGGCTCTAATGGGGTGGGGGGAAGACAGTGCCTTCCCGATGCGATAGCGGAAGGTGCGATCCGACAGAAAGTCTCGTAAGATGAGCACGAGACGGTCTGGCACTCCCAGTTTGTACAGCTTATATCATAAGCCGTTGTGCAAGACTTTGTAGAAAGCCTTTGCTATGTCGAAGAACAACCCACCTGTCATCGTTCCACGCTGGAAGCCAGCACTCAAGTGCTCTACGATACGGTGGGCCTGTTGGATGCAAGAGTGTCCAGTCCTGAAGCCGAACTGCTCGCGTTGCAGCTGCCAGAAGGCTAGGTGGGTAGGCTCGAGTTCGCTAAGCGTCTTGTCCAATTGATCTTAACGATGCTCACTAGTGCGCTTCTTTACAGCATGCTGTAAATAACGCATGTGAGCTTTGTTCGCGTCGCAGGGAAAGTTGCGTAGGCACGGATGGCCGCGTTCTTCTCGGTTATCAGTTCACGTACGTCAGCGGGTAGAACCCAGCGTTGATCGCTCATTGCTGGGACTTCCCGTGAGCAATCCTTGAGTACGGATTGCACGTGTTCTGTAAACGAGTTGATGGCGGCCGTCGTGTCTGCGACTGAGACTATGTGGTCGGGGATGGCCTCCAGGTGAGGCGACGTGGTGGATTTCAGCTTTTCGCTGACTTTCCTCCAGTCGGTTATCACTTGGGTCGGCGGGGGCTAGCTGGGGTCAGAATGACCCGAGCGGGGAACTAAGTGCATGAGCACTGGTCGATGGTCTGAGTTAAGCTCATGTAAAGTCTCGATGGAATGCAACTTAAGGTTGACATTCTTGAGTAGCACTATATTGAGTACGTGCAGACGTTGGTCGGGGTCGTGGGGGTAGTGAGTGTGCTCCATAGGAGCGATGGGATCGAAATTGAGGGACTCGCCCAGGTTATACACATGTCGTCCTCTTGGCGAGGTCGTCGTGCTGTTCCAGGCGGGGTGTTTGTATTAAAACAACATAATTTAGTGAATTTCAAACGAACCGGTTTATTCTACTCAACGTCAGCACACAGAGAGAAGATAGAGTTACATAGACAACTACCACAACACAGACAATTATTTGATGTTACCAGTTATAAACAATACATATTTCTAACACCCCAACTACAGCAAATAAACAAAACTTCTCAAAAAAACAATAACCTATTAGTATTCTATGACTCTATCATACTAACACCTAAACCTTCAATACATTTGCTGTGTTTTACAACATTTAAAGCCTTGGTAAGAACATCAGCTGGCATATGAGTTGTTGGCAAATATTCTAAATTAATAATCTTGTTGCTAACTGCATCTTTAATAAAATGATATCTAATGTCATTGTGTTTACTTTTTCTATGACAGTGAAGTTGGTGGCAAATTATGTAAATTTGCCACCAACTTCTGTGCACTCTGACTGTCATTATATAATTGCACGGCACACAGACTACCAGTAAGTTCAAATAATAAAGATCTCAAATATATGGCTTCTTTACACGCTTCAGCCATAGCCATATATTCAGATTCCATGCTCGACAATGCTACTGTTCTCTGCTTCTTACTTTCCCAGGAAATAGCTGTCCCTGACATCACAAAACAAAATCCTGTATATGATTTTCGTGCAAAAGTATTACTTGGCCAATCGGCATCAACATAGCCAATAAGTTCAGCTGTTCCCTTTACAAATTTTAAACAATAACTCTTAGTTTTCTTAAGATACCTAAGTATTCTTTTTGCATAGTTCCAATGAACATTAGTGTAACACTTATTGAATTGACTCAGATAACTGACACAAAAAGAGATATCTGGTCTTGTAAGAACTGACAGATACATAAGACTTCCAATTAATTGTTGATATGGAATATCTCGATCGCAATATTCAGACTTAACAATATCTAATTTACTTTCCATTGGAGTACTAGCCACTTTGCAGTTTAACATATTAAACTTCTCCAATAACTGAATTACATATTTTTCTTGATCTAAAGTAATAACATTGGACTTTTTATCAATGTTTAATCGCATACCCAAACATTGTTTAACTTGTCCTAAGTTTTTAATCTTAAACTTAGAACTCAATTCTGAAATTAACTTATCAGCCTCTTGTTGATTATTAGAATAAACAAAAAAATCATCAACATACAAAGCAATTACAACTTTAACATTATTATTAATCTTGGTAAAAACACATGGCTCTAAACGACTCTTTTTGAAACCCAGTTCAAATAAACATTGCTCTACCCTCTCATACCAAGATCTTGATGATTGCTTAAGGCCATAAATAGCTTTATTTAATTTAACAATGACCTTTTTCTTCTTTATATCACAAAAAATATCTGGCTGATACATGTAAATATCTTCTTTAAGAAAACCATTTAAGAAAGCTGTTTTCACATCTAAATGGGTGACATCTAAATTTAACTGAACTGACAATGCAAACAACAATTTCAGTGTAGAATGTCTGACAACTGGTGAAAAAGTCTCTTCATAATCTATACCAGGCCTCTGCGTAAATCCTTTTGCCACCAATCTCGCCCTGTATCGCACACTATTGTCACTGTTCACTTTTTTTTTAATTTAAAAACCCATTTACACTGTACTATAGTTTTGTCAGAAGGCAATTCACTTACTGGAACCCATGCTTCATTTTCGTCAAATGCCTGCAACTCATCCTTCATAGCCTCTATCCATTGGTCTCTGTCAGGACTATCCAGGGCTTCTTGGATACTGACTGGATCGCTGATGAAATCTGGACTTGATGCTGTACATAAATTTGAGTAACCATAACGCTCTGGAGGCTTCCTTATACGCTTTGATGTTTCTGGAGCTGGTTCTGGTTCCGGTTCTTCCTCTTCAAGCTCATCAGATTGCTGTAACGTAGAATCTAAGTCAGTCAAGGCATTAAGAAAATCCTCTGATTCTGAAGAAATGTCCACACTGGGTTCACCTTTCATTTCTTCTACATTATCACTACCTGACTGCTCCGGTAATATATCCCCAACTGAAACTGATACAACTGTATAATTTGTACAGTTTCTTTCTGTATTTTCATGAATAATCACATCTCGACTCGTTACTACACACCTCTTGATAGGATCGTAAACTCTGTAGCCTTTGACATTTTCAGAGAAACCAACTAAAATATGCTTCTTGGACTTAGTGTCCCACTTAAACCGTTTCTCTTTTGGTACATGGACCATCACTTGGCTGCCAAATATACGAACATGGCTCAAATCTGGCTTGCTTTTTGTCCAAAGCTCATAAGGAGTTTTATTATCTAGTCCTGATGCAACAGATCTGTTTCTAAGATAGACAGCGGTATTTGTTGCCTCTGCCCAAAACTTCATATCTAAACCTGCATCAAATAATAAACATCGAGCTCACAATGGTTCGATTGATGCGTTCACTCATACCATTCTGTTCAGGGGTATGAACATTAGTTTTCTGGTGAACTATACCTGCATCTTTCAAATATTTCTCAAACTCATTGCTACAAAACTCCAAACCATTATCTGTCCGAAATATTTTGATATTTCTGCCTGTTTGATTTTCAACCATACTTTTAAATTCTTTAAAATATTTAAAGGTTTCACTTTTCGCTTTCAGGAAGTAAACAAATGTCATACGGGAAAAATCATCAATAAAAATAAGGAAATACCTTGATCCTCCAATAGAAATGCACTCCATTGGTCCACAGACGTCAGCGTGGATTGTATCCAGTAGCTCGCTGCTCCTCGTACCCTTGTGACCAAATGGCAAGCGTGATTTTTTCCCTTTACAACATACTGTGCATGTATTTTTGTTGATCACTGACTTATCTGCATATGATATTCCCGTGACTGCGCCTTCCTTCATCCTATTCTGGTCACTGATATTCAAGTGGCCCAATCTCCTATGCCATACTTCACTGCTAACTGCCGCTGAAGGAGATGTAAACAAACATTGTTTACGTTCTATGGCCAATTTGTAGACACCATCAACCTCATTTGCCACAGCCACTAAACTATTTTCACGGTTGTAAACATAGCAGCACTTCTCCTGAAACGATACACTGTTACCATTCTTGATAATTTGACAAATAGAAATCAAATTAGTTGTGAGGTTAGGTACACACAACACATCTTTCAAAGTAACCTCGTATTTACAATTTGGAGTAACTGTCAAGATTTCCACTTCTCCCGAACACAATACTGGCATTGCTTTTTGATCTGCGTTGAGGTCGCCCGCAATGATAACGGAGTCGCTGAAGCCGAAGAGGACGGCAAGGTCTTTGGTGAACAGAGTGTGCTCCTCTGACCTGCCGCCGGGAGGGATGTACGCGGAGGCGATAGTGATCGGTTGATGGCCGGTCATGCCTAGTCGACACACTGAGGTCTCGAGTAGAGACTCCATGGGAGGGGGATCTAAGGGGATGCAGTGCAGTTCTTTTCTATAATAGATTAGAGTACCGCCCTTGTGGCAGCGTGACCGATCGTTGCGAACTATGCGATAGTTGGCAATTCTCGGGTCACGGTGACTGGGCTTGAGGAAGGTCTCCTGTACGAGGAGGATGTCAATTTGATGGTCGCGGAGGAAAGTGGCGATCTCATCACGCTGGCCTCTAATGCCATTGGCATTAAAGTACCCTAATTTAAGGGATCGGGGTTTGGTGCACGTTAATCTCGTACGAGTATTACCCATTGGAATTAGTCGAGATTAAGGTTGCAGCGTCCTTTGCAACCTTAATCTCGACTAATTCCACGCCTAACTTGAGTGGGGACTTGGTGATCATTTTAAGCTTATTGCCACCATTGTTAGCCTTCCTGAGGTCAACCGCCATGCGGTCTGCTTCGGGGGTGACTAACTCTTTTAACATTTCTAAAATTACGTTGGAAGAGGAGTCCTCGTCCACGGGGCCGGGAGGCGTGGGACGAGCGGGCGCCGGTGCGCTCGCTTGGGCCGCGGGAGTGGCGACAGGGGCGTCTAATAACCCGGGGATGGGGCTGGACTTTGCTTTGCCGAGTGCCGGGAAAGCTCTCTGGTGGTCCAGCGTGGTCGAGGGAGAGGGCCTCTGAGGGCTGAGTCACTCCGGCATGTGTGCAGATGGTAGCCTCACCGATGGGCTTTCTCTTTGCTGACGGGCGTTTGCACGCTTCACCAGTTTAGAGGAGGAGCCTTTGGGGGCTTTCGAGCAGCCACGGCTGGCCGCAAAGGACACAGCTCGGTGGCTCCCTGCATAGCGATTTGTCTTTGGGACGGGGGCAGTCTGCCGTGCCATGGTCGCCTAGACACTTTACGCATCTTTGCGGCGCATGGCAGTTGGCTTGGCTGTGTCCGTACATCTGGCAGCGCTGGCACTGCCCGACTACGCTTGAGCGGTAAGGCTTCTCTATTGAGATGCCTGTAAGCATACCGACTTCACTTTGAAGATCGGGTGGTGTCCTTCTACTGGGTCACAGATGACCAGTACCATATCGTACTGGTCTCCGCCTCTCGCCTTATGAAGGCGGTGGACGGCTGCGACCGGGATGTCCTGGCCTTGGAGGTCATTGAGGATATCCTCCGTGGGGATTTCCTTCGGTCAATTTTTGCAAATCGTCATAAACTTACGAACTTTGAAAGCGATTGCCACTGCTAGGCCCTCTGATCAAAATAAGTATGCAAATTGCTACGAGCTATCTTCTATTTTATTCATCTAGCTATCTGGGATAAAAACTCTACACATACCAACAAGTTTTGATGGCTAAATAAAAACTAAATTGGATTTCTCTATTTATTATTTCTTTATAACGCCAGCTACTGCGAGTCATAAGTACAATCTCTTTTTGCTATGTCCGGATCAATGTATCATGGTAAGTCATACCTACATATATATTCTGTGTGGCCCGGTACCTGTTTCAATAGTTCATATCTAAGTGCCTTATTCAATATGTCCCAAAATCTAGTTACTTATGGAATTCAGTAGTAAAAAAATATCAAAGTGCTATTGACTATTTTTTCTCAGTAGCAGCCACAAAGTCTGAATTTGCGCCCGGTTACATCCGTGTCGTCCTGCTAATTTTTGCTGTGATTTTGTCATTATATGCATTGACTTGCCTTAAGGTGGGGAAAATGCGAACAGCAGCACTATCAGTAAAATCACTAGTCAACAGTACGTGTCGCAGCTCACACAGCAAGTCTAGCTGTGATGTAGTCAATTCCCCAACTCTTAAATTGTTTAAAAGTTTACTGTTTTCTGTTTACTGTGTTTTCAATATCATTCCTTTGGCGCATGTTTATTGTTAGTACGCAAAATTAAAATTGCTGCCAAAGAAGAATTCCTTGCGAAAATGGTGGTTGTACGAAACACCTTTTACCAGTGGGAGTAGCAGGATATCGCCGAATAGTAATATATTTACACCACCGAATAATTTATTTTTATTTTTAAATTCTTTTAGACGTAAATGAATCTCGTCAATGATAACCAACTAATATTGCGCCATTTACGCGCCTCATTTTCTAATTTTTGTTCAGCGTTCTTTTAGTATGACATATTTATAGACTTTTTCTACAGGTAGTGAGAAAATGGAATGCAAAGTTTTGCCATAAATATGACGAGCGGCTAGTCCCGTTAAAGAACCGACCTCACCAAATTTTGGTTGGAGCAATATATCTACGGTGGAATATTAGCAGCGTTTGATACGCTCCACCAGTAACTTTAAAACAAAAGACACCACTTACTGCACCACCTATGTTATAAGTTAATTACTGATCTTCTGATCTGTACAAATCTTTTTCTACAGCCGCAGAAACTTTTTGGAAAAGGTTTATCTGCTGTATATTTAGACCTCGAATATTTTCTAGAAATATTTCGTCTGGAAATGATCAATCTTCCACATTTCCAGACGAAATATTTGTTATGTTTGATTTGATGGCCACCACAAATCAAAGGTAGATCATGATCATATGTCTCACGCGCAGCATAAGTGCAACTGCTTGCTTGGGCAAGAGCCTGTTGTTTAATTTATTCCGCATGGGAAAACTCTTCAGCCCTCATGTTGCCCTGCAAATGGTCTGAGTTCTCTTTGGCGCCTAACGAAACATTCCTCAACGGTTTCTTCTTCAAGTAAAAGTTCAGTCCCTTGACGGAATGAGACGTGGCGTACTAACTAGGTATAGGAATACGTATCTTTGTCGCTATTCAACGTGAAGCATCGTGTGCACAATTACTGCTGCCTTCTTTCTTATACACATCCGCGTGTTATCCCTGAGGCATATAAATCTTGCTGGCGTATCTTTTTCTACTATTATCCCTTCATCACCGTCATCTTCGGTCCATGTTGAGTTAAACACAGTTTCGAAACGCACTGCAAATTCGGCAAGACTTACATCTTCTACATCATCAGGGCGTAGCACGTACCGGCCAAAAATATTATTATAAGTGGATGGGTCGCCACCGTCAAGTCGTAGAAATCTGAACCTATCGCTTGGCTTACAGCTATTAACAAACACAGTTTTTGACATATTTTGTGGTAAGTGACATAGTCTGTATGCAAACTCAGGACTGCACTTACAAGTTGTTGAGACAAAATGGCTATTAAGACTGCAAATAATTGATGCCAAACAGGACCACCTTGCCTCTTGGCTTTCGCAACGGCTTCTCATACAACTTCACCAGTGTCATAAGGCTCACATTAACTTGCGTATTTAGCAACATAATAGGCAACTACAGTTACGTTACCACACGGCTGCATCAATGTTGCCTTCCCATAAACTCAGTAGAACCGAATTTTAATTATTCACCATTGTTTCTTCTGCAGTTAGTTCTTTTAAACAACAAATTCGACCGTTGTTTGCTAAAACTTCATCAGGACCTAAGCAAACGGCTGACAAAACATTGTCTCATATGGTGTCCTCGAGAAACCAAAACGACATCGCCATCGGTGCGGTTCTTATAGCATGTGGCAGTATGCTTGCATCTGCACATCTTATATATTTTTTTGTAATGATTGATTATTGGGGTTCAGTGAGCATGAGACAACTCTTTCAATAACCTCGATACCATGCAGCAAATCTGCAGTAGCAAAATCTGGAACGTTATCACACCTCAATAACATATGAAGATGAGGGCTTCCACGATTTTGAAACTCGATTCTATACCAATAGTCTACAACATGGCCACCTAAGCAGTCTGGATCGCGTTTAAGGAATCGCATAAAATTATTTACGCTTACTGTAAGTTGTCTGGAGACAACTACGGGATGCCTTTGTACCAACCCTAAGCGTTCAAGTTCAAGACAGGCTTTCTGCTTCATTTAAATCACGACCATCAGCGATGAGTAAAACCTTCATCATGTCTGGCCAATTAAGATCATTACAGGAGGAAAGTCATGAACCACGTAGGAGGCCCTAAAGTACGGACCATTTCAATTAGTTCAGAACAACATGTTTGCCAATATGACGCTGATCCTCTGATGTTCCTCATAGTGAGATGTATGTTATCTATCAGTCCTTGAGGTGAATGCCCGCCTTGGCCCTGAGGCATTCTACATGATACGGAAACACTAGATTTTGCTCAATCAAGCAAAAAACAAATAGTCATTTCTAAGAAACCTTGTATCCACGCTCATTACTCCACTTCGAAAAAATCCTAAGGAGTTATTTCCCTTTCTTCTCCAAAACCATTTCTCCCATCAGGAAAAAGATAATGTAGCGACAAAAAAGCAACTTTCTAAAAAAAGTACTACAGCGCCATCTATGACACGACGGAAGAACTAACATCAAATTTGTACATCTCACATGCAAAGTTTACATAGACTATATAGAGTATATAGAAAAACCCGACTACAACTGTCGGGCAGTTGCCCGCCAGACACAACTACGGTCTCTTACCGTACGGTACACGGTTACGGTACGGTGTCTTTACTACGGGGATGAGGAACTTTACACCCTGTTCCTCTTACCCCTAAAATAATAAATTCCAGGCGAATTCTTCCGTTCCTCGTTTTTGGTCTAAATTTAAAGGCGGAGCAGTTTTACGACAAATCTGGGCTAATCTCATCTCGTTATTGGCGACATTAAAATTAGGATTTACTGAAACGATACTTTCTAGATTTGGCGCCGTTTCGTCTACACTACGGAGAATACTTGTCGTTTCAATAAGTACCGTGTTTTTGGAATTTATGGTGGTCTTTCTTGTTCCTGAAATGAGGTCGACCAAGATGTTATGTTTGTCGAAAGTTGTCTGTATTACCGGTTGTAGTGAATGTAGGACTTTCTGACTGCACAAGTCTTGACTGCTGGTCCTGGTTGTAATTAATCAGCTGTTTAGTATGCAGCTTTTCTTGATGCTTTTCTACTTCGTTCTTCGGAGTAATAATCAATGGAGTTAGTGAGTACACATTATGATTCAGCATGAGTTTTTTTTTTCGCAATATTTTTTTTAAATCATCTAAATTGTCAAAACTCATGCAACAAGATTCACCCCGCCTTGAAGCTTTAGCCCCTTTAGGCCCATGTGCATAAGAATCAAATAAAAAATATTTGTTAGAATTAATTGTTTCAGCTTTGCAACATATCGTCACAATTGTGGCATTTGTTGTGAAAGGAAGCCGCTACAATTGTCTCAAACAAAAACATACAAGAACATTTTTTAGATTTGGGAAGCCGTCGTCAGCACTGCGATCAACATCTATGTGACCATTGAAATTGTTTTTGACGCCTGAAATGTAAGTCTCTTCCTATAGCATACTACCTGCGGTGCGAGAACACTCGCAGTTAGATATTCGGAGTAAAATTCTCCAGCTGCGGGATTTTGTCTAGTAGCAATGCACTCACGATAAAACTTGTCTCCGATTATAACTATATAATAAATATCATCAACAGAGCAGCGGAGAGAGCAGCGATGCCCCAGTGGTGGCAGCCCCGACTTACGAGCAGTAAGCCGTGGGTTCGAACCCAAGCAGGCGCATTACTTTGTGTACTTTATTTCACCACCGCTGCCCTCAAAAACCTCAAAAATCGTGAGGAAACCGGGATGTCCTAGAAATAAAAATTCGAAGACATGTGACATCTACCAACTCGCACTAGGCCCGCGTGGTGGTTTACAGCCCACTCCCTCATAGAGAGGAGGCCTGTGTCCCAGCAGTGGGAACATTATAAGCTGATGATGATGATGATGATGATGAATCAATATCACTTTTAGACAATTGGCTAGGTTCGAACGAACAAAATGCCACACAGACTACTGATGCTATCGCAGTACATTGCTTGTCGCGAGATAGTAAACCAAATCTTTCATCAGCTTGATGAAAGGATCAGTGTTATAAAGAAACGCGTTGTATATATTATTGAGACCACTACCAGAACTAAACCATTTTAGTTAGGCGCAAGTGGCAGTTGTTCAGCTACTTCAATGACGTCTTTTGCAAAAAAAAAATACCTGTCCCTTGCACCCCTTATCCCTGAGAGAAACTATTCTGTAGCTTTATTATTTTTAGAAATGGTACAACTCGGCATAAGAAACGCTCTTCCTTCAAGTTTGCTCAAATTCGCTAAATCCTGACGTATAGTGGAAAGGACTTGTAGTCCTTTAAAAATAACTCGAGGAAGTAAAGAGCTAGACTTTTTGCAGAAAAATCAAGAGAAAACATTCAATAAAGAATACAAAGGTGACCCCAGTTTCATTAAGTCGCATGCGCGGCACCGACAGCCTTAACATCACTTTTTCTGAACGAAACCATAGCGCGATCTAATTCGACGTCAACGCCATCTAGTTTGCAGTGAGGAATAATTTATTGTCTAAATAATTTTAAATGTAGGTACAAAGTAAGAGAAAAAAATCCTCGTGTTATATCTTTCGAGTAACAGCAGGTACTTTGAAAAATGCACAAGAAATTTACCAATGTTAAGAAATCGAATCTGAATGTGAGTATATGTGGTAAATGATTGCTCTTATAGATATTCTTAACTGACAGAAATGATTCACGATAATATTCAGAATCAGCATTGTACCTTCTACCTTGATCACGTAGCATTATTTACATTTCCAATAAAAAACTAGTTTTAAGGTTGCACAAGTCGACGGCTCGAACTCGTTAGCGGGCGTGGCTAATATGCATGCTATTTAGTAAGTTTTTAATTTATTTAGTTAAATTTATTTAGTATTCATTTATCTAGTTCTTTAGTGAAATATACGATGATTTATAGCGAAAATGAGCGCATACAAAATCATAAATTGAGTTTTGGCCGTATAGATATTATGGGAAAACTACTGGATGTATCTACTCAAAATAAATTATTTGAACTTTTGAATAAATTATCTATCCCTGTACGGTTTCATTTTTTCCATTTTCATACTACATAAGTTATTTATTTACGCCCCAAGAAGAGTTAAAATTAGTCTTGAAATACGGATGTTTCGACGCTCATAACTTCAAAACCAATATTTTTTTTCCAATTCTGCTTCCATATGACAAGACCAGTTGATAGAATTTTTAGTTTTTAACCTAAACCGTCAAACAGACGAGTAATCACCATTCTACGTTTGAATGGAAGAATGATCGACTTGTGTACCCTTAAGTAGAATATTTACGTCGCAGTCGATCCGATTTTTTAAATTAGGAATCATCATCATCTACTAGATAGATGATGATGATGATGATGATTCATATTTTTTCCCATTTATGTTGAGGTCGTCTTCCAGTCTAACCGGAGGCAGCTGAATACCAGTATTTTACCTCCACAACCAAACAAAACTATGAAACACTAAAAAATAAAAAGCCGCAAAACAAAACTTACCTTTTAGATAGAAGGTAAGTTTTTGAAGGCGGTTTTGTATTTTTTTTCATGATTTTTGTGTTGATACACTAAAAATTGTGAATAAAATAAAATAAAAAACCGGCTAAGTGCGAGTCGGACTCGCGCACGAATGTTTCCGTACCATTATTTATAAAAATGAGCAAAAAAATCACTTTTAAGCTATTATATAGCATAGCTTCTAACCTAACCTAACACCCCGAATTTGAAAAAAATGGTGATAAAAATTCAGGGCCAAAAAATAGTTTTCTTATCACCACGCTCAAAAAGTGAAACTTGAATCAAAGAAAAAAACAATATGGCATAAATATTATAATTGCATAAGTTGATAAAAAATGCTATGCAAGCTTTACCGCGGCACCCACGTATTTTTTTTAGTATTAGTTGTTATAGCGGCAACAGAAATACATAATCTGTAGAAATTCCAACTGGCTAACTAACACGGTTCATGAGATACAGCCTGGTGACGGACGGACAGCGAAGTCTCAGTAATAGGGTCCCGTTTGACCCGTTGGGTACGGAACCCTAAAAATGCATAAAATATTATTGAAATATTTAACATTAATCAGTTTTTTCTGGAGTCGAGTCGGTGCTGGTGCAAAGATTTTTATCCACATATTGTTTGTTTCACATAAAACCTATTACCAAGAATAACATTTAATCGAATGACAGTATGTAAACGTTTCTATTCATACCTTTGATAAAATGCATACCCTCCTATAAAATTACAACACCGAGTTCACAAAAATAATGCGGGAAAAACTTGTGAAGCAGGAAAATAATCTTGTTATTTTCACTATGTGGATAAATAATATTTGATTTGTAATTCTATGATATGAATATTCTAACATTAAACTTTATTTGAAACAAAAATCAATGATTTAAATTTCTTCAAAGTAAGTATTCTGCGTATTGATTATTCTATGTAATGATAATACGAGAAACAATTTATGTGAAACGAAATTCGATTAAACAATTAGCGATGAAACAACGCACAACCGTTTGATAAGTTTGTGAAATAATAAAATGTGATAATAAAATTCATTGAATTGTGTTTCTGTAAAATATGTTTCATTCAAATAAATAGTAGTTGAAATAAAAATATTCGAAATAAAAATACATAGACTAAACATTATGTGAAACATTTTCTGGGAAACGAAATTCTGTGAAATTTCTGTCTGGGAAACAAGGTGACACCATTTTTAAAATTTTATAATAATGAAAGCGACCTACACAAAGCTATCTATAGTAAAACAACCTGATTACTAATTTTAATTGAGTTTAGATACGAATACAGGTCAGAGTAAATTACTCGCAAAAATGTTTAAAATTAACCATTATACAATAAATTCACTCATTCAAATTAACAATAAGTATTACCCGACCCTACAATTATTGTACAGACAATTTACTTATGAAACTAAATAAAATATAACTAAAAGGTTATTTAAAACTAAAACCGCTGGCCCAATTTCATAATTAGTACAGTCGCGGAGTAAAGCCGAACCTTTTAGTTATAATTTAATTTGAACAGAAAGTAATAAGAGAGCAGAATCATGAAGAAAATGTTAGTGCCGCTAAAATCATCTTTCTAGTGAATACCCCTGTACCTACTCACTAAAAAGACGACAAAGTACTACGCTTGCTTGAATTCAATGTGGTATTTATTCTAACAGTTATATCTAAACACACAAAATCTGGCCTAATCTGACCTACTTATAATAATAATAATGGCTGGCATGGCTGTAGCTTGACAGAGCTACACGACCTAAACCTGCCGTACCTGCACATAGCAGTGCAGGATTGAGCGACGTATTGGTGGAGCCAGAACACTCATCGGCAAACAAATCTGCTTCAGGGAGGGCAACAATCGCCCTCGAGTTCGCGTTTTGTGAAGCGGGCATTTGCAGGGACTGATATTAGTCCTCGAGACTATATGTCCCGTATCACAGAACGCATCGACTTCCTGAAGCAGAAAGTGTATGCATGGGCAAACCGTATCCGTAGGTATAAGCGGCGGGTGGAACGATACACTCTGAATCGCACATTCCAAAGAGATGAAAGGTGGGTTTATAGTTGTTGGGAGCGACCGGACCAAGGTGTGGCCGACACGCGCCTGCCAGATGATGACGTCATGTGCGCGTTTTGGCGCAGCATCTGGTCGGTGCCTGTCAGCCATACCGAGGGTGTATGGACTCGGGAAGTCGAGCGAGTGTGCGATCCAGTACCAGAAATAGGGGCAATCTCTATCAGCCCCCAATACGTAGCTCGTGCAGTCCGTCCGTTGCCTAACTGGAAAACTCCAGGGCCAGACGGGCTGCACAACTTCTGGATTAAATGGTTTGCGAGGTCGCATGCTCGCTTGGCGGCCCTATTCCAGTCAGCCTTAGAGTCAGGGTCGCTGACCGAGTTCCTGACTACTGGAATAACCCACCTGCTCCATAAATCAGGTAGTACTGCGGAGCCCAAAAATTAAAGGCCTATTACTTGTCTTCCGACAGTGTATAAAGTTCTTACATCAATTTTGAGAGCTAAAATTTGCAAACACATTGATGACAATTCGATCATGTCCGCTTCTCAGAATGGATGTAGGAATGGGTCCCGCGGTACTAAGGAGCTGCTCCTCATTGATATGGCCATTAACCAACAGGTTCGGCGTTCCCGAAGGGATGTCGACATCTTGGATAGATTATAAGAAGGCCTATGACTCGGTACCACATACATGGCTCATGAGGATGCTAGAATTGTATAAAGTTGATGCAACTCTGCGCACCTTCCTGATGTCGTGTATGGGGCAATGGAGGACAGTCCTTCGCTATCCAGGATGTCGACAGATACAGGGGAACAGCGAACCAATAAGGATCGAGCGTGGTATTTTTCAGGGCGATAGTTTGAGTCCGCCTTGGTTCTGCTTAGCCTTGAATCCTCTAAGCACACTGCTGGAGGAGTCAGGTTTGGGCTTTCGATTGAAGAGAGGTGGTCAGGTTATATCTCACCTTCTTTACATGGATGACCTGAAACTCTTTGCCCCCAACAACTTGCAATTGATGAAACTACTGAGGGTAACAGAAACTTTCAGTAGCGCCATCAGGATGGAATTTGGTGTGGACAAATGTGCGGTCATGCATTTAAAGCAAGGGGGGATTGTGGAATCTGCGGGAACCCAGCTCTCAGATTCCCAAAAAATCTTAGATCCCTCTCAGCGACCGAAACCTACAAGTATTTGGGTATGTCGGAAGCGCTGGGCATCAATTCTGTTGACATGAAGCAATCGCTGAAGGAGCGCTTCTTTGGCCGCCTGAGAAAAGTATTTAATAGTCTTTTATCAAGCGGAAATAAGGTGCGTGCCTTCAATGGTTGGGTCATGCCGGTTTTGATGTACTCTTTCGGCGTACTCAAATGAACTCAAACAAAACTAGACGCCCTGAAAAATATACATATGTTCACACAATTTGTCAATAAGCTCGTTAATATTAATCTTAAAAATTTTAACCTCTGACATTGTGTCTATTTTTAGCATCTGCTACCGAACTAGGTTTAAAGCCTGTATTTCACGTACGCAGCGTCTCAAGCCCTCAAACTAAGTGTGAAAGTATGAGCTCACGAACAAAAGTAAACATTACAATTAAAATATGTACGAATTTAATTTAGAATTTTTACAAGCAGAAAAAATACTTTATTAAGAAAATAGGGTTACTGTCCTCTGGGTGTGTAAGATGTAAAGGGTGTATATCTGATTAGTTTTTCCAGTAGATTCTTAAAGAACACGGCCACAATACTTAAACAAAGCTGACAGTAAATTGTATCGCTACTTTAGGATAGTCAGCAAATCCTCAGTCTGATCGTATGTTAGTCTCCCCAGCCAATGAGTTAGGCAAGTTTTTATCACTACCCTATTCATAGAGTATATATGAAGAGTCTTGTTTATTTTGTCATATAAAAATGGGCCCAAAAAGGGAAAAAAATCTACAAATAAAAGCAGTTCTTGAGTGTGATATCCTCTTACATACAGGTAAACCTCTCCGCCTTGTTAACATATTCGTACTATACTCCATGGTAGTATGTTGTTTCTTTATAATGCTTAAGACAAATAAGTAGTTACTTATGGTCTAGGCTAGCATAAAGTCTAGGTTGTTGTGCTGTGCTTAGACTACTTAGAGTCAAAACAGTGTTTAAAAAATTAAAACAATCGCCATGACGGGGAAAATAAGTGCCTTTCGGCTTCGTTAAAGGGTCTACTTACACCCTTTATTTGATTTGATTATCGCTACAACATTTCCGAATATTTTGATTTAAGAAGATTTGCTCTGCAACTGTAAAGACCGATCCTGAGATGCGAATATTAAACGAAACCATTAAAATATTTAAGTTTTTTGATTGAGAATAAACGGTTAAACCTAATTAAATTGCGTTTTATTATATTTTGACTAACCAATTTTGCACTCGACTGTATCCGCTGGTAGCTTAAAACAATAGATGTTTTTTAATTTTGAATCCAGTTCACCAATAAAAATATAGAAAATAAATCATGTAATCAAGTGGACCTGCGCGTCCACGCAGCGTAGCGAGCGGGTCCAGATGAACAAAGACTCTTAGAGGAGTGGAGCATATTTTGCTGGCGTAGATTTATACTTAAAGTAAAACATGACAAAATTATGCAAGTATAAAGAAAGGAGTTTGGGTTACTTTGTATGAACCAGTGACATGATTTTTTTCCCAGCGGCCACAAAGATAATTGGTGCTAACTTATAGTGGAAAATACGTATAATAATAATGACACCTAAAAGAATTTTGCCGAAAATTATATCGGAGCTTAAATATGTGATGTCAATGTTGTGTTGTTCGTTGATTACTAAGTACTAGGTACCTGTTTGCATACTGTTACTTATAAAATACGTAACAGTATGCAAACCTAACTGCCTAAACCAACACCTTTCCTATAACGTTTGCCGTTTGTCATTATTTCCCAGAATTTGATATCCTATCACTATCGAATGGTGTAATAATACAGGCTGTGTTTTTTTTTCAAAATCGACGGGTTTGATTTCTGATATTGATTTTTCAAAAAACCAATGAGGCAGTTTTAGTTTTCAAAATCGGACTCGAGACTCCTTTGAGTGTTTTTCGCTATTCCCCATAGTTTCGGATTTGGCCACATGAAAAACCAACCTGTACTACATCTCGGCTCCAATACGTTTTGGAAATAATTGTTTATAAAAGAAAATGAATGTCTCATTATGTTCTTTCTAATGAAATATTTTTCATTAGTGGCTGCAGACTTAAAAAATCATGTCACCTTTACCCAAACTCCTTTTAATTGTACCTAATAGTCTCTGAAACTTTACTAGCTCTATATTTTAATGAAAATGTTACTACAACAGCAATTAAAACGAACTTGTAAGGCTGCTGCAGGAAACGATACTTTACTTTCAAATAATAATAAGCCAGTGAAAGCTAGGCTTAAGTCTACTTTATGTCCGTAAATAATGAATCAGTTCGCAGTCGCATTGGTCCTCAATTTAATTGTTTATAAACAATGAAGGAAAAAAACGTTACTTACGGTTGAGATACATGGCATGGCTCTAGTTTTTGACACATTTGCATTTAAGTACTTTTTAGGGTTCCGTACACAAACGATGATGTCTGCCCGACCGTCTGACAGGGCTGTACGTTTTAAAAACGTCATAGTCCCTTGTAATTTTCACAGAGTCTGCCGATATAACAATAAATTAATAATACGGATAAAAAGTAAAGGAAGACCCTAAACAAGATGTTTTTTTAGGATTTCTTCGACGTATCGTTTCCACTTCAGAATGTCAATTTATGTCGGCCATCCGCGAAGATAAGGTCACCATACTTAGAAACAGGAAAAACTACCAATAATTTAGTTATGAAATGGGTTGATAAGATCAAGATATTCTTTAAATAATACTAGCGTATGTTTATGCAATGACAAAAGGAAAACTCAGCTCATTGTAGCACCAATTCCTTTCAACAATTGAATGCAGCGCAGTAGCTTATAACTGATCTAACAGAGCACAGACATCTACAATCTACATATACAGGGTGTAACGGAAAGGCTATATACATACTTAAGGGTGTGCTACATACCATCAAACTGAACATCTTTCTCTATCGGACCAACATCGTCATAGCGAAAAAAATATCAGCTGCCTCATACATTTGGTCGAATAGGTATTGAAATTTTCTATGGGGCAGCAGATAATTTTTTCGTTATTACAATGTTTGTTTGTGGAGAAACATGTTCAGTTTGATGTTCTGTAGTACACCGTTAAGTATGGATATACCCTTTCCGTTACACCCTGTATATGAAACAATTGTATCTGCCCCACATACAGTGTGAAGTCTAGGTCTACATACTATAGAACAATTATCGCTCATCTACTTTCGTATATCTTCCTTTCAGGCAAACTTTATTTTCTTTTTAAAAACTTTATTTTTTACATATACTAGCAACCCGCCCTGCTTCGAACGGTTTTTAAATAACGAAAAAAGCTTCTTCGAGAATTGAGTTGTCAAAAGCATTTTTTTTTTCAAATCCTACTTGTAGTTCTTCAGCTCTTCAGCCTTATTATAACAGTATAAATATGTGTAATACGTTTTTTATAAACTTAAACAGTGTCAAAACAACAAATCACAGCTACCGAATGATTACCTGAACATTGTGAAGAGCTCTCTAAGTACTTGCTACTTTACTGGCTACTACTAATTACGGCTAAGTAATAGACGTGCCGCATGTCGTGCCGACAAACGTACCATTAATGCTGTTACTTAATACACTGTTTACAGTTACCTGACATGCATCTAGCAACGAAGTGTTTTAAACATATCGGAAAACTTATCGTTCCAGTGTCTTCGTTTGAATCGCATTTCAATTATGTCAAGGATTATGTTAACTAGGAATTCACCGACGACGATCACTCGAGTAGGTACTCATACTGAGCGTGTAAATATACAGGGTAAATTTTGCTTTATCATATTTCGATGTCGACACCCACCACGTGTGTGAAGTTTTGCCAATTAATTCATTTTAATCCTACAAAGGGATAAATTATGAATGTAATGTAATGTACGAAACCAAAATAACCAAAAATAACATCAATATATTAATAAACAGCACGTCACAAACATATAACATACTGTAAGTAATAACTGTTTAAGTACCTCCGTGTATGTAATGTGTGAAGAATTTCAGTAGAGCAAGTTGTAATTTTCAGTCTCCGAATCTGGAGAAAAAGTTAAATCTTAATTCAAATGCTTTATAATGGTGAATATGGAACCTTTAGGACCTAAATACTTTGCCGACTCCAAAGTCCCAAAACCATTACATACAATAATAAAATTCATTTATGCTAACTTTGCTATAGAATTTCACTCAGGCGAGCACCATTCTGAGAGTAGTTTTAAAATGAAATTTGAACGATGTGAATAAATTTCCTCAGACACTTACATGGCTTGATTTTTTTGTATGTTTGTTTTACTTTCTTAAAATAAAACAAACAAAGGTAAAAGATGGAGGCGGAACAAGCTGCACATAACCAATAACCAGTGGTCAAAATTAGCCCCGGATCGACAGTATTGGAATTCATGGACTTATGACAGTGGTATAATGCAGTAACAGTTATGACTAATCTTTTGTAAATTATAAGTACCGTAGTCTACAAAATAAACAATTCTCTGGGGTTCAAAGAAAAGGTCTGGAGAATAACGTCTTAGTAAAAGACTCTCCCGAATTCGTTTTTATTAGACTTCAAAACTTTAATGAAATCTTTTAAAACCTTTAATCATTTTTTTTTTTTGTTTTTCCATATATCTAATGGGATTAGGAAGGTGTAAGTGTCAAGAACACATTTAATCTGAGGCACTCATATAAAAATGAAAAGCCAAGCTGGAATGTCCTCTTACTTACTTTATTAATAAAAGTTCTAAACAACTTTATCTATTTTGCAACTTGCTTCAACACCCTTGCGCCATCCAAATATAATTGGCAGTTATGTTTGAGCCATTTGTGGTTGAAACACTAAGACCATGAGGTCCGAGTGCCCACCTAGTATTTTGAGATATCGGCAAGTACTTGGTCGACTCTTCACGAGACCAGAAAGAAGGCTGGTCTATTTTTAGGGTTCCGTACCCAAAGGGTCAAACGGGACCCTATTACTGAGACTTCGCTGTCCGTCCGTCCGTCCGTCAGTCCGTCCGTCCGTCTGTCACCAGGCTGTATCTCATGAACCGTGATAGTTAGCCAGTTGAAATTTTCACAGATTATGTATTTCTGTTGATGCTATAACAACAAATACTAAAAACAGAATAAAATAAATGTTTAAGGGGGGCTCCCATACAAAAAAGTGATTTTTTGTAAATAATGGTACGGAACCCTTCGTGCGCGAGTCCAACTCGCACTTGGCCGGTTTTTACCAAAGAATCAGCTTTGCCATCCAACGCGGCAATGCTGCCAGCCTTCTGGGTACTTTTCCTTGATAGCGATATAGACGAATTTAACATAAAAGTAAATGTTTTTATTAACTTTTTCGATCTACTTTTAGTTTGTAAATAATGTACTTTATCTGTTCAATGACACACGTAATTTGAATTCGCTTGAATTAAACTTAAGTATCAACGTTCAATATGTGACCTCTAGCTGAATGGCCCAGAATAACAATACGTGCGCGACTTGCTGAATAAACTGAATTTGCGACGCCCGGCGCCCGTTCGATAAAAAATAATAAATCGAAGAAACGCATAAAGTAAAAAGGTTTGTATCATTTTTAAGTTAAATAAATGATCAAAGAAACCGTTATTGTAATGCAATGTATTGTAAAGTGGTAGGTATACCTATCGTGCGTAATTAACCAAGTAACTTGGCCCAGGTCTTATGAATGTATAATGATTTGAGTAGCAGTTGTGCTTTGTCACTGTGTTGTGCTCATCGATTACGGTTGCCTGTCTGTAGGGTAAGTACAATATTTATTATTTTACTGTTTTATCTTAGGCTTATTAGGTACCATATAGATATAGGTGGAAATTCTTAAAATTAGAGGTGCGCATTTATTGGGTACCATATAAGTATAGGTAGAAATTCCTTAAATTAGAGGTGCGCAAATTAATATACACTGGAAAATACCAGGAATGCGCTATATTTAGACTAGTTTTTGTGAAAGAGAAAACACGCGTCAGCTTATTAGTGAATTTTTATTGGAAATTAATTTATTAGCCGAGTCAAGAGTCAAGTCCAAATCTGTGACATTTGTAACTCGTGCGACACCTTATCATTCGTTTGTTAAAGGATTTTAAGCGTAGTTATGTATTTCAGCAGTTAGTCCTACACGCCTCAGGTTGCCAAAACTAAATAAGTACTTATATAGATACCTCCTAATCTTTAATTCAGTTCTTCTCTGCAGTGGAGAGGCCCAACGTAGTTCTGAAATACTCGGCAGATACCAGGCCCCTCAGAAAGTATTGCGAAAAAAAGTTTTTATATATGGGAGACTGGCCAGTTATTATGTTTTTCGAAAATATGATTATTTATAAGTAAAAATAAGTAAGTTCCAATTTCAAAATTTCCCTCCACATTTTTTGCGAGTTAATTCAAAGTATTGTGTCTCACTGAAATATGGATCTGCGCCGGGAACATTTTAGAGCTATGATTTTATACGATTTCAAGTGTCGCCTGAAACCGGATGAATCGTACGATAGACTTCAAATGGCATTCATGGATGAAGGCCCTTCCAAGGCAACCGTGTATCGTTGGTATAACGAATTCAAGCGCGGTCGACCAACTTTGGGGGATGACGAAAGAAGCGGTCGCCCTTTGACGGCTGTTACCGAAGAAAACGTGCTAGCAGTGAAAAATTTAATCCAAGACAATAGGCGAATTACATATCAGGAGATTCAACACATATTGAAGATTGGATCGGGAAGCGTTCACGAGATTCTACACAGCCATCTTCGCGTGAGGAGGATAGTATCACGCTGGGTGCCGCACAACCTCACCGATGCTCAGAAGCAGGCCCGGGTGGAATGGTGCCGTGATATGCTTAACAAATTTGAAGCAGGCTCGTCTCGGCGTGTTTACGACATCGTTACAGGTGATGAGTCCTGGATTTATCAATACGACCCAGAAACCAAGCGCCAGTCGACTGTTTGGGTGTTTCAAAATGAGCCAACGCCTACCAAAGTGAAGCGATCTAGAAGCGGGGGTAAGATTTTGATCGCTAGCTTTTTTAATTTGACTGGCCACTTGGTATCAATTCCCTTACGGGATCAAAGAAGCATTAATGCCGAATGGTATACTTCCAAATGTTTGCCAGAAGTTTTCTCTGTTATAAGCAACAAGCGACCAAACACAGGGCTCCGCGGGCTACTGCTCCACCACGACAATGCACCTGCGCACACCGCACTCAAAACGAGGGACTTCCTGGACAGCACGCCAGTCAAACTCCTGGGTCACCCTCCTTACAGCCCTGATCTAGCACCGTGTGACTTCTTTTTATTCCCAAAAATAAAAAATCAGCTCAAAGGGATACAATTTTCGTCGCCGGAAGATGCGCTGGCTGGGTTCGAGCAGGCTGTAAACGAGGTGTCTGCGGCGGACTGGAAAAAGTGTTTTGAAAACTGGTTTAGGCGCATGAATCTTTGTATAGAGGCTGGTGGAAAGTACTTTGAAAAGATTTAATAAAAATATATGTACGTATAGAACAATTTTTTTTAATTAAATATTGTATTTATAATATATTTTAATATTGTATTTTTTTTTTTTAATTTTAGTTTCGCAAAACTTTCTGAGTGTCCCACGTATATACAGGATGTAACGGAAAGGGTATATACTTAAGGGTGTGCTACAGACCATCAAACCGAACATGTTTCTCCATCGGACAAACTTCGTAATAGCGAAAAAATTATCAGCTGCCCCATACATTTGGGTCGAATAGGTTTTGAAATTTTGTATGGGACAGCTCAAAATTTTTTCGCTATTGCGATGATCGCTGTCGAGAAACATGTTCAGTTTGATGGTCTGCAGCACACCCTTAAGTATATATTTTTAAACGATCCCCATACTAGAAATTTCTCCTGTATCGTGGGTGTGTTAACAAACATTTAAACTCACATACACAAACAGCCAGACCCGAAACAACTATCTGTAGGCCTTACAAATATTGTTCCGTGCGGGGATCGAACCCGCGACACGTAGCGCAGCCGTCGATCGCTCAACCACTGCGCTAACCTTGCCGTCACATTGTAATATACCGCACCGATTTTAAGCTATTGCGGCATATTTAAAAAAAAATATTAGCTAACTTGCCTCACTCTGCCGTAGGGCTAACAATGACGAATCACTCTCTCTGGTCAGCACAATTTACCATGTCACAAAATTCACATATTCATACACGAAATACCACGTAGATTATTCCTGACTGTCTTTTGCTGCTATAAGCAAAAATTGCGAATGTGCTCATATTTCGAAGAGCTCTGCAACAATGCATATGCTGAGGTCCGCTCTTATGACTTTTGCGCGTCGTCATTCGTCAAAAGAATCTTTGCTTAAAAAAAAAAACCGAAAAAATAATTATTACTTTGAAGTGATACGCTGCCGATCGCGGGATATATTCCCGTTGAATACAAATATTTGTAGGTACTACGTAGTTGTTCCGTGTATGTGTTATTCTTGGGAAGATAACAGGTACCTTCCCCTCATCAAACCCTTTATTTATACCAAAGACATTCAAATCTCTTTGATAGATATTATCACTCAAAGGTTTGCTGAAAAAAAAACTCAGCGTTGCGTTAAATTCGCCTTCGTGCTAGGACTCTAATTTATTCCGGTGTAATATTATGTTTTGTGTACAGAAATAATTACGAACAATTTGGTTGCCCCAGGATTAATAGGCTACGTAGGTATTGTTATTGATACACATAGAATACTAATGTACAACACAAATGTTTTCCAGTTTTCTTTGTACCTACATTGTGTCATGTATGAGAATTTCACACGTTCACGTACGACACGTTTTCAAAGCTAGCAGCCAGCAGACCAATAAGTTTTATAAATAGCCCGTCAGTGGCTTTACATTCAAGAATCGAATAGCGTGCACCTGGGCACTCCGTCGTTTTGAAATAAGTATATAGAAATCGTGGTAAAAATTATTGATGAAAAAAGTATCCATGTGAAGAGTAGAAGAAAATCAGTTACTGTTTAATCTTTGTTAGGGTTCCGTACCCAAAGGGTCGAACGGGACCCTATTACTGAGACTTCGCTGTCCGTCCGTCCGTCTGTCACCAGGCTGTATCTCATGAACCGTGATAGTTAGCCAGTAGAAATTTCTACAGATTATGTATTACTGTTGCTGCTATAACAACAAATACTAAAAACAGAATAAAATTATTATTTAAGGGGGGCTCCCATACAACGAAGTGATTTTTTTTCTCGTTTTTATAAATAATGGTACGGAACCCTTCGTCAGCGAGTCCGACTCGCACTTGGCCGGTTTTTTTTATAATCAGTTATTAAAAAGACTAGCGTACTCTTACTCTTAGCCCTATCTATGCGTGCGCAGCCAATGCAAGCAAGTCTTCTTCTTCCACCCCTCCTAGCCATATGATCTCTTACACAGTCCATCCATCATATTATATTAGTCTTCCTCATTTGGGATATATTTTGATACGATAACTGGAACTTAGGTCATTATTGTTGTTTCCGTATTGGAAACTTAGACCTACTTAGCTTTCTTAACAATAGCTTACGTGATATCACAAGCTATTCCCTAGAAAGGACACTTACTATTCTTCTTCTTATCGTGGCGATGACAGTTCAAACTGAGTCAGCTCAAAAGGGATCGAGTTTGGCTCTTTCAGTAGCGTCCATCAGCTCCTGTGAAGTACAAACAACAAGACAGACAGGACACGATATAAAAGTTTCCCATCGTTTGTGGGGCACACCACATTCACACTCCAGGGCAGAGTCGTCTATGTATCTTCACCTGAACAGGTTTTCCTTGCTTCGGCCAACCTGTGTCCGGGCTTGTTGTTTTGAACAAGCATAACGAGTAGGTCCTGAAATAACGTTAAATACAATGCCATGCTAGATTTAAAACTATTAGTTTTAAATGCTATAAAAACCTTTGTCTCTTCCTACACCTATCCGAACTGAGTGGTTTGCAAATTTATTATAAACACTCCGATGGATGGACTGTGTGAAGGCTGAGATGGGTAAAAATGATGATGTCAACTACGAATATTAAAGTTCTTTGGTCACATCACAAGAAATGAGAATTCGATGGAAAGACTGGTGGTTCAGGGCCAGGTGGAAGGCAAGAGATCACGCAGCCGATCACCAACTCGCTGGACTGACCTGATCAAAAAAGCTACTGAGTCCACCATGGTCCAGTGTACTCGCAACGTCTCCAACCGGCAGAAATGGAAGCACATCGCTGAAAAAGTAATCCTCGGGGAAGTCAACGACCCACAGAACATCTCTCCGTGTACCTCGTCTGCGCAACCACGACCACTCTGACAAGAGTGTTTCGACTAAGAAGAAGAAGATGATGATGACGATGACTCCACAATTATTACAGTTAGCATCAAGTTCGGTTGTCGCCACGTGTTGAAAGGTGATTTTAATTTTAAATGACGCGTTTTGGAAAGTTCATTCTTTTATTAACACACAATAGATTTATTTAGACCTTTAGACCTTCACATCGACACACAGTCTTTGTTTCGCTGCGATCTTGGCTTTATGGCTTAACATTGACAGGTATTGTCTAAAAACAATTATAAATCATTTAGGTACCTAAATATAATACGGTATTGATTACGCGATAAATAAATGATTGTCAACAATACAAAAATGTAAAGACAAAATGTAAAGATGTAAAGACGTAAGGACGTGTCTTGTGTAGGTATGCCTTTTAATGTAAATTAATTCGAGTCACTCTCTGCTTACTATTTCAATATTTTTCTGTGTAGGTACTTCGTAATTGGCGTAATGTCCAGTGTAATATTTTTTATGTCTATGCACTGTCAGCTGTGAAGTTACTTTTCATAAAATAAATAAATAAATACCTATTGATTTTACAACAATTAAAGTTCCTTTTTGTTTTGTTAATGCAAACTAAGTACTTTTTATTTCTGTACAGTCTGCAAAAAAGTAAAGTAACAGACCAGAGAAAAGACCACTTATTTTTCACTACGCTTGCATTATTAAGCTATATCGAAAGATTTCCTTGGAGAGCGGTTTCAGTCTTGAGTACTCAGGGCACTTTTAGGGCAGGGCAGGGCGTTTTTAATACTTGCTAGCACATGCTAGTAAGGATTAAAAACTACTTACTTTAAGTTTGCTTTCCGCATACATAGGTACCTATTTTGTTGGCTGTGGCAGCTGCCGAACTACTTATATGAGAATCGAATTTGATTTCCAACTGGGGTGGAAACTTCTGGGTTTCTTTTGAAACTTAATGCACGAGCATAATCGCTGAAATGATCTTGTGAGATATAAAGTACACTAAGCTGTTTTTAATCACTAATAATATCTTGAACCTATATTAACTGTTTACTGACGTTGGTAAAAGTGCGAGTGATGAGGGTAGGGAGTAGTCTTGGGTTCGATGTCTAGGTCAGGTATAGTAACTTAACGTAGCATCACGCCTTTAAACGCCGAAGGCATTTTCTTTTTTGGAAATGCCATTCTCACTTTTCCCAAACAACACACACAAAATGTGGGTTGTGTTTAAATCTCATGTAATAGGGGACGACCCTATTGCCCTCTACCGGGCACAAATCCATACTCCGTGGCTGCTACTGAGATATTGCTTGATGGAAAAACCCAATAACACTTTGCTATTCAATCGAATTCCAGGACCTCATGCTGAGCGGTAGAGCTTGCAACCAATTGTGACGGGACCAACGAGGCAGTTTAATAGGGTTTTTTCCATTATGGATGTCTTAATAACAACAGTCTGTAGTAGGAAAGTTGATGGAGTGTCACCCCATTCAACTGATGGTCCCGATCTCTCTGTCTGATCTCTCCCCGGCTATTTCGTATTGCTGACCCATGGGAGAAACCTGTGTTTGCGCTAAAGTTGGCCACCATGATTCAGTCGGGACGATATTATTATAGTCATTTTAACTTCGAAAATATATGCCTTAGCTTACCAAATCCAATCATGCATGGCAAACAGATTATTTTGTGGTTTAATTAATGCAATAAATAGACAAAAGGACGCAATTGCTGACCCTCTTGTGGTGGGTATAAAGTCCTATTTTGCTTTTATCACCCGGAAATAAAGTGTACGAAATCTAAATTGTTGATTACGTCAGATCTCATTTCGCGATGAACACCTGAATTATGTAAAGGTGGGGAAAATGGAACGTATCTATTTCCATTCGTAAGTAAATAGGATTTATGTGCTTTTTATATAATGTACCAGATTCAGCATACACATTATGCACAAGGACGTATATTTATATAACATATCGATATTATGTAATCATGCCAATCTCTCTTATTCTAGTTTCAGACAGGTGCAAGATGAAAAATAACTATTTACGTTTACCATAAGAAAAATGAATTAGATGCTGTACGAATAGAGAATAAAATAAATAAAAGAAGGTGGCCTTCTGACGGCCTTTTCTTAAAAAAATGTAGGTGAATACCGTTATTCACCTACATTTTTTTAAGAAAAGGCCGTCAGAAGGCCACCTTCTTTTATTTATTTTATTCTCTATTCGTACAGCATCTAATTCAGTAACATGATTATTTAGCTAAAAACAAGAACTTGAATTTTATCACTGTTTTTGACTAAGTATAGATTGGTAAAAGTGTTCTTCCTAGTACGCACGACTACCAATCAAACTATGCAAAACCAAATTGAGCGAATCTCTCATTGTACGGGAAGGTACTCTAAATACTGGCAACAAATTTTACTCAAAGAAAAATTCCTTTATTTAAAAAAATTATATATTTATCTGTATTCAAAAATTTGATTGCTATGGAATCGAAACAGCTAAAATCCGAAAAATAACACACTGTACTTTTATGTTATCGATCGATAGGTTCAAATATAAGGATCAAATCTCTCTAACAATTATGATACATTAACATATAATAACTTTTTGAGCTCGGTCTTATTTTCACTTGAATTTTTACTTTGTCTAAAACTTGACCAAGTTATCCTGTATCAAGGATCGAAAGAATACTAGCCAGCCCAAGGCAGTGTGTAAAGAAAATTTCGAGCTCGAATCGGTCGCTCAAGGAGCCTTTAGTCTTTTATTCTTAAAATTGTCTCTGTAGGTCAATTAAGTAACATCTATTTCTGAATCAAAGGACTAAAGAAAAAAATCCGGAGAGGAGAGCTTACATTTTCTTTTAGTTCCTAGACTGATCAAATAACGAAACAATATTAGTAACTTCTACATCAACTACTGAAAAAGTTAAGATCTAACCAATCCGAGGTGCTAACATTTAACAACTTCAGTTGTATCCGTAAATATAAACTAATATTATAAAGAGGAAAGGTTTGATTGTTAGCTTGTTTGTTTGCATTGAATAGGCTCCGAAACTACTGTTCCGATTTGAAAAATTCTTTCAGTGTTAGATAGCCCATTTAGCGAGGAAGGCTATAGGCTATATATCATCACGCTACGACCAATAGGAGTGGAACAGCAATGAAAAATGTTGCGAAAACGGGGAAAATGTGACGCAAACGAAGTTGCGCCGGACAGCTAGTAGTCAATAAAACCATGAAAAACTTATTTTTTCCATCCACTTGCCCTACCTCCCTAGCTCAAAAGCTGGCGAGGCAGCTGGAGGGGCACCCCTTTATATCCAACACCTTAAGCGGTCGCCCAACCTCGCCCTACCCTAACGCCGCTACTTAACAAATGTTACAAACATACATACATAGACTGCATCATAACCCTTTCTTTTATTGTTGCCTTAGTCGGGTAAAAAAAGAAACGAAAACTTCGTTTTTAGTATAGACGACACGATAAAGTGTTTAGAATAATAAATAAGTGCCAAAATACGCATCACTTGTAATACAATTATGTCAATAATCATGACGTCGGGGTACAGTCGGCATCAGAAATCGGTTAACACTAAGCAATATTACACCAAGTTTTGTGCTGATCAATTTGATCTGATGTAATATTGTTTTGTTAATTTGGTAACCATACATGAAATGTCTTTTACTCCTGTCTGTTAATATGAATCTGGAATTTGGAGTGGAAAAGAGATGGCGCTACATGTCCTCTGTAGCTCCGTCCCTTTCTCACACTGGAATGACAACTGCTTTAAGACGTCATAGTAACCAGGAAAGCCCAGGAAAGTTGTCCGCCCAAAGAGAATTTAAACAGCGGTCATTGGAAATATTTTCATACAAAAATTTTGATCCCGAATATTTTCGACTTTGAGGAAATTACACACGAATGTTATCTGACAAGCAATAGCAAGCAATATGACACTAGACCGATTTGTTACCAGTTACTAGTAACGAGTTTGACACAAGTTTGGATCACGATTTTCTTCGTCTTGTCCCGTCTATCGCTCATAATTTAAATTTGAATATATTTGTGTCCGCCAATTATAAACAGGCTTGGAACCCAGTTTTTTTTCAGCGTTTCCTCTTTTGCAATATGACATGCAATAAGACATATGTTCACTCGAGCCAACTTATAACGTAGAAATTATCAAAATGTTTCATCTAATACAAAGCATAGAAAACCGTAGGAATAATCAGTCTATAATTTCACACACAGGCCTACTCTCTCTCTCGCGTGTCCCCAGTGCGGGTTTATAGAAGTCACATGTCTTCGATTTCAAACTAAAATTTAATCTATTTCTACAGATCTTCAGGAACAATGGTGGAAGTGAGTGATGCCGTCCCAGGATCAGAGGAGTCCCAGCTGAGCAAGGGTCGGGAGGCTAACTGGCCAGCGGTGCTGTTCTTCATACACATACACCTCCTGTCTTTGTATGGAACATGGCTACTGATCTACGAAGTGAAACTGATGACCCTTATTTTCTGTGAGTCTTTGTATTAACTCAATTAAAAGAACAGGTAAACTGATTGTTCTACCAGGCCCCTCAGAAAGTATTGCGAAAAAAAGTTTTTATATATGGGAGACTGGCCAGTTATTATGTTTTTCGAAAATATGATTATTTATAAGTAAAAATAAGTAAGTTCCAATTTCAAAATTTCCCTCCACATTTTTTGCGAGTTAATTCAAAGTATTGTGTCTCACTGAAATATGGATCTGCGCCGGGAACATTTTAGAGCTATGATTTTATACGATTTCAAGTGTCGCCTGAAACCGGATGAATCGTACGATAGACTTCAAATGGCATTCATGGATGAAGGCCCTTCCAAGGCAACCGTGTATCGTTGGTATAACGAATTCTAGCGCGGTCGACCAACTTTGGGGGATGACGAAAGAAGCGGTCGCCCTTTGACGGCTGTTACCGAAGAAAACGTGCTAGCAGTGAAAAATTTAATCCAAGACAATAGGCGAATTACATATCAGGAGATTCAACACATATTGAAGATTGGATCGGGAAGCGTTCACGAGATTCTACACAGCCATCTTCGCGTGAGGAGGATAGTATCACGCTGGGTGCCGCACAACCTCACCGATGCTCAGAAGCAGGCCCGGGTGGAATGGTGCCGTGATATGCTTAACAAATTTGAAGCAGGCTCGTCTCGGCGTGTTTACGACATCGTTACAGGTGATGAGTCCTGGATTTATCAATACGACCCAGAAACCAAGCGCCAGTCGACTGTTTGGGTGTTTCAAAATGAGCCAACGCCTACCAAAGTGAAGCGATCTAGAAGCGGGGGTAAGATTTTGATCGCTAGCTTTTTTAATTTGACTGGCCACTTGGTATCAATTCCCTTACGGGATCAAAGAAGCATTAATGCCGAATGGTATACTTCCAAATGTTTGCCAGAAGTTTTCTCTGTTATAAGCAACAAGCGACCAAACACAGGGCTCCGCGGGCTACTGCTCCACCACGACAATGCACCTGCGCACACCGCACTCAAAACGAGGGACTTCCTGGACAGCACGCCAGTCAAACTCCTGGGTCACCCTCCTTACAGCCCTGATCTAGCACCGTGTGACTTCTTTTTATTCCCAAAAATAAAAAATCAGCTCAAAGGGATACAATTTTCGTCGCCGGAAGATGCGCTGGCTGGGTTCGAGCAGGCTGTAAACGAGGTGTCTGCGGCGGACTGGAAAAAGTGTTTTGAAAACTGGTTTAGGCGCATGAATCTTTGTATAGAGGCTGGTGGAAAGTACTTTGAAAAGATTTAATAAAAATATATGTACGTATAGAACAATTTTTTTAGTTTCGCAAAACTTTCTGAGTGTCCCACGTATTAGAAAAAACCCAGAAAAAAAAACCATGTAAAATGAACGTTGTTGCTTGAAATGTTTTAATTTGTTACCTGCGTATTTCTTATGTAAAATAATACGTCTAGTTTTATAGAAAATAAAAGGAACAATCGAGAAAATACCACTTAGCAATATCCAATATTTACATTAACTTACAAATGTATTATTCTTTGAAAGAATAAACAGAGATGTACTTACATTTTGCGATTAATGCTATCCAGGCAATCATCGAAAATCCCGGCTGAAACTAAAACCATCCTAATGGAAAACTCAAATATTAATCGTATGTCAAGTTCATGAAATAATTGTGAAAATAATGTCAACGAAACAAATCCTTACGTGGTCTACACACGACTTCTCCTACAGTACTGTGAATAGAATAGTTCTTTTTTTTCACAGACAATAGGGACAAGTTACAGATGTACCTACGTACAAAATAAAAAGAACATACAAAAGAAATAGGCACTTGCCGTAGTTGCGGTCTCATTAACAGGATTAAACAATTCTAAATCAGTGTAGCACTAAAGGCTATATAACGATTATAAGAGTATAATGTATTTACATGATTGATATTGACACAATCACTAATTGCAGGAGTTTGTTTGACCAAAGCGCCAATGGAGTTCTTAATTTTTCAGGCGTTCACTTTCATGATACAACCAGAGCTTGTTATTCAAACTCACAGGATTTAGTTCAATTAGACCATAAAAAAAAATTAGACCATTACATAAACGTTTAAATGTGGAAGAAAATAACTTATGAAAATACTGCAGTTGCCCATTCCATAACGTCGATCTCTACGGAGAAGAACGCGCAAGAAACTCCATGGACACTCTTGTACTTATACACCGCTCCATTAAGTGCTTACCCCCCAAAAGACATGTTCGTTCAAATCCGTGTTGGCCATAGTTGTTTTTATTTTTTGCAAAAACCTTTTATTTTAATTTTAATTTATCATATCCTATCTGCGGGACCGCTTTTCCTACTCCCGTCCTTCTGATGCAAGAGTAAAAGATCATTATCTTTCCATTCCATCATAGTTGCAAGGGTATTTATATTATTGGTGTATGTTTTGTTTTTGTATTTATACGTATATTAGTATATTCATAAATTGTATTTTATGTTTTAAATAGTTATTCGCGTTATGTTTTATGTCTTCCATTTTCTCTTCTTCTTTTAAACAATATGTCTACATCTCCTTTTTTAGTATCTCCTTTCGCAGGTATGCTTAGAAATAAGCAGCATGCACCTTTGTACCAATTTTCTGTTTATTTTTTCTTTTCTGTATTAAAAGACTATTTATTTGTCTTGGTTTGATTAAGATTCCAGGAACAATATTGCTAAGTAAATACAAATGCCAATAAAAAATACTGTAGGTAAATACCTAGGAGCAAGAAGAAGATAGTATTTACGTTGGTTAGTAAGAAATCTCCATAGAATAAATACCAGCTATTCCCGGTGGGAATCTTAGGCCATGTAATGACCGTAGGAGTTCTCTGTACAATTACAAATCATTAGCGTAGCATTGCACTGAACTGATTGCGACGTATGTACATCACAACCATGTCTAATGGCGGCTCTGAGAACAAATAAGCAACTAGCTCTTTAACCTAGTCGCCTAATCTATTAACCAAGTAATAGTAGCGAATATTATTCAAGTTGTTTATAATTTCATTGAACGTATGTACAGTCACGTGCACTGATTTGTATATACTTAGCTAAATTCAAAAGCGATTTGCTCGTTAAACGGTAATTTAAACTTTGAGATAAGGGCTATTTCAAAGTGCTATAGGTATAAGTTCTAAAATAGTATGGTTATAATAACATTAAATTACGAGAACGGCGCCGGCGTCACATGGTTTTACAGAATCCTTTTATCGCATATTTTCATCTAAAAGATTCGTGCTGTATTCGTATTAATTTGGTTCATTTACGTCTTGTATTGTGCCGTGCTGTACCGTGCCTCGGAAAGCACGTTAAGCCGTTGGTCCCGGCTGTCGTTTGTAGATCTTTGACAGTCGTTACGAGTAGTCAGAAGCTAAAAGTCTGAGATCCAGTCTTACCAAGGGGTATCGTATTACCCAGTAAGGGTTGTGGAGGTCAGATAGGCAGTCGCTTCATGTAAAATACTTGTACTCAGCTGCATCAGACTGGAAGCCGACCCCAAGATAGTTTGGGAAAAGGCTAGGCAGATGATGATTACGTCCTGTATCGGTTGTTACCAAAGTCTCATTGCTCCCTGCAACAACAAGTTTGAGATATGTTTAAGAGTAGCTTTTTGAATAATTATGTTTATTTGTTTGTTCAAATCCTGAAACGTTTTGATTTAAGTTTCCTTAAACTAAGATTCAAGTCCGTAGATCGATCGATGGTCGATCTTAGGATTAATAAAAAGAGATATAGAGTTCCTAACTTACGTAGCAAAAAAAATATACTGTTCGAATCACCATAATAAATACCATGTAGAGCTAAATAATGATATTTTATTTAAAACTTTCGGAACACAATAATGACAAAAAAACACTCATCATAAATTTTTTCATCAAGATTTGATTTGTTTTTTTTTTTTATTAATTTTTAATTAAATAAGATTAAATTAACAATAGTTTTTTTAACATTTTGCAATAACTTCAAATCCTTGTAAGAATGAAATGTTTACTTAAAAAATTTGGTATATTGTAACCGTAGTTTCTTGAAAAGCAATTTCAAAGGAGTCGGTTGAATGCCCATTATTATCATTCGACGTTATTCCCTCATCCGTGTCATGGCAAGTCTCTTTATTAACACATCGTTAAGTGAATAACTTTGCGATTCTTCATGCCCTTTTGGAATGTTCCGATCCTCCGCTCATTTCTTAATACCGTACCGACTATCAAAATTAACAGAAACCCACTGGGACCTGTCGCCAAATCTAAGTCCAAAATTAAGTTTTTTATCTTATCACATGCAAGACTTGACATAAGTCTCTCGTGATTCAAAATCACCCTTTAATTCTCGTAAAAAATATTATTTACGAAGAAGCTAAATAATAATAAATGGCCATGTATTTTCAGTTGTAACCCTGACGTCAGTAGCAATCCTGGGCATGACCACAGGAGCTCATCGGCTGTGGGCACACGGAGCGTATAAAGCGAACACCGGACTACGGATCGTGCTCATGCTGTTCCAAACCTTAGCTGGAGTTGTAAGTACATATTATGCTTAGTAGTATGCAATTGACAACCCTGTTCAGGGGTAGGTACTCATGCTAGTCATATTAATTCAACAATAGTAAAATTCTGAGGTGTCAACTACCACAAAGCATTCCTTAAAATAAATACTTTATACACTACACACCCAAGAACAGTTAGAATGCAATACTAGGATTGGTTTGTTTGCATACAAAGTGAAAAATGACCTTCCATTTAAGTACGTTTCCTAGAAGAGTTATATGGTAAACATGCACCTGCACTAGATGTGGAAATATGCCCTTGTTGTGTGTTGCCTTGTTGTTTGTTGTGTTCCATCCGTAGTGCATCTTATTTCACCAACCTTTATAAATTCATCACTAAATTTGATTCTTGCTTGTTCGTCCTCATAGTAATCTTCTGTCGATTTTCGGACAAACTAAACGACTACTAAACCGGAAGTGTTCTGATGGAAACCTACCTTTCGTACCCATCACATGTTTAATGAATGGACAGAATGACATTGAAATATGGTGAACACCACTCATGTGTGCAAAGCACAAAGGGCATTATCACAATTCCACTTCAGATGATTGCTCCCTAAATATAAATCAATGAGTAATCATAAAGTATATTCATCTGTCTCAAGTGTTCAAGGCAACTGAAGCTCTTTGTATTGTCAATCAATTCTTTTAAGTAATTCAAGTTAAATCGAATGAGTAAACTGCTTGTTTCGTTCTGATCGAATAATAAAGCGATTTAATGCCACTGTACAGCTGCCTGCGAAGTCAAGTGCACGAGTTCTTTGTGATCAGTTATGTCAAGATTCCCAAGTCGAACATAGGTAATATGAAATAGCTTGATTAGGAGTGAGCTCGCTTCAAATATCTATACTTATATTATACTATTACTAGCAACATTATTCCCGAGTGTCATAGGCTATACCTATTTAAACCTTAGTGGCATAGTTTCCGATCATAACGTGAGCAAAGCCCCGGGCAAAACCTCTTAGTCCAATAGTTTAATAAAAATTTGACTAATCAAAAATTTACAGACTAACTGTGCTAAGCTTTAGTAAGAGATTGTACTTTAGTTAAAATGTGTTAAAGGGCGGCATAATCGCATGAGAGACAAAGCCCATTTATTGAATTTAAAAAATTAAAAAATTGTACCTACATTATGTAAAGACACGAAAAGGAATTCTTTGCAAATTAACTGTCACCTTTAAATCCATATCACTGCAAAATAACATTTAACCTAGATAACGCCACTTAAGATCCTTACATACATCGCTACTGGTTTTTTTTTCTACGTTCATACATCTTCTCAAATACGTACGCTGGTTGCGAGTACTAAGTACGCAATAGATACTTCTTCATCGCCAATAAGGTTAGTCTATGTCCTGCCAGACCGTTTCCAGTCGCGTCAGCTTTGTTTTTTTTTAGTTGATATTTTCTTAGCCTCCTTTCATCCTCCCATAAACACACACACTTAAGAGATACTACACTAAAGTTATTGCTTTCTTTCCCAGGGCTCCATATACGACTGGGTGCAGTACCACAGACTCCACCACGCCCACTTCGCCACCGACGATGATCCTTACGACTACAACAAGGGCTTCGTGTACTCACACTTCCTGACTCGTCTGAGGAAACTTAGCCCATACCAGGAGAAATTAAAGGATGCTATCGACATGTCGGATCTTGAAAAAGATTCAGTTGTTATGTTCCAAAAGAAGTGAGAATAACAATTGATTTTTATTAAGTAGGAGTAAATTAACTGTGTACATTTTTAATTCAACTATTAAATGAACAAACAACAAACTATATAGGGCATCATCAAACTCCTCCTCAACTCTGTCAGCTGGTAATGTACCCAAGAGACTGGCTACATTGCCACGTTGTATAGAACACTAATAAATAAACAATACGAATAAAAATTAAAAAAGAACTTGGTTAGGTACCTACTTACTGTTTTTATCTAGCTGCTTCGGCAGTAAGTAGTATGAACATCAGTTTTGGGATTAACACTCTCTACATCAAGCATAGCATAGTGATGCGTCGTCATCACCTTTCATGCACCATGGCCAGTGCACCTTTCATGCACCATAGCTAGTGCACCTTTCATGTTTTCTCTCCACCACGCTTACCCATACTTGACTGGTGAAGAATGACAAGGTATTAAGGCCTTTGTATCATTTTTATTCTTTTAATTTAAAGCATTATATAATAATTAGCCTTGCCTAAAGGCTGCCTAATGGAACAACCCGAACAATTCCGGTTGCCGTGTACCAATTCGGTATTACTCTGGAACTTTCCTACAAAAATAAAATGAGTCATTTTTTCAAGATTGCATTGCATCGTTCTCACGTTTGTTATTCATAGACTCGTCTGAACTTTCAAAGAAACTTACCCCTGACTTGATGATAAGTCTCGACTACAAAAGTTTTTAAAAGACCTAATTATTTACTGAATTGTTTATTATTTCAGTTGTTGTATAAAAGCCTTGTTGAACAATTGATGGAGTAGCTATGTTCATCTATGTTTGTTTCAGATTATATTGGGGTCTATACGCTGTACTGTTCCTGCTGCTGCCTCTCAACGCTCCGCTGGAGTACTGGGATGACACTATCCTCAGCTCGGTCTTCGTCATCGGCTTTCTGCGGTACCTAATCGTGCTGCATGCGTCCTGGTTTATCGAGAGCGCTATCTGTGTGTGGGGTCTCAAGCCTGGCGAAAAGTAAGTCTAAATACGATGGTGTTTTATTTATTGAAAACCTTTTTTTTTGTTTAACTTTGTTCTACATTAGGAATTTCTCCTGTATCGTGGGTGTGTTTACAAACATTTAAACTCACATACTCAAACAGCCAGACACGGGATAACTATCTGTAGGCCATACAAACATTTGTTCCATGCGGGAATCGAACCCACGCCACGCAGCGCTGGCTGCTGCCAATAGCTCAGCCACTGCGCCAATCGTGCCGACAGCAATCTTATCAAGTCCGTCCGAAGTTTTTTTTATGTTTTTCTACAGTCGTATTAATGACGTTCAGCTAATAGCACCGTACTTACGGTTATAAAAGAAACATTTAATTTTCTAATCCATGTGTCTCTTATTCGTCCTCATTTCTCTCTTATATTTATCTAGCCGCCATTCAACGTGGTTATAATCCCATTTTAGATTGAAATTCTGCAAAAGGCCTGAGGAAGCTTTGCAAATTCAATCTCTCGTTAGATTTTGGCTTTAAAAGATACACTTAAAATAGCGTGTTGACGTTGATACAAATGGTGTGATATCGTAGGCCATTCGTCAGTTTCTAAAAAAAGCAGTATAAGCTAACCGGCACAGGCATAAAAAAAATATTGGGCAATATTTATAGTATCTATGGTAAGGTGATACTTAATCTGTTCTTCAATCGGTATTGCCAACAATGACCAGCTTTTCAAGGCTGCTATCTCCCCTTCGCATTATGTGGCCGAAATATGATAAAATACGCTGTAGGCAAATTGTTTATACTTAATACTTACATACATAATATGTATATACACATTACAGATATAACCACAACAACGATGAGTCCATTATACTACATATTTGCATGGAAATTAACCTACTTGGCATCATATTTATTTTTCCGTGATTGATTGCCACTGAGACTCTCGGAAGCTGTTTCATGCCGACCCATATTTTTACCCGACTATGGCGAAGCCAAAAGTGGGGTTATGACTTCAGCCCGCATGATAAATGTTCATCTGTTCCCACTTAATATTTTCCGTGTTTCATTGCAGATCCCCACCTGACTCCAACACAGTGTTCATTATAACCAAGACATTCTGGCCCCACTACCATTACCTCGTGCCATATGACTACAAATCTGGAGAATACGGAACTTACGGTAAGTTACCCTTTACAAACTTCTACAATAACTAGATACACAAAAAACTGAAATTATTTCAAGTGTTTCTAAAACTAATTGTGAAAAAGAAATAATTAACGGGGTATGTAACGTAACACGATTTTAAGCTTTACCTTAACCAACAAAAGGCCGGAATGCGACGAGATAATTGTTTAAATATTATAATTTATAATTCAGACTTGCCTACATGGGTCTAAGGTATAAGTTTGAACCGACGATAAAACATTCGTTTGACAACATTTGTGTTGGCGGATCTATACAAACAGAATGCACAATACTCAGATTTCGGAACAGAGCTTTCGATTTTCAGCGCAATATCTAAAAATATACGGACTGTTCTCTATCCGATTTATTTATCCACTTTGGCTCGAACGTATTTGTGTTGGTTACATCCCGCTTGGTAACTTTTCCGATTCGCCAACTAAACCAAATACGTGGAAACTAAATGAAAAAAGTGCTCTTTCGTAACTATTTTAATCTTCATACAATTGAGTCCCGTTACGTCAACCATAAATTTCAACTATTTTTTGTACGGTGCAGTCAGCTCCCAAAGTTACAACTAAACTTCTTGTTGATGTTGCAATTTTTTGTCTTTCTCTGGTATATTTAGGTTTCTTACGAGGGAACACCATTTATAATTTGAACAGAAAGTACCAGAAGAACAGAATCACGAAAAAGATGTTGGTGCCGCTAGAATCGTCTTTATACTGAATACGTATACTCAAAAGTTAACCAACGAAAATCAAACTAGTTACGATACGGCACTTTTGTGATGGTATTTTGTTTAGTTGGCGAATCGGGAAAGTTTCCAAACGGGATGTGGTCTTTGTAGGCTGGGCTTTTGGAACTAATGTTATCTTAGTAAAAACAAATGCTATCTTTGGCCTTTTGCAGACTGTGGCTGTTCGACTGCCTTCATCCGAGTCTGGGCCTCTCTCGGCCTGGCCACGAACCTCAAAACAGTTGAAACTATTACCGTCCAGAAGGCTTTGGCTAATGCTGCAAAAACCAAGAAGGATCTTAAGACCTGCATCGACGCAGCTGTCACCAAACAAACGCTGCCTGAAGAACATTTTCTTAAAAGAGAATAATCTTTAGGTTATGTTACTTTTTTAGTTTAGGTTTTATTGTATGGTATTATAATAAATCTCTGTTTAGTAGTGTTTCTTTAATTTGCCTGTAGAATGACAGATAAGAATGGCAGAAAAAAATGTGTTGCCCCGACCCCAAATAACATGGGACAAAGGCAGGAAGATTGTAAATGAAACAAATATGTTAAATAAGATTTTATTTTCACACTCCACTACTTTAAGAAAACTTATACTACTGATTAACTTATAGAAACTGATGACCAACTTGATGTGCTTATTTTCTATCCTCCCATTCTCAAGCTGCTATATCTAAACTAATATTATAAAGAGGAAAGATTGATTGTTTGTTTGTTTGTTTGCATTGAATAGGCTCCGAAATTACTGGTTCTATTTGAAAAATTCTTTCTGTGTTAGATAGCCCATTTATCGAGGAAGGCTATAGGCTATATCATCACGCTAAGACCATAGGAGTGGAGCAGCAATGCAAAATGTTGCGGAAACGGGGTAAATGTGACGCAAACGAAGCTGCGCCGGACAGCTAGTGCTTTATATACATATTCCAAGTAAATTACTCCATAGGCATCTACAATTATACATATCAACATATAAGCAACTAAGCAGGCAGTGTATATTGACTACATAATTCAAAATAATCGCTACCACATCGTTACCTTGTGACCTAACACCTACGACCGAACAGTGCGATTAAACGGTGCGATTTAATTTTAAATCATTGTCGCCAACGTCTTGCGACACAGGTCGCCTTTAATGCAGTACAATATTGATTATTCGTCGGTAACATCCAGCCAAGAAAGTTTTCAACTCCTTCCGGTTTTTCCAACAGTATTCTCCTAATCCTGAAACAAATAGTTATTTGTTATACAAGAGTGCAAAGTTGCCTTTTAATCGCGTGTTCAATTTTGATGACCGAGCAAGCGAAGGATTCTAAAATTGAATCACGAGCGCAGCGAGTGATTCAAAATTAGAGTCCTGAGCGTTAGCGAGGGAATCAAAAGAGCACGAGGTGAAAAATCTTTGCACTCGAGTGCAACACGTAACTTTTCATTCCATCTCAGCGAGGAAATGACTAAATGCAAAAAAAAAAACGTTTACAATCACAAGATAGGTACACTTTTATTTCAGTTTAGGTATTAATTACTACATTATGACAGGTAAGTATTACAGAATAATCTTTAAATTATAACAAAATAATATTACGGTATAATTAACAATGACGTGAAAAAATGCCGCGTAAAGAACCGCGTACAAAGCAAATTGAAAAAAGAACACCAAGAAGGTTCCGAGTCTGAGTTTTTAACAAATTAAAAAAAAGTTGTATGATATATTCGGCACCATAGAGGTAGCAGTAAATAGGTTTAATGTTTTTTTTTTATTCACAAACTTAGTGCACACGATGTTCTAAATTCAATTTACTTTATCCTCTAGAGAATAAAAACGGCTTTTGCACTCAGATATCGAAGAGTAAAAATACTCTTTCCGAGATGGTGGGATGAAAATGAAGATTTTAATAATGACTGTTTTAATAATTTTGTTACTGTCGCCGTTATATCTTGAAAGCAGTCCGTCACGTTTAGATAACCTTAAATGAATATGTAGGCAAGTTAAATTACAAAGAAAGCAGTGTTGGGATTGTTATATTTCAATCGAAATTTAAAGAACGAGGTAATAATATGGTTGATCCAGCCCCTTGTTAATGATGTTCCGGAACTCCTCTTCGAACTCAGGATTCCGCCATTTAACCCAATTATATTATAAAGAACCCTGTCATAATACAGGATTTCGAATTATACTTTTACCTAGAAGATAGTATTACGATAAACCCTGTTCCAACAGTCCCAATTCTCCGTAAATACACTTTCCCGCGTATGAATTAGAAAATATCTAAACTTATATTTTACGAAAGCTGTAAGCCGTAAAATAAATATTTTTTATTGTACTTTATGCTATTTGGTAAACTTACAGCTAATAAAAACAACATTCCTAAACGATACGGGTTTGAAGGTCATTTACAGGTTTCCGCTGTTTAATAATATCTCAGAACGAATTTAAGAAAAAAACCAGTATGCAAGCTTTTCAGGGGCACCTTGTTCCTGACCTTGGCCTGCCTCCTTCCGATTGTTTATGAACAAAAGTGCAAGTAGGTATGGGTAAGTACCCCCCCAGCCGGTCCCAAAACATGTATCGTGGATTACCTTGTGATGTTTTACCTCAGTCGATTTTGAGAAATGAACCATGACGTCATAGGTATAGCAGATGGTCATGGCGCGACTTGCTGCTTGCCCTTATGATCGCAAGGGCCCTGACATTATCTTCGACATCAGATGAAATTAAAGACAGAGACAATTTCAAGGGTCAAAAGTTTTATCATCTTACTGAGTGTTTACATTAATCAAAATGTTAATGTTTATTTTTGTAAAAGCAAGTTGTTTATCGGGAACAAAATGTCTGTCCCAGAACTTTAATCGGCATACGTTGATTTACGAAAAACCCACATTAAACAAAGAAAGAAAAAACGTTTTTGGTACATGCTACAAGTACACATAATCTAAAAAATGAAAAGCTTAAAACTAAACAATTAATATTGTGTGACTCACGGTTGCACCAAATAGGCCCAGCAAAATGCCGGACACTAGTGCCCGACGCTGGTTTTCGTTACATCAAGATCAAGTAGGTACCAACTTTTAACTATTACCTATTCCCACGCCCCCAAATAGTTTTTTGAGATATTGCTGTTGATGAACCTTTATTCTTCTTCCAACATGAAAGAAATTAGAATATATAATAGAATAGATATTAGAATTATTTATTTTCTGACAACTTCGGCCCATAGATAAATACAATATCGTAAAACTACACACACACAAACACACACATTCACATGAATCACATATGAATCTCTTAGTTTTAGCACAAACCTAAAAGCAGAGACGTGATAAGTCCAACAATAAGTAGGATGAGTGCAGATCGAACGTCAGTGGCTCGAGCGGAGGCGAAGCCCGGGGGTGGTGCACACTGCGGCATATCGGGAACCAAGGCCGCTTCCAGACGAGCCAGCGCGCCGCCACCGCGCAACTGCAACAGACTAACAACAACGATATACATCATCTCTCTAGCCTTTTCCCAACTATGTTAAGGTCGGCTTCCAGTCTAACCGGATGCAGCTGAATACTAGTATTTTACACAGAGCGACTGCCTATCTGACCTCCACGATCCAGTTCATCATTCATCATCATTTCAGCCCAAAAGACGTCCACTGCTGGGCATAGGCCTCCCCCTAGTGTCGCCACATTGACATTTTGGGGGGTTTTGCCATAATTGCCACGGTTGGCAGGCGGGTTGGCGATCGCAGTAAGGTTGTTACAAAAGTACAGAGAACGCTGCTGCCCATTCTCTGGCAAATCCCTTAGTCGCCTCTTACGACACCCACGGTAAGATATGGCATGGTGCTATTCTTTACGTCCGACACCATACAGAGCTACGATCCAGTTAGTGCTGGGTAATACGAGACTCATTAGCAAGACTGGTTGTTTTCAGACTTTCGGGCCACTGACTACCCGTAACGACTGTCAAAGATCTACAATTGACAGCCGGGACCAACGGCTTAATTAAGGTGCTTTCCGAGGCACGGAGGAAACTCGTTATGTAGTGGGTGGACATCCATCCATGGGCCAACCCCGCAAGCGTGGCTCAACCTGAAGATCGACTGGAGTGGCTGGTATTATTATTTAGCCACGAGCTCCTCACAACAGCGTTATCCAAAAGGTATTAATCCACTATTTATACAACATTACAATTATCAGTTAATTAAATTTTCAATAATACCTGAACCGGATATCATAAACTCAATACCGTCTCGACATGTATACTTATGTATATGTTTTGTTTTTTATTCTTGTAAATAAAAGTAAAGATAGTAAAGATTCGTTCGCACTACGCCGATTGAGTCACGTACCTAACCTTAACGAAAAACTCTGCGATAAAATCAATCGCCAAAACCCTAGTTCAGAACACTTTAACTTCACTTATAAATAACACAAAATAGCAGCAAAAAATGACAGTCAATAAATGTACAAGTTATGTCAAAAACTTTGTGATATGTTTCCTGTTAAGTGTGACATACAGGGTGCAAGTGGAAACATAACAGTATTCTGAGAGTTGGCAACGTTGCAAATAGGTTTAAAGTATTTTGAATAATGCATTAATGTTATTAAATAATAATACCTATTATAGTTAAAAAAAAAAACTAAAAAACACGCTTCATAGTGACGTTATTTTATTTCTTGTATTATTCACAGCAAACCCTTTCATTTGATAACATACCATGCCAATGGAAATACATAAAAATAACTAATCCGTCCCCTAGTCCTGCAACGTCATCTTTAGGACTCCGCCATATTGGATTTAGATTGACGTCAGTTATCTAACCATGCATTGTCATCCAAAATAAACTTTTAAATACGCAAAAATTGAGCTCAATTGAAAACCGAGTTTTTTACATTACGTATTTAAAAAGCGCACAACAATAGTTCGAGAGCAGTGGAAGGAATGGAGGGAAGGCCTTAGCCCAGAACCGGGACGGTTAAGGCAAACAAAAAAAATGAGGAATCAATAAATCAATTTTTTTTTATTTTACATAGGCCTACACGGGCAATTATAAAACGTCGACAAAAAGGTGCACGGTTCGGGTTGGCCGTTTCCTATGGAGAACAACCGGCAAGAAACTCCATGGTTACTCTTTAAAAATCATTTCGAAATATCTCTATCTGTGTTCTACTAAAGTATTGACTATGAATTGCAATAAAGATACTTGAAAACCTTCCAAATACCTTTTTGCACCTCAGTATTAATTCATTCTTAGGGTTAGACCTCATCTGGCAGCACGGAATCGCACTTTTCCATGCTTCAGATAATGTATTGAAATATCTGTCAATATCCGGTGTCTTCAGGCAGTCTACAATTTTTCCACACCTACCAGTTTGATCTAACCTTCAATTAATAACAATGTTGAATATAATGTATTCGAACTTACGAGAGCAAGGTAGGTCTAGCGTAGGGCGACTGCCGCGGCAGAGGGAAGGCGAGGTGCGCACGAGTGGAATGCACCGGCAGCTCCCTCACTGCACAGCGACCGCGGGCTTGACTCAGAGACCTGAACGACAAATCTGATAAGTCTTTAATGTAGAGAACATTGGGACAAGAACTGCTGGGACATAGGACTCCTCTCTATAACGAGATGTAGGCCGTAGCCCAACACGCAGGCCCAGTGCAAGTTGACGGATTAAAAGCGAAGTACCAGCGGGTATAATTGATAGTTTATTGAATGCATCTAACACTAAAATCCCATAAATCCAATGTGTGTATAAATAGAGATTGGATGCAATGCATTCTATATTGTATGTTACCACCATACAATATTTTTTCGGTTCAGTTTATACATATGATATTTACTAGGATTGAGGACTCCAATTTGTATTCACACGTGAGGGAGGACACTGCCTCGTCGAGTGGTCGCTGCTGAGCATAAGGTCCCGGGTTCGATTCCCGAGTTGGGCAAAGTGTTATTAGGCTTTTCCATCAGGAACTTTTCAGTAGAAGTCACAGAGTCTGGATTTGTGCCTGGTTTATGACAATATCCCAACTAGCAAAAAGTGGTTTTTAAACTATCCTAGAACCATAATTTATCGAGGACTATATGAGACTTATATCCGCATATAAGTCGCGAAAAGGGCCCACTTTATAAGTCTACTTTTACTTATAACGTATTTATATTAGACCGCTGAAATGCCACATACGCCTATATTGCTCCTGTAATTGAATTACGTCAATGCAATTACTCCTGTAAATCTCAATATAAGTAAATTTTAGTAAAAAGTGAGATTAATACGCGCCTAGAAATGCTTCTCTAAGCTCATATATTGTGAACAGTCAAAGTGAGTGTATCGCATATTGTTGTACTCTGTAAAAAAAAATTAACATCTTGAGATTAAGTATTTATATGAATCAGAATTTATTAATGTCAACCTTATACAAAATTTTATTGTTGTCAAATTGTTAGTCTTATAAAGCTTATTCGTAGGGGAACTTGATTTTTCTGTGAAATCTATCATGGGTATGATCAAAATTTTAAAGCGCCTCTTGAAATTTGCTTATTTACATTTTAGTTTTAATTAATATTAAATAAATATTATGTAGGCAGCTGCCATTTTCTTGGTCAGCATTTCCAAGTGCGATATAGTGCTAAAATAAGTACTTTTAGCATTTACAAGTGTGATATAGTACCAATATTAGTATATTGGTTCTATATTGGGTTATCACAAAACCGAGGTAGATTCGCCATTGTAATAGATTAGGGTTCCGCAATGCCCAGATGAAAATCGATTGATATTTATGGATAAGTAAGTTAAAGTAATATTTTAAGAGTTTGTTCTACGTTCTAGGTTAAACATTAGTTTAAACATTGTTCTTATTTGACTTAATTATATTACACATTTGACATGCAATTTTATACACATTTTTGACCTTGTTAAGTTCCCTGAAATCGCATTTGCAAATACATGTCATAGGCAAAACATTTTTAATTCTCATGAAATATTTAAAATTTCAAGTAAAGATTTCAATGCAGCCTGTGAAATATTGAAGTCTAAAGCCCAGTGTTTAATACATTCCGCAGTTGTAAATTTTTGTTATAATCCGAAAGTTCTTCCTGCTTTCGTACTTTCGTGGTACTTTCATAGTCCAAACCTCTTCCATCTAAAGCAGTACTATAATTATTTTGTCCGGAACCCTCGCTAGAATTCGCGTTACGGTCTTAACCAATTTAATTTTAAAAAATCGGTGCTCACTGCGGTTAACATTTCTTTAGATTTTTATTTTTACTTTTCTTTTGCAAGATCTATTTTTTTAAACCGCTTACGCTTATTAAAATCCATTTTCAATATTTGTAGACAAAACCAGTTTTCGCATATACTGGTCGTTACAAGCAAAAGTGGCTTCATAAAAGTTTTAACCAGGAGTGTTTGAGATTACTTAGACAATAACAGTACTATGGAATGCCTATATAAATCAGTCTAGGTTTAAAACAGCACACGATAAATCATTAGGGAAATTTTTATCCTACCGAGTGCTATTATAATCTTGGTAATTAATTATTTTTAAAACGTGGATATGAAATTCATTTAACACTTACTTTTAAGCTTATGTAAAACCAAACCAGATATATAAATGATATAGATAGATATATAATTTAACTTAAATTTACTTATATTGGCCATAAAATATTAGCTTATATGAGGTTATAAGTAAAAATAACAAGAGTAATTGCTCCTCAGTGCATATATTCCTGGTACATGCTTCTACGGGAGTTTTAAGATTTAAATGGTCTGCAGATGTTATCTTATAGGCGCATATAAGTCTGCGTTACCGGAGTAATTACTCTTGAGTGCAGTTACTCTTGTTTCATGCTTTTATAGCAGTCTTGATCCTATATTTGCCAGGAAATACGGCCCTATATACCGATATAAGTACAATTTATAGAATTAAACGTACTTGAGTAAAAACAGCATGTATTTATGCTGTTAAAAGCGCAGTAGCAACCACCAAAACCATCATCGGAGCTATATAAGACCACGTAGCATTATAAAATCGCATTCCAGGATTATTTTGCTTGTTGTGTAAGGTCACCCCTAACAAAAAAAAACCCGGCCAAGTGCGAGTCTTACTCGCACACAGGGTTCCATAGCCCCAAACTATGGAATATAATAACAATATTTTAAACGGTCATTCATTATTAAACTTCCACTCAACCGCAAAACTAAATTGGTTTTTCATAGTATGTTAATGAAAAACAAAGTTACTGCTGCAGTTTGATGAAAAAGTCCCATATCTCGAAAACTAAACATCATATCTTATTGAAACCAATTTTCGTTGATAGTTTTTTTTACGTTCTACAATCCTAAATATTTTCAGAATTTTCCTCTTCTTACTTTAGAAATTAGAGGGGGGGGGACACATATTTTACCACTTTGGATGTGCCTCTAGCGCAAACTATTCAGTTTAGAAAAAAATGATATTAGAAACCTCAATATCATTTTTGAAGACCTATCTATAGATACCCCACACGTATGGTTACGATGAAAAAAATTTTTGGTTTTCAGTTCTGTGTATGGGGAACCCCAAAATTTAGGGTTTTTTTTCCTATTTTTGTGTGAAAATATTAATGCGGTTCACAGAATACATCTACTTACCAAGTTTCAACAGTATAGTTCTTATAGTTTCGGAAAAAAGTGGCTGTGACATACGGACGGACAGACAGACAGACAGACAGACAGACAGACATGACGAATCTATAAGGGTTCCGTTTTTTGCCATTCGGCTACGGAACCCTAAAAAACCCCTAAAAATTAACTGGCGAAATATGGGTGTACTCGTACTATTATAGGTACACCTCTGCCTAAACCTTCGGGGATTACAGGCGTGCTGTTAGGTAGGCACCACATTTTGGCGACGAGGATGGGATCTATTGTACTTACAACTGAATTTGAACCCTAAGGCTTGAACCTCATCTAGCCGCACGGAATCGTTTTTCCATGCTCCTATCCTGTTCTTTCGTTCAGAATCGTCATTTGCTAGAGCTAGAAACAGAGCGGGAAATCACTTAGGCGATGCGTCAAGCGGATACTTTACCTTAAGGTAGAGCGCGCTACTCTTTGTCCCGCAAAGAATGCATAGTCCTGTCTCGCGGCCCGTGCCAAGCCCTCCTCGGCCGACGATACTAAGTTATCGGCATCAGAATAGCCTCGAATGTAGAAAGCATTCAACTGCACGTCTTTTGTTGACTGTAATGAAAAGAATAACACATTTACAAACCGGAAAACTAACTTCACTAACCTATATGCCACGATACCATCACAATTGTGTGTTTGAATCTGTTTTATCATAAAATATATACCTAAATCGTTCAATCGTTACTATACCACATATGTATGTATTTCAAGATGCACATATGAAAAAATACACAGTTCACTCGCTCAATTCCTGCACAATAATTCATCCTGCAAATTAATGCGGAATGACAAAATATACACCGTCCGGTAGGTAACTTATTACCGACAATTAACAAGTGCGGAAATGTAAATACAATAAAACACTGATTTCGTTTATTTATATACTTACAATATCAGCTTACACTGCAAAATACCGCCTTTGACCGTGGCATTCTCTGACCCCGGCTTTGTGCAATTTTAAACGTTTCCAAATTTCTTTCTGTTTACTTTTAAGATTATATTCATATTGTGTCAAGGAGCTGATCTATTGACAGAGACAGAAGGTGGTCACATGCGAAAATACTAACACGGTAAACCATTATGGTAGAATTGTCTATTTGTTACAGGGCCTCAAGTCTGCTATTTTATAAACATCGTCATTCCAACACGATCCCATTGTAATTTTGCTAAAAGTTCGAAATCTGCTAAATTCTGTCAAATTCTATGCCATTTCTTTCAATGGAGTGTCAGTGGTTGGCCATTGTGAAGACATAATGACGCAATTAAAATATAATTGGTACATTACCAAATTTGTCAAAATCAACAAGTATGAAATCAATGATAGGCCATTCTGACACTATTGTAAAAGCAGACTTGTGGCCCAGGTCTACTCTTTCTATCATCAAAGTCGGTTCGGGTACAGCGAAAGTTAAGGGTAAGTAAATCACCCGCATGGAAAGAATCGTCCTACCGTTTCTAAAAACGGTTCATGAATTCTTCGACTACAGCGAGTGGTTCTAACTTTTAATAGTTGTCAACAGTTTAAGTGAATTTGATCTCAAGTCCCTGGGAGGTCAAGAATAACTCTAATGGTGTTTTTTTTGTACCAGACAAAATACACCTTAATGAACATTTGAACATTCCTATTCAAACCGAAGTGCGTCAATGACCTTATAGCACTTAACTATGTTTTATTTTTCTTTTCTAAGGCAAACAGTTTCTTCACGTGCGTTTAAAAACATTTAGTAATTATTCGCATTCGCAGAAATCATTTTGGCTTAACTCAAAGACCGAATAAGGCTTCGTTTACATGTTTTGTTTTAATTTGTCGAAGGGATAGTGACAACAACCTTAATTTGTATTGGAAAGTCCTGAAAGAGTGGAGGATGAATTTTCATTGTAAATTCAGAGTAAGATTAATCAAAATCTATTCAAATTTCGGCTAAAGCTTTCACTGTTGTTATCCGTGTTTTACTTTGGATAATAATAAAGATATTTCTTTTTTAATTTACGAGTAGGTACAGACAGCATCAGTATGTGCTAACCCCTAAACACTCCGGCCGAGTAAGCCGGGGGGTAACCACTTAACGGGGATGTGTGTACATGCTTTGAGATGAAACCGAAAAATACAAATCAGCAGTCTTCTGTGTAGCTTCGTGTTTATGAAAATAACCCTTCTTTCTTCTTCTTTTTAAATGCCTCCTCTTTACCAGACTAAATAGTCAATTGACATTGTAAAATCCGTTAGCGCCATTAAAGCATTTAAAACAAATCAAATGAGTTACTAATTAGTGGCATCAGGCCCCAATGTCCTGAATACCCCTGCAAACAGGCTTCAATATGTCCTGAATACCCCTGACAACAGGCCCCAATACTTCCTGAATAACAGTGGCAACAGGCCCCACAAAATTATTAATTACATATCCATAATTAACAAAAGAAAACCATTGTTGTATCAATAATATTGTCACTAAAATTATTCATTTACCATTTAGTACTTAAGCAAAAGTCGATCACTACAACATAGGTTATTTTCCTATTACCTATCAGAGAGACTTAAGTAACTTATTCTGGGTCAGTATCATCACTGTCTTCATTTAGAGACTCAAAATTTAACCAGTATTTAATTTTGTCCACCGCCCTTTCTAGTCAACGGCGTGTTTATTATTTTAAACCTATCACAATCGTAAATCCCCGTTATTCTGTATGGGTCCTGATATTTGGGTACAAGTTTTCTACTATGTCCTGTAGCGGGTACTTGCTTTTCTAAACTAACTTAGTCGCCTACGGCGTACTGATGAGGCTTACAGCGTTTTTTTAACATAATATTCTTTGGTCTTTTGTTGACACAGTCTTATATGTGAATTTATATTATCCCTAATTTCAGTAATATGTTGTCCGTCAGTAATATCCGTTACATCTTCAACTAATTCTGAAACTATCTTATTTTCATTCGATCCCGCTAATGTTTTTGGAAAAAGAGCCTCAGAGGGAGTGCAATTAATGCCTTTATTAAAAGTATTATTCATACCCCATTGCACATTTAACAAGGGATCGTCTCATTTATTGTCAGCCGTGCCAACACACTTTGCAGTGAGGGCGTCAACAATTGTTTTGCTGTAGCGCTCTAGCTGCCTGTTCGCTCTAGGAGTGGCTACAGCATTCAATATATGTTTTATACCTTTCTCAGTCATAAACTTCCTTAAAATATCACTGGTAAATAAAGTGCCGCGATCGGATATAAGTCGCTTTTGGACTCCAAAAATACCAAAGTACTACCAGCCCAGTGCCATCGAGCTACCCGCGGAAGCATATCCCTTTTATAGTAAATTGCCCTTAAAGAATTGTAATCAGTAATGATCTTAAATTGGATCCCGGTTAAATAAACTCTGAATTTATGCAAGTATGACAGCAGCTAAAGTCATATGTCATATGATCATAAGATGAATAATTTTGTTCTTCTGGAGTTGTTTGCCGTTTAAAATATGCAACAGGTCTAAATACATATATATTACACATTATAACTTATATGTTTTTGGAGCAGGATACAAGTAACGCCTATTTTACAAGCGTCAGCATGTAGTTCTGTAGTTAAACTTGGATCGTAAATGCAAATGTGGGCTTACGCGTTAGTTCAGCCTTCAATTTTCTAAACGACTTTTCTTGATCTGGGCCCCAAACCCATTTGAAATCCTTCCTCAACAAATATGTCAGTGGTTTGGCTATAATAGAGAAGTTGGGAACACATATCCTAAAGAAACTGGCCAACCGGAGAAACTGACGAACGTTGTGTTGATTAATAGGAGTTGGAAACTTCCCTACTGCTTCTATTTTCTTTGATCCAGGTCTAATACCATCAGCAGAAATGTCAAACCCTAAATATTTGACTTGAGGACTAAATAAATTACATTTGAGCAAAATCAATGTGAGACCAGCCAACTGTAATATTGATTCTAATCGTGAAACGCCCTCGCTAAATGTTTTAGATGGGATAATAATATCGTCTAAGTAAGCCAGAGCCCCTATGACGCGCTTTACCTAATATACCTAATATTTGGTCTTCTTTTTCTTTAATAGTTAATCTATATAGTCAGTAAACTACAGGTTCATTGTTATCACCATTTCTCCCACGGAAGTACAGCACAACTCATTCAAATTAAACGCGAAGCCACCTTTAAACTGGTTTAGCAAAGATAGTAACTGTGCCCGTTCGGTAGTTGACAAAACTGAACCAATATTGAAATTAAAATCACTAATAGAATCGAAGTTGAAAACTCCTTGAACTTTAATTTGCCTTTCTTCACATGCGACTCTTCCTCGAGCAATAAACTTATCTTCAGGCAACGTAATCGAGACAACACCCCAAGAATTTAGCACTATTTCACCTGTTCCCTTCTGTATAGAATATAACCCTGCTAAAACTGAGCACATAGAGTCAGATTCAACCCTAAAACCTCCGTCAATAAATATAGCACCATCCTAACTACGTTCTGTGTAAACGTCAACAGCTGTAACTCCAGAAACACTGGTATCACTTTTACAGTACAAACCTATCTTGCTATTTTCAGCAATAGTGTTACTTGACTTCTTAATTTCTAAATGATCTTTAGTCTTAGGAATCTCAATATATGGCTGCTCTGTAAAAGTGTGACCAATCATCACTGGTACTTGCATGACATTGTCTGGTACTATCACAACTCTACATTTGCGGCTACGTCGTCAACAGAAACATGAACAGATTGTATGCCCAAAGAGAGAACAGTTGAATTGCCAAATCCTACCAGCATAAAATTGTCTACTTCGTAACCTATACCTAGCTTCTTAAATTCAGTTGACTTTATCACTGAACACTCACTGCCTAGATCTACATACGATTCAAATGGTACTTTATTAATTTAAGCGACTTTAAAATATTTATCCTTTGCTTTCCTCAAACTAGAGACGCGCATGACCTTCTTTTCAGCCCCTGTGAGTTTTGTGAAACAATGATCTGTTTCATGCCCGAACCTGCTGCATTTAGTGCATTTTTTAATAGGTTGTGGGCATTGAAATCGGTTGTTGAACAATATGGCCTTCTTGTTTACAGTTAAAGCAGCGTTGAATTTTATCGAGAACACGCGGTTGAGGGTCTTGTTTTCCGACATATTTACTGGTAGTAGTAATTGTTCTACGGTCACCAGGTTTTACGTTTTTGGGATTTCGTAAATAATGTAAGTAGTTTATCGGAGTCATCGGATTGTACTGCTACTGCCCCTAATCGTAAAGAACGATCGTCAATTCCATGGAAGATGCAGTCCACTGCTCTCTTACCTGCTATACCGCATCTATTTATAAAAGTATTTTTTCATAGTTTTCATTTTTAAAGAGTCTTGTTCTCGACCTGGGTTGTGGCTGCTTTCGGTCTCGAATTACATCTTTCAATCCTGGGCCAGCTGCATGATCGGCTCCTGGACAGACGGTGGCGCCTATTGCAGACCCGCGACCCGTGCCGCTCCAGGGCCACAGAACGTTGGCGGCACTCGCTTCCTGTTGACTAGGACTGGCTGGTGCACCGATGTGATCGACGACAGTTCCGACTACTGTACCGTTGTCTTCGATGAAGTGTTCTGGTATCCTCCCGACTCCGAGAGCGCGACGTACGGTTGAAGCAATGACGCCTTTCCCTACTGCATGAGCGCCTCTCTGGTCTTCGTTGTGGTGTCCTTCGAGCCCGGTTGCCTGAAAGTAGCCGGCTCCGTGATCTCCGCGCACTTTTGTCACGTTCTACAGTGTGAGATTGCTCACGAGGCGACAATTGGCGCACGTTTTCCATGAATAACTGAAGTAAGAAATCAACGGACAAAAAGTTGCATAAAAATACACTAAAACTACACCTTTGTCTTTGAGAACAAACTACAAAGATTTTTAAACAAAGATTGAATGAAATAACTAACTGTTTTGTAGGTTAATCAAAGATTTCAAACAATAGAAAAAAAAAAATAAAGAAAGAAAAGAAAATGTTTAGAAACAAATTACAAAAGTAGTTGAGGCATAAATCATCCCACTTTTGAAATGTTCAAGGCAGTGTATCGTGACTTTTTTAAATCCCTCCTCTTTACCAGACTAAATAGTCAATTGACATTGTAATATGCATTAGAGCCATTTTAGCATTTTTAGCAATCAAATGAGTTACTAATTTTACCAAAACAATTGTGCAATTTACAATAGTACTTGAGAATCTAAACTAATATTATAAAGAGGAAAGATTTGATTGTTTGTTTGTTGGCATTGAATAGGCTCCGAAACTAAGGGTCCGATTTGAAAAAAAAATTCAGTGTTAGATAGCCCATTTATCGAGGAAGGCTATAGGCTATATATCATGACGCTACGACCAATAGGTGTGGAGCAGCAATGAAAAATGTTGCAAAAACAGGGAAAATGTGACAAACGAAGTTGCGCCGGACAGCTAGTCTACTTATAAATCTATTTAAATAGCTAACAATAGTAATCACTGGGAAAATCTTCACAAGTTTTTCACATCTTTCGCACACTTGCATCTTTTATGATTATTCGTTTTAATGCACTTTTATAGTTAATAGTATATTTCATTACGCTATTGTTGTTTATTTAAACGTTTTGCATTTTAAATGTAAAAAAAGTTATGTACGGTTCTTGATTTTGAGTTCCGTGGATAAAAAGCTTACCATAAGGTACATTTGATCAGCTCCATTCCTTATATACCCGATCTTGAAGTTAGGCGAATGTAGAACAGCAGCTATGGTGTCAACACTGGCAACTCGAACTGACAGCACAGAGGTTATGAACGCCGCGTACGCATTGTATGTTACCACGGCGAAGAACAGGCAGACGATCAGCAGGACACTCCCTGACGGGTTTGTTGGAGTCCACGTTCCACCTGTAGGAAAAATAAAAGATGTAATACAAGCTTTTTTCCTTATTATGTAGTACTATGTTCGGGTCGTCTCTAAGTCTAACCGTGTGCGGATGAATCCCGGTAATTTCCAGCAATTAAGTTTTTAGATGTGCTGCTGCGGAATCAGCGGTGAAAAGCGGTGAAGAAACGGCGGTAAAAACTCCTCGTTTATACCGCCCCTTCTTTTTCCCAGCTAACACGCTAGGAAGTGGCGAAGGGCGGCCGTCTTAGGAGATTGTCTTTTGTACTTTTGACGTTCAAAAAGTGCTGATTATCACCCTAATTTGAATAAATGACTTTTGATTTACCGGTTTCTAACAACTTCAAGTAGTCTGTACCAATTATGGTACCAAGTACCAAGATTCCTCGTCGTCTGTTCCACTTTATCGCTACATTAATGCGGTGCTGTGATGTCTCAACATTAGATGCCTAGATATTCGAATATGCCAGGAATGCCTTTATGATAACACTGCTTTCAATAAAACAACTACATATTTAGCCTATTTAACACATTAATTAAACCACGGCTGTGTCAAAAAATGTACAAGCAAAAGTACAAGGAGCAGGGGAAAGCAACTAAGGAGATAGAAAGACGAAATAAACTCACTGCAGATCCTTAATGGAGGACAGCAGCTCGTGATAGAGTTCAATAAAGGAAATAGAAGAGGCTTTTGCCAAGAGGCACACTGAATTTAGCTAAATACCAGCTTGCCGCGCTTGACTCGGTTTCATGCAGAACAAAGAGACTGATTGACGACGTAAAATTGGTGGATGCCAAGCTTCAAAGCTTAGCTCATTGCCGTAAGGTTGCCTGCTTGTCGGTCTTCTACAGGTTGTACATCGGTGACTGTGCCAAAGAACTCCACGACCTCATCCCACCGGCCCCCTTCTACAATCGAACATCTAGACGCACTGCAAGTTACCATCCCTACCTTATTGCTATTCCAACAATTCGCACTAAGCGTTTTCAAACGTCTTTCATAATGCACACAGCAAAGGAGTGGAACTCTCTGCCTGCGTCTGTGTTTCCGAACGCTTACAACCCTAATCACTTCAAAGTTAGAGTGAACAGGTTTGTTCTGAGTAACCTCGTACCATCGTCGACTTTGTCTCTGTCATCTCTGACCTTGACTAGAGTCAAGAGCAAACCCATAAATAAAAAAAGAATTGAGAGATTTACTATAGTAATTCACAACAGCAGTTACCAATTCAGACATAACAGGCTGATAAGTGTTCAAAATGGAAAACTGAAAATTAACATTATTATTGCAGTTGGGGGACATATAAAGAAATGTTCCACAGAACTGTCCCCCGACTGCAATCAAAATGTTGATTAACAGTTTTCCACCCCTTTGTGGGGCAGTCACGTAAAAAGGTGAGTAGGTGCCATACCGATCTTCACTTAAACCTATAACGGAGTAAATGTTTTAATTTGCGCTCAAATGCGATACCTACTAACTAACTATACTAAATTTAATTTTACGGAATCCCCAACAAAAAATCGCCTCCCGCTTGATCAGAAAACCGACGCGATCTAACTAACTATGTATGACTACATTAATATAGACAAAATGTTGCCTAATTACATCTCAGTATGTGCCCAGCGGTAGGACGCGGCACAAGTACTACTTTCGACACTTGCTTACTCTTGACAAGAAAATATTTTCAGGACAAGGTTAGTGAACATCTCATATCTCTTACACCCTAGGTCCATTTATCATCATCATTCTCTTTCCAATTCATTTGGGGTCGGTGCAGCATATTAGCTTCTCCCATATTCTTACTCATCTCATCAGACTCCTCCTTTCTTGCCATATCGAATCGAACCATATCCTAGGTCCATTTGTATGAGCTGGTAATTTGCTGAGACTTACTTAAACGATGTTCCGTTTGACTGAGTTTGGAAAACCACTCATTGTTACAAGTACGGGTTCGAATTAGATGTAGGTTCTTAAGATAATCAAATGACATCGTTAAACTTACAAGTACTTTACAGCCTGTCACCAAAACATTATTTTGTTATTTTACAATTAATTACCTCCTTGATCTAGTGGTCGTTGACAGCTGAGCCTGAGGTCCTGGTCTCGGCAAAGTGTTATAGGGGTTTTCCATCAGGATTTTTTTAGTAGCAGCCATGCAGTATAGATTTCTGCCCGATTGACGGCTAAAGGCTCGCCCCCACACTACGTAATACCACAGATTACTGAATAATTACTAATACTTAAACTTAACTGGCGAAATGTGGGTGTACCACAATATTTTACATTTTATTTTGTACCATATTTTGTTATTTGGGTGTTCGCAAGTGTACATCTACGATGGTAAAACTTACCAACTGTGGACGGTGGGCTTCTTCTTATATCTGTACCATTTCCATGACGACAAATATTTACAATCAAATACCTATTATATGAGATTGAAACATAAACACTAAATGTTGGTACCTACTATGGATACACCTCTACCTGATAAGTTCAAATTCAAATATGACACAGATAAAAGTAAATAGACGGTAATTAAGTAAGCAAATTAAGTAGTGCAGGTTGTAGCTTTTTGAGTTTCAATAAACCTACTGTTATTACAGCTAATTTGTTGTATATTTTATTAAAGATTTAATATTAGGTTTCTTTAATAAAATATACAACAAACAAAAACAAATTTAAAACAATACGAAATAAGTAAACAATAAAAGTAGTAACAATCTTACGAACTAAAGCTAACAATCAGGGAGTTAAAAATATAATTTATAGAATAATATGTTTTTTTGTATTTAGAATTTACGGAGGGTTTTTAAACGTATTGGAGTCTTTTGATGCTTTTATTGACTTGGGTAGTTTGTATAATATTATTGGTGCCATTCCTAAGAAGTCTTCGAAGAAAACAAGCGTGATGTTAGCGGACAACAAACCTTGCTGACAGAGTATCCCAGTAGACCAGATCAGGGCTTCAGTGTATCCCATGCGTCGTTGTTCGACGCAAAGACTTGAGGTGGCACGGCTGATGAGTACGATAACAATGGCGGCCATCAGCACCACAGCTACAACGCAGGCCACCAGACGCACGCTGAACGGAGCCAGGAATATGTCGCGCACCGTCGACGTCTCTTGCTGACGAATGTAGATGTTGCACCTGGAAGGACATCTGTCTAAGGAATAGAGGCCACTACCCAATGACACTGGACACGTCGTCGGCGGCTTGTCAACTAAGCGCACCCAAAAGTTACCGATATGCTCGGCGGCGTTGATGTGTCTGTTCAGATCACATAAAAACCTTTAATTATTCATCATAAACGAAAAAAATCACAAAATCAACAAAATCACGTTTTTATGTTGTCAAGGAACAACAAATCTTTTCAGATTATTAGCTTGATTAAGATCGAATTAAAAAGATTCATTAACATTTTAATATGCGATTTCAAAGGATTTATTCACGTCAAACCGTCAACTTGTAAAACTTAAGTTTCTAAGCCAAGCCTTTGCAAAGTCTACAAAACAATACTCAATTAATTAAAATGAACTGAAACCACTGTTACATAATAAAACATACAAACCGAAAAAGCCCATCAAAAGACCCAATGTCGTACTAATTGTTTAGTTTTGGTAGAACAATACTTAATAACAATTAGCTAAAGTAAGTAGTAAACGCGTAAGCATTGATCTAGTCACATCGAATAAAATAAAAATACCCAATTCTTAGATAGCAAAATGTTACTACATATATACGATATATATACGATTAAAGAGGAATAAAACACCAACTGGTCAGATCTGGTAAATTAGTTAGTTAAGTAAGTTATGTTTATGCATATCAGGTTTTTTCCTTGTTATGACGGTGTAACCGTTATTGGTATTCATTAAATTAATTTCGATAATAATACGTCACAAAGGAGAAAGTTACAAGAAACATTTCTCTGTATTCAACGGGGTTGTAGTAATTGTTTAGCTGATTTCGGAGAGAGGAGACTTACCAAATTGTTGAAGGAATTATGCATAATTAAATTGATCTTGCGTGCTGTTTCGTCCTTACGTCTATATAAATATTCAATATCTAGATTTTGAGACTAACAAAGCAGCTCATCCTTATTCGGTTCGCAATGAATGCCAAAGCACCATCACTATCCTCGGATGATGCAACTTTTCGGTTGTGTTTCTTTTAATACCAAAAGGTACAAAATGTACAAATGCTCGTGTTCACCAACAATGAGCGAAAAGTAAATAAATGTTCCATTATTATTGCAATCTCTTTTTTAGGGTTCCGTACCCAAAGGGTCAAACGGGACCCTATTACTGAGACTTCGCTGTCGGTCCGTCCGTCCGTCCGTCCGTCTGTCACCAGGCTGTATCTCATGAACCGTGATAGTTAGCCCGTTGAAATTTCTACAGATTATGTATTTCCGTTGATGCTATAACAACAAATAATAAAAATAGAAAAAAATAAATATATAAGAGGGGCCCCCATACAAAAAAGTTTTTTTTTTTTTCGTTTTTATAAATAATGGTACGGAACCCTTCGTGCGCGAGTCCGACTCGCACTTGGCCGGTTTTTTTATACAAACGCTCATGTCAATAAAATCCTAACCACCCTAACTATAATACTATAAATGCGAAAGTAAGTTTGTTATTGCTTCACGCTTAACGCTGAACCGGTCATCCTGAAATTTTGCATTTACGTTGTCAGGTGATCGGACATAGAGTACCTTTCATCTCGAAAAAAAGTACTGTTTCAGAGGAAAACAATAATAACGTTCTTATGATATATTCAGATGGCACTACGTTTTGGAGACGATTATTGTCAAATTCTAAATTTGCTCGAGCGAAGCCGCGGTTAAAAGCTAGTGCCTCCATATTTATCACCAGAGGTCGGAATTAGGTAGAGTTATTTTTGTACTTGCATCGAAATGTTGATATTAATATGGATCTTCCCTTCCGTGGGCGCATAAGAATTTTGCAACTTCGGACATCCGATGTCGGATGGTATAAATTGTGTAAAAGTAAATAACATTTTTATTTAATAAATCACGGGTTTTTTGTGCTCTTTAAAATTAATCGCGGCATTTGAGGCATACCACTTTATTCTTTCGCTGTATGAAATCAGTGTAAGTACACAAATAACTCTACCTAATTCCGACCTCTGTTTATCACTCACATAGTCTCAGCAATGGGAAAGATAAAGTCCATGTCTTGTAGTCGAGCCGCGTGAACAGTAACAGGTTCCAGAGCTACGTCCACTGTGTAGTCCATCAGAGCCCCCAGCAGCCCGGTCCAAGTGCCCTCGTACGTGCGGAACCCTAACTTACTGTAGTACCGAGTCGATGAACTGCGAACAAACACTCGTATCCTTTCCAGACTTAGAGCACTTGTTTTGACTGTTAACTATATGAAACTCCAATTTTCAATAAATGAATCTACTCAGCTAAAAGCCAAAACACGTGACAATCAAATTAAGGCTATTTATGTTCAGAAGTCGCTAAAAACTTAATAAAGTACGGTACTAAAAAAAACTAACGTAGTATTCAATCGCACTGTTAAAAAATGCAGGATGTCATCCAACATCGGTTCAGCAGAGGGACCATCGTCATCCAGCGACGGACCCCCGTCCCCCGAAGAGTTGCATCTTCCTACCACCAGCTCTTCACCCAAGAAGTTACGAGACTCCACTGGATAGGGAACCTCCACTCCTGACATGGACTGGATGCGATCCCAATTACCTGAATTTTAGACATATTATTGGATTTTGGAAGCAAAAAAGGGTTTGCTCCAATCGGATAAATTCATTGAGTCGGTTTAATGGATTGGATTAGCCCGGGATTACAAACCATAGGGCACTAATATGGCACAATTTCTTTCGTCTATCCACCCGTCCATTGTTAATTTGTTAGGTACCTATAATATAATATTATTCAGTAAAATACTAATTATTTGCTGAATAATTATGTGAACAATGACAGAAGAATTGAACTCACCTAGGAAATATGCATAGAGCGTAGAATTAGTGCGTACTTTGAAATACTGCAAAACACTTATTATTCTCTCTGTTGGCTCAAGACGATGAACTAAACTCCACTTCTTAAACTGAAGACTCAAAGAAAATTTACTGACATTCAGCATATTAAATAATCTTGAATAGTTGTAGTTGGTGACTCCTGACTGGAACAGGGGTAGCACGCTACCGTCCCTTTTGTACGTGTTATTTTTCGTTAGATTTCTAAATCTTTCAGAAGTGCGATAGTAGTTCCTCTCGTATTCCGTTTTCATGTTCTGAATCTCGTAAATATCCCGAAATTCATTATATCCTTGATGCACTCGGTGACTGCGATAATTATTTCCGACTTTGTAAATGAAATTTCCTCCGCATAGTCCGAGGTTGTAAGTTTTGGGAACATATTTACTTTGCGTGTAGCTGACGACAATGTTTTGATCAAAGCGAACTGAAGTAGCGTTCAGTATTTCGTTGATGAAACCAAAATCTTTATTGGATCGTGCTGTTAGTAGCCAGTCGTATGATGAGGTGTCCATTTTTTGGTCATGTAACTGAAAATAATGAATAAATTTAACCAAGGTACTACAATGACGTAAGTATAATTTAAAAGCGGTCAATAAAACAATAAACGGATATAATGTAACCTCATTAACACCAGGTCTAAACATCTTGTATACCGCCTTACTTACAGTACGGCTAAGAAAAGTATAGACTTCCTTGTCGTGCGGAAGGCATAACTTCAATTAGGTTCGGTGTAGGAAAGAGATGAATATATATCTTAGATGTATTATTAAATAGAACCCAATGGTGTACAGGGTCTATAAGCCTTGTGCCGCCACAATGGAAGTTTAGATTACCAGGTGTGTAAACCTTGTACCGCAGGAATGGAAAGTATAGAAAAACCACTGCCACAATGAACGTGTTAAGAACTTTTTGAAATGTAGAATAAAATCACCAAAAAAAAATCATCTCGCAAAATCTGAGTTTTATGAATGAACAATAAAATAATGTTTCGCTCGGTTTCCAGCCATCCGGTTTTGTTCAAACCTATTTATTACCTAGATACACAAAAACAAAAGGCATCTTTTTAACTAAAATCATTAATTAGAAATATTATCAAAGTAATTGCTCTTACCTTATTGACAAGTTTTGTGAGGTTCGCAGTTGCGTTTCGTCTTAGACGCGGAGATAAGATGATGATTCCAAGATTAGCACGTAAGCGAACAGTCAGCAATGATTCTGAAGCAGTGGCCACACCATTGATACTCAGACATTTCATCAGTCGAATTATAGCCCACTGACAACCTGCAGAGGAAATATGAGTCAAGTCAAAGTCCTATAGTTCATCAACATCTATCATCTTCCTAAACTTATCCCTTGTTATTTTGAGGGTCAGCGCTACACGTTTTTTCATCCATTCTGCCGTTTCATTTATCACTCTATTCTTTTTCCTCATCCTATTCCTTAATTATATAATTGAGTACATCAAAAAACGTATTACAGACATTAGACTCGTTATTTTTGCGGATGACACTAATGCAATAGTGTCTGCAAATAACTGAAATAATTTAGAATTAATAACTTATTAAAAGCTTTTGTACACTGGTTTAGTACAAAAAATCTTAAGGTAAATAACAATTAATGTGTACTATTCAAGTCAAACATTCGGAACAACGCTAGTCTTGAGGTTTTGTCATGTGGCAACAAAGTCGAAATGGTTGACTATGTCAAATTCCTAGGAGTTCACATTGATGCATTGTTCAACTGGAAAGTTGAGACATCGTCTGTAAGGAAGTCTGTTAGCTCAGCATGCTATGCAATAAGAATCCTGAGGGAAAAACTGACATTATCCCAGCTTAGATGGTATACTTTGCCTTGGTTGAGTTTAGGCTTAGGTATGGTATTAAGTTTTGGGACAACAGCTATAAGTACAATAGCCACTCGGCATTTGTAACTCAAAAAAGAGTCTTAAGGACAATGCTCCGCTTAAAACAGACTGATTCGTGCAGAGACCATTTTATGAAACTTAATATTTTGACAGTGCCATGCCTTCAATTATTGGTTCTGTATGGTGTCGGACGTAAAGAATAGCACCATCCCATATCTTCCCATGGGTGTCGTAAGAGGCGACTAAGGGACTTGCCGGTGAATGAGCAGCAGCGTTCTCTGTGCTTTTGTAACAACCGTCGGTACTGCGATCGCCAACCCGCCGGCCAAGCGTGGCGATTATGGCAAAACCCCCCTTATGTCAATGTGGCGTTGGGGGAGGCCTATGTCCAGCAGTGGACGTCTTTCGGCTGAAATGATGATGATGATGATGATGATGATGCCTTTATATACTGGTGCTGATAACCAGTTTTGTTAAGAACTTATACAAATTTTAATCTGACCAACGACAAGTTAGAGTTAATACACGTAGGAAAAACTTCCTTAACACAATCCAACCGAAAATAAACGTGGTTCATCGTAGTCCTAGGTACCAATCAGTATTTCTATACTATATACAACAAGCTTCCCTTAGAATTATAAATAGTGCAAACTTATTTAAAAACAAATTTAAGATCTATTTATTGAGGAAGGGTTATAACAGTGTCGATGACTACCTAGATGATAAGCGACAACGGTAATATTATTGTTATTAATTAGAATTAATTTTAACAGGCATGTTGTAATATTTTTTTTAATACTGTTGTTCTATCTTTAGTAAATCATATTATAAATTTAATCTTTGATATTCAATTTTCTATTAACTATTATTATCTCCTTTATTCATTTTACTTCTTATTTTATATATTTTTAAATATTCCTTAAAAAACAAAAAAGGTAAAAAAAAACATTTAAAAATATAAAAAAACAGGTTTCCGCCGGTGTCGGGAGCAGGGTCCAAGCTACCGGTGGTTAGGGCTGCAGAGAAAGGAACCTCCTCACAATGCGGGCCGTATCGAGGAGTACTGCCTTCTGAATCTGGCTCTTGATCCAACCCCCAAGTGAAAGCTTCGACAGATGGTCGTCGAGGCTCTTGGCCATAAGGCCATTGGCCGTTACGACAATCGGCACAATGATAGCTGAGTCCACATTCCACATATCGACAACCTCGTGAGCTAAGTCGAGATATTTTATTTGTTTCTCTTTCTCAGCTTTCACGAGGTTTTCGTCATGCGGGATGGTAACATCGACTATCATTACGCGGCGCGCTGATCGGTCTATCACCACTATGTCAGGCTTATTGGCGACAATAGTCCTGTCAGTAATGATAGGCCGATCCCAGTACAGCGTGACATGGTCTTTCTCGAGCACTGGGTCGGGCACATAGTTGTAGTACGGTACCTCAGATTCCACAAGTTCATATTTCAAGGCAAGTTGCTGGTGAATAATCCTGGCTACTTGGTTATGCCTGTGCAAGTACTCGCCGTTAGCCAGACGAGAACAACCAGAAATAATATGTCTGATGGACTCACCCGGACGGTGGCATGCCCGACACACATCCACCGTCCCGTCCTTCATAATATGTTTCCGGTAGTTGTTCGTCAGCATAACTTCGTCCATAATCGCACAGACAAAACCTTCAGTTTCCCCAAAGAGGTCGCCGAATCGTAGCCAGGACACGGACGCTACAAAATCTACATCGGGCCCATGAAGAGCCTGGTAGAAGCGCCCGTGAAGCACCTTGCCTTGCCATACTTCCTTGCGGTCATCGGTAGTAAGCACTACAGGTTTGCGCCAGTTCTCTTTAGCCATGAACAGCGGGGTGAGTACCTTATCCACTGCGACCACATCTCGGTGCATACCCACCTCGGCTTTCAAAAAATATTCTCTGAGGCTGCACACCTCGCGGTTGTGGAGGGTCTTAGCGTTTAAAAAGCCTCGACCCCCGCACTTCCGCGGGATGTACAGTCTCATCACCGATGATCGTGGGTGATGCATCCGGTTTGCGGTCAGCAGTGTACGAACTCTTCTATCCAGGGTGTCCAGTTCGGTCTGAGTCCATTTGAGTATGCCGAAAGAGTACATTAAAACCGGCATGACCCAACCGTTGAAGGCGCGCACCTTGTTCCCGCCTGAAAGAAGGCTATTTAGCTTAACCTTCTTCAGGCGACCAAAGAAGCGCTCCCTCAACGATTGCTTCATGTCAGCTACGTTAATGCCTAACGCTTCCGACATACCCAAATACTTATAACTTTCGGATGAGGAGAGAGATCTGAGGTGTATGGAATCCGAGAGTTGGATTCCCTCGGATTCCATAATCTCTCCTCGCTTTACATACATGACTGCACATTTGTCCACACCAAATTCCATCCTGATGGCGCTACTAAAAGTTTCAGTTACTTTCAGTAGCTTCATCAGTTGCAATTTGTTAGGGGCAAAGTTAACTTAACTATTTATTATTACTGACCTTTTTATATCAACTTGTTTTTATTCTTTTGTATTATTTAAATTTGACAATCTATTTTTATTATTGATATTCACAGAAAATAAGACATGTTGTTAATCTTTTAAACACAATTTGTTTTATTTTTTATTTTGATTGCATTTTTCATAGAAGATGACACATCGTTTTTCCTGTTATTCTGACCTTTTGTTCTGTTATATATTTTAAGTTGAATATGGATAATATCGTTTTGAATTTGTTTTTCTACATCACTTATGACTTCCTTCTTATAATGTCTCTCACATATCATTAGCAACTGACAATTAGTCGAAGTGGCCCGCCTCATTAGATTAATCACTTAAAACGATTTACCAAAGTTTTTAGTAATTGTTCACACTTTTTTAGGAAGCTTTACAAATTTATAAGTGTTTCTCAAATGCAGAGTTGGTACTTATTTTTTTTCGGATACATATTCATAATAAATATTTACCAATAATATGATACTGCTATGAGAAGCTATACGACTTCATTTTTAATATTTTTTTCTGCTACCGCTAATTTACCTTATTTACCACAGCAGTGGTTTGGAAACAGCATAAAAAGCAAGTATAAACAATCTTCGCTATAAAACAAACAGTGATATAAAGATTAAAAGAACTCATATCCCTCAATGCCTTCAACTTATAGGCATTTTGTTTTAAATATTTCATATTTAAATATTTCATGTGCAATTGCAATTAATTTAATAAAGGAGCAATCTGATCCTTATGGAACTTCAAACTTTTTGTTTTGAACAAATCTTAGGTCAAACGTTTTTTTTCAAAAAGGAAACATTTCTTGCTCAAAAAAAAAATGTATTAGGGTTCTATACGGACTTCATCCTGAGGAATCATGTCAGCCAGTATTTAAGAAACTTGGCTTGTTACCGCTACCTTGTCTGTATATTAATGAAATATGCATGTTTGTATGGAAACATAAGGAGTTATTTAAAACAGCAAACGATGTAAATCCTAGAAGCCGACGAGATACTCACAGACTCGTACTTAACAGTGCTCCCAAGCTTGCTAAGTACAATAAAAACTGTTTTAATATGTGTGTACGAATTTATAACAAATTACCTACTAATCTGAAAATGTTAAACACGAGATATACTTTTAAGAATAAATTGAATGAGTGGTTAATTAACAACAACTTCTATAGTTTAAAACATTACCTGAAACCAAAAGCGTTGTTGTAATATAATAAGAATTTTGTTAAGAAAATTAATGTACTGTAATTCAATATTTGCATGCTATGTAAACATAGCATGCAAATATTTTTGAAATGTTTTTTTTTTGGGGCGAATGTCATGCTTTTCGGTAAATTAAACTCAAAACAGTAACAGTACAGTGGACATGGAGGTTTTAAAATAAAGTTATAACGTTACGAAACTAGGTGACTGGGTGAACAAGTTCCGTTTGGGTTCGTTAGGGGTCTTTTACACCCATTATTATTCAGAGTGTAACTGAAAGAGTACATACTCGTACATACTTAAGGGTGTGCTACAGACCGTCAAACTTAACATGTTTCTCCATGGGATAAACATCGTAATAGCGAAAAAAATATCAGCTGCCCCATACATTTGGGTCGAATGAAATTTTGTATGGAGCAGCAGATAATTTTTTCGCTATTACGATGATTGTTCGATGCAGAAACATGGTCTGGAGCACACCCTTAAGTGTGTTTATACCCTTTCCGTTACACCCTGCATTGTTCCAAACATTGTTAATAGTTATTTTTATCAGGTAATCGATGAAAATAACTATTAACTTGTAGTTTCCTGTTACTACGTTATTACACCAGCTGAATTTACGATACATTACATAATACAGTGTTACATACAAAAAGCTGATCGGCCAAAGCCCATGACAGATGTAATGATTCTCAACAGCGACATAACATAGTTCATCGATGGCACATCGTCATACTGAGTGAAAGTACGTGACAAGGTTCGCGCTGAGTAGATTTTGAACAGTGCTTCAGACACGTAGAGGGAACAAACGTGAGCGGCGCAGGCGCAGGCTGGCGCACGCAATACATCTCGTGCATTATACAGATGTTAGTACGACCGTAGCACACGTGGTTCAATTGTAGTGACAGGGTTTTTTAATGTTGTGAATTGCAGTGTATTTTTTAAGTCGGAACTTTTTTTTTGGTGAGTTTTGACAGTTTTTTGTTTATTTTCTGTTATTATGTTTATTACGGTTTCTTTCTATTCATTTTGTAGATATTATTTCAGTTACAATTATCACTATACTTTTATTGAAATAAATAATACCTGCATACATTAATTAGTAACTTAATAAAAAAATAAAGTTTATTTTTAATTAGGTTTATTCAAGACTGAACAAAAGTATAGTAACAAAATAAATTAATTAATTAAGAAAAAAATATATAAATAAGGATAATTTATTAATATTTTTCTGATTATTTTTGAAAGACTTGATTATTTTTCATCACCCATTTTTATAACCCTCTAGTTACAGAACTATGTATAGGCTGCTTACGTTTTAATGGAAAGCGACAATAAAGAATGTTAAGTATTTACGGTTTGAAAATAATTTTAGTTCACCTACTGCGTATCTTTTAATTAAACAATTTACCTATTTACCAAAACAGACACTTTGTCGGTTTTGTTTTGAGTATAGTATTGTTATGAATCTATTTAGTGCTATTTCAATTAAATTAAAATTCAGTAAAAATATTCTTAAACATTTAAGATTTATAAAAACACATAATGTACATGATACAACTGGTTTGTATGTGCGGTTAAAAGTATTTTTATATTATAATACCAACACGTAGAAGAAAAATAAATACGTGCCTTGATTTTGCACAAGTTTTCTAAGTATAGACCTAAGCAACAATAATCGCCAATAATGCAAATAAAAACTATCTTTCTAACACACAATTTGAATTAACGTGTTACTTATTATAAATCTTCTTAAACTTCATTACGATTAAAAATTATAATAATCTTTATGAAACAAAAGAGTTACACTGCAAATATAATATTAATGGCTTTATCAGCAAAACTGCAACCTACAAACGTCGTTGTGATTTCAAAGATTTGTACGTGCCGTATCTAAGTACTCGCTGCAATGAAAACATACATTCCAGCATTTTTGTTAACGAATTCATCATTTTATCAATATACCGATTTGCTGAGATATCTGAAACTAGCATCAAAGGACATCGTTAAACATATTCTTCATGACACCATCATCATCATCATCATTTCAGCCCAAAAGACGCCCACTGGACATAGGCCTCCCCCAAGTGTCGCCACATTGACATTTTGGGGGGTTTTGCCATAATCGCCACGCTTGGCAGGCGGGTTGGCGACCGCAGTACGGTTGTTACAAAAGCACAGAGAACGCTGCTGCCCATTCTCTGGCAAGTCCCTTAGTCGCCTCTTACGACACCCACGGGAAGATATGGGATGGTGCTATTCTTTACGTCCGACACCATACAGACATAACATCTTCATGACTTAACATCTGTAAACCCCGATAGGATAGGCACACTCACATTTCTCCTGTTATTTTTAAATCCCATCTAATAGGGGGCGATCCTAGTGCCATCAACTGGACTCAAATCCAGACTCCGTTGGCTGCTACTTAGAAATTCCTGATGGAAAAACCCAATAACACTTTCCTGGACCTGGGAATCGGACCCAGGACCTCATACTCACCACTTGCGCTTGTGACCACTAGACCACGAGGCACTCATATTCTTCATCCTTACTAATATTTAAGAGTTTCTCTTTCAATGGGTCACTTACTAACCACTGATCTCAAAGACGATAAGGATATTGATAGGGAGCGGAGGGCGCTGTGCGTAATAGCTAACATGATTACCTGCAGATTTAGGCGTGCCTCTAAAGAGGTCATTTAGTGTAGGGTATATTTAGTGCGTACTGCTCGTCTTTTTACGCTTGCAGTCTGTGGGTTAATTTTACTCAAAAATCATACAGCGCCCTTCGCGTCCAATACAATAACGCATTCAGACATTGCATTCAGGGAGCTGATTGGGTTGCCCCGATACTGCAGCGCATCTGGGATGTTCGCTGAAGCTTACGTGGACTGTTTCTACTCGGTGATGCGGAAACGGTGCGCATTCTTGGCTCGTAGGGTGCGGGGCAACGCCAACAGCATCCTATCTATGATAGCGAGCAGGCTTGACTGCGAATTTGTGAACCACTACTGCAAGGTTTCGGCTGAGCCTGTCACCATAATTATAATATGTCGGTGTCGTCTGTCTGTCTATTCGGTTTTCACGCCTTGACTAATTACGGCTGAACAGAGGTGGAATGACATTTAGCTCATATGTACATCATGACCTAGGTTAGGACAAAGGAGACTTTCTATACCGGTGATACTAAACTGTTAGTAGTTGTTTGGTATTGCAGTTTTTTTCTTGCGACATAGTTACCTGTCATGACACATACTGGTCGTTATTGGTTGAAATATAATACTTGAATTTTCGTCAAAACAAAGAGTCGCCAAATTTTCGTTAGAAAATTTTACACGCAGTACTTGCAAACCTTTTTGCATTTATACATACGTAACTTCTGCCTGCTATTGTCACTGTTCCCTTCTCCGTTTTCCGACCAATCAGGTTATCATGTACTAATTTTTCATTAAAATTATAAGTCTACCATGATAGAAAAAAATCATTGCTCTAAAGGCATTATTCAGGAAGAAAAAGCAGCCCCTGTTTCCTCTTAATATTTTCGTTTTTTCTTCACCCTTCAAAATTTAAGGTATCTTACTATTTTTTACGTTAGGCATAATCACGTAAAATTATAAAATGCTTTTCAAATAAATATTAGCAACATTCACTAAATAAAAAAATTGCCCATATCATTTTCGAGAGGCTTCGAAATAATCTGATTATTTCACGAAAACAATACACTGTCTGGTCTCTAGGAGGACGAGTTATAATAATTTATTGTAATGTATACCATAAATAATTATAACTAATAACAGACTATGACAACAATTAATATATTTTATTATTATTTTTAATTAGAAACACAAACAATCACAAGATTTACAGGTAGGTAAGTACCAATTTCTGAAACTTCCTAAAAGTTTCAGAAAACTGCTTAAGAATATGTAGGAGCTATTTATTTATACTATAGTACAAATAAAACAAAATTAACTAATTTAAATTAATGAAGTAGTTAATTTTACTTCGTTTTTTACTTGTTCTTGTTCTGTAACACTGTAACAACTGTAATAATGTAATTTAGTTAGCTCCAACAAAAATAAAAAAATAATTCTTCTATTGGTTTGAACTATGATATTTTTTTAAACCATAGTTCAAACCAATAGTGTAGTTCATAATTAACATAATTCATCCTTTGAAATGTCAAATGATATGAAATGTATTGTATTGTAATTTTCTAATGTAGGTAATTTATTTATTTCTTACAAGGTGCATGTTTAAAACATTTAATCTTATTCCAACCTCTGCACCACAATATTTTTGTAATAAACTTGATTTGATATTGTTATCTACTGCCTCGTTTGTCGAGTGATTGCAATAGCGACTGCTGAGGATGAGGACCGGGGTTCGATTCCCGGGTCGGGTAAAATGTTAATTGGGTTTTTTCCCATGAGGAATTACTCAGTAGCAGCCACTTAGTCTGGATTTTTCCCGGTTGATGGTAATATACCCTATTACACGGGATTTAAAATATAACTGGTGAAATATGGGTGTACTATTTGCTACTCCTCTGCCTATCTCGGGGATTACAGCCGTGATGTTATGATGAAGTTTATTGTTATCTACTAAGGCCGTTGCGCACTGCGTCTGTCTGTCGTTTGTTTGTTTAGGGCTGATCCGATTAAGTTTTTAAGGAATTCGTAATAGGTACTGTGATCTCTATCATGGCAAAAAGTTATGGTGTTACGGAGTCTACGTACGGAAATTGTACGCATATCTTACTACTTATTATATTACAACTTATTAAAAAAAACACTTTGTAAGACTATAAAGAAATTTTTAATGAAGATTTAGTTCTTACACAGTGGAGTCTACTGGTGATATCACAAAAATCGTAATAGCGACAAAAATATCAGCTGCCCCATACATTTGGGTCAAAGGTATTGAAATTTTGTATGGGGCAGCAGAATTTTTTTTCGCTCTCCGATGGAGAAACGTGTTCAGTTTATCAAAAGGGTTTGCTACAGACTTTCAGGTCTGTAGCAAACCCTTAAGTATGTATATACCCTTTCCGTTACACCCTGTATATGTGTGGTCATAGTCCATTTTTTTTACAATAGCGTGATGTCGTCAATCTTGCTAATGTTCTTAGACGTACACGCATAGGTAACTAGCATCATTTACCTAAATAATTCTATGTTATGCCCATGTATGAATACATTCAATTGTATGCTAACAGTTACATACAGGACAAAAAGATATCGCAAATCTAGGCCCCGGTAAAAAATAAGAAAACTTTTATGTTTATCTCTCATATATAAAATTCTCGTGACGCGGTGTTTGTTACCAAACTCCTCCGAAACGGTTGAACCAATTTGTATGAAATTTTGTGTGCATATAGGGTAGGTCTGAGAATCGGTCAACATCTATTTTTATACTCCTACAACCCATCAAAATTTCCACGTGAACGAGGTTGTGGGCAGCAGCTATTTTTTTTAATATTCATCAGTAAAAATCATAAAGCTGGAAATGAATACTTCCGTACAAATGAAGTCCTAGCTACCCTTGATTTAGGTTAACCAGTGAACTTGACTCTCAAAATACATTGAAATTATTTAGTAATCGCGTAAGGTAAACCAGAGCTTTTGAGGAACAACGCCTTGATTGGCGCGAACTTAACGATTTCGAATGACTGAGCTCGCACTGACCTACATAAACTACACGTATTTTTTACCTACAAATTGCAAGGGCCGTTGTTACATAATATTATTATGCATTGCATTACCAATCCGGTTGTGATCTTCGAAGTAAAGGAGTGTAAACTTCTGTGTCGTATTTTACATATTCGTAGTGGACTTTAATCAAATGTGCAGATGTGCTGATATTTATCAAATAGGTAATTAAAGTCTGATTTAATTGACCAAAGATTAGAATGGTTATTTTGGAACGAATGGAGTTAGCTCTCGCTCCTTCATGTGATAGTTTTATATCACCTTTATAATATTATAAATCAGGAATATAAATTCAGAATAAGTAACATCTATTTTTTAAAGATTGTATCTTTAAGCGGTAGAAGCTATGCGTTATTAGTCAGTCACAGCCTACTTCCTCTAGCGATTATAACGTACCACGTTGCGTAGGCGTAGTGGCTACGCAGCAATCCCGCGTTTGCTTAGCGGCTACATCGCGTCGGCGTAGTGGCTATGCGCTACGTCGGCATCGTCGCGGCGGCTGCTTTTTAGATTTAGATCGAGACCAGCACAGCTCAGAACCAGCATTTTTATAGAGATCTGAATTCAACGTGAATGACGTTTCTGTGTATAATAATGTTATCGTCATCATTACCTGCATGTTTGATCTATTAATCAGCTAGCAGATCTGACTCTAAAATCACTGATTCATGTAAAAACCGGCCTGAAAAAAATTTAACATGACGTCAGTAGGTATTCCTACTTGAAACGGTAGGCACAGTTGTACATAGTAAAGTACATTATAGAACTTTTGCTATGAACCATACCAAAACCAAATTTCCATCAAGGTTCCTACGATACGGACAAATTTAGGACGCGGCTCCGGACAGCGAACTCTCGAAGGACGGTCTACAATCCCAAATAATAACGTTGTTCCCTCTCTAGAAAAATAAGTATCATATTCCACTACGTACCTTGCTCAAGGTCTGGAGTGTAGATAACAGCCTGGTGCCACCCGCGCCAAACGGCGTACTCCAACACAAAGGGTAGCGGCGTAAGCGCAGCCTCCGGGCAGTAAGCGCTCACAGACAGCCCTTGCGCCATCAGTAGGTAGGAAATCACGTAATGAAATTTCATCATTGTCCGAAATGTAGGTGTTTATGTTTGTTAAATCATAATTAAAAGTGTTATAATCCAGTTTTCACAGTGAAAGTTAAATGTTGAAAAGCCCACTTTTTGATTTACAAAGGTCGGCTCAGCGACGAAAGTATAAAATCCAATTGCGAGCACTCAGATAGCGTCACATGTTAGTAAAAACGGCCATATTTTGTATTGTTTCTTTCCATATCTTCTCATAATCGGAAGTCCACGAGTGGGATTTGAAAACCACTTTTGCCTCAGTTGTAATTTTTCGATTAACTTTTTCTTAATCTTCATGCATTTAATATGATATTATTGGTTGCCCTAACAAACTATGTTTTTTAGTATTTTTTAAATGTCAATTAAAATAATTTCCACTGGGATCTCTACGGATACGGTTGCGTAACTGATTGTACTAACACGAAGTTTGTTATCTACACTAGCCAGCAACCGAAACAAGAGTAAAACCACACCAGCGTAAAACTCAAAATGGAGACCGAAAACAATCCATTTCACAGAATACCAAGTAAGAAAGTTAGTTAAGGAAATACTCATCAATCTTTTAATTAAAACAAATCCTTACTAATAAAATCACAAATATGAAAGTGAGTTTGTCTGTTTAATTTTTTGTTACGCCTTCATGTGCCAGCACACAGGAGAACGGATTTCTATCAAATATGGCAGACCTAGATTTGGACATGTATGTTGTATGTCCACAAGTGGTTTATATAATTTACGAAAAACCATACGGGCAAGGTGGCAAGTATAAGCTAGTCAATTACAAAGGACTCATAAAGTGATTGATGTTTTTCTACATTGTTCTGTTCGAGTCTATTCATTCTCTGTTCCACACACGAAACTTCGGAGACTATTCGAAACCTATGATAAATGGGTTATTTATTGACATTTGTATACATTTATTTTTATCTCGATCTTTGGTTTGATATACCTACCGGACGAATTTTTCATAATATTTGACTGTTGGTATTTTTCCATAATTAATTAAATATCATTGCACTGAATTAATAACGTCATAAATGCAAACAAGGCCCCCGAGGTAAGGGCCTTGTTGGCCACGGTCCACGAACCAATTTCCGGAAGTAAAATAACACAAAATTCTCTCCGTTGCATGCGAATTAAAACATAAATAAATAAAAACAAGGTGTCATTGATATAACAGAAAACCTGAAATGGAATCATTGTACTTAACATTATAAACGACTTTTACTCGTGGATTTATCTTGAAATTGCGAATAAAATAACCACCTGATCCCGGAGCGACTTACACAGGTTTTTTTGGAATAGTTAGGTTAGTAGGTAGTAGGGTTGGTCCGTTAGTTGATGAGTACTTACAATGACCCGTTTTCAGGTTTTCACTTGATACTGTTGTTGAGTAACAGAGACTAATCCGAAAAAATATTGAGTTTGAGACAATTTTCTGCGTTTCTAACCATTTTAGAAATTGGTTGACTCAATATGTGGTTAGACTCATAACGAAGTGTCTATCATTCTCGGTTCTGACAAATTCCAAGAAAAAAATCTTCACATTTATGATAGCGAAACTTTATTGTGACGGATTGGTTAACCCGATCGACCCAAAGAATACATGATTCTCGCACGCAATAACAAAATTGCAATAACCCTTTAGCCCTTCTAAAAAATTATTGCTTTTGAGTTACGAGGTATCTTCGCCTCTCATCCTATATTGAAAATCTGACGTGTACGGTGTACCCATGCTAGCCAATAAACCCCCGTTCGTATAAAATCGTAATGAAATTATAGGGGTGACTCTAACCCGTTTGCCGATCATAATATCTTGAATGTTACTTTGGCCTACGTCATACGAGGACATGCATAAACTCAAGCCTTTTCCTGGTTGTAGGCCGAAATTGCTGAACTCATCGTTCTGTTCTTATTATCTTAGCTACCTCTTGCTTAGACCGCCATCGCATTATTTTCGTTAAATGTATCATAAGCACAAATCGTCATGGAAAGGTATGCGCTTAATTTTTTTTTTTTTTTTTAATTTATTTAAATAGTGTTACAGTCATAGAAATCCGGGCTATTTTGCAATATACATTATGAGACGTTCGTGCTAGACATTTGTTCGTTTCGGAAACACGTGAATGGGATGGGTTAAGGTATTTATGTACCGCTGAGATTTTAAGCGGTTTTGTTATGAATACGTAGGTAGGTCTATACCTAACCTACCTAAGTATTCATAACAAAACCGCTTAAAATCTCAGCAGATTACGATTAGTCGCGCTCTCAGGGTATAAGTAATCCGTAGATACAATGTTTACAGTAGAGTTACCAAATACCTACGGAAATACTGTAGATAGGTTCGAAACGAAAATCATTTCACCATTGACAATGAGTGAATAAATAGGGATCATTTACCCATTACCCATTGTAAAACATAAGTACCTACCTACTTGTATAATTTAAATTGAACAATTAAAAATGATGATAATTGCACTCATGAATAATTCATATTACCTGGTTTAGATAGCTGCATAATATTTAAGCAGACAAAACAGGTTCCTATGACATTGTATCTCTAGGATCCGCTCAATAGATGTTAAAGGTTAGCCAAATTTATATTTAACCCTAGATCAATAAACATGACTCCGACGCATTCGCTGTTAAGGTAAGTTCCCGACACTCCCCAGCCCCACCGCGCTCAGTATCTTCCTAATTCAATTTAATGCCCCGTGCGCATGCATTGCATCCGCACTTATTTTACTTCCGGAGTTTTGGAGAATTTTTAGTCTCACAGACTAATATTTAGTGATTACGAGAGACGTAAAGATGATGATGACGTAAAGAGTGAAGGTAAGCTTTAAATAATTTTGTTTATTTATTGACTTCTTGTATAAATAAATTGTTTTTTTATTAATTTCTTAGTATTTCATTGTATTTGTAATATAATACAAAACAAGGTGTCATGTTTTTATCAGTGAGCATAGGAATAAAATAGTATATTTCATTACGAGTCCTACAGTCCGGGGCCGGTCCTACAGGCCCCGAGTGGTCCGCGTTGGGCGCTGAAGCAGCTGGACCGGGAGCTCCTCCTGGAAGCCTCGATAGTGCAGGCCTGGGTGACATCACCGAACAGGCCTGCCGACATCAACAATGAGGCAGGGTGGTTCCAGGAGGCCATGTCCGACATTTGCGACGTGGCAATGCCCCGAGTTCGGCCAGGAAGCGCCCGGCGTCAGGTGTACTGGTGGTCGCGAGAGCTGACGTCTCTGCGCGAGGCGTGCGTAGCCGCACGGCACCCGTACGCCAGGCATCGCAGGCTCCGCATCCGCCCTCCGGATGCGGCAGCCATTGAGGCGGAGCTGTACGAGGGATACAGAGCAGCGAAGACCGCCCTCCAGGAGGCTGTCCAGCGGGCCAGAGACCTGGGCCGCGAGGAGATGCTGGAGACTCTCGACAGAGATCCGTGGGGGCGCCCTTACAAGATGGTGCGGGACAAACTCCTCACCTGGGCCCCCCCGCTGACGCAGAGTCTCCGCCCTCAGCTCGTGGAGGACGTGGTGAGCGCTCTGTTCCCTTTGCGAGGGGAACATCCTCCCCCGCCTATGGCTCCGCCGCTTGCGGTGCCGGAAGCGGACCACATCGAGGACGATGACGACATTCCGGAAGTGACCGGGGTAGACCTGAGAGCGGCGGTAGGCAGGCTTAAAGCCAAAAATACCGCCCCGGGACCCGATGGCTTGCCTGGCAAAGCCTGGGTCCTGGCCTCGGAGGCTCTCGGGCCCCGACTGGAAGGGCTCTTAAGCGCATGCTTGGAGAGAGGCCAGTTCCCGCTTCGTTGGAAGACGGGGAAGCTGGTCCTCATCCGGAAGCCGGGGCGCCCTGCGGACTCTCCGTCCGCATACCGGCCCATTGTGTTGCTCGACGAGGTGGGCAAGCTCTTTGAAAGAGTCATTGCCAACCGCCTCGCCGGGCACCTTGTGGGGATTGGGCCGGATCTTGCGGAGAACCAGTTTGGTTTCCGCAGAGGGCGCTCGACGGTGGACGCCATCATGCGCGTGAGGGCTCTCACGACGGGGGATGCGGTGTCCAGGGGTGGGGTTGTCTTGGCGGTGTCTCTTGACATCGCCAACGCCTTCAACACCATGCCCTGGAGCTGCATTAGGGAGGCACTCCGGTATCACCGGGTGCCGACCTACCTTCGTCGTGTGGTCGGGGACTACCTGACGGACAGGGCCGTCATCTACCCCGGTCGCACTGGAGAATGGAACCGGCGAGAGGTGTCGTGCGGTGTCCCACAGGGATCGGTTCTGGGGCCGCCCTTGTGGAACATCGGCTACGACTGGGTGCTGCGCGCCGACCTCCCTAGCGGTGTCAGTGTAGTCTGCTACGCTGACGACACGCTGGTGCTGGCACAAGGGAGGTCGCACAAGGCGGCGGCCGAACTTATGACACGCGGGGTTGCGATAGTCGTGGATAGAATCCGGCAACTGGGTCTCGAGGTGGCATTGCACAAGTCCGAGGCCATGTGCTTTCATGGGCCTCGGAATGCGCCACCGTCGGGATCCATACTGACGGTAGGAGGGGTTCCCATCGGCGTCGAGTCGACGCTGAGGTACCTAGGGCTTGTCCTCGACAGCCGGTGGAACTTCGTGGAGCATTTCCGACGTTTGGCCCCCAAACTGGAACGGGCAGGGGCTGCGTTCAAGCGGCTCTTGCCCAACCTGGGGGGTCCAAACGCCTCCTGCCGCAGGCTCTACGCGGGGGTCGTGCGGTCCATGGCCCTTTACGGGGCCCCGGTGTGGGCGCGTTCTCTGAGGCGGCGAGCCGCCCATTACCTGAACGCGCCCCAGAAGGTGGTAGCCGTAAGGCTGATCCGGGGGTACCGCACGATCTCCGGCGAGGCGGCGAGCCTCTTGGCCGGATTGCCGCCATGGGATCTGGAGGCGATAGTCCTCGCGTGCCTGCACGAATGGCGCGCGGAGGCACTACGCCGGGGGGAAACTCCGCTGCCGCGGCAAATTGTCGCTCAGCGGACAGACCTCCGGCGCGATCTCATGGCGACATGGAGAGAGCGACTGTCGCAACCCCGTGCAGGGCACGCCACAATAGTGGCGATAAATCCCCTCTTTGAGGAGTGGCTAGAGAGGCGCCACGGCGCCCTCACCTTCCGCCTGACGCAGGTCCTCACCGGACACGGTTGTTTCGGGAGGTTCCTGCACCGAATCGGGCGGGAGGAAACGCCCGGGTGTCACCACTGCGAGGATCGGCCGGAGGACACGGTGGAGCACACTGTGGAGCTATGCCCCGCTTGGGCTGAGCACCGCCGTGTCCTCGTAGCGGCGATTGGCGGCGGCGACCTCTCGCGTCCGGCCCTGGTTCAATCCATGATCCGGAGCGAGAGGGAATGGGAAGCCGTCGCCTCCTTCTGCGAAGCAGTCATGCTAGCGAAGGAGGTGGCGGAACGTGAGAGGGAGAGAACCTCACGTCCCAGCCGCCGCGGGAGACGCCCCGGGCGTCGGGGGGCAACCAGTGGCCCCCGGCCACCGTAGGCGCGGGCCTGTGGACGGTGAGTAATGGGCTAGCTCACCGTCCGTCCGTCTTATGACGACAGACCGTGCCGACGGCGCGTTCGTGTTCCACGCGCGCCTCAAGGAGATGTCAGCAAATCGGAAGGGGTCCGAGAGGGCCGATGCCTGCCAGGGCTGCGGGTTGTTCGAAAGAGATACCGTGCCCCTGGAACGCAAAGGGCTAAGAAGGAACATGGATGGGTTTTAGTCAGTCAAGTCTGACACTCCCTTCCGCTCCGCCCAGAGCGGAAGAAGTCATTTGATGATTTCCCATCCGAAAAAAAAAAAAAAAAAAAAAAAAGGCCAGTATTAAAGATATCCTGCAAATTGAAGATGTCGTTGCTAGTTCTTCTCAAGCACAGCAAAACAAAAGAAAAATATGATCATTTTGCCTATATCAGAAGCACAGTATAACCAAAGTGTCATACCACTCCAGCAGGAAGACCATTTCTGGCGAACAAACCATTCCTGTCTGTTCAGACTGCCAGGATAATACATCTCCTCACATGTTATCTACTTTTTTTTAATTATAATGTCATTACAAGAAAAATATTTTCGTTTCATTTTGTTAGTCAAAATGGATTATTCCAGAAATCCCCACCGACAAATCCCCATCAGTGGAGATTGTTACTTTCTTTTCCAGAAATCCCCACTAGCTTTACTACTGTTTAGTAACTGTGTAACTTAAAAATATGTTTTGCGAACTAGGGTTGATATCGAATCCTCTGGCACATTTTCATCCATTCTATATCTCTACAGGGTGTAACGGAAAGGGTATATACATACTTAAGGGTGTGCTACAGACCATCAAACTGAACATGTTTCTCCATCGGACCAACATAGTCATAGCGAAAAAAATATCAGCTGCCCCATACATTTGGTCGAATAGGTATTGAAATTTTCTATGGGGCAGCAGATATTTTTTTCGTTATTACGATGTTTGTTTGTGGAGAAGCATGTTCAGTCTTATGGTCTGTAGCACACCCTTAAGTATGTATATACCCTTTCCGTTACACCCTGTATAAATAACCTCTCAATATAAACGGAATATTCCATTCTTTGTTTTAGTAATCAACAATGGCTCCAATAACGTTTACGGAGACTGAACTGGAGCAGCCGCTTCATACGACCGACTGCGTTCAGTACAAGCTTCACCATCCAGACAAAGACACCAGCGAAACCAGAACCAATTCCAAATTGTACCAGACCAGTGTTTACGACCAGGTGCTAAGTCCAAATGATCCGAAGTTCCTCGTGCCAATACGAAAATGGGAGAAAAGCATGGGATTCGTAACTCCGATCAGATGGGTCAACTCTCTATCGATTGCAGCGACCCACCTTCTAGGCGTCGCATGGCTGTGTTACTTCGTTTTTGTCTGCAATAAACCATTTAAATGGCAGACCTTCATATTTGGTAAGTGAAAATGTATTGATACAAATACTTTCTGCACCAAAGCGTGCAGCAAGTCAATAACATAAACATAGCTTAATAACTTTATAAAATAATGAAGCATAGCTTTACTTCTACTCGAAAACATTTAAAGATCCGGTTCTTGAGCTATCAAGGCGTTTACTATGTGAGTACATGGTCATTCAACGCTTATTCTATCAGTATCATCCCAACTCGATAGACATTATACTAATTGCCTTTCGATGCGTTATTATAAGGCAACAATCAGAACCATAAGGACACTTCAGCCCATTCTCATAACGCTACCCTACAAGCATGAAACCTAACTTACTAACTAATGATGTGGTAGAGTTAATTCTCTCAAATTAATATAGTTCTTGCCCATCACTATTTAGTACGGAGTACGGAATTTTACAGCGCCTGAGTAAAGTGTCCTCCTCAACCACAAACTTAGAGCTAGTCGGATAGATAACATGAAACCTGCCAACCTTCGCCACTAGTACTCTGAAGTCGCCTGAGCCTTGTCATCATACGGATATCATTATATCTACCTAGTTTTGCAGCTTTCTCCTGGTCAAGCATACCGACGAAAATCGTAATTGCTAAACTATTAAATATTTTCTTGCTAAATTAGTAACTAAGCGAAATGTTTTGTAGAACCTTTTTTTTCTTTTAACTCATATTTCACGCAAATAGAGATTATTCTTATCTATTCTTCTTCGAGATTTGCAGCATATGCTGAATGGCCTAGCTGATTCTTCTCAACGCGTTGGTCTCCGGATGAACCTGGATAAAACCAAGGTTATGTTCAATGAACATGTAAGTCCGGAACCAATTGCAGTTCAAGGCAGTATTCTCGAAGTTGTTAAGGAGTATATTTACCTCGGGCAAACTATGCAGTTAAGTAAAAACAACTTCGAGAAAGAAGCCAACAGAAGAATACAGCTGGGTTGGGCAGCGTATGGAAAACTGCGTCGAGTCTTCACATTGCCAATTCCACAGAGTCTAAAGACGAAAGTCTTTAATCAGTGCGTCCTACCCGTCATGTCGTACGGTGCCGAAACGTGGACACTCATGGTTGGGTTGGTCCACAAATTTAAAGTCGCTCAACGTGCTATGGAAAGAGTATGCTCGGGGTTTATCTGAAAGATCGTGTTCGTAACGAGGTAATTCGACAGAGAACCAAGGTTATCGACATAGCCCACCGCATTAGCACGCTGAAGTGGCAATGGGCCGGCCATATAACCCGAAGAACCGATAACCATTGGGGTAGACGAGTTCTTGAGTGGAGACCACGGATCGGTAAACGTAGCGTAGGACGTCCTCAGACTCGGTGGAGCGATGATCTGCGCAAGGCAGCTGGCAAGAGCTGGATGAGAGTGGCCGAGTATCGTGCTCAGTGGCGTGTCATGGGAGAGGCCTATGTCCAGCAGTGGACGAATTGAGGACAGGTCGACAGGTTGAGGATGATGATGATGATTCTTCTTCGACACCATACTTAGATACAGGCTGTTAGATAAATAGAATATACTCTTTAGATGTGTGTAATGCGCTTGATAAATTATGTACGGTACTTAATGTTCCAGGATATTTCACCGGCCAGCTTGCTGGATTCGGGGTGACGGGAGGAGTACATCGGTACTGGTCTCACCGCTCCTACAAAGCTACATTGCCCCTCCAATGGATTCTAATTATATGCTATTCGGTGGCTGGTCAGGTAGTATCCCAATATATCTTGCACTTTCAATACAGAACAGATTCTCTTGTAGCCATCCCTATCTGTTAGATGCAAATAGTGGTTAGTTTTAACAATGGGCAAAGTCCCACAAACGGTACCTACGAGTACGTGTAAAAACTTAAGACTGACTTTTTTTTAAACTTGCTTTGCCTAGGCAAATTGACACAAGACCCAGACCTACTCCTTCAATTTAGTGAAAGTCACTACTTGTATTTGTTTTGTGCAAAATTACATTCTCACATCCCACTTAGCACATAAATTCCTTTAGAAGCAGTGCTTACACGAAAATATATTTCGCAAGTATATGACTGTCCCCTTCACTTGTTTTGATTTGATTATGAAGATTGACGTTACAAAATACATCTGCTTTCTGATCAATTAAATCCTTTCTGACCCATGGAACACTAACCAAGTTCACCAAGGTGTTTCTGTAAGTACTTACTTCTCAATATTAGTCTATTGGATTAGTCCTAAGTAGGCCCTGGCAGTAGAATTCATTAGAAAAGCTACGTAGTTAATTAAGCAAATTATGCGTTTGAGACAGTTTTAAGTTATTTTTCACTTTTTTAGTTTTTGCTCATCAGTTCATTGTTTTGAAAGAGAATTCACTCTCTCGCTATATTAACACTTACAGCAAATTATACATACATTATCTATACTTATATATTAAAAAATAGGAAAGGTTTAATAAATAGTAAGTAGATATTCTCTGCTCTGTATGGTGTCGGACGTAAAGAATAGCACCATCCCATATCTTCCCGTGGGTGTCGTAAGAGGCGAACTAAGGGACTTGCCAGAGAATGGGCAGCAGCATCCTCTGTGCTTTTGTAACAACCGTACTGCTATCGCCAACCCGCCTGCCAAGCGTGGCGATTATGGCAAAACCCCCCAAAATGTCAATGTGGTGACACTTGGGGGAGGCGTATGTCCAGCGGTGGACGTCTTTTGGGCTGAAATGAAGTAGATATTCAAAGTGTATAAATAATAGTTTATGAGGTACGATGGGGTTGTATGGATAAAAACCCCTTTTAATAAATAAAAACTGAAAAATAAAAATAAAACAAAGAAAGGCAAGGTTTGAATTTTTAACGAATAAACTCAAAAACTACTGGACCGATTTCACCAGTAGAAAGCTGCATTGGTCCTGAGTGAAATAGGCTATAAGGGGCGAGGGGGGGGGAGTAAGCGGGCGAAGCCGCTGGCAAAAGCTAGTAATTATATATGACGGTGATAATTTCCACGAAGATGTTAAATTTGAAACTAAATTGGTATGTACATTAATAATAGTTATTTGTTATACAAGAGTGCAAAGTAGCTTTTTAACCGCGTGTTCAATTTTGATGACCGAGCAAGCGAAGGATTCTAAAATTGAATCACGAGCGCAGCGAGTGATTCAAAATTGGAATCCTGAGCGTTAGCGAGGGAATCAAAAGAGCACGAGGTAAAAAATCTTTGCACTCGAGTGCAACACGTAACTTTTCATTCCACCTCAGCGAGGAAATGACTAAATGCAAAAAAAAAACGTTTACAATCACAAGATAGGTACACTTTTATTTCAGTTTAGGTATTAATTACTACATCATGACAGGTAAGTATTACAGAATAATGTTTAAATTATAACAAAATAATATTACGGTATAATTAACAATGACGTGAAAAAATGCCGCGTAAAGAACCGCGTACAAGGCAAATTGAAAAAAGAACACCAAGAAGGTTCCGAGTCTGAGTTTTTAACGAATTAAAAAAGAAGTTGTATGATATATTCGGCACCATAGAGGTAGCAGTAAATAGGTTTAATGTTTTTTTAATTCACAAACTTAGTGCACACGATGTTCTAATTTCAATTTACTTTATCCTCTAGAGAATAAAAACGGCTTTTGCACTCAGATATCGTCTTCGATATCTGAGTGCAATGTAAAAATACTCTTTCCGAGATGGTGGGATGAAAATACTCTTTCCGAGATGGTGGGATGAAAATACTCTTTCCGAGATGGTGGGATGAAAAGGTTTTTTTCTTGTCTTGCCCCGAATAAATTTTATTTAATCAATTTAAATATTATTATTTTATATAATCATTCTTAGTTCACCAATTAGGTGAACTACAGGTGGTGTGGTATACGGACACGGAGGACTATCTTTGCTTCCAGCGCTAAAACAGTTAAAAACTTACTATTCCTTGGTCCCTTTTTTGTTTTATTCCTATTGGTTGAAAAACGGTGGTCAAACATCTGGGATCATTAACAGAGAATGAGTTTTTTTTTTAAACAAATCTATTTAAAAAAGGATCGCGTCTATTGGTCCAATAGTAAGCAGTAAGAGTATTAAACAGATGTGGTCATCGTGTGCACGGGATTTTGATTGAATAATGAGCCTAGCCGCACTTTTCTGATAGTACTATACTACTATATTATCCATACTTAATATTATAAAATTATAAATGCGAAAGTCACTCTGTTTGTTTCTATGTTTGTTTGTTACCTTTTCACGACTAAATGGGTGATCAGATCTTAATGAAATTGGGCAAGAAGATAGATTTCAACCTGGGGAAGAACATAGGCTATATATCATCACGCTACGACCAGTAGGAACGGAGCAGCAATGAAAAATGTTGGGAAAACGGGGAAAATGTGACGCAGACGAAGTTGCGCGGGACAGCTAGTTTTGTAGGTATAAATACCCATAGTTCAATCATTAGGTGAACCAATGGTACAGAAAGTTAACCGTAGAGTGGAACACCTAGGTGTTCTACTTTGGTATTCCACGGTTCAGAAAGGACTTAATTTAAACACTGTTTTAAGGTTTCACGCATTTTTACTAAACTTACACTGTCACTTATCTGTCTTTGTTATCCTGCCATCTGTCTTTGTTAACTGGCACTTGCAATAGCGTCGAAATATCGAGAGCTCACAAAAATTTAAAATCATAGAATATATCCCGTAAGTGTAAGTTTATCTTAATTTATTACGTATCTTTGGGAACAGAACACTATTTTCGAATGGGTTCGGGACCATCGCGTGCACCACAAGTACTCCGAAACGTCAGCGGACCCCCACGACGCCAACCGCGGGTTCTTCTTCTCGCACGTCGGCTGGCTGATGATGAAGAAGCACCCTGACGTGATGAAGCAAGGCGTCAAGATCGACATGAGTGACATCGTCAACGATCCACTTATTCAGTTCCATACCAGGTAGGTTTCTCAATCCTAGACCCAAAATGTTTTGCAAAAATGTTTTTTTTTTCACCCGATCATCATCATCTGCCTAGCCTTTTCCCAAACTATCTTGGGGTCGGCTTCCAGTCTAACCGGATGCAGCTGAGTACCAGTGTTTTACAATGAAGCGACTGCCTGTCTGACCTCCACAACCCAGTGACTGGGTAATACAATACCCCTTGGTAAGACTGGATGTCAGACTTTTAGCTTCTGACTACTCGTAACGACTGTCAAAGATCTACAAATGACAGCCGGGACCAACGGCTTAACGTGCTTTCCGAGGCACGGAAGAAACTCGATATGTAATTATGGTCACCCATCCAAAGACCAACCTCGGCAAGCATGACTTAACCTTAAAGATCGACCTGGGCTGCTGTTATTATTTAGCCACGAACTAAATAATAACAGCAGCTTTTTCACCCTATCTAGTTTAGAAATAATACAAATTCTTGTCAAATAGAAATTTTACTTTGTAAGGAGATGTTATTATGACGTCTCCATGTCATCAACATATACATAGGTATTATTAACAAAATATACGTATTGTAGAGATAACTCATTAACTCCCCAAGTAGAGTTAATAAAAATGTAAGATCTTGAAAATCGGACCAGTATTCACATAGAAATCGGTGAACCTACATGCAAAAAAAACTGGTGGAATACATAACCATAGCTTCATAAAAAAAGAGGAATCTCCTCCTTTTTTAGAAATCGGTAAACGGTCGGTGACAAACTTAATCCAAACAGTTTTATCATTGGAAAAAAAAATATAAGTAGGTACCTACTTGTTAACTAGATTAGAGCTGTCCTTTATGTGAAAATACAATACACGAACGGAATGTTCGGATAATAAATCTGTTTAGGGATAATAATGAAAGCCTTTGTCGTTGAGGAAATTCTAACGTGCTTGTAGCGTAGCTATTTCCGAAAAAATCGGGGTATGGACCACGTAGTACCATTGTTCACAAAAGAAATGATAAAAGTGGTCTAGTAGGTTATTTTTAAAGAACCTACTTTACGGAGCCCAGTTAAACATCTTACATAATTGTTGAATGAAAACTTTCAGGTATTTTACGCTATTCAAGATGGCATGCTGCTGGGTTATCCCGTCTCTAATCCCTGCCCTGTGCTGGAACGAAAGCTGGGAGGCCTCCATCATGTCTCAGGCCGTGCTGAGATACTTGCTGAGCCTCAACTTCACCTGGTCGGTTAACAGCTTTGCGCATTTGTGGGGCAACAAGCCTTATGACAAGTAAGTATTCTTTCTTCAGTCTCTTACCACAGCAGCACGCGTAGCATGACCACTGTAGAAACGAGTTTAGTCTACGGAAGAATCGACATAATGACAAATAGACAATGACAATGTGTCAGTTTGTCAATTCTTCCGTCGACATTACCCGTTTCTACGGCGGTCATGCTACGCGTGCAGAGCAAATACCTTTCTAGGCTCTTATTTCAACCTACCTATTTTTTTTTTCCTATCCTCAGTATCAGTATAGTGAGCGTGTCGTCATATTTTCATATTTTATCCCCACGCTTCCTTTAGGTAAACCAGCACTATCGTAAAACCTGACTGTAACACGCTATAGTGCGTGCGGCAAACCTCGCGAATGTGTAAGATACGGCATACCGCACCACACATAGGTATTGTTTCCAAGGACCGCAAAGTAGGTACTTTGGATTGCAAACTTTTAAATCTGGATATAGATATTTCTGGAGACCTAACACCACCTCTTATCAAAAGCCTTACTTAACTTGCAACTGCCTCTCATGCTTACAGTTGAAATTTTAAATGTCGGGTCAGTAAAGTTCACCACAGCTTGACTGATGGGCCCAGGGTTCGGTTCAGATGAGATATTCTCAAAGATCATAAAAATCATCTTGTTTGTCTAAACATCTATTATTCACTATGACAAAAAACATGAGTAAATAATTAATAGATCACAATAAATATGAATCCAATCTTTCTTAGCCACATTTCGAATAGATGAATAAATTGGTAAGCAGTACGTTTACCTACCTAGGCACAAACCGGTGGTACAAACGATAGATGCTGAGCTAAATTTCCATAGAGTGCCTCGCTTCTCACTACCTAGGGATAGAAATGAACATCGAATAAAATAGTGCTAAACTAATCATAAACTCACAATTTCAGGAACATAATGCCAGTTGAGAATTGGGGAGTTTCAGTAGTGGCGATGGGAGAGGGCTGGCACAACTACCACCACACCTTCCCCTGGGACTACAAGGCAGCCGAGTTAGGAATACCCATGAACATGACCACGACATTGTTAAATTATTTCGCGACTCTAGGGTGGGCCTACGACATGAAGCAAGCTTCGCCATCCCTCGTCAGGTCGGTGGCTAAGGCCCGAGGTGAGCCACGCGATGAAGACGACTAAACTAGCTGATATGGAAGCAATTTATAATTATAGGTACTTGTACAAGGATCTTTTGGCAAGGGGCCAAAATGGGAACTAATTCTGCCATCTTATTTTTTCAATAAAAAATCATGAAATATTTTAGCAAATGTTTATCAACAACGCCCCCTTTTAATGACATTCAAGAGCCTTAAGAGCCTTGTACGACTTTACATAGGTCAAATTAGGTTGCACGGACTAACTTGATACAAAAGGCTGGGTATGTAAAATACCCGCAAGGTTTTAAACATCAATTTGTTACAATAGTAGTATTTAAAATGGTACCTGGTAATGGTACTGGTACTTTAGATTGTATAGAGTAGAATAAGGGCAAACGTGATCTTAGGTTTTATTTATTGATTAATGTGTTTTGGTATTTTTGTACTGTTATATATGGAAGATAGTTGATACTTTATTCCCATGTTTTCACTGTGGGAATTGAAATACATTATTTCGTATCTTAACAGTAAGCGGGAAGGAGTAGAACGGTTAGAGGAGGAAAACCACTGTTTAAGGTGCGGTGATGCCAGGACAGTTTCCTATAGGTATTAGGGAATAAAAATAGATAATAGTAAATTCCTATTTATTTAGTCGGTGTAGGTAGGACAGCGCCATTTTACAAGGGCAGCTGAATATCTGCAATCTGAGACTCCTTACATCGTAAGTTTTACATATAAGACCTCTGACTGTTCCCAGTCATCAAGAAAGCTCTATAAGTTATCATATCAACTACATTCAGATTCCCAAAAAATCCTTGTGACTCTTATAGTTATAATGATGAAAGCGACAATGGATCAAGCGAATGGAATCAAATTACAAGTAGAGCATCCTGAAGAAAATATACTATATATTACTAATGAATAATGCATAGGTACTGACTTAAAGCCGCTTGTACATCACAATTTATAAATAAAGAATATGTCTGGAAAAGAGTCCCGTTCGCGCGCAGCGGCATTTTGGGCTCTACACACCAATGCCGGGTGTCAATGGCTTGAAGCCGCCAACTATCCCGCCGATAGCAAAGTTGCCAACACATCTCGGCAGAATGGCGGATCGACTACTTTGGTGTGTAGAATCCTGAAAGCGACAGCATGCGAACGTATTGGGGCCTGCACGCACGTGCGACGTGGCAATGGCATCTATAAGCTCCGCCGCAAGCAACGCTTAATTTCAAGCAAACGCGCGTAAAGTCGCTTTCCCATAACGCTCTCATACATCGTCGTTTGAATTAAAACCGGGCCGCGCCGCACAACGCGCTGCTTCTCCGTAAATGAACCCTTAGGTGGATAATGGTGGGCGTGGCAACCAGCTGGTAGTAAACATGACTTTATAAAAAAATTCAGTCAGTGACAAAACCCCACTTTCCAATATTTTTTTTGTAAAGTAAATTTCTTTCTTCAGGCTTATTGTATTATATAAATCCAGTCTCATATTGATTGTCAATGATGTACTATAAGTAAATGGAAACTTGTTTTTTATATTATAAGACTTATTGATATTAAGATAAATTATTATATAGGTTTACATGCGAAAATAATACTTGTTGTTTTATTCGAAGATACACATGATGCTCAACTCTGCTCAATGAGTATACGACCACTTAAATTAACACAACAATTAGAATAAAGCAGCCATGCATAACTCTTTTATTGTATAAAAATCTTTCAGAAGGTTTACAATAGGTAGGTAAATAAAGTTTAAAGCACGACGTCCACTCGCAAGTTTAGATAGCTCAAATGAGTAGCTCAACTGGCACAAATAGGCATAGACTTACCCAGATGTCTTGTACGAACGTGAATCTCAGCGCACATTAGCCACAACAGTTTTAGTTTTTTTGCTGACGAACAGCGAACTTGCAGCTTATAAGTTTTAATTGCACAAATTTGCTTCTTGGTTTAACTGGGATATTCTACTGTGAGCATCAACTAACGCCATAACTCAATGCGCAAAAGGACTAAATAAAATCACAATTCAGCACCAACACTAAATTAACAAAACAATTTTAAAAGGAAAACAAAACAATCATTTCTCCTCTGGTTCTGTACTAAACTTAAAGTGAGAGCCTGTTTACGGCAAGAACATGATTGTTGTTACGATAAAAAATTATAACATGCTACAATAGAATTTGAAAATATTTGAGAACACAACAAAATAACATACATAATAAAATGGCAGTCCCATTTTAGAACACTGCCTAGAATGTAAAAAGTAGAAACATTTCGAACAAGCTTATGTTCATGATGTGACTAAAAGCATTACAATATACATGACTCTTCTACATATGCTCACCATAATAAAAAATTACACTTTGTGTGTCATCCACCACAGAATGCAGATTCCATGAGACTCGACTAACCAGTCATTTGTATTGAATGGCTCTCTACAATATTCATATTTCATGATTACTAAGCTATGAGCTTACATTATATACAAAACTTATCCTTCTATAATTTCGTAATTAAAACATTGACTTTGTTTAATGACATCAATTTACACAGTTAATTCCAGTACATTTGGATCATACAAATAGACATCACACGAAACGAAAGCACCTTCAAAAATGATCCTTTTTTAAAAGACACAAATATTAGAAAGTTTATTCATTTTTTTCAAATCATCTATAGTAGGTACCAACATTTAAGGATAGGTAGTGCTTCAGTCTTCAATCAAAGTAAACAGGTCTTTCTTAGGCTTTACAGGAATCACTGCAGATACAACTTCTAATTTATCTGTACTCATTTTGGCTTCCTTCACAGGTCTATTATTGTCATCCTTAGATGGTTTCCTTTTTAAGCTCAAAACTTTGTTAGTGTAAATGCCATCGCTACCATTGTGTTCACTAGCCGACACCTTTCTCTTCTTGGTCTTAGTGATGACAAAGTCTAGGTCAGACGAATCATCATCAAAATCAGCATAGACAGGCACAGACCGGCCACTTCTTGTTGACCTTACTGGTTGTACTCTCGTGGTCTCTTCAACAATCTGCAGCGGTGGGGGCCAGGCGGCAAAGTTAGCAGACTGTCTAGCTTGGTGGTAGCTATTCAGCGACATAAGTTTTATATAAACAGCTAGACTGCGAGCTTTTTCAGAAGGTGTTATTGTGGTGGGTAGTAAGCTCCAGGGCAAACGTCTGTCTCTTACATTAAGGTACCTTCTTTTCATAGGTTTTTTGGGTGCAGTACTACTGGTACTAGATTGATTATTTTCAATCTGAAAAAAAAAAATATGTTGATTATTTCAATAAAATTAAAATAAAACTAAGTATTAAAGAAACTCTAATGCCTTTTCTACATATTCACACTGTTTCTGCAAGGACAGAGTACAGGTAGCAGATTATGGTAGTAAAATGGCTGAAATCGAAAATAATAAATTAAAGCTTTATTAACCAAGCATATATCAAAAGAATGCTGGACTACCCAGCAGCTTGATTGTGTAAATTATACAGAAATCTAACTCACACTAACATTTTCTCCGTCACGAGCAACTTCTTCTAGCTTTTCTGATGATTTTGAATTCTTCAAAGCTTTCAGGAGATCACTCATTTCTTCCTTGCTCAGATTTTCTTCCTCTAATCCGAATTCTAAGAAAATGAAATGTGTAGGTTAAGTATACATTATATTTATTACAGAATAGTAATATCACTAGGATTCAACAAGTCGAGTGCTATTTCGCAGCAAACAAACAAAATTAAAACTGTTAAGATTAAGATAAATTGAAATTAAAGGAAGCTAGTTTAGATAACGCTAGACAATAAGTACAAAATATCCTGTTCACTTTTTTAATCGTTTATGACTCCACAAAAAATATTTTGTAAATACCGATCAATTCATTCTTCATCAGCTTCATTTCTGAATCGCAACTATCGTCAGAAGATAGTGAGGGCTCCATTTTTGACCCTATTTACTTCAGACAACAATGCAATTGTACTTAATCTACATTACAATTTGGTGTATATTAATTGAACAGCGCAATATAAAAAGATAAAAACATTGAAAGTTGATAAACACAACTCCAATCAAATTGCCTTCCTATTTACAAGTTGTCAAATCCATTAGATCCATATTGTCAAATTGATTTGACGTTGATTTTCTCAATGTTGGTAAAGGGCGGCCTAGATAGAGACCGGTAAAGTCTTGGTACAGGGATGAGTTATGCCTCTTTGGTTATGCCGGCTCCACACGCTTGTCAAACCGGAACAGGCCATCACTGTAGATATTGTTGAACTTGTGACTGGGTTGTTGCCGGCTTTACTGCCGATTTGATATAATATCCTATAGATCTATCCCAACAATACAGACACGATATTTTTATGTTTTTTTTTTCAAGAATTTAACGGTTATTCATAAAATAATTTTAGGTGATTCTGGTACAACCCTAAATTGTTTGTGGTATCTACCTTTTTTTGTTTTTTTTTTACACTGTGTGAGTTGTGTGACAGTGTGTACTCTGTGTGTCTATTAGTGGTCTGTGCATGTATTGCAAATGTAATGCAATGCATGTTGCGTTATTTTTATTGTTGATTTTATTTATTAATTGATAACATAAACTCAAACAATGTTAAGATGCTCATAAGAGAATGTGAAGTGAATTAAAATTTGTTGTCAAAGCGGGTTTATGCTCTCGCTCCAGTTACAACAAAATGGAAGAGGAGATAAGATGTTTTGTTTGTAAAGAATTCTACAGGGAACCAGTATTACTACCTTGCGGTCATGCACTTTGTAGAGTTTGTGCAGTCAACTTACAAACTCATATACATGAAGGAGATAATTCTGCAGCGTCAAACGATTATCAAGAAGCGGACAAAGCCTCAGTGTCTAGTGAAACTGACAGTGGAGTAGTATGTGGATCAAGGCCTAATAGTTACGCAGGAACCCCGGCTGTGCCCGCGTACTCGAGCGCAGCGTTTACATTAACATGCCCATCCTGCAGTAAGTTAGTTTACTTGGACGATAATGGAGCAGAGGGACTTCCACCGTTTCGCGTTATGCGAACTATTGTTGAGCGGTTCGGTGGGATTACGGGTGCTCCGCCCGCCGAGGAGGCCTGTCAGATGTGCGAGGGGGAGCGACGCGCTGCAGTGGTGCGGTGTGAGCAGTGCTCGGTGCGGTACTGCGCGGGCTGCCGCGACGCCTGGCACCCCACGCGCGGCCCACTGGCTCAGCACGAGCTCCGGCCGCTGGGCACCACGTGCGCCGACCACGGCTCGCCCCCTGTGCTCTACTGCAACGCTTGCTTGGTACCTATCTGTCAGCGCTGTCTTGCTGAAAGACATTCAACACATGAAACACAGGCATTGGCCGTTGCTGCCAGAGCCAATAAGGTAATATATGTATAAACTAACTTGATATTTTAATATTAAGACCTTAATTTTGTAAATATGGTAGGATCACCAACCAGATCCTGCTTGACTCACTATCACTTTCTCGAACCATAGCTGAAGCTAACACTACCAGATCTTCCTCTACGGCTACTGTACATTAAATTGTTATTAGAGCGATTTTCATCAAACTAGTTTCTTGAATTATTGGCACATATTCAACATTGTTTAACTATTTTTATTTCAGACTGAACTATCACAATCATTGCAACATCTTTCTGAACAAGCCAAAGCCATGACAGAATATATACAATTAGTAAAAGGAACAGGTGACAAAATAAATGTAAGTACTATGATACTGAGACCACTACTTGTAATGATAACTTAGAACTAAGAATTAGAACAAATTAAGGATGTGTATTCTTGTAACAGATCAAGACATTACTGGATTCCAGGATAATTGTGCTTTGTTTATCTTTTGGAGTACTTATCATTACAAAATATCACTGTTTGCAGAGAATTTAATGTGATGGCCATTCGCACAATGTTCATGGTGGTGCTTACAATTTTGTATGAGCCATAAAATAGCAGCTATCTTAGTATGTTCAGCATTTTGGCTTGGCAATGAACATGTTAATCACTAATACTTTCATCTCACTTTTTATAGGAATCTTGTGAAGAGTTGGAAAAACAAATAGACCACACTTGTTCGGAAGTAACTCGTGCCATAGAGAGAAGACGAGATGAGCTCATACGTGCAGCTCGGAACACACGGTCCCAAGCCATTACCAACATGCGGTCTCTAACATCGCATGCTGCTCAAAAATTGCGAGAAGCAACAGCTTTGCTACACTTCTCTATTGAAGCTCTTAAAGAATCGGACCATGCAGCTTTTCTACAGGTAAGAAATTTTTTAAAGGTAAACATATAATGGTGGTTTTCATAGCTTCTTCAACTGTAAGCAACTGACACCATAGAAATTGGAAAATATTACATTCATGTCATCATTACAATTTTTAGTCTACACTAGCTAACCCGCACAACTTCGGTGTCACATAAAAAATAGAAAGGAACTCATTTTCCCCGTTTTTGCAACATTTTGCATTGATGCTTCGATCCTGTTGGAGCGTGATATTATATCGCCTATAAGCCTTCTTCAATAAATTGGCTTTCGATCACTAAAAGAATCTTAATCAGTAGTTTCTGAGATAAGTCTGTTCAAACAAACAAACTCTTCAGCTTTATAATATTAGTATTGATAGTAGTAGAAGTAGTGAAAATGGTACAAGGGAAATAATTTAACAACTTCATTATTAAGTTTTCACTATTCAGCAATAGTCCAGTGCAATGAGACAATAAGCTGGAACGAAGTTTATAGTGGTCAGATTTTCATGGATTTTATTTTTTGTCTAATTGCACATATATACTATAAGTTTCAACCACAAGTATAAGCAATTTAGCATATTTATCATTTGCCAATTATTGGTAAGTCAATGTGTTTTCGACTGATTTCTCATATGTCTTCAAATATTTATAAGCCTATCAATTCAACATTATTAGATTGAGCTCAGTCTAATTTGTGCCAGTATCAGTCAGCTACACAGTATAACATAATGTACTGTCACACTGATAAAGCTTATCTGCCATGTTACACATTAATTGGTCTCTTCGTAATTGATGAGTTATCCATAAATAGCATATTTTTTTATGTTATCGAGATAAAAATGGATTATTCCAGAAATCCCCACCGACAAATCCCCACCAGTGGGGATCGTTACTTTTTTTTCCAGAAATCCCCACTAGTTATATAAACTCCGCCTAGTGGGGATTTTTGGAAAAATAAGTAACAATCCCCACCAAGTATTGTTTCTAAATTATTAAACAATTTTTTTTTTCATTATAAATGTACTATATGTAAATTTTTCTGTGTGAAGCATAATATTTGCCCACACTTTTGACGCGAATCGGCGATCTGAGCCGATCACGTGCCACCACATACAAGGTTTAAAAAGGACACATCACGAAGCCGACAAGCATCCTACACCAAACTTGGCAACAATTACTGTGCAAATATGATTGGTGGGACACGACTTTTTTTGTGTTTAAATCACGGTTTACGGTAACGCACTCAAAACATTGTGCTGATGAATCCATTAGAATAGGACAGGCCCCATGGAGGTTTTTAAAGTTAAGTTATGACAAATTAAAACTTTGACCTTGAGTATTTCTATAACTAATGTTCCCAGATCTGATCCAGGGTGTTTCACACCAGTTGTACATAGTTCTGCGTGGTGTTAAGTCGCATCGTACTTCTTCTAAGCAAGTCCATGGCAATCTAAATTGTGTCGGCCCAGAAATGAGCCACTAGTTTGGCGGCCTCTGTAGCGTCCATCAGTTCCTGTAATGTACAAACAGCAGGATACGATATTAAGTGCCGCATCGTTTGTGGAACAATACCTATCACATAGAATGAAACGAAGTCAATGACTACTGACTGAACTTCTAAGTACTGATAAGATGTATTTTGTTATCCCAGGTGTGTCATATCCATGACTAAAGCTTTCTATCTAAGAAATGTAAACAATACTACACCTGCATTCTAGACTACACAGTTCTAAAACAAAGATAACTTATGTTTTACTTACGGGGTATGCCCCATACTGGGGTATGAAGTTCCTTTATAAATTATTCATTAGTTACGCAATGTTTTCAATGCGCGCATGTGTATGTTATACCTTATTTATTAGATAGTCCTTCTAATTAATGATTATTATGTCAGGTGGGGAACATACTGTCGGCGCGAGCTCAGGAGACCGCGTCTAATCTGTGCTCGTCGCTGGACTCCCCTCCCGCCGCCCCCGCACTCACCCTCGACGTCGAGCCGGTGCTACGAACCGTCAGGAGTATGAACTTCGTGGAATGCATACGTAAGTTTACCACCTATAGGTACAATGACACGTATATAAAATACTAAAAAAAACAATAGGTTCTAACACTAAATTGTCTTTCCTAATTTCTTTTGCGTACATTGGAAATATAGCTGCGGAATGCTTAATGAAGTCATCAGGTAAGTAAAGAATCTGTATTTTAATTTGTATACAGTACATAAAATGGATAATATACAGGGTGATTTTTTATAGTGAGCGTCGACGCCCCCTCGCCAATCTGAATCCAGTTCAGTTCCAACAAATCCTGCTGAATTACAACACTTTACACACCGTTACAACTATCTCTGTTCCACAATTCCGTCTATGGTAGATTAGTATATTATATACACACATCAACCTAGGGATATTTCTACTCAATTAAATAACTCGAAAATGTGGTGTATAAAAGATTCCAATGCGGCCAGTACGGCCGCATTGGAATCTTTTATACACCGATTTGTTTGTAATTTATGTCAGACTAATTCCAAATTCAAATTTTTGAAACCAAATTCTTTTGTTTCGGTGGCTTAAAAATGTCTTGATGTGTAGGAGAAGGAATTTTCATTTGTGCGAAATTTAGAAAACAATACGAATTACGTTTATTTACAGTTTTTTTTTCATTTACAACGAAAAATAAAGTTAAAATTTAGGTGTTGTAGCCATGCAACGCCAACATTTGACGAGGGCGGAGATGTTACGAGCTGTGGGAATGCTGGAAGCTGGGTCTGTTCAGCGTAATGTGGCTGAGGCCATGGGGTGCCACCAAAATGTAATTTCAAGATTGTGGACACGCTATCGTGCCACAGGTGAAGTAGCGGAGAGGCACCGGGGGCCAAGTCGCATCACTACCCCCAGACAAGACCGATTTTTGCAAATTACTGCGCGATCTCAACCAAATGCAACGGCGACTCAATTGGTCCAAAGGCTGCGAGTGGAACACCAAGTGCTCCACTCGCAGCCTACTGTGAGTGACCAAACTGTAAGAAGGCGACTGCATGAAAGCAATCTACGCTCTCGTAGACCACTCCGGGTCCCACCTTTACGGAGAGGCAATCGTGGACGACGATTAGAATGGGTTCGGAACCACGTGGACTGGGGCCGTGAGCAATGGTCCAATATGCTGTTCACGGATGAATCCAGGGTCGGCTTCCATCCAGATTCACGAAGGACGCGTGTTTGGCGAGTTCCTGGACGATGGAGCCGTCTTCAGAACCCTCAGGAAGTTCACCGATACCAAGGAGGAACAATTATGGTTTGGGCAGGAATTCGTCTTGGAGGACGGACGGATCTCGTTTGGGTGCGGGGCAATATGACGGCAGAACGATACGTCCAACAGGTGCTGGGGCCCGTAATCTTGCCCCACAGGACACAAATGGGGCAAGATTTCCTGCTCATGCACGACAATGCCCGGGCACACACGGCGAGAACGGTAGCAGCTTGGTTACATACACACAATGTTAGGGCCTTAGACTGGCCTGCTCAATCGCCAGATCTAAATCCCATTGAGCATGCGTGGGATATGCTGCAAAGAAGAGCTCTGAAGGAAGTTCCTGAAAACCTGGCTACAGAAGATCAACTTTTTGCGCACCTCAGAAGGACATGGGACAATATTCCGCAGCAAGACATTGACAACCTTGTTCTGAGCATGCCGAATCGTTGCCGATGTGTTATGAACATCATGGGCGCTTTCTCAGACTACTAACTTCAAGTTTATAAACACAAATTAAATGATTTTTCTATTTTTTTCAGTTTTTACTCATAAATTAAAAGTTAATTCATATACGGTTTCCGTCTATGCTTCATTTTTTTCCATAAAATCCTGAAATTTTAATCGAAGTACCTTAACCATTATTAAAAAATGGTAGAATATTAAATAACGTATCTTTTAAATAATAGGTCTTTACCTATGAAATTGCCGTATTGCAGTACAGACTTTTTCGCGGGAAAAAAATTCAATTCCCGAGAGGCAGTACAAAACGCCTTTGAAGAGTTTGTTGTCTCCCGTCCAGCTGATTTTTTCAAGAAGGGCATCCATAAACTGCCACAGCGTTGGCAAAGATGCATTGATTGCAGGGGTGATTACTTTGAATAAAAGAAATAAATAAGTTCGAAAAAAAAAATACTTTAACTTTTTTCAAACAAAACGGCAATTTCATAGGTAAAGACCTAATATATACATGTCATATAAATAATTAACACATTGATAGTAATTCGCTTTTTTAAAAATATCTCTAGACCGTGTTGATGTGTATATTATCTTTGGATGCCTTGTGCTGACTCTCATAGATTTTCGTATGAAAACATCGTTACTGCGCGTATAACACGATATCAACTGAACAGGCCTACAGATTTCGCCAGTTATGTTTGAATTTCATATAATAGGGGGCGTTGACAATAGTGTCATAAACCGGGCGTAAATCAAGCCTACAGGCTCCTACTGAGTAATTCCTGATGGAATCGAATTTAAGAACTTCATGATTACCCTTTTCTTGTATGAAGAATTCCCCCTTCCTTCGTGTGGGGAGAACGGAAGGCTATGTCGGACTCTGACTAAAGACCCATGGTGCATTTTACTAGGTACCACAAGTCGAGGGCCCGAGAGGTTCAAGTATACTTTCGCGCCACCCGGCCTGCTTCCTAAAGCCGAGCTAGTTTTTATTTTTTTTTCAAACTTTACATGCTGTTGTTTTGCATCGTCGTCAACATTCAAGAGGTTGTCACAAAATACATGTCGCAGTCTGATGATTTTATTTCGTTAGACACGGTCATCATGTGGGCAGAACATGGGTTTCGTGCAATGAAAACACACACACACACTGTACACTGCTTTTATCGAACTAACAAATAACTTGAAATTACAATCCAACACAATAACACTAGGCACCATGAATCGGGTTACAGTTTCGGGACGTCTTGACTCCGCGGTGGTCAGACTCAGACTGTCCGCCTCGCCGGGAGCTCGAAACATCACGACTCTGTAGTAAGCGCGCTTAGGTGTGGGTAGACTGGTAAGTAGGTCGCTTGACTTTTGGCGCGCTTTCGATCCATAGTCCGTACTAATAATTTGACTCCGACACGGCCATCCTGCTTGCACACGTCCTCGTGTGATGGGTACCCTGCAAACAAATACTCCACGACAGAAATTTGTTCCACTCGGTCACTCCTGACCAAACTTTAGATTCAACGGGGTGATGGAAATAAGAACATTGTAGAACTAGCCGTTTCGTTTTAACCGAACCGATTGGAAATAATCGAAAATACAATAATGATAACCCTGGGCCAGGTACCATAGTCGTTCAAATCAACCTTTAAAACTCTACTGCAACAAAAAAAACTACCAAGCTTATAGAAACCGTCGCGTAAAGCCACTAACGCCACGGCTCTCCAGCCGACCAGCAATCGCATTGCTCTCACACATCCTGCGCATGGATCAAAACTAAAATTAGATCCAACAAACAATTAGGTCAATTAAAATGCAAGAGCAACCAAGTACCTCTTCATCCATCTAATCACCACATAAAGCAGGAATCTCATCCGTGGCCTATGGGCAACACTCAGGCCCTCCAACAAACCTCCGTTTGTTTTACTACGTTCCTCAAGAACGCCGAGTCCCACATGCATGACTCTATGGTCTCTACAAGACCCGACCTCCGCCAGAGCCACCCGCGCACCGCGCATCCACGGACTACTATAAGCAGACACCGACTTCTAACGGACTACGGCTACGAAATGGCTACTGGTACGGTCTGACCATCCGAACCAAGATTCCACACTATCTCTCAACTCAAAATCATTTACTTCAAACGGTACTTGGCCCTCGGGCATTCTCCTTAACCCATCATGTGCATACTTGTAAGTACGCTTAGAACTTAATGATCTCAATGTGTAGCGATCCCCCTCTAGCACTTCGACTGGTACGTGACCCCTGGCATCTTCCTTAGCCTACTACGTGCGTATCTGTAGGTACGCATAGAATTTAAAGCTTTCCGTGTTAAGGATAACCGTCTAAAACCTCAATCACTCTAAACAGACCTTTAATCTTTAACAACCCAAAATCACCAATCGCAAAACGTTTAATTTTGCCATCGTTTCGTCTACTCGGCACACTTGTCATGTTGAGCTAAGCTAACCCGTCGCATCTATAGGAAACGTGTACCACCGGCTCGTCACCTTAGGTACCGGGTGCTTGAACTTTACCGGAGTGAGACTTCGCTACTTAGCACGTAACGCAGCTATTTACGAATTTTCAAACGTACTGAGAATTTCCCGGAACTAATTATAATCGAAAAGCTTTTCAGTAGTCTTTTCAGCAACAAGGTGAACGATAAGGGTCGCGGAAATTACTGTTTACCGACCATCGGAGAACACGAGCTAAATACGGTACGCATTTAGACATACCATTGCGTTGAATATGACGGTGAAAGACGCCTGGACGTAGCACTGATTAAGTCTTGGCTAGTCATTGCTAGTTACATTCGTTGCGATAAAAGTCAAAACCGATTGAAACTTGTTATCACTATTAATGCCTCACCGAACGTACACAAAAGATTTTCGTTAACGAAAACTCCCTAGCCGTTATGTTTGCAACAAAACCCTGATTTAAAATCTTGCCACCTAACATGACGTCACTTTGTAAATAATTATCAAGCAAACATTGCAACAAAGTTTCGATAGGGTAATCGTTAATCACTACACAACATAAAATCTGTTCTGTACTGAATACTCGTGTCTGTACTATACTAGTCTTAGCAACAACGTGACTAATAAGTTTGCCATTAAATTTCGATAGAAAACTTTCTTTCACCAACGAGTATTTAGAATCAGAATAATAAGTAACAACTCACCCCTTTGTTGTTACGTGCCCGCGATGTTGCTTGTACGACGCAGACATCGACGCGCCGCTTGTTTGGCGCCCCGCCGCCGTCGGCAGGCCCGCTGTACACTGCCATTGCATGCTGTCACCGACGCACGTACGCCGGACGGCTACGTGAACCGGCATGACACTTGACGCACAGCAAGGGCTTCGCGGCCCTTTGTCGCTTGCCCGATGCCCGTAGCAGCCGGCACAGGCAGCGGCTTCTTCGTGCGACAATCCGCTTCGTTTAGTCCTGGTTTCTCCCTGGTCCGCAAGCATGGCACTTGATTTGCGGTAGCGATGAAAATTTGTGACGTTTTTCTTGCCCCCGTCATGGTCAGTGCGCATTACCTTTAGGGGTTCTCCTTTGGTTTGTCACTACTCAGGTAAATGAGGGTAGTCGTAAAAGTTACGGCGCACACGAATCTGGTCTTTAACAATTATTTAAACTGGTCTCACGTCAAACCTGGATAGGTTCTCAGTGTTTCGCAAACATTTGTGTTCAAGGTACATCTAGAAATTCGGTAGTACATTTTGGAGGTACACCGTAAATTGAAAATCACCTTCGTTTTCCGAGGCACATCAACTAATGACCACAGTACACCAGTGTGCCCCGGCACACTATGTTACAGCACTATGTTACACTTTGTTACACTATGTTAGACTATGTTTCACTATGTCACAGCTATGTAGATGCGGAGCCCTTCAAAGCCTTGCGTACGTCCAAATAAGCTGGATTCCTTCCACTGCACTCAACAAGAAAAAATCAAAAGTCACTTCATTCAAACTAGGCTGACAATCAGCACTTTTTGAACGTCAAAATTACAAGAGACAGTCCCCCAAAACGCCCTCCCTTCGCCACTTCCTAAGTGTTTTAGCTGGGAAGAAGAAGTGGCGGAACAAACTCCCCAGCAACACATCTGTCTGTTAGGTTAGAAGAACCAGATTTTACACAAAAGTCAGCGATAGATGAAGCATTACTAGCGCGCATCGCACTCGGTGAAATGTGGGTATTCTATTAGGTACACTCTGCCTAACCCTTCAGCGATTACAAGCGTGATGATATGTTATGTTTTGTTGGGATCAAAATCCGCTAACACACTTTACAAAAACACTAACCGCCAACACTAGCTTGCTATTCACTGGCTGAGTTTAAGTTCGTATCGCGAGTGCAATTATTCGTTTTGCATTTCAAAAAGTAACCGTCACTGATTGTTATTGTCACTGTTCTCGCGTGTGATTGCATTAGCACGATTTGATCGCACTTCTGATGTCGCAGTCTGATGATTTTATTTCGTTAGACACGGTCATCATGTGGGCAGAACATGGGTTTCGTGCAATGAAAACACACACACACACTGTACACTGCTTTTATCGAACTAACAAATAACTTGAAATTACAATCCAACACAATAACACTAGGCACCATGAATCGGGTTACAGTTTCGGGACGTCTTGACTCCGCGGTGGTCAGACTCAGACTGTCCGCCTCGCCGGGAGCTCGAAACATCACGACTCTGTAGTAAGCGCGCTTAGGTGTGGGTAGACTGGTAAGTAGGTCGCTTGACTTTTGGCGCGCTTTCGATCCATAGTCCGTACTAATAATTTGACTCCGACATACATATATAATCAATTTATATTACTATACCCAGTTAATAATTAAACGCTGTTTTTTTTTTTGTTGTTTAAAGTTGTCAGTATCTCAGAATAACCTCCTTAACGTGGTTTAGGGAATAATAAATTAACGAATAAACATTTGAGATCATTTGTATGTGTGAAAACACGGTTATAGGGCGAGTATCAGACGGGCTGCATTTAGAGTGGCAGGTGTAAACCACACGGATGGTTCACACCTACCGTTACCGTAAATAAGAAAACAAATAGAAATTCCTTACCCATTTTTTTATTGATTCGGGTCGAGAATCATTAGCATAGTTCGCTCCTTGAATTTGACGAGGATGCAAAACAGCAGCCTGTATTGGGTTCCGTTTGGCCGCAAGTTGCCTGATGTGAAGCTAGGCCTAGGGTGGTTTTAATATATTGTGATGTTCCCACAGCACCGGGCGCGCCGGAGATGGCGGTGGAGGCGTGTGCGGCGCGCGGCTGCTCGTGCACGCTGGCGTGGCGCGCGCCCGCGCAGCCGCACGCCGTGCGCGGGTATGTGCTCGAGCTGGACGACGGGCTCGGCGGACCCTTTCGGGTAAGCGAGTTTGTTTTTTTTTTAACGGATCTACTGGCAGACCAGCTCTAGAAGGTTGCTAACTGCTTAACCGGACTAACCTGTAGTGGCCTCCAATGAATTCGAGGCCCCCTAGCCAGGGATTACAAACTAAATTAATACATTAAATGACCGCTAGCTAAGGGGTAAGGGACTTTTGACTATTACTTACCTTTTTTTACACCCAGAACTGTCATGGATTTAGGTTCTATTACTACCGTTCCTGTTTATTAGAACACCACCACACATCCTGGTGACCCTACCGGGCTTTTACTGTGCGGCGCATAACGTAGAAGCATTATGTGTTGGCGTACGTATACGTGGCGGCGTAGGAGCATTTGTACTAATAATTACAAGATGCAAAAGTCATCTGCCCAGCCTTTTTCCCAGCTATGTTGGGGTAGACTTTCAGTCTAACCAAATCACCTGAATATCAGTGTTTCACATGTGTGTGTGACTGCCTATCTGACCTCCACAACACATATACTGGGTAACACAATATCCCTAGGTAAAATTGTCAAATTTTTGGCTTCTGACTACCTGGCAGCCGAGACCAAAGGCTAAGCACGAAGGATTTACATGTTAAGGATGGACCTCGACAAGCTTTGTTTAACGATGATGATTGACCATTTGACCCATGAACTGAAATGATTAAGTAATAAACATCAAATATTTCCCTGTTATCACTAGCAGTTGTTTGAGAGTCGTGTACACGCCTTACTTTATTACCCGACTAGTTAATTTATTCGCATTGTACCTAATAGCCTCTTAGAATCGATGGTCTACAGCTCGACACAATTAAACGTTGCCACATTCACATCGCATTCCATTGATACTTAAAAGGCATCATGCGTTGCTTTTACTAAAATTAAAATGATAATTTACGGAGCAGCTATTGACCCATACAATGATTGGCAAAACATGAATGTGGTTAGTTGAAAGTTGCCAATTCCTTACCAAAAGTATCAATGATGTCGCATTTGTAACAATATTGATGAATTATACGAATCCCCAAATATATTCACTGCTAAGCGAATAAACAAACGTAACGATGTTTTGAATTCGTTTAGCCCGAAACCCGACTTGCCGAGCCCGACTTGTAGCGCTAGCTGGCTGAAGTCTTCAGTTCTCGACTACCTACACGAGATTAAGAGCGTTTAAACCTTACTGCATTTCATACAAACTCTCAAATCCTTATTTTCCGAAATGACTGAACCGATTTTAATAAAACTTAATGCGCATAAGCAGAATACACAGGTCTATATACTCAAGTATTTCTGTTTGTGAAGATAATTTAAAATCGGTCTAATTTAGCTGTAACACTATTTTTCGAAAATGTTTTTTAGTAAAGTTTTAGATCTATGTATCCTGCTTTTGCGTATGAAGTTTCATTAAAATCGGTTCAGACATTTCGGAAAAAAGGGACTTGAAAGTTAGTGTGAAATGTAAGGCGTAAACGCTCTAAACGTCAAATATTTTTCAGCTATTCCTACCTAAAACGTCCTTGACTGAATTGGTCAGATTACCATAAGCCCCATTGTTTCCACGCACTAACCGTGCTCATCTCGTTACTTATAGCAAGTATATTTTATAGCCCATTATCATCCACGTTTATCTAACGTAAGCTAATGCGGCCTTGTGGAGTATTTTTATAGATAGATAAGCAATCGTACCATTTTATATGGCTTGTTGCCTTAATAGTGCTATCTCATTGTTTGTTTACTGAAACGTTGTTATCATTTGAAATTAGGTAATAATAGCCTGACGTTATATTATGTTTTTGTTTTGATAAAGATGTACCCAATATTATATCTTAATGTAAACAAAGGCCTGAGCTGTTATCATTGCTTTTAAGCACATTTATTTAAAAAATCCGCCTATCGCCTAGGTATATTATTTTATTGTTGTTCGTTTGCAGGAAGTATACTGCGGCCGAGAAACAGTTTGCACCATAGACGGGTTGCACTATGCTTCGCTGTACAGTGCTCGAGTGAAGGCATTCAATGGTGCTGGAGAGGGGCCTTACAGTGAAGTCATCGGGCTACAGACATCTCCAGGTACACTTTTATTTGAACTTTACTATTTGCTATCTTGCCAAGTACACCTGTGTAATCAGCCAGAGCTGTAACTTGTATAGCGGGCTGGTTTCCTGAACTCCACGACTAAAGCGCGTATTTTGTTGTGTGTGTGTGTTTGTACCTTGTAACTTTTACCAGAATAATTTTTAACATTCCTTCTAGGGTACAACTAGATTGTGATATAGCATTAGAACTGTTACCAACACAAGAGCTTTGCCTATATCTTTTCCCTACCAAATAACCTGATTTGTGAACTAACTAGTCTGATTAACATAATAAAATTGTTTCCTTGTTGTTGTGTTTAGGCTCGCCCCTTTACCGACTGGCTAAATGTGGGTGTGCTATAAGTCACCTCTGCTCTTAACCTTAGGTATGCGGAAACCTGTTTCCGTGAACTAAACTAAAAGTATTTAAAAAAAATATACGTTATAGTTTTGTCGTGGATCTGCGTTCCAGCACTATAACGAGATTGCGCGAATCCACGTTCCGGTTATACCAGTAAACCTTCGGGAAAAATAGTCGTGATGGTATGTGATATTGTTCCAGTGGCATGGTTCACATGGGACGCGCGCTGCGCGGAGGCGGAGGGCGGCGTGACGCTGAGCGCGGACGGGCTGAGCGCGGCGGCGGCGGGCTGGCAGCCGCGCGTGGCGCTGGCGGACCAGCCGCTGGCGCGCGGCCGGCACTACTGGCGCTTGCGCATTGACCGGTACGACGGCGACGCCGACCCCGCCTTCGGGATCGCCAGGGCCGATGTTGCCAGGGATAAAATGCTCGGTTAGTAGCGTATGCTTACAACGAGATCTCGTGCCTTCTGACGGCGGTTCTGCCTATGGATCTCTTAAGACATAGTCATAGTCAATTGATCAACAGTGTCATTGTTGGAAGTATGTGACCACCAAAGGTAGACTTTTTTAAGATACGTTGTATTATTCTTTGTTACGAATACTGCATCTTTATGTGGATATAAACTGTCGTGCTTGAGTTTGTTAACCAACTGATGATTAAATTTTTTCGGTTAGTTTAGAAACTTTGGATTGCCATCGTGGTGACAGGATTAGTCAGTCAGCATGGGACTCGCTGACTACCCAGGGTGCGCCGGACGTATAGTGTCTCAGTAAATACGTCCCTCGGGGAGGCTCCTTTCTTGGAACAGTGGCAAGCTCCAAAGAAAGAGCCAAAATGGCTTCAGACACACACCTCCGTACCTGAATACCCTCGTGTCGCCAAGGCTGAAAAGCCGAAACAGTTTTTTGAAGTATGTCACCCCACTAGGTACTTGCGCGCTGTCTACGGACAAACTAACGCTGTGGCGAATTAGTGCATCCTTAACTAACCCATTCGTTCCACCTGCTGAAAGTCTTCCACCTGGACATGAGTTGTCATGGCTAACCTGGAAGTCTTTGCATAGACTTCGGACCCAGGTTGGTTGCAGCAAGGAAAACCTGCTCAGGTGGAGATTCATTAATGACTCTGCCCTGGAGTGTAAATGTGGTGCCGTTCCACAAACGATGCGGCACTTAATATCGTGTCCTGCGTGTCCTGCTGTTTGTTCATTACCGGAACTGATAAACGTTACAGAAGCCGCCAAACTAGTGGCTCAGTTCTGGGCCGACACAATTTAGATTGCCATCGACACGCTAAGAAGAAGTTTAGAAACTTCAGTTCGCAAAGTTTACTCTCTGCATCAACCTCTCCCTAATAATGGGCGTGTATCGCCACTGCTGGGATACAGGTGGTTCTGTGAGAAGGGGACTCTCTCTGTGAAGCCAATGTTAATGATCGAGTACTGTGTGCAGGTAGCGACGCGCTGGGCTGGGCGATGTACATCGACGGCGCGCGCTCGTGGTTCGTGCACGGCGGCGCGCACGGCGGCCGCGCGGCCGGCGGCATCGCGCGCGGCGCCAGCGTGGGCGTGCTGCTGGACCTCGCGCGCGGCACGCTCAGCTTCACTGTCGATGATCAGCCGCAGGTAGCTTATAGCCCACAACTCTTACAGAAAACTTGAAAAAATATTTTCGGTTCTTAAAAGGATTTTTTGTAGTAGTATTTTATTTTTGATTTTTATGTATGTAAGTACGTACTTAGAACAAAGAGGAATAATAACAACGAGGCTGTACCTTTACAGGGCGACATAGCGTTCACGGGCTTGCGCGGCGCTTTCTACCCGGCCGTGTCGCTGAACCGCGGCGTGACCGTGACGCTGCAGCCGGGCCTGCCGCCGCCGCCCGACCTGCTCATGTCGCAGCTCTCCATCGACTGAACTACTCCGCAGCACGGTTCTTTTGGCGTTTCAATGACGCTGACAGGAGGGCGCTGCTGGTAAACATTTGTGGAATATTTATTGAAAAAACAAGATGGCTGCCACGCGCCAAAAGAACCATACGCTCATCACCAATCATTAACGCACAAGGAAGCGGAAGGTTATCCGAAGTACGCATATACTTTTGCCTAGTAGAAACAAACGCCGTAAACGTTAAGTCCAACTTTCTCCTAAACAACTAGAATTATTTGTCGCCCGAGGCGATAGATACGTAAACTCTTTGTTTGGTAGAACATAAAATAACTATACCCAGTTAAATTTACTGTTATCGTGTTAATATCGACGCCTTTTTTTATTAGTCAACTATAATAAATAATCACTTCACACGTGATCAGCGAGTACATTTTTGTTAAAAAGACGAACATGATTCACGAACATTATTCTTGTATTTGTAATTACTATAACCGTACAAATTAAGGACGTACAATCGTCCATGGCTACTTGTTTATACTTTGTACTTTATGTAAATCGCTTACTTTAAAATACGCAATAGAGTATCGAATTTACATTAATTGTTATGAAAAACATATTTTGTAATGGCCCCCATAGTTACGTAAGCTGCGTTTAAAACTAATATAATATATTTAATGTCATTTAGATAGGTATAGAAATTGAATTGTGTGAGATTTTGGTTTGCTTACATTTTGTTGACTATTTTTGAAACTATGCCATAAAATGCTATTAATATGACGATTAATGAAGTACATAAAATACTTCTCGTTAAGTAAATTTTATACTTGTACTTAATTAACGTAATTTGATCTCTTGAATTCAACTTTATTAGTCATGAACTATGAACAGAAGAATGTATAAAATAATAAAAACTGCTAAGACATGACATTGCCGTAAGTTATATTCCCTTATTTATAAGTTAAAAGTGTTTTGTGTTCTTATTTGTAATCTGATTAACAAAGTTATACAAAATATATCAGGGGACCTGAAGTGTAACTAAACTATTCCATTACCCACCAGAACTGTCCGCCAACATTTCGTTACTCGTAAGGCAGCTATTTTTTACTTTGTATTACCTTTTTTTTAATTTATTTTATTAATATATTTATAAAATAAAACTATGTGTTCAACATTTTACTAGTACAACTGGTTTTTATAAAAAATATAACATTTATTTAACCCTTGAATTACAAAAACATTTTTTATTATATTGCCTTTCTGAAATCTATTAGACAAAAGGATTGAATTAAAACGTTTTGAAAATAAACTAAAGATTATTGAAGGATATTGGAATGGGTGTCCTTGTTTTGAAGACAGAAATTTCACAGAATTTCGTTTCCCAGAAAATGGTTCACATATATTTGGTCCTTTTATTTCGAATATTTTTGTTTCAACTATTATTTACTTGAATTAAACATATTTTACAGAAAAACAATTCAATGATTTTTATAGTCACATTTTTTTATTTAACAAACAGTAGAATTATCTTTTAACGAATATTGTTTGTTCGATTTATGTTTCCATGGTATTTTATTTCAACGAAATTATTAACCTAGAATTAAAATATTGTCTTTAAAAATCAATATGTTACAATGTCAATGAGCTACAAAAATTACTGACAGAAACAAATCGCTGCAAAACCGACTCCATGTAGTGTTGTTGTTGTCTGCCCTACCCCTAGAGTGTAATTTAAGCCCGCGTAGCGGAGCGTGCGGAGCCGTGACAGAAACCATGACTGTTGCATGCTTGCTTGCACGCTGCATGCAACAGGCATGGACACTATAAGTTAGATTAACAAGATTGTTTTCCTGCTTGACAAGAATTTACCCTCAATATTTTCCCTGTGAACACTTGGTCCGACTGCTCAGTTGGATCAATCGGACCACGTGAACTTTTTTTTCCTTTTGGTCCAATTAAGGAGTCGAACCACGAGGTCTATCGTTATTTTAGAACACTTGGTCCGATCAATCAGACAACGCGAACTTAATTTTCCTTTTGGTTCGATTAAAGAGTCGGACTATGAGGAATATCGTTTAGAACATATTATTTCCTTTAGCTTATTTCATTTCATAACATATAATTTACAATAAAACAATTGTAGACCACCGGCATAGGGAACAGGAGCTACCGGTGGTCAGGGCCGTTGAGAGAGGAACCTCCTAACAATACGCACCATCTCCAGAAGTACTGCTTTCTGAATCAAGCCCTTGATCCAGCTACCAAGCGAAAGACCTCAAATTTCGGTCGAGACTGTTGGCTATCAAGCCATTGGCCGACACGACTAACGGCACAATGACTGCTGTACTCACGTCCCACAAGTTGACAACCTCGCGAGTCAGATCTAGATATTTGAATTGCTTATCTCTCTCTGCTTTCACGAGATTCTCGTCATGCGTGACCGTTATATCAACAATCATTGCGCTCCAATCGATCTATCAAGACAACGTCAGGCTTATTGGCAACAAAAGTCCTGTTGGTGATGATAGGTCGATCCCAATACAACGTGGTATTACCATCATCGAGAACTGGGTCGGGCGCATACTTATAGTATGGCACTTCTGATTCCACTAGGTTGTATTTCATAGCAAGTTCTAGTGGATAATTCTGGCAACAAGGTTGTGTCTATGCAAGTATTCTCCATTAGCCAGACGAGAAAACCCAGAAATAATGTGTCGGATTGATTCTTCCGGACGGTGGCATGCCCGACACACGTCAACCGTCCCGTCCTTCATAATAACTTGAACTTTTTATAAGCTTTTATTTAACTTGCCGTGTTAGTGTGTATTAGTGATAATACAATTTTATGCCAGTCATTACTTCATCCTGCAGCCCCGATCGGTTCTTCAAGAGGGAGCTCCTCAACAGTTAATAGAATGGAAATTAAAATTTGTATTCGCATTCAGTTTTGATATCATGATTTCCTCCTGAAACTAGGATCGACTTTTCACGAGGGAACTCATGAAAAATATAATTGGTAGAATAGGGAATATTCCATAAAACAAACTCTAGAGGACGCTACTTGACCAATGCGTGATTTTGTTAATTGACATGCGTTTGCGACGGAGAAATATTACTTCTTCGTCCGACATAACTTTTTTCACTTGACGTAAAAATTGTGCATTGACATAAGTCTGACTTATCAGAAACATTCGTTTTCTAAGAAGGCTACCTTTTTAAAAGCTTTTATTTATTATTTGTTACTGGTAAAACGGTTTCAATTTGATCGGACTAAAAGGAATCATAATTCCTCTTTGTCCGATGAATTGGACCAAAAGGATAAATAAATAATGCGTTGTCCGATCGATCGGTCTATGAGAATTTATGATTCCGCTTTGTCCGATGAATCGGACCAAAAAGGAAAAAAAGTTCACGTGGTCCGATTAATCGGACTGAGCAGTCGGACCAAATGTTCAGAGGGATTAGTTTTGTGAACGTGGTGTTATGATTTTATGAGGGTGTGCATTTTTAAAAGGTATGAATTTTAGAAACTGTCACTCGATAAATTGTTATTCTTGATAATAAGTTATATTACATGAAACAAACAATATGTGGATAAAGAATATTTGATTTGTTATTCTATGATATGAATATTCCAACATTAAACTTTATTCGCCGCGTATTGGTTATTCTATGATATTATAATATGAGAAACAATTTATGTGAAACGAAATTCGATGAAACAACGCACAACCCTTGGAATGTTGTACTTATAACAAGTTTTCATATTACAAAGTTGAGCACTAACGAATAATTTTTCAAACCTCAACCTCCCTGCAGTGGCTAAATGGTGTTGAAAATGTACAGTGCTGTTCAATTTAATTTCCAATTGGCCAATCGCATCGAGCACGGCTAGTAAAATAATGTGAAAAACCAAAACCGATTGTTTTTTAGTAGTTCGCATCCGCCGATTTGGTTATGGCTTTTACCCTGGCAATCTCCTTTGATTATAAAACATAATAGTTTTCTTCAACTAACATGTCAGAATATCTTAAATATACAAATATATTATTATTTATTAACATATTATAGAGCTTAGCTATAATACAATTATTAGCACACCTAATTTTATTTTGCATCGTCCCACTGAAGGACAAAAGCATAGTAACATCATAATTTTGTGAAAAAAAAACTACATATCCTATAAAAAATACATGTAAATTATTTATTTTCTGCATATTTCATAAGTTAATTATATATATAAAATAAGTGAAACGTTTAAAATATGTAATAACGACATTATTAATCATAGAAATATAAGACGTTTATTTAAAATAAAACCAGTGCTATGACATCCATTACATGAACTGCATATGTACTTAATTATGACTGATTTTCATTAAATACTTTTATTATATATTTTGTCGCTTATCATTTTTTTTAATATTTTTATTGTAAATAAGCAAAAAAATCGGTTTAACCCTACAACTACAACATCCAAATTTAATTAAATGAACCACAACATGGGTCATGGGTGACCCCAAAATAAAAAAATTATTACTTACAAAATATTAAACTTTAATAAATTTAAACAATTATTACAAGGTTTTTTGGATATTAATGGAATGCTTTAGGGAAAAAAAATTAGTACAAATCTGAAAATCTAGATACATTGGTGACAAATAGGTAACCTGTGTTGTGCACATATATTTTTGGAGCACTTAACACATTTCTCTCTGCCCTTCCTATCTTTGGCTCTAGTGCATAAATAGCAGCGGGAACTTGAAGTTGATCGAGCTTGGGCTACCTGAGCACTGTTTTCTTCATCTACTCCCAAAACATGAAGCATTATCACTTTAAGAGATTGGGGCAAATTTTTGACCTCATCAAAGCGGCGTTTCACGTAGGGCTGTACTAATTGAAGGCTTAGGTTTCTTAGAAAGTAGTTCCTTTTCAGTTTACTCCTGCGAATGTTTGCCTTGAGTATTACATATGAATTTATACCTCCAGCACCAGATACATTAATCCAAATAAAGCCATCAACTCCACTTTATCAGTTTTAGAAGTATAACGTTGGTTTTTTATGGTCTCAGAAATTCTGTCAATTTGTGCATTGGTATGCATCACAATAATATCCAATATTTCGTCTGGAAAAAATAGCTTCCACGCTTCTAACTCGGTTTTTGCGTCGCGTGCGATACCTTTAGGACCAGGTTGATTTATCACGATGTTTCTGCTTGCAGTGCGTTTATTAGGAACAGTGAACGGAGTTCTTCGCCAAGTATAATCATTTTTGCCCATACAGAAATCAGACAGAAGAACATCATCATCATCTGATCCAGATTCAACATCAAACAAATCATCTTCATCGGAGTGTTCGGATATATGTTCATTTTCTGCAGTTTCAGATCCATCTTCGTCCGAAGAACTGGAGGTTTCACCTTCATATTCCTCCAAAAGTTGCTCAATTTCATTACTTTCAAGGGCTCGTGACGTTGAGGCCATATTGAAAGACTATTCGTGAAATAAACGTGAAATCACACAACAGTTAATCACAAAAAAATAGTTTCGATAACCACAACACGGGTCGCGGGCGACCCCAAACTGCAATATCTCCGAACCTAATGAGCGTGCGCACCCCGCCATGCGTCACGGGCCACTGATTACCAATTACGGAAGGTACCTAGACGCACAGTGTTGTAGGTGCAAAACTCGCTAAATTAAAATAAAAATACGTGTGCGTGGGGTCACCCATGACCCAATGTTGTGGTTCTAGGGTTAATATTTTGTATTTAAGAAAATCGCGACTACACATATTATGGTATTAAATTAAATGTTTATCAGCAGAGATTAGCATTAAATTTTTTGTAGGTACGTATTCGCTTGCGTTCATGTCGGGAATTTTCTCACGGGAAAGTCCGAATGGGATAAAAAAAAATATTATCTTCTAAAAAAGGGCAAAGTCTATGCCCAAGGGGTTTGAATATTTAGGCCTGCCTGCTCAAAATAGCAGCCACACATAAAACCTGGCATACATAAACTCACGCCTTTTTGGCAAGGGGTAGACAGAAACAACAAAACGCCACCTGCTACGATCCTTACAATAAAAGTACTGGGTGTGATAAAATCGTGTAAAACCACTTCCCAATCACATTTCCCAATTATGACCTTTCGAAGTTGTACGAGTATAAATGCGTACAGTATGTTTACACTTACATGTTTTAATTTTTCAAGTTATTTTTACCTGGTGCATTAATTCTAGTCTAATATTATTACAATATAGAAAAAAAAGTGTTGAAACTAAAACTCAAATACGACAAAAATGACACAGACATTGATGGTTTTTTTTTCGGTTTTTGTATTATGTATGTAGGCTGCAGTCAATACATTATTCAGTAGGAAATGACCGCCGTATCCCAGTAGTTCCATTCTCTAGTTCCATTATGGGACTACTGGGATATTTTTTCTCCCAGTAATTCCATGGAACTAAAATACTTTTTCACCTTATCCCATTAGTTCCATTAAGTAGTCGGCGTAAATAAACTAGTTTATAATGACGTACGAGAAGTGGAGGTCCCACCGAAGTTTATTCAATTCTTGCTTGCAGACTACTCCTATGTAGATGAACGAATTCTGATTTTTGGTCTGATAATGGCAAACATCTTATGTCAAACCTTAAAAACTTTTTAGGCGACCGCACTTTTCAAAGTTGTCCGGCTCAATTTGTTGAATTATACACTATTCATGGCGATATGAGTAGCTTTCAAGACACAACTCAAATTGTACCGTTGATGTATTATTATTTATTTTACAAAATTCGCAAATAAAACTTCTCAGCGGAGAAATTACTGTACCACATTTCTTGGACAAGAATCGTCCGCAGTTCTCATAAGTAGAGGTAGAAAATTAAAAATAAAAACATTGTAAGATACGTTTCTGTTAATAATACTAATAAAATAAAAGCATTCTAAGTTACGTTTTTGTACGAATATACTCTATCTGTTAATATATTGCGGTCAATTCCATTGCGATTTAACTGTACCGGAACTTATGAAACTAATTTTATCTTGCATAAACAGAATGCCAGTTCCATGGAACTACTGGGAGAAAAAAACCCTGTAGTCCCATAATGGAACTAGAGAATGGAACTACTGGGATACGGCCGAAATGACGTGACTGCGGTTATACGAAAACCGAGTGCTATAAATGTTTTGTACAGTCTGTGAATCTTCTCTAGGCTTGATTCTCAAGACCTGTGTTCTATACTAATCTAAGTACATGAATGTAGGGGTAATCTTCGAAACTACTGATCAGAGTTATTCGAATCAATAGTTCCGAAGATTTCCTCGCATTACCTAGTGAAAGAGTTTTCAATGGTACTGACTGTACACTCGTGCACATAAATGTATTGATGTCGGAATAATAATAACAGTCCAATATCTGTGTGCCTAAGTTCATATAAGAAAAACATATATAAATTCGGCTGGATGGAGGCCGAGCCATCCAATTTCGAACGTGATTCTGGAGCCCCGGACACCAGCAAAGCAGCCATTTTTAATACAAGCATAATGAGCATCTCGCATGGCTGTCACAACTACTTTCGTACTTTGTGGGTTTGAAAATGAAAGAGAAAATGGCGTGAAGAGTTTAATTTTGGCCTGTTTTTTAACAACAATATATTTCTGAAATAGATAAAACAAGATAAACAATTATTTAATTACAGAATATGCCACTGCCAATATAGGTCACTCTAGAATGTATACTTTTCCGACACATTTTGTATAAGAGCATGATTTATTGAAACCTAACATCTATATAAAATCTTATCTGATATGCTTTCTATTTCGGGTTTCAAAAATTGTTTTAGCCAAGATCATAACAATTTTTTCCCTCTTTGTAGATGCAACGTTGATTCATGTGTTTGCCTTTTTTATTTCAACAACAAATTAACACTAGGTCACTAGTCTGTCAAAACTCCATACGCTTATTTACTGAAAATAGAGATCAGGCTACTACACATGAGTTTGACAATCAGCTTCAAGCATTGATTCAAATAAGCTAGTAAAGTGCCGATCGAGCCCACTATCAGACGCTAATACAGTAACCAGGAATCAACGTCGTCACATGTTTGAATAACACATTCGGGATATTGCCTCTTTATTTTATTAACCTGTGTCGTTTTGTTATATTAATTAAATGGTCAATTACATTTACACATACTTCAAGAATATCGGAAGACTAAATAATTAAATGTATAGTTAGAAGGTACACACACATTCTATCTTAATCCAGTTATGCATCATCAGCAACACAGATGATTATATTTTCACATTATTTATCCATTATTGAGTATATTTAATAACTATAAACATTTTCGTCACTGTGTTGCTGGGTGTACCATGAAACCATCATCAACCTTTATCACAGATATATTTTGTCAAAATCATTTTCCCTGACTCACAACATTTGTATGCAATTTCCACCAATCATATAATTGAATTTCAAGCTTCATTTTCCAAAACAACCCTTATACTAACTACAATCGCCAATCAGCAAAGCAATCTTTACAAACAATTCTCAACTTGGTCTATCCACAATTTACGACCTGCACTTGCACCAATGCTTTTCTTCTAGGACAAATTTACAGGCTAATAAAATAAAAAAATCTTGACACATAACATAAAAAAATCTGAAACACCGAATTCTCTTTTCTTTAGAATATAACATTCTTAAGATTTGCATAAAAATAGGTTTGTTTGCAATTTTGTCAATGTAAAAATTTGACTTAGAAACAAATGTGTGTTAAAATTGACAGTAGGACATATATGTACATTAGTGATATTTAAGTCTGTACCGAGTGACAAAACAAAGATTCATTTAGACCAACATAAAATATTTGACATACTTTGATTGTACTCTAAACTTTCTGTAAAGCCTGCTTACCAAATAACTCTTCACTTGACATCCCAAATTGTTTTTATCCCCAAGAGAACAGATGTTAGTTTCGTTCGACAAAACGAAGCCCTCAAATTTAATCCCCAGTATGAGCAGTGTGCCATATCTGCAAGCCGTAACAGAATGGTATATTGCTCAACTTTCAAGTCACAGTTCCTTGCAAATGTTGTTTTTTTTTCGTAAGGCCATTTTCTTTTGCCATTTTCTTACCAGATAATACTTGGAAGACCTGATACAAGTAGGAATGCAATTTATATTTATTGCCATTAAAAAGGGGTTTTGTGATTAAGAATAGAACACTATTTAAAAAGTTTTCTGATTCTGTCAGGTCCTCCAAAGTGTTATATCATACTGTAAATTACTTAACACTGTGACAAAACCGCTTTACTATAAAATGAAATCAATAATACATGATAACACAATTCTTCAAAGCTAGGTCAAAATGATACTTCACCAAGATTTAAAAAAAAACTGAAAAATTGTTTTTCTTTTGATTATACTCAGATTTTTGAGATCAGTTTAAGTTTAGTCTAAAAGGATTGGTATCATGATGACCTTCTCTTTATAAATTCGGCTTGATGACAAATATTGTTTCAAGCGGCCAGAAACAACACGATTTACACTGAAATTTTAACATTTAACAATAGATGTTGTTTGAGCTAGACTAACCACCTACCCAACCCATCTCACAGAATTTTAAGTTTTTTTCTTGAAAATAAAATAGGTGCTAGCTCAAACTTACATATGGTGTGGGTAGGTGTTCGTGATATCAGCAGAAAGTCAACCACAATTTATGTAAGATGATGGACAAATCTAGGTAGACTCTCACAGATGATGCTCAAATAAATATTTTTTATATTTTAACAATGTAGGAATTCGCACACAGTATCCAATATGGACAAAGTACACAAGATACCTTTTTGTTTATGTCCTGATGTGTGGTTTATTTACACTTTAAAAAAGTAACCCATTTCAGGTCAAAGTCTTACTCACGATAAACTATTTACACTCACATTTTGTTACAATAAATTCATTACACTTTTTTACAAATAAGTTTTTGTTTTTAAAGATTTAAACTATGTAGTTCCTTTCACCAGTCAGCAAGTCCAGTTAGTTGCGGTGCGCGCGGCGAGCATGCGCGCGAGCGGTGCGACGGCGGCACGGCGTTACTTGTCAGCCGAGTCGTCGTCGTCCGCCGGGCGCGCCACGTATAGCGCCGGGTCGATCACCTTCGGGATCGGCTTGATCTCCGTGCCCAGTTCCTGCTCGATGCGGTGCAGAGCGAAACGGTCCTCGTACGTGATTAGGTTGATAGCGATACCCAAGTGGCCGAAGCGTCCCGAGCGACCGATGCGATGCAGGTAAGTTTCGGCCATACGCGGGAAATCGAAATTGATGACGACGTTTACAGCTTGCACGTCGATACCTCTAGTGAAGAGGTCGGAGCACACGAGATTGCGGCAGAGCCCCGCGCGGAAATCGTGGAATACACGATTGCGGTGCGCCTGCGCCATACGCGCGTGAATGTAGTAACAGCAATAACCTAGCTCAGTTATTTTCTTTGCAAGCAGCTCCACACGCTGAGTTGAATTACAGAATATTATAGACTGGTTTATTTGCAACTGAAACAAAATGAGAATACAATTTAATGTAAATTCGGATGCTATTTATTTGTTGACTTGATCAAGTGAACAACAAGTCTTATCACCTTTGAAAAAAGTGTATTTAAACAATGCACTTTCTGTCTCTCTTGTACAAATGCATAGTACTGTGTAACTCCCTTCAGTGTTAATTCCTCCATGAGATTAATCTCATACGGCTCTCTTAAGTGCTTTTCCATGAATTGTTTCACACTCAGTGGGAAGGTGGCAGAGAACAGCAAGATCTGGCGTTCTTTGGGTAACCTGTGGAGACATATCTATTAAGTGTTTTTCTAGGAAATGCAAAACAGTTACTCAAGACTTTATTATCAAACTTCACAAACCGTGAAATAACCATATCCAGCATTCCTTTGAAGTCTTGAGAAAGAAGTTTATCTGCCTCATCCAGAACAAGCATCCTGCACTGCTCCATCTTGGCGACTTGTTTATCCATGAGATCAATCATACGTCCCGGCGTAGCTATAATAACTTGAACTGAAACAAAAACATGCCACAAATAAGATAACAATAAGAATATCAATTTACTATAAATAAAATTACAAAAATAGGATCTTTACCATTTTGATAAATACGCATAATGTCATCCCGGAGATTAGTACCTCCTGTTGTAACCATTACACGAATATCTGTGTGCTTTGCCAGTTCAATGCAAATTTGTGATGTCTGGAGCGCTAACTCCCTAGTTGGTACCACAATTAAAGCTTGAATACAATCTTTTTTGGGATCCACCTAAATATAGAAAAATAAAAATATTTATAAAGTACTAATACTCTCTATGATCATGTATGAAAGCAGCAATAACAATCAGTAAATACGGGTTTTATCACTTATAGAGAAGTGAAGGGGAATCCAAAAATATCATCATTCAGGTTATTTAAACAATAATTGTACAATAACAAATTTTAACAGTAATAACATTTTATCAAACCTGTTCTAAAACTGGAATACAATAAGCACCAGTTTTGCCAGTTCCATTTTTAGCTCTTGCAAGGACATCTTTACCACTGAGTGCGATAGGAATAGAAGCCTCTTGAATGGGGGAAGGTTTTTCCCATCCTTTTTCAAAAATGCCCATCAGCAGCTCACGTTTTAGGCAAAACTCTTCAAACTCATTACCTCTTGTGTCAGTTACATCCTTTAAACCCAAAAAATACAATGAGCTTCATTGAGGTTCAATTAAATACAGTTTCAAGTTAACTAGTCATTCGCAACATTTTAATTATAGCACCAAAATACTGCAAGCTTGCAAAATCTCTCCAAGCTCAGAATAATTAATAAATGATTGCTATTGTTCTGTTTATCAAAAATATGCATATGTGGTATTTTTGTAATATAATAACACAGTAGTTTAAGATGATGTGTTTTTGTTTGTGGTGCATGGTCAGAGATAACACAAGACAGGAAGAAGAAAGGGGAGACTTGCCCACAACTGGGACACATGTTAAACTAATAAAAAACACAAAACACTTTTACAAATAATAACCACTGAACTTATTTCTAAGAGCAGTGATTTGCATTTTAGAGCACCTCAGTTCCTGTTATCAACATAAACAAATAAATCTTAGTGCCGTTCGGCTAAAAGCTAAGAGAATTTTATATTAATTTTAATAAAAATAAGTCACTAGACTAAATTTATTGAAGACTGAAAATGGTAGAATAAAAGAATGTTAGAATAGGTACTTAGTAATTCTGTTACTATTAACTTTTTTACTACTTAGTGTGAACATAAAATTGAGGGTATGAGGGAAAAAAAATAACTTACACTAGTCTTTATTCTCCTGTCTTTCGGGGGTATTTTTAATTTTGATTTCCAACCGATGTCATCCATACTTTTATCGACATCTCTGAAACAAGAAATAATGATATTTAGAAAATACATCAAGATGAACTGTATTAGCAACAAAGAGTGAATACGAACCCCTTATTCTGACTGGTCATACTGTTTCCGACGTGATTACTTGAACTAATTCTATTTTCGGTCATCATTTTGCCAAATAATCCCACTAGGGACACGACTAAAATTAGAAACTTAGAATCACAATTCTTTGTCCAAGTCCGACACTAAACAAATTTTACGATAAGTCACTTTTCGACACATAAGCTATTTAGAAGTTTATCACGTTCACCAACTTAGTCCAGGGATATCTGGAACAATAAATAGACCATATTCAATTAACATTATAGTATACATAGGTACGCCGAAGCAAGATAGGTAAACGAGATTACGAGACGCGTCAACAAGCACCAAAATAAGTACAAATAAATTACAAAACAGAAAATTGGCTAGCAAACAAATACCTACTTACAACTAATGTAAATGTATTAAAGCGTATACAATTCAATTGAGATTTGTTAAGTATTTAAACGCAAACAGAACAAGATTATAGAGATTATACAGGATCAAACAAAGTCGTAGTTATATCGAACGAATTTTAATATGGCCGCCAAGAAATATATAAATGACAAGTAGTTGGAAGCGGCTATAATTACCCAAGTAGTTAAACAATACCCCATTTTTAACTTACACTTAATGGAAGCGAAAATAAATCATGCAAAATTCATTTATAAACATTACCTTGATAAAATTCTACAAAAGACGACGACACTCGATACTCGACGACGACATCACAATGTAACCAAAATAGTGTTGCCATTTAATCAATGATTTATCTTCCTTCCCAAGTTCCTACATAAACAATAGGAATATACTATTTCAATTTCAGTGGCCCGTGGCTGCTGTAGAAACATTGGCACGCAAATTTGAACTAAAAATAAAAGTAACAGCGATTGTTGTTTCATTTATTGATGCCTAAGTTTAGTGCTTTTGTCTCAACAATACCACCCCACCGAATAGCGGCGTCTTAAATTGATATTACTTTAAACGCACAGTTTCATTGTAAACTTGTGATGGTAATTTAACATTTCATTAGCTGAATATTTACTCTAAGTATACTTAAATGAATGTACAAAATAACCCTTTTAAAAACCTAAAACAATGTTATCAGCTGCAGTTATAATGGCAATACTGAATCAATAGATAAGATTTAATTAATAGAGTAATAGACAATTATTTTGTTTACATAAATACAACATACAAGGTGTAAGGGACACCGACGCGAAAACGGTTACCACATACTCAGTACATCCTTCTGCAGCCCCTGCATAGAATTTTTAATCAGTAATTTAAAAAAAAAAGCTGTTTCCAACAAAAGTGCAATACCTACACGTTCAAAATGTATGAAACACCTGTTTTGTTTCAATAGACAGCCAGAAAAGTTACTGCAAACGTGCAAATTCGAAAATGAGTTGGTTCCAAAGAACATAATTCATTTGCTTAAAATTTAAATCAATTAACTTGTACGCACGGCGACCAATTAAGCTATAATTAACCATGCTGCTTATGCGGATATCTCATTGTATTGGGAATCTATACATAGCGAGGCCATATCATACTGAAAATATTTAGCTTGATGTGTCGGCGCGTGTACGTCTTTGAACTACTGCTTGGACGTCACGAGATATGGGTATTCCTTATCCAGACCCCATTAGGACAAGCCTCACTAAAAAAGACCACCTCAGTGGTGGAACCATGGAGGAATAGGCTATAGAAATGGGACGGCATAGCTGGGCCCACTCGTCTGCCAAAGTAGTGGCCATCTGATCATACACGTTATTTAAAACTAGTAAATTCGTCGACAATTGCCATCGCGTATCTTTTTATGTCGCAAACAAGGTGCTCTAATTCTTCTTTTACTAGGGCCTTAAATGCAATTTTGTTTTTTTAATTTTGTCCATGTCTAGTTATGAAGTGTGTCATGTTTTGCCTTATGGCACTTCACTGTAGGCATGTGATATACTTGCAAAATTCGATACCAGGGCTGTACGAGTGTGGCAAAAAAACCTGGGTCGAAAACCACGTTTTGAAAGTATTTGGTAGAGTTCGGTCTAGTTCCTACCGTGCCAGAATACGTCTCGGTCAGTTCAACGACTACTGACAAAAAAAAAAACGAAATAAAATATTTACTTGACTTTAAACGTAACTTAGTCTTCTTAGTCTTGTCTTATTTCATGATATTTTTTTTTCTTTATATGAGTATGGATAAATAGAGGGAACAAGTCTACAAAATGGTTGCGCCACCCACGCCACTAGCCCTGCACCGCCCGTGCCGCGAGCCCAGCGCCCGCTACCCGCGTCGCGAGACTCGCGACGCTCCCTGTACTTCCAGGATTTAAAATACTTGCATAGGACAACAATCCATGTCACCGTATAAATAAGGATCATTATCGTATTTGCGAAAAAATACTTTTAACATCCAAGTAATTTTTTTTTCGCATATGCGCGGCCGCAACTGGCAAAAACTTTCATTCTTGCAAGTACACACATTAACACGGTCTAGGGATATTTTATACTCAATTAAATAACTCGAAAAGTACTGGCCGCATTGGAATCTTTCATACACCGATTTGTTTGTAATTTATCTCAGACTAATTCCAAATTCCAATTTTTGAAAATTCTTTTGTTTCGGTGGAATAAAAATGTCTTGATGTGTAGGAGAGGGAATTTTCATTTGTGCGAAATTTAGAAAACAATACGAATTACGTTTAGTTACAGTTTTTTTTTCATTTTTAAACGAAAGATAAAGTTAAAATTGAGGTATTGTAGCCATGCAACGCCAACATTTGACGAGGGCGGAGATGTTACGAGCTGTGGGAATGCTGGAAGCTGGGTCTGTTCAGCGTAATGTTGCTGAGGCCATAGGGACCCACCAAAATGTAATTTCAAGATTGTGGACACGCTATCGTGCCACAGGTGAAGTAGCGGAGAGGCACCGGGGGCCAAGTCGCATCAATACCCCCAGACAAGACCGATTTTTGCAAATTACTGCGCGAGCTCAACCAAATGCAACGGCGACTCAATTGGTCCAAAGGCTGCGAGTGGAACACCAAGTGCTTGTGAGTGACCAAACTGTAAGAAGGCGACTGCATGATGCAATCTATGCTCTCGTAGACCACTCCGGGTCCCACCTTTACGGAGAGGCAATCGTGGACGACGATTAGAATGGGTTCGGAACCACGTGGACTGGGGCTGTGAGCAATGGTCCAATGTGCTGTTCACGGATGAATCCAGGTTCGGCTTCCATCCAGATTCACGAAGGACGCGTGTTTGGCGAGTTCCTGGACGATGGAGCCGTCTTCAGAACCCTCAGGAAGTTCACCCATACCAAGGAGGAACAATTATGGTTTGGGCAGGAATTCGTCTTGGAGGACGGACGGATCTCGTTTGGGTGCGGGGCAATATGACGGCGGAACGATACGTCCAACAGGTGCTGGGGCCCGTAATCTTGCCCCACAGAACACAAATGGGGCAAGATTTCCTGCTCATGCACGACAATGCCCGGGCACACACGGCGAGAACGCTAGCAGCTTGGTTACATACACACAATGTTAGGGCCTTAGACTGGCCTGCTCAATCGCCAGATCTAAATCCCATTGAGCATGCGTGGGATATGCTGCAAAGAAGAGCTCTGAAGGAAGTTTCTGAAAATCTGGCTACAGAAGATCAACTTTTTGCGCACCTCAGAAGGACATCGGACAATATTCCGCAGCAAGACATTGACAACCTTGTTCTGAGCATGCCGAATCGTTGCCGATGTGTTATGAACATCATGGGCGCTTTCTTAGACTACTAACTTCAAGTTTTTATACACAAATTAAATGATTTTTCTATTTTTTCAGTTTTTACTCATAAATTAAAAGTTAATTCAAATACGGTTTCCGTCTATGCTTCATTTTTTTTCCATAAAATCCTGAAATTTTAATCGAAGTACATTAATCATTATTAAAAAAACCGGCCAAGTGCGAGTCTTACTCGCACACAGGGTTCCATAGCCCCAAACAATATTTTGAACTGTCATTCATTACTTAGTAGTATTAGTTAGTAAACTTCCACTCAACCGCAAAACTAAATTGGTTTTCCATAGTATTTTAATGAACAACAAAGTTACTGCTGCAGTTTGATGAAAAAGTCCCATATCTAAAAACCTAAACATCATATCTTAGGAGTTCGCCAGGTGGCGCTGTCAAGTAAACATTGCAATCAGCTGTGCTCTTACTAAAAATAAGTTTTAAAATATAAAGTTTTGGTCTACAACTGTGAACAGTATATAAAAGTTAAGCCTAATGTACTAAACAACAGTGACAGTGTTATTAGCGATACTTAGTGACAGACTACAGAAGAAAAACTATTTTAAAGATCGGTGGACAGTGACTTTCAAAACCGTGACATACTGTTATTCAAGACCTTGTGTGATTTATATTTGATCCCTGTGCATATACTCAAGTTCAAGTGCAATAACACAGAACACGTTCATAATATAAATAACTGCAAGTGATTTTCTTCAAACATCAGCCGGCAAAAAATCGTTATTTTTCATCACAACATTTGAAAAGATGTTGTTTGTTACAACACCATCTACCAAAATTCACGCAAACTAATATGACAACTGGTGTTACCAAAGTTCTAATAGTGTTGTCAGACCAATAATTAATTGCTTCACTTGTTTTTATTGTTTTTATTATTGATGAAACTGACATCTGCTGTCTGCAGGATGAACTAACATCGCTGACAATAACAGATCACAAGTTTTTGTTCCATTATCAGTTGTACGGATGGCTTTGTGGCATACATCGGCGCCTACATTTGACCCATAATCTATATTGGAGAGGGTTCGAATCCCACAAAGTGAAAACACTTTGTGCATTTATTTTGACTACTAAATTATAATTTCAACACCAAACATTATGAATTTCTTAGAAAACATTACTTTTCGACGAACACGTACTCAGTCGGAATCAAATGATGACAACAGTAATGTAGTTTCACAAACGTTGGACTGTACCACAAATTCCCTGCCAGAAATGTCTGAAGACGACGATGGAGACCAAATATGCATATTAAAGAAAGAGATAGAAAGTCTTAAAACTAAACTACAAAGCGCGCATGAAGAAATAGATTTATTATCTTTGGAAAACATTAACCTAAAGCAAAGTTATACAGAATTATTAGAAAAAAATAAAACCTATAAAGTCATTTATAATAGTCCAGCAAGGCACAAAGGTAAAACTCCAAAGAAGAATACAAATAATCATTTAAAAGAAAAACAGACGCAGACTTCGGGAAACATGAGTAATACACAGAGCACACCTCAAATAGATACTGATATTGGAAGCTCCGGAGGTACTCCAGACATCACGACACATAATCGTGTTGACAAAAAGAGTCCTTCAAAATCGTCCCCACCTATAAAACATAACATATGTGTCATAAGCAGTGAAACTTCTAATAGAATATATGCAATGAGTGAAGGCACTCATCTGCTTAACTATAATATGTGTCATTATCGTTTGCCTAGGTGTGGAATTGAGCATATTTTAAAGAATATTGAAGACAAAGTTCGAAATTTTACGCATTCAGATTATTGTATTGTTTTTATTGGTGAGGAGGATTTCAAAACAACGAATAAGTATATAGAACTAGTGACATTAATCCGTTTGAAATTGTTACCGTTGAATCACACTAATTTTATTATATGTCTACCCACTTTTAAATACATGGATAATTCTAATATTATGTTTATAGTCGTATAGATACCTTTAATAACTTAATTTATATGGATGTTCAGACGTATAACTATGCGTTTATCTTAGACTCGAATCTTAATCTCCCATACACACATGATACTTATAACCAGTGGTATGGTAGTCTTAATAACAAAGGCTTCAATATCGTCATATCTGACTTGCAAGACCTTATCCTAGACCTAGCTAACTTAAACACCATGCAACAAAAGGTTGATTGCTCTCAGAAAAATCAAATTGAAATGTCACAAAAAACATCTCAGTTTTTTCTATAATAATTACCTCAACATTCTTCATCAGAACATTGCAGGACTCATGAATAAAGCGGATTTGTTGATTGTTAAATTAGAAGAGCTTCATAGTAAGGGAAATAGCATAGATGTTATCTGTATAACGGAGCACTTTATTGAGACAGGCTGCGAGAATATATTACATATACCTAATTTCTGTCCAGCTGCTTTCTTCACCAGAAATGTAAAACGTGGTGGCACATGCATTTTTGTTAGAGCAGGACTTCATTATCGAGAATTATCGGATGTTGCCAAACAATCAGTGTCAGGCGTTTTTGAGTGTTGCGGTATAGAACTGGTTTCTTTAAATATTATTATAATATGTATATATAGAATACCTAAATACAACTATAAAATATTTTATGAAAAACTTGATAATATTTTACGAAAAATTTGCTCATTCGGACGAAAAAATATTGTCTTAGCCGGAGACTTTAATATAGATGTGTTAAAAAGAAATAAAATAACACTAGAATTTGAACACTTTCTATTGCAATATAACCTACAATTAGAACTTTATAAACCGACGAGATTAAGTTCCAACTCCTGCATAGATAATTTTGCTCACTCTTACCGTAAAGATTGTAAAGCTGAAATAATTGATCTAGTTGTTTCAGACCATACATCTCAATTACTCAAAGTTCCTATTAAGAAAACCTGTACACTAAAATTTTGGAAAACCAGAAACCAGGATATATCAGAATACAACTTAGAAACATTCAAAAATCATCTTAAATGCTTATCTTTCTCGCAAGTATACAAAGCTAAAGATGCGAATGAATCCTTTGAAAATTTTATGGATGATTTCTCATTGTTATACAAATTATGCTTTCCTAATAAAATTGTGACAAAATATACTAGTAAAAAAACTAAATGGATATCTCGTGGAGTAAAAATCTGTAGTCGAAAGCAAAGACAGTTACTTTGGGCGTATAGATTCAATCCTGATACAAAAAATAAACTTGCTTTTAAAAAATACTCATCACTTTATAGAAAAATAATAAAATTAACTCAAAAAGCCCAAAATAACTACTACATTGAAACTTCAAAAAACAAGTCAAAAGCTGCTTGGCAAGTCATTAACAAATCCAAATTCAATTTGCCACTAGAACCAGTACTATCGATAAACAAAGATAATTTAAGTCTTACAGATCCTATGGATATTGCAAACGAATTCAATAACTATTTTATAGAAGCCATCGAAAACAATATTAAAACTCAAGGTACGTCAACCAATAATTACGTTGTTGACAATTTTAATTCCCAATCATTATTTATGCTACCCGTTTCAGATTCCGATATAATAAAAATAATTAGCGGTCTTAAAAATACGAATACTGTAGGATATGATGGCATATCAACGAAGGTATTAAAATATGTAAAGGAACTTATAGCGCCACTACTATCACATATAATTAATCTTTGTATTTCTAATGGCGTTTTCCCAACTAGCCTAAAGAAAGTCATCATCAGACCACTTTTTAAAAAAAATGATAAATCTAATGTTCAAAATTACCGACCCATTGCAAAAATATCAGTACTCTCAAAAATTTTTGAAAAAGTTATTTATAATTCAATCTATTCATATTTTGAAAAATTCAAACTTTTTTGCAATGAACAGAAGGGGTTTAGAAAAAATACTAATATTAACATGGCTCTATTTGATTTGTTATCCAGTGTAATGACATCTGTAGATAAAGGTAATCCTGTGTGTGCTATACTGACAGACATGACAAAAGCATTTGATTTTGTGGATCACCAGATATTACTACAAAAATTATATGGGTACGGCATTAGAGGAAACATCCTCAAACTCCTGGAATCGTATTTGAGTGATAGAATCCAGTGCACAGAAATCACTAGAATCTGTCATATCAGTAAAATGGAAACTAAATATTTATCAGAACCAAGGCACATAAAATATGGCGTACCTCAAGGTAGTGTACTGGGGCCACCACTTTTCTTGATATATATTAATGATCTCCCAAAAACCATACATCATAAAATGGTACTGTTTGCAGATGACAGCACGGCTATTGTGGAAGACACTAATCCTAATAATTATGAAAATGATATAAATAATACTCTTAGTGACATTATAAATTGGCTTGATAAAAATAATCTTGTAATTAATTTAAATAAAACAAAAGTTATCCATTTCCACCAGCGACGTAAGAATCCACCTGTTAATATTGCCTATAATAACTGTATAGTAGAAGAAGTTACAAATGCAAAATTCTTAGGAATAAATATAGACAGTAAACTGACGTGGAAACCTCACTTAGAGGAACTTGCTAAGCGTCTGAGCAAATCGGCATATCTACTATTCCAGTTATCAAAGAGAGTGAATACTGAGACACTATTAACAGCCTATCATGGACTGGTTGCATCGACTTTAAGATATGGTGTGGTTTTTTGGGGACAGTCAACTAATAGGGAACTTATATTCAGGATGCAGAAAAGATGCATAAGATCAATGTGTAGTCTTTTACCTTCTACAATCCTAAATATTTTCAGAATTTTCCTCCTCTTACTTTATAAATTAGAGATTTTTTTCTAAACTGAATAGTTTGCGCTAGAGCCACTTCCAAAGTGGTAAAATGTATGTCCCCCCCGGACATACATTTTACCACTTTGGAAGTGGCTCTAGCGCAAAGTATTCAGTTTAGAAAAAAATGATATTAGAAACCTCAATATCATTTTTGAAGACCTATCCATAGATACCCCACACGTATGGGTATAATGAAAAAAAAAATTTAGTTTTCAGTTGTATGTATGGGAAACCCCAAAATTTATGTTTTTTTTTCTATTTTTGTGTAAAAATCTTAATGCGGTTCACAGAATACATCTACTTACCAAGTTTCAACAGTACAGTTCTTATAGTTTCGGAAAAAAGTGGCTGTGACATACGGACGGATGGACAGACAGACAGACATGACGAATCTATAAGGGTTCCGTTTTTTGCCATTCGGCTACGGAACCCTAAAAATGGTAGAATATTAAATAACGTATCTTTTAAATATATACATGTCATATAAATAATTAACACATTGATAGTAATTCTCTTTTTTTAAAATATCCCTAGACCGTGTTGATGTGTGTATTTGCCACTCGTACCAGGGCGCCCTGGTTGGAAGCAAAGCCCTGGTTTCAAAACCTGGTTGCGTATATATTGCGTAAATACGTCTCACATCCCTACTTCACTGTCATGTGTCAAGCAGGCTGACAGGCTAACGAGCGATGGTTTTGTGTACGAAATAAAACGACGTGTTTATGCAAAATGTTTTTTATTTTATCAATAATTGTTGTGCTGTATTTCTAGATTTTTATAGTAACGGTGAAATTATTTCGTTTATGAAGTGTTAAATTTTACTTCTACAGACTATTCTTGATCCAAACTTCGACAGGGTTATACCGAAACAAGAATGTATATAATATCTATTTATACAAATTTTGTTTTAAAACCTTTATTTGCGTAAATTCACAAATCTTTTAATTGTGTTTTTTTTTTTTGCAGGACTGAATATTGGAAGTCTCAAGCACGAAAATATTGTGAATTTTGCAAATGTTGGTTTGCTGATAACAAAGTTGTAAGGATTGAAATCACAGCTAATTGATTGTTAATGTTTGCATAACTGTTTAAGGTTTTGTTAGATGACACTGATGAAACCTGAACATTTGAATTAAAAAGATTCATGATTGTATGATGATCTCAATCTACCCATCACATGATACTCACTGTAGTTTATCATATTTCAGTCAATTTCATTTCATGAAAACGGTAAGCGTCATAAGGAGAATGTTCAAAAACACATATCACAGCTCAGTAAGAAGAGTGCTAAAGAATTCAAGCAGAAAGAAAAGATTGATGATGACATTAAAAAAATGGAATCAGCGGCTATGGCTGCGTACTTGAATGATGTGAAGAATAATGCTGACATCACATCACAGGTATAAAATGATATGTCAACACATACTCGAAATGAAATGAAACCAACAAATATTGTTTATCAGACAATCGTAAATGAGAAAAATGTTCTTGAAATTACACTAAACATAATTGTTGGAACTGTTAAGCTCTTTTGCTGAGAGGGTGGATTGTAGGCAATCACCTAGATTGCAAGAACCATGATCACAGGTAAACTTATACATGATCGTGGTGCTTGCAACAGCGCCAAAATATCAAGAACTCTCAATAAATAGTAAACATGGTAAAAGTCCCATTTGTAGTGTTAGTGATCATGTCAGTCTTAAAACATGCAAATAGTGCAGTTTTTTTTTTTTTTCTCTACACTTAGTCATTAATAAGGGTTGCCATTTTTCTAACCCATTGCTATTCATTTTCAGAATATCAATGAATTACTAAATCAGAGTGGTAGTAGTGACACTCCCATAGTTGTGGCCAACATACCCACATCAAAGGCAGCTCCTACCTGGCAAGAAGTCAAGAATGAGGATGGGAGCTCATACTACTGGAATACTGAGACAAATGGTATTGGAAATTGGTTTAATTTTAGGTGATAAGTTTATTTTGTTGTTACAAGAGGTTGAGAGTACATAGTTTTATACAGCAAAACGAGATAAATAGCCTTCTCACTTTATAAAGTTCAAATATAAGTTACGTAATAGCTGTAAAAAAAACAAAACTGAAAGGCAGTTGCTCTCCACATCATTGTGAGCATTTTTTTGTTATGGATCGTATCTCGGAACCATCTAGCTATGAGTATATTGGATGTCAAAGTTTTAAAATTTTCCATTTTATTTTTATTTTTTAATTTTACTTTTAATACTTCCATGACCTCTGTACTGTTAAATGCATCCATCAGCACAATGTTTTGAGTGAGTGACATTGAGTCCTACCGTAAATTGTGTTTTTTAGCCCAAAAAAAAAGTATTCCCCAGCAATATATTTTGTGTACAGTTACTGAGGTTGATGAACAGAATGCTTAGTTGACGGCTTCGTGAAGGGTCTTTCTAAACCGAGTGTAGGCATAACCTAGGTCTTGCTTAAAACTGTCTACTGTCCTACTGCTGGGCAAAGGCCTGCCCTAGTTTTTTTCTTTTTGGAAGACTTTTATCCAGCATCCCTGGAACAACTCCTCGCAGTACGCATCCAGGTCGTCTCGCCACACGGCGCCGGCCAGTATTTGGCACTCATTGCGGGGAGACTTGCCTTGAGGTAGTCGTGCATTCGGCTGACGTGCCCGCCCATTTTAGCATTTTAGCCAGGCATACAATTACACTGGACAACAATACATTACCGATAACATTGTTTTTTTCTTTCTCTATAGAAACTACCTGGGATACTCCAGATGAGTTTGTGTCAGTAGCAGAACAAGAAAAGAAAAAATTAATGGAAGAATCAGAAGACAAAAAGACGCAGAAACTAAAGTGAGGACACTCTATTCTTTACGCATGTTCAATACAAATTAAACTACTTGAACTATTACTAGTAAACACACGAGGGCGACTTCTGGTTTTCCGAACCAATGAGACATAAACATGATAATCGCGTTTTAGCGCGACCGGCGCACGGAACGGCCGCCTGCTGATAAAATATCCTCGGCAAACCTGCCGCATGCGCTCTTAGCTCTGCTCTCACAATTTTTCAATACAGACACGCGAGCTGGCAACCGCACCTGCGACTCTCGTTTTAGCGGACACCCTGACACTTGAGGTTAAACTTACTCTAAACTATATACGTTTTGTTATTTTTTCCAGAAAGCAACAACAAAAGCAAGCCCAAAAAGATGTGCATATGGAGGTGAATGCTCATATAGCAAGAGAAAGAATGAGAGAGTTGGCAGTCAAGCAAGACCCACCACCTGTCAAGAAGTTTGTAGACTACGGACCACCTCCGCGCGCCACTAAGCCTTATGGCTCTTGGACTCCAGTAGTAAACGAGTAAGACGACTTAACTTTCGCTTCAATTAGAGATGAAAAAATCTTGCGCACAGTACTTCATGGTTCCTTTAGCGCGTAGCGATAGTCGAAACTAACGCCGCCATCCTTGCACAGACAATTTCACAAATGTAACCAACAGCGATCTCATGACATGGCATTCAATCGCCACAAAAACCAACCATTATACATATACTGCATTGTATTAGTTGCCCAGTTGGGATAAGTATATCAACATACAAAACGAACGAACTCAAGTGGCCAATCATTATAATATTAAAATTCTTAAAATTGACTATTGTTATAAATAAATGACACAATTTGCGTTGAATACAAATAAGATACAAATAATTTCTTTCTTTCCAGACCTGTAGAACATATCGATCTTCAGCTACCAAAGCCTGAAAAGGAGGCGCCACCGCCCCCAGTCATCGTACAGCCTGAAATAATTCAGTTCAAGGAGAAGCGCGTCCAGTCACTTGGCGACGAACCCGTCGAGTTCAAGAAGCGAAAGTTCAATATGCCTAAAAGAAATATGCGTCAAAAAGTAGATGATGACTGAATAGTAATAAGTGATGGTATGTGTAAATAAAATCTATTAGTGTAACTTATTACCTACTGTTTTTATATGTGAAATCCCTAAGCACAAAAATATGACTTAAAACTGAACCAAAATATGACATTAGCAATCAGTGACGAACCAGTATTGTCGCGGATCAACATACGACTTATTAAGGAGTGGATGTCTAAACTAATATTCTAAAGAGGAAAGATTTGATTGTTTGTTTGTTTGCATTGAATAGGCTCCGAAACTACTAGTCCGATTTGATTCTTTCAGTGTTAGATAGCCCATTTATCGAGGAAGGCTTTAATAGGCTATATATCATCACGCTACGACCAATAGGAGTGAAGCAGCAATGAAAAATGTTGCGAAAACCGAGAAAATGTGACGCAAACGAAGTTGCGCCGGACAGCTAGTCGTTAATAAACATACGGTGTCCGCCCTCAGCAGTTGCACGGCCCACGGGATCTGAGCAACGGTCGCAGCGGTGCGGTGCTCCGCCATTGATTCGCCCCGGGGTAAACAAAGCCCCGTTTACAAAGTAGGGTATAACACCCAATTTTTGTGTGTGACACTTGCGTTACAGTTGCAGAAATCTACAAGTGCGGTAAACACACACACAACTGTAACGCGAGTGCAGTAAAACACAACGTGTGTTTCTACAACTAACTCGAGTGCGGCAAAACACACCGCGTGTTTCTGCAACTGTAAGGCGAGTGCGGCAAAACACATCTTGTCTTCCTCTGTCATCTACAGATGACAGAGGAAGACAAGATGTGTCCCTGTCCAGACACAAGATTATGCAAAAATAATTAGCTGAATGAGGACTTCATTTCAAAGGCAAAGCCTGACTGATCCTTGCCGATCTTCGTGACACGAAGAAAACCGATCCATCCAATAAATCCATAAATAGCAGGTAGCAGGTGACTATGCTACAGCTGCGATAGGCTGAAATCAATTGTTATTCAGGCTACATGATCATTAGCCACACCACATGTTTGTATGTATGTATTTATATTTGTTCCCTTGTGGAGCTCTAGAGACCAAACGCGTGGGCCAATTTGGATCAAAGAGTATAGTAATATAGATTTGAATGATTCTTACGTCCACAGTACATAATATATACCCTACGTCGATTTGTCTTATTCTTGTAAACTTGTCACAAAAGACATGACCGCAATCAAAATTCAATATGGCGACAACCAGCAAGCTAGAAAACAGAAAGCGGGACTTATTTCACTTTTTCATAATTATATATTCAAATTCTTTGAATCTGGATCTGAGTCTGGGTTGGTGCCCAATTGATGGCAATAAGCTCGCCCCCTATTGCATGATACATAACTGATGAAATGGGGGTGTACCTACTATAAGGTACACCTCTGCCTAATCCTTCTGGAAAGTGCCACTTTTTCCTGGCTTTCAGAAGTTTCAGTGGATTGAGAATATCGCCTAAAATTCCCGCGGGAATTACAGGCGTTACGTTACGTATATTTAAATGGGTCCCGCCTGCTTCCAAATGGGCTAGTTTTTTACAAGCTTTTATCTAAAAGTTTTAAAGTAAAAGTACCTATATTTTTTCTTTTTGGCGCATTTAAATAAAACCTTGTTTTTTAAAAAGTTTTAAAGGGTGTTCCGTGTTTTTTTTTTTGTTATGGTTTTGGTTAATTCAATTTTTTTAAGATTTTATTTCATCTTTTCAAAAGTGTCAGTGTCATAGGTAATCAACTTTTCATGCTGACCTTCCTGCTAGATGAAAACTCAGAAAGTAGTAGCAAAAAAAAGGGAGTGGGGGAGTCTAATTCAAATTCACCAAGGTGTCAAAGGTAGAGCACTTCGACACCTTGGTGAATTTGAGTTACTTGAGATGATGCTAAAGCTACTCAACGTGCCTATTAACCGACTTAAAAAAGCAGGTTATCAATTCGACCCTTATATTTATTCTTAATCCCGGGAGCTACCATACAATCTATACTAATCTATACTAATATTATAATGCTGAAGAGTTTGTTTGTTTGCTTGAACGCGCTAATCTCAGGAACTACTGATCCGATTTGAAAAATTCTTTCAGTGTTAGATAGCCCATTTATCGAGGAAGGCTATAGGCTATATATCATTACGCTACGACAAACAGGAGCAGAGAAGCAATGAAAAATTTTTCGAAATAGGGAAAATGTGACGTAGACGAAGTTGCGCGGGACAGCAGCTAGTGATGGAATAAAACCTTTTTCGAATAGGTACATTGAAATTCATGATCAGTAGTTTTCGAACATTTAGTTAGGCTTCCGCACAATTGCTACAATACTAAAAAAGAGTTTCGTTTTCTTAAAAATCGAGGATATTTGCGCGAATGAAAATCCAAGATGGCACCGACGAAAATATTGTAGTTTTACCTTCATGGGTGTCGCTTTCATGGCTTTCGGGGTCGCTGATGACGAACATAAGGTCAAAATCCAAGATGGTGCCAATGAAAATTTCTGGATTTTACTGCATGGGTGTCATTTTAGTGTTTTTTGAGGTCGATGATAACGAAAATGATGAAAATTCGATAATTATCGTTTCCACGATCGTTGATTTTTATTTTGACCTCATATTCGTTAAGAGCGCCAGAGGAGCTCGTGGCTAAATAATAACAGCCGCCCAGGTCGATCTTTAAGGTTAAGCCGTGCTTGCCGAGGTTGGTATGTGGATGGGTGACCATAATTACATATCGAGTTTCCTCCGTGCCTCGGAAAGCACGTTAAGCCGTTGGTCCCGGCTGTCATTTGTAGATCTTTGACAGTCGTTACGAGTAGTCAGAAGCTAAAAGTCTGACATCCAGTCTTACCAAGGGGTATCGTATTACTCAGTTACTGGGTTGTGGAGGGAGGTATGCTGGTACTCAGCTGCATCCGGTAAGACTGGAAGCCGACCCCAAGATAGTTTGGGAAAAGGCTAGGCAGATGATGATTCGTTAAGAGCGCCGTCGATAACCATGAAAATGAGTTCCGTGACGAAAAATTCTACTTTTCGCAATTCAATTCGCTACTTACTTCTTATTATTTATATATTCAATTGATAGATTATAGATAGATTCATTTTTCTTATTATTATATTCAATTCGCTACTTTTCGCAACCGCCAGCTTTGATGTTGACCCCATATTTGGTTAGAGCGCCTTTGATTACCATGGAAATGACACCCATGACAAAAAATTCAATAGTTTTCATAGCCGCCATCTTTGATTTTGATTTCGATTGATCATATAGAATCTTATTGCAAGTCCTATAGCTTGTGTCTTTCGCGCATGTGTAATAAATTTAAAATCGTATAAGTATAAAAACGATATATATATATAGTTTATATCCTCCTTATTTTCTTTGCAATCGGTTAAAACTATTAATTAGCAACTGCACGACATAACATGAGCGCGATACTCGATAGCATGATTGTGCTAGTGAGAAGTCCGAAAAAGAATATTCCGACGTCCTACTACTTCGACCGCAAGGTGGTCGCTGAGGAAATATGGTAGGCGTTTCTGTCTGTATATAAACTGTAAGTTTGGTATACCTACTAATACATTGCCCCTTCCATAAACTTGAATAATAACATAAATCTATTGAAAATGTGTGATTGCAGCCGAGGCGGAATTCATAGCCGAGCTGTGTACGAGGTGATATTTTCGTAGCCGGGACTGCAGTGACAAAATGCCCACGTGAGTCAAACGACGTTTTTCAATAAACTTTCAAAGAAATAAAATAACAGAACGAAAAATATTTTTGTCAATAACCTTTATGAAATTATGATTTTATAACCTTTTTTGACCGGGCTTTGCCCTCGCAGGCTGAAGGCGAAAGTTTGTTGAATTTAGAACACAAATAAATGTTTATATGTTTATAAATTTATGATACAACCATTACTTACGAAAGAAACTTTCTCAGAACATAAAAAGTTAAGGACCGACCGACCAGACCGACCAGAAACCGTACCTACTTGTTTTACCTAATTACTCACCTTTATAGGTCTTCACCTCGATAACAGAAGGGTTCCCCTAATTTGAAAAATGTTTATATACTTTGTGATTAGATAAGATTAGGGTTTTCGGAAAATGTTTGTGTAACTTTTCTAAAGTGATAACTATTGAATGAATTATGTACCTATGTAGGTAGAAAACTAGTTTCTAGTTTCACTTTTTGAGATTCATGTTGATCAATAAAGGAGTCGCGCGGGCGTCAGGCATAGGTAGGTAGGACCTACTTTATTACCTCAGTAGTTCGCAAGTTGTGTGGGTATATACCTAATTCTTTGTCGGTAGTTTGTATTGTTTTACCTTTCTAAGAACGGATTATAAATCTGGATTATTCTTCACAACTTTTTTACCTATTAAGAATTGACTAAAATTCCAAATTAGTTATTCCAAAAACATTTCCATTCGCGATTTGAATATCTAGGTACATGCATGGTTGGTAACTACTCAACAAAAAGTCTTTGTTATGTATTCAATACACGGTGATATTTTATTGTTGCAAACACGTCAGAGGAATCAGGATCTCAGTATGATGTATAAATATAGGTGCATATGTAGGTAGGTACCTAAACGATTCACATGGTTTAGACATATCATGATTATGACAAGATCCTAAGCCTTCTAAACTTTGAACAGTTATTAATTCGACAAAGTTATCTAGTCACAATCAAGATATCTAACCATAACATTAAAATTATCAATTATACCTATATGTCTCGAATTACAGTAAATACTAAGTTTTTTTTTAAAGAAATAGATCATTCAATAAAGAAAGAAGCTAGCTAGAAGAATAAACTAAGATTTACCAACACTTAATGATACCTTGAAGAGCCCCCAACAATGATCACATTGATCACAGAATATTCTGTGACTGTGAAAAGTTCGAAATAAACAATGGTTCATTTCGAACTTTTACCATCAAACACTCAGTAGATGTCAGGTTTTTCCTCAGCGACACGGTAGGAAGCGTAAACTCTAATTTAGATATATATAAATGAAATAGGAAGACGGTGACTTAAAAATACGCAACCAACTTGGACGCATAGTTCCACAGCTCTTACTTAAACTAACCCATTTAAAACGGTCGGGGTGCCCTATTTGGTTCTCGCAACCGGTGCGCGTGTAGGTATGACAGGTGACCTACCATGACGTCTTTAATACAGCTTAAGACGTCATGGTAGGCCAGCAGATGTATGAACGTGGACGTGGCAATTGAAGGAGTATGTAAGGATCATACATTCGTAGCAGGTAGCGTTCCGTGGTTTCTACCTACCCCATCAGAAAAGGCGTGAGTTTATGTATGTATGCAGTACCTATGCATATAGATAAACTTCGGACAAGAAACCCCACAAAACAGTGATTATACAAGGTTTTAACATACCGTTCACGACGCCTTCAACTAAACATTCTGTACATCTAACTAAGTAAGCCTACGCAAAAATTATTGCTGGGAAACGTCTTTTTTTTGGGGTGGAATATCTCGTTTCTCGGTAAAACTCAATGTTACGCACTCAAAACATTGTACTTTTATGGATGCATTGCAAACGGGTCATGGAGGTATTTCAAGTAAATTTGCAACCTTCAAAACTAGTATTTAAAAAAAATTGTGTAAAAGTCGGAATTTTGCCCTCCAATATCTCCGTAACTAGAAGGTTCCCAGATATAGTCGGGGAGAATAAGTGCCTTTCGGCTTCGTTAATGGTCTATTTACACCCTTTATTATACAGGCTGTAACGGAAAGGGTATATACATACTTAAGGGTGTGCTACAGACCATCAAACTGAACATGTTTCTCCACAAACAAACATCGTAATAACAAAAAAAATCTCTGCTGCCCCATACAAAATTTCAATACCTATTTGACCCAAATGCAGCTGATATTATTTTCGCTATGACGACGATTCTTTGTGGAGAAACATGTTCAGTTTGATGGTCTGTAGCACGCCGTTAAGTATGTATATACCCTTTCCGTTACACCCTGTATAAAAAGATGGAATAATTGCGTGTAAAATAGTTAAGCGGAGAAGGATATAGGTTTAAGTAAGTAGGCTTTACAGAAAAGAAATGTAAGAATATGAAACCGGAAACCTAAACAATTAAAAACAAGACGCAGTGGCACTAGGTATCGTAACGCAAAGTATAGGTACACTAATTACCTAGGTATGTATGTACAGTGCTCTGTATAGTGTTGGACGTTAAGAATAGCACCATCCCATATCTTCCCGTGGGTGTCGTAAGAGCCGACTAAAGGCCTTCCAGAGAATAGGCAGCAGCGTTCTCTGTGTTTTTGTAACAACCGTATCGATCGCCAACCCGCCTGCCAAGCGTGGCGATTATGGCAAAACCCCCCAAAATGTCATTGCGGCGAAACTTGGGGGAAGTCTATATCCAGCAGTGGACGTCTTTTGGGCTGAAATGATGATGATTAAGAATGTATGTACAGTACAATCTTGTTGTACAATAGGTACATCTATGCACGTAGGTGCTAGAAGTGCAGATACCTAGTTTCACAAACGACTCGTTTCAGTTATTGGCACTGAAAATACAATTAAAAATAATTGACTGGCGTTTCAGAGCTGCGTCTTTTTATAATTATCCACGCTTTGTCAGTTTTTGGAACAATGTTTTCCTTCGAACTGAGTGTCCGGAACGTAGTGTCGTCGTTTTCATTATATTTCAGTGACCACGTCCTTGCCCGACGCGCAAAAGTCCCCAATGCGATAATTAAAATGTATGGATTGAACTTATTTTGCATACAAATGAGTATAGTTGCTAATCGTGTTCTTATGCAGAATAAGACCGAATAAGCATAATCTAAACTTATTATAATTCATATAAAGAAACAAGCCATCCTGATTTATTTAAATGGATTAGCACCCACTTTATTTATTTAATAATACAATTAAAGAACTTTACAAACCGTTTTTGGATAATGGGAAAAGTCCTGAAAGTTATTTTTCATAAAAGTTGTAGGGCAGGCTTATTCTTTATAATATTGCAGAAAATGTCCGTATGAGCATGAAAAAGTTATCGTTGATGCTGCAATAACTATGCTTGTTTTGGTATTGCGTGTACTGACCATTGTTTACACCTACATAAATAGTCTATTTATACAAGGTGTTGTTTTGCATCCTCGTCAAAATTCAGGAGGTTGTCTCAAAAGACATAGGTAAATAATCAATTTATTAATAAACGCTCTTTTTTTGTTATTCGTCAGTATTTCAGAAAAAAACCTCTGAACCCGTGGTTTAGGGAATAAGAAATTATCGAATAAACGTTTGCGAATGTTCTATGTGTGAAAGCGTCGTTATAGGGCGATAAACAGACGGGCCGCGTTTAATACACGGGTGGTTCACACTTACGGATTTCCGTAAGTAAATAAAAAATCCCATTCCTTAACCCATTTTATTATTGATTCGAGTCGAGAATCATTAGCATAGCCTTGAATTTGACGAGGATGCAAATCAACAGCTTGTATTGGGATCTACTAAACCTTCTTGCCAAAATAATGGAGGCAAACAGTCTGAGAGATGAGCAAGGTTTGGTTTGGTAAAGTGGCTTTTCCTGCTACAGTTTTCTCTCGCTTAAATCAATTCTTAGATGAATTTAATAAATATGGAGTTTCTGGGTTTAACTTTATTAGATACTACTTGAATAAAATCAAAACGATATAAATATATCAGTTTCTAAAAATAGGTACTTAACGTTTGTGTTAAACGCTACATAAGTGTTTTATATTTTTTGCTGCCATTAATCTGGCGTCGAATCTTCTACGCGCCTATTGTCCTGCTCTGATCCGGGTCCCATATGGAAATGAAGTACTATTAACTGTTAATGCGACATTGTGTATAACAATTTTTTACATCCTATATGCAGTATGTTGAGGACGGTCGGAGGATCATTAGTTTTTCCAATCACGGATGGGACGCTGGCCTCTGAGTTCCGTATAAAAGCTGAGGCGCGGGAGAAGGAGCTATGATATCAGCCATCGCATCCATCGACTGCAGTCCTGTCTAGTGTCTACTAGATTTTGTTTGGTGCTGTGTCTTTGAGGACGATTTGAAAATCTTGAACATGTTCAAATTGGTGAGTTTTAAATTAATGTTTACTATTTACTAGCTTATTGGTTTGCCCTTTTCTGACTTTTTCTAATTGGAAATAGCAAAAGGGATTTCAGTTAGGTTTCTGATTAGAAATATTGCGTATTGGGCTATAGTATAGCCAAGCGTATATATCGGGTCTACCTCTTATAGCAGAATTTTTTATGTCATAATATTATTTTGTATAACAGCGGATAGCATAAACTTCATTTCGCAGAAAATCGTTTGGCAAACAATCATTTATCATACTTACGTTCAAAACTCATAATTTTGTAAGTTAGAATTATCTTTAGGCATACATTTCATATTCATAATAATGAAAAAGGAGAACCATCATATCGCAGAAAGTTCAGAGTCAGAATCGTCTTTTGGCATACATTTCATGTCGATAGTGATTAAAAGACAGAACTGTCACATCTCAGCTCCTGGTATCGATTCCCATGTCAGACCAAGTATTAGTAGGTTTGTCCAACAGTAAATTTTTAGAAGCAGCTACGGAGTCTCGATTTGTTCCCGGTTGATGGCAATAGGCTCATCAGAACTGGTGAAATGTGGGTGTTCTATTAGGTACCTACACCTCTTCTTAACCCGTTGGCCAGCAATGAGCTTATTGCTAACAGAATGTGCCTGATGAACCGAATATTGGAATATACTGCATTAAAAAAAAAAACTGGTGTTTTCCTTCTCGAGTAGCTACTACTTCCTATGTAAGTAAGTTTTAATGAACATTTCTAATCATATTCGTTTCTCCATCAGTTAATGCTGGTTGCCTTCGCCGTGGCGCTGATGGTGAGCCCTGCAGTGGCTAAGCCTCAGGTGCTGCTGGACTACGGCTACCCCGCCTACGCCTACAGCCCCGTAGCGTACTCTTATTCCTACCCCTATTACGCCTACGGTGCCTACGGTTACCCACTGACCTACTATTAGCGCTCAATCAACACCTCCCCTACCCACCAAAGCGTGTATAAACACACCTTTTATAGCATCAAGGTTCGTGTTAATAATCAGTATTTAAAGTCATTGCAAAATTATATTGCGAATATGTGTAGTCTGAGGTATTGTTATCAATAAATGTATCTATACTGACTTGGTGCTTGTATTTTTTCTGTCATTGTTCTTGTGCTGTGTGTTAAAGCACAGCTTCATTGTTTCCTGAATAGAAGCTTCATACAGCTAAAGATTGTTTCATCTCATTTTCACCGTTTGGGTACAAAACTATAGGTAACATAAAGTGATTAATATTCAATGCTCGATTAGTTTATTTGCCACATTAGTTGAGTGGCCGCAAGCAAGAATGCGGAACAACACCTCATGGTGTTGTGTTCGATTCCCAGGTTGGACAAAGTGGTGTTGCGTTTTTACATCAGGAATTTCTCAGTAGCGGCCACGGAGTCTGGACTAGTGCCTGGTTCAGGGCCGTCTTTACCCGGGGGTTCAAGGGGTGCGGTGCACCCGGGCGCAGAGTCCTAGGGGGCGCAAGCCGACCGCCATCAATTTCGATAGGTACCTACTACACCGAGACCACGCGAGCAGAACCGTGGGCACAGCTAGTTTATTATTATTAGTAACTGGGTAATACGATGGTACCCCTTGGTAAGACTAGTTGTCAGACTTTTGGGCTTCTGACTAACAGTAACGACTGCCATAGATCTACAAATGACAGCCGGGACCAATGGCTTTACCTGTTTTCCGAGTCACGAAGGAAACTCGCTAAGATAGATCTCACCCATCCACAGACCAACCTCGGCATGCGTGGCTTATCATTGAAGATCGACCTGTGCTGTTATTATTTAGCCACTAGCTCGAGGAATAAATAAATTACACATCAAAATCTTATAGAGCTACAGTGGGGAGGGGGGGGGCAGGCTCACTTTCGCACCCCGGCGCCAAATATGCTTAAGACGGCCCTGGCCCGGTTGATGGCAATAGGCTCGCTCCATTACATGAGCCTTAAACATAACTGGTGAAATGTGGGTGTACATTACTATTAAGTACACCTCTGCCTAACTTCGGGGATTACAGGCGTGATGTCATGATGATATGTAATAAATATTGTTTCAGCAAATCGCCAATAATTTATCGTAACAGCGAAATGACGCATGTTTTACACTTGAATGGTGATGGTGCCGCTAATAAATATGCTGAACAAACAATGGATCTGATTTGCATAACAATTAAATTCAGAATGGGTCGTGGTACATAGGTACCTACGGGTATGTTTATGGCTCTATTAACTGACTTCTGCAAAGTTTTGATGAAATTGGAACATTTATGAATTAAACGATTTCAGCATGTTCTGTTCATCACCTGCCGAGCCTTTGCCTAAACATGTTGGGGACGGCTTCAGTCTAACTAGAAACAGCTGTAAAGGTACCAATATAATTTACCCTAGAACGTCTGCTAATCTGACCTCCACAAAATAGTTACTGGGTCACCCGATCATCCTTTTTAGTAAGGCAGGTTGTAAAAATTTATGGGTGAACATTGAATTACATGTTTACGTATAGGAACATAAGTATCTGCCTAAGTTTTGATCGCCACTTTGCCTTTGTCCCATTAGTCAATAGGTGTGTTCTTATAATTACTCGTAGTACCAAGTTATTGTCTTTATATGCAGTGTCGAATGTCGACGAGATAATACATTATTATTATTCCGTTTATTCATTTCTATAACATATTTTTTACATTTTTAAATATTCTTACATAAAATCAATAAAAAAATAAAAAAACATTTAAAAATATAAAAATAGTAGCCCACCGGTATCGGGAACAGGGTCCAAGCTACCGGCGGTCAGGGCTCCAGAGAGAGGAACCTCCTAACAATACGAGCCGTGTCCAGGAGTACCGCTCTCTGAATCAAGCCCTTGATCCAGCTGCCTAACGAGAGCCTCATCAGATATTGGTCGAGGCTCTTGGCAATTAGGCCATTGGCTGATACGACTATCGGCACAATGATCGCTGAGTCAACAGGCCACATGTCGACAACCTCGCGAGCCAAGTCAATATACTTGATTTGTTTATCTTTCTCGGCCTTCACGAGGTTCTCGTCATGTGGAACCGTTATGTCAACAATCATTGCGTGCCGCTCTGATCGATCCATCACCACTATATCAGGCTTATTGGCTACAATAGTCCTGTCAGTGATGATGGATTGATCCCAATACAGTGTGATATTGCCATTTTCGAGAACTGGGTCGGGCACATACCTATAGTACGGCACTTCCGATTCCACAAGGCTGTATTTCAGAGCAAGTTGCTGATGGATAATCCTGGCTACAAGGTTGTGTCTATGCAAGTATTCTCCGTTAGCTAGACGAGAACACCCGGAGATAATGTGACGGATCGATTCGCCCGGACGGTGGCATGCCCGACATATGTCAACCGTGCCATCCTTCACAATAAATTTCCGGTAGTTATTCGTCATCATAACTTCATCCATAATTGCACAAACAAAACCTTCGGTTTCTCCAAAGAGTTCCCCGGAACGTAGCCAGGCTACGGACGCTGCATGGTCTACATCAGGCCCATGCAGGGCACTGAAGTAGCGTCCGTGAAGCTCCTTACTCTGCCATACTTCCCTGCGGTCATTAGTGTCAAGCACTGCAGGTTTGCGCCAGTTCTCTTTAGCCAAGGAGAGCGGGGTGAGGGCCTTGTCCATCGCGACCACATCTCGATGCATCCCCACGTCGGTTTCTAGGAAATATTCCCTGAGACTGCATATCTCGCGATTGTGGAGAGTCTTGGCGTTTAAAAAGCCTCGACCTCCACAACTCCGCGGGATATACAGTCTCATAACCGAAGAACGTGGGTGATGCATTCGATATGCCGTCAACAATGTACGGACCTTCCTATCCAGGGCGTCTAGTTCTGTTTGAGTCCATTTGAGTACGCCGAAAGAGTACATCAAAACCGGCATGACCCAACCATTGAAGGCACGCACCTTATTTCCGCCTGATAAAAGACTATTAAATACTTTTCTCAGGCGGCCAAAGAAGCGCTCCTTCAACGATTGCTTCACGTCAACAGCATTGATGCCCAGCGCTTCCGACATACCCAAATACTTGTAGGTTTCGGTTGCTGAGAGGGATCTAAGATTTATGGAATCTGAGAGCTGGGTTCCCGCAGATTCCACAATCCCACCTCGCTTTACATGCATGACCGCACATTTGTCCACACCAAATTCCATTCTGATGGCGCTACTGAAAGTTTCTGTTACCTTCAGTAGCTCCATCAGTTGCAAATTGTTGGGGGCAAAGAGTTTCAGGTCATCCATGTAAAGAAGGTGAGATATAACCTGACCACCTCTCCTCAACCGAAAGCCCAGACCTGAATCCTCCAGCAGCGTGCTTAGAGGATTCAAGGCTAAGCAGAACCAAAGCGGACTCAAACTATCGCCCTGATAAATACCTCGCTCTATCCTTATCGGTTCGCTGTTCTCTTGGATATGCCGACATCCTGGATAGCGAAGGACTGTCCTCCATTGCCCCATACACGACATCAGGAAGGTGCGCAGAGTTGCATCAACTTTATACAATTCTAGCACCCTCATGAGCCATGTATGTGGCACCGAGTCGTAGGCCTTCTTATAGTCTATCCAACATGTCGACAGATCCCTTCGGGAACGCCGAACCTGTTGGTTAATGGCCATATCAATGAGGAGCAGCTCCTTAGTACCGCGGGACCCGTTCCTACATCCATTTTGAGAAGCGGACATGATCGAATTGTCATCAATGTGTTTGCTAATTTTAGCTCTCAAAATGGATGTAAGAACTTTATACACTGTCGGGAGACAGGTTATCGGTCTATAGTTTTTGGGCTCCGCAGTACTACCCGATTTATGGAGCAGGTGAGTTATTCCAGTAGTCAGGAAATCGGGCAGCGACCCTGACTCTAAGGCTGACTGGAATAGGGCCGCCAAGCGAGTGTGCGACCTTTGGATCCACTTAATCCAAAAGTTGTGCAGCCCGTCCGGCCCTGGAGATTTCCAGTTAGGTAACGGACGGACTGCACGAGCTACGTCTTGGGGGCTGATAGTGATAGCCCCCATTTCTGGAACTGGATCGCACACTCGCTCGACCACCCGAGTCCATTCACCCTCGGTGTGGCTGACAGGCACCGACCAGATGCTGCGCCAGAACGAGCACATGGCGTCATCATCCGGTAAGCGCGTGTCAGACACACCTTGGTCCGGTCGCTCCCAACTCCTATAAACCCACCTTTTATCTCTTTGGAATGTGCGATTCAGAGTGTATCGTTCCACCCGCCGCTTATACCTACGGATACGGTTTGCCCATGCATACACTTTCTGCTTCAGGAAGTCGATGCGCTCTGTGATACGGGACATATAGTCTCGAGGACTAATATCAGTACCCGCAAATGCCCGCCTCACAAAGCGCATCACTCGAGGGCGATTGTTGCCCTCCCTGAAGCAGATCAGTTTGCCGATGAGTGTTCTGGCCCCACTAATACCTCGCTCAATCCTGCATTGCCAAGCCGGTACGGCAGGTTTAGGTCGTGTAGCTCTGTCATCAGAAAATTTGACATGAGCTACACGACATGCCGCTACAGCCGCACAATACAGGATTGAGTGAGCATCAGTGAGGTCTTCGCAGTTATCAAAATAGTTTGACAACTGCGAATCCAGAACAGCCACCAGCGCCCTATTTCTGTTATGCATGGGCAAACGAGGTAAGCGTGGTCTAAGTTCAGGCGACATGTACCGATACTGTCGAATCGCACCCTCCAAAGCACTCCTCATTTCCTCACTGCATTGGATACTTACATTAGTAGCCACGTCATTACTCACTTCGTCAGCGCGATTAAATAACTGACTAGACTGTGGTCGATCCACAGCCTGCGACGGAGGGACAATGACGTGACTACTCTGCATTTCAGTTCGCAAGCGATCAAGTACGGTGTCGTCCAACATATGATTACGTTGGATGACCCGCACCTGATCCGATAATCGTTGCGCCGACACGTTGACAGCTGGCTCAAGCACCTGAAACAGAGAGAGAGCATCCGAACACGGTACGCGGTCAGGTTGTTTCCTCCCTCTGTAGCCCCATAGTATGAGCGCATGACGTTCTCGTTGATGGCTTGAGTCCATCGCATGCGCTGCACACTTCCGCCGGGAGCTGGGACCCTATCAGAGGCCGGTGGGCCTCGAGGTCCTAAACCGTCCGGCGGCCGGCGTCCTCCCCGTCGACGAGCAGGTGGTGGCGTCGTGGGCGGAGAGAAGTACTCGTCGCTGTCGCTCGACGCAACTGCCACGGCCGGCGTCACAGCACTCACGGTGAAGCTGGGTTCCGGCGGCGGCGAGGCGGAGCGGGGCGACGAGTCCGGAGGCGGTAGGCGTGCTTTTCGAGCAGCTGATCTGGTCAACATCGTCTTTCTTCACTTCATTTTTGTTAAGGATTTTCTTACATGACACATATGTCATGTGTCATTTTTGTACCAGTTTTTCTTTGTTGTATTTTTAAGGAGCTTTCTTGCATTTTAAGGTGCTATTGAAGATTGATAGATAAATAATTTATTTTCGTATTAAAATCGGGTATCAGAATTACAAAAGAAACTGTTTAAAAATTAAAATTGGTGAAAATTGTGTAATGAAATTGAAAGACGTCTTGACTTCAGTATTGCCAGCGTATTTTATTATTATGTCCTTTATTCATCTATAATCTTATTTTTTATATTTTTACATATTTCTTACAAAAAAAAATTTACAAAAAAACATTTAAAATATAAAAAACAGGTTTCCGCCGATAACAAGAGCAGGGTCCAAGCTACCGGTGGTTAGGGCTGCAGAGACAGGAACCTCCTCACATTGCGGGCCGTATCGAGGAGTACTGCCTTCTGAATCTGGCTCTTGATCCAACTCCCAAGTGAGAGCTTCGACAGATGGTCGTCGAGGCTCTTGGCCATAAGGCCATTGGCCGTTACGACAATCGGCACAATGATAGCCGAGTCCACATTCCACATATCGACAACCTCGTGAGCCAAGTCGAGATATTTTATTTGTTTCTCTTTCTCAGCTTTCACGAGGTTTTCGTCATGCGGGATGGTAACATCGACTATCATTACGCGGCGCGCTGATCGGTCTATCACCACTATGTCAGGCTTATTGGCGACAATAGTCCTATCAGTAATGATAGGCCGATCCCAGTACAGCGTGACATGGTCTTTCTCGAGAACTGGGTCGGGCACATACTTGTAGTACGGTACCTCAGATTCCACAAGTTCATATTTCAAGGCAAGTTGCTGGTGAATAATCCTGGCTACTTGGTTATGCCTGTGCAAGTACTCGCCGTTAGCCAGACGAGAACAACCAGAAATAATATGTCTGATGGACTCACCCGGACGGTGGCATGCCCGACACACATCCACCGTCCCGTCCTTCATAATATGTTTCCGGTAGTTGTTCGTCAGCATAACTTCGTCCATAATCGCACAGACAAAACCTTCAGTTTCCCCAAAGAGGTCGCCGAATCGTAGCCAGGACACGGACGCTATAAAATCTACATCGGGCCCATGAAGAGCCTGGTAGAAGCGCCCGTGAAGCACCTTGCCTTGCCATACTTCCTTGCGGTCATCGGTATAAAGTACCACAGGTTTGCGCCAGTTCTCTTTAGCCATGGACAGCGGGGTGAGTACCTTATCCACTGCGACCACATCTCGGTGCATAGCCCCCTCGGCTTTCAAAAAATATTCTCTGAGGCTGCACACCTCGCGGTTGTGGAGGGCGTTCGCGGGGGTCGAGGCTTTCCTCGACCCCCGCACTTCCGCGGGATGTACAGTCTCATCACCGATGATCGTGGGTGATGCATCCGGTTTGCGGTCAGCAATGTACGGACTCTCCTATCTAGGGCGTCCAGTTCAGTCTGAGTCCATTTGAGTATACCGAAAGAGTACATTAAAACCGGCATGACCCAACCGTTGAAGGCGCGCACCTTGTTTCCGCCTGAGAGAAGGCTCTTTAATACCTTCTTCAGGCGACCGAAGAAGCGCTCCCTCAACGATTGCTTCATGTCAGCTACGTTAATGCCTAACGCTTCCGACATACCCAAATACTTATAACTTTCGGATGAGGAGAGAGATCTGAGGTGTATGGAATCCGAGAGTTGGATTCCCTCGGATTCCATAATCTCTCCTCGCTTTACATACATTACTGCACATTTCTCCACACCAAATTCCATCCTGATGGCGCTACTAAAAGTTTCAGTTACTTTTAGTAGCTTCATCAGTTGCAATTTGTTAGGGGCAAAGAGTTTCAGATCATCCATGTAAAGAAGGTGAGATATGACCTGACCACCTCTCCTCAACCGGTAGCCTAGACCTGAATCCTCCAGCAATGTGCTTAGAGGATTCAGGGCTAGACAGAACCAAAGTGGACTCAGACTGTCGCCCTGAAATATTCCCCGTTTAATCCATACAGGTTCATCGTTCCCCTGAATCTGTCGACATCCTGGATATCGAAGGATTATTATTATTATTAATTGACAAATCATGATCATTATACAGAAAAAGTTATTTTAAAAAATTTAACTGACTTCAAAAAAGCTAAAAAGGGGAGAAATAAAAGATGTCTTTAAAATAATCTAAAATATCTAAAAATGCCATTTTTTTAGGTTGGTGCCAGCTTTCACATTTGGGACTAGCTGCGTCCCGCGTAGCTTACCTATTGCCGCCCTCGATGAATATGGCTGGCACGAACCTCAAAAAGAAATGGCATATTTAGGTATTTTAGATTATTTTAAAGACTAAACTTTTATTTCTTCCTTTTTTAGCTTTTTTGAAGTCGGTAAATTTTTTTTAAATTACTTTTTATTTCTTAATTTTTTTTTAATTTAGAATTACGCTGGTAAGGCAGCCAACAGTTTCCCAAGTGAGTGATACAACTCAACTCTCTAACTCAAAAACTACTGAACCGATTTTGATGAAACTTGCCGTGTTCTCTACGTTGAACTATACCTAATCCAACTACATATATACTTCTTGAGATATGCGTGGACAAACATACATACACTAATGAAATTTGGCAGAAATATTTAGAAACTGGCATAGACTAACAATTATACAAATATTTGGCAATTCTGCCATATTACATACTTACACATGGGCATATTACATACTTACATGCAGGTCGAATTGATAAACTTCTTTTTTTTGAAGTCGGTTAACGTTGACGTCGGTACTTAGGTAGTTTGAACCATGTAATCCATTCGATTTGGGCTGACGACTGGCTTACCCTAAGGTAACTTATACTCGACCCTCGTGAATCTTTAACTAAGTTACAAGTTATAGCTAAGTATGTATTACTTAAGGAGGTGTGTGTACGTAGGCTTTCTGCAGATACCTGGGCATTAGCGTAGAAATGGGTTCGGAGGGTCTAAATAATCTTGTCTGACAGGTCTTAAAACTTGCAGATGACTGAAAATATTTGTTAAGAAACACTAAAGATCACAAACACACAAACACGTTATAGCATCATTATAACTCAAGGACGCACGAATCCAGGAGCCACCCACATCGATATTTAATAAGATAACGATAATAATAAATGAGTTACATGATTAAGTTATTGTACCTGATTAATATTGTCCTCGAATAAACCGATGAGCATTGAGCATTGAGCATACTCGGTCCCGTCATCGACCGCATACGCACATGCTAACACGCGCATAGTACTCGAGGTATTAATCGGGATGACATAGCCAATGACACAATAATGGTGGCAGTACAAGGCCACACTTACATGAGTTCTCATACTCCTCGTGCTCATTAGTATGCCGTTGCAATACACCATCACTCAAAGGCTACACAATGATACCTAATCCGCCTTTGGGAACTCCATTAATGTTATCACGACTTGTCATCGATCAAGGAAAATACCTTGGTGTTATAGATTAAAAAGTGTGAACATATTAGGAAGTAGCCATTGTTTATGTTTTTGTAAGTAATTATAAGCATGTTCGTGTACGATAACGCACTGTGCTCTAATGTTAGAATTCTTTATGGAAGGCAGTTACGGAAAAACTTTTTTGTGTTTTGCAGTATCATTGTATCAACTCTGTCAAATAAATTTACTAGACATTATGGTGACTGCTAGTCAATTGCTTGGGAACACTGGTAGATGGTCTGTCTTTCTTAAATTGAGGCCGACTTTCAGGAACATCACAAAACAAAATATCATTTTGTTTTGCCTTTTTTATATTTTTACTACTATACTATCAAAGTAGAAAAAAAAACGCAGAGTTGTTTAGGTATATTATGTAATTACGGATTTAATTACTTTTTTATCTAGATATACCATACGTTTAATTATGTATAAGTACTATTGCAATACAGTTTTGACTGTCACAAAGCAAAATCTTAACCACAAGACAGTTCGTTTTCTGATTTCTTCTTAGAATTTCTTGTACCTGTTTCAATCCCAAATAAATAACAAGTAAATGAACTACATTTACGCAGGGCGTTCAATAAGTTCTTGGTTATTCGAATTTAGTGGTAAGTATTTACACTATCTGGAAGAGCAAATACCTACAAATAACAAACAATAAAAATATTTTTATCACAAGAGTGTTGTTTCACTGAAAGCTATAAATAAAAAAAAAAACAACTTTTTCATGAAACTGACGTAACGAGAAAACCAGCCTGTTAATTTTTTTATGAGCGCCAGCGCTGTGTTGGCCATTTTTTGTCAAAAAATGTTAAAAAGACATTTGATTTTTTTTTTTTAATTTTGTTAATTTTTATTTTTTTTTCTTTAAAAGCAGCCAGTGTTTTAAAATACGTGAATATAAAACCTTTTTCCTTTTCTGTTATAATTTTTTACAAAAAAAATAGTTGTGTTTTTCACTTGGACAAACTGTTGGTACAAATGGTCCGTGTTACCGAGGCCACGGAAGAGGAAAAGCATTCCGTCCCCCTGTCTGAGGCAATGTTGTCTACGATTATCAGTCTAATTCATCTAAATATTACATATCAAAGATCTCCTTCTTCAATCATTTACCTACCAACAACTTATTGAACACCCTTCATACCTAGATAGCATTTGATTAAAACAATCTAAAGCTAATATCATAATAGAGCTCGTCCTTGATCATTCTAGAAACTGCGGTAATATACAATGAGTGGACTCCAAAATGATTCTTAAGCTGTCTGGTTTACATTAGAAGAATACATAAGTAGGAACCATGGCAAAGCAAACTAGCATTTTTTCGTTTGGTCTACTAATAGGCACCTACCTGTCTATTGATGCTACAGTCTGGATATCATAGTCAGAAATAAATACATTGACTAAGCCTATAGGTATGTACATGGTCCATCTACGTAAAATCCTCAAGATTTCTACAAAACTCTTCTAAAACTAAAGAGGATAGTTTGTCACGAGCATCGAGAGCGATTTTCAGGCATTTTCCAATTTTTATAAAAATAATAAGACTACTAGTAAAAAGTTTGCTAAGTTTGCGTGTTCCGAGTATGATTGGTAACAAGATGTCACTAACCGGAGTCGGCAGACGCAGTCAGACGTTAAAGCCATTAGAAGTTGATACCATTTCAGTATTTTTATAATGTAAACTAGTTCAAAGTTAAATACAAGTGATAATTTTTCATTGATGATTTAAGTACTTTAAGTTAGATATAGTACTCTGTGCTCAAACATTTATCTAGATAGGTACTGAATTTCAGAAAGCGGTATTTCTATTCGCTGAGGTTTACATTTTCTATTTTGCCGATGCTTAAAATTTACATCAAGGGAATCACGTATTTCAATATGCGTTGATTACACATTTATCTACATTTAGTAGGAGAAAGGTTATATTCTAAAGTAAAATAATAAGTTTAGTCGAAGAGGAAGTCGATAAGTGGTGATACTATTCGTATTCTACATACGTACATAATATATAATGCCTTTAAACATTCTTAATACACGATAAGTTATAATTTTCCTATGTATAGGCAAGTAAGTTGAGTTAGATATAGTTCACAATTAAATATCTACCAGTCAAAATGATTATTTTCACAACACATAGTTCACTGTCGTTCTTGCACTGAGTTAGAAGTAACTAGATCACACGAGATGGCACTTTACACACTTGTCTTCTCATTTTCTGTCACTTTTAAATTAACATGAGTCTGTTGTGTTAGTGGTGTTCACGGATGTTCTGGTGTGTAGTGTTTAGGCGACTTCTAGGTCGGAGTCGGAGTCGTCGGTGTAGTGGCGTGGCGTGGGCGGCGCGGGCGGCGCGAGCGCAGGCGAGTGCGCCGGCGACAGCGGCGGCCGCGCTAGCAGGGGCGCTCGCCCGCACGCTCGCTCCTCCTGCAGCTTGCGGAGCCGCTCCTGCTCCTCACGTTTTTGTTTGCGCCATTTTGCGCGACGGTTCTTGAACCACACCTGCAGAAGAAAATGAAATGTCAAAAATGTCTTAAAATGGGTGGAAGGCCTCGTTAAGATTTCAGTCAGAATGCACTTTGCTAGACCTTTTCTATTCATTAAGATACCATTTTATTATTTCACAATAATGTCCAGAAAATAATATAAGTAGGGATTTTATATGAAAGGCGCAATATGTAGGTTAGGTATCCTTTGGCACAAAAAGAAAATCGAAACTTATTTCCTGTAATATCAGTTAATAAGACGTTTCTAAAGGTTACAAATATTTGCAAATATCTACTAAGTAATACAAATTCTATCAACCGATTTCATAGGCGTATTATCTAAATCTGGATATTGGTTCAAAAACTTCACAATACATTTTTCTGTGAGGATAACAAATAACAAAGATCCAAATATACGGTGTGATATCATAACTCAAAGGTTTCTTAAATATTGAATCATTCAGTTCGGTAGCTAATACGAGCCGAGCCGATCTCTTGTAAGCGATCAATTGATTGTTATACACCGTGTTATCTACGGACAATTGGAACGACCCAATTTTGTAGCAAACATTGACCGAGCTACTGAACTAGATAATGGGAAAAAAAACCTCAAAGCTAGCATTGTTGTTGAGGTATCATTGATAGTTCCCGGTAGAGAGGGGCTGCGCGGGCGCGCTTCCACTCGAGTGGGCAGACACAAGTGTGAGATGTTCCCAGACTGCGGGTGGTCGCTTGTCCGCCTGTCCGGCTGGTCGAGCCATTGTAGCACCTCGCCGTCACAACACTGGACCAACCTTCTTTCCAATCGATGCATACGAATTTATTTGTTATCTCTCGTCTTCTTTACAAAACTGACGTTCATTGATGTAGTACGTGAATGTAAATATAATGGAACTCTTTGCAGAAAACTATCATGCGTGCAGGCGTAGCGAAACATATTCTGAACACTTTAATAAGTAAATAATAGGGATATAAAATATTATTTACTGCGCCGAAATACTAATCTATACAGTATACTTTATATTTTAGAGGAAGAAAAGAAGTTTGTACATTTGTTTGTTTTGTTGAACGCGCTAATCTCGGAAACTCCTGGTTCGAATTGGAAAAATGGTTACTGTTGGATAGCCCATTTAACGGAGAACGCTACCTATAGGTCATATAAAATCACGCTACGACCAAAAGGAGCGGAGCAACAATGAAGAATGTTGCATAAACGGGGTAAAAATGACGCTAACGAAGTTGCGCGGGTCAGCTAATTTCTACTTAAAATATTTTTCAAAGAATATGTTTTCATTATGTCAGTTAAGAAAGTCAAGTGTAGACACTTGACTTAGTCTAAAAAGTGCCGAACGTTTTATGCTAGAAAAGATGTTAATTAACACTTTTCATTGATATTAAAATCATGAAAGCACTTAAGAAAAAAATTTAAAATTATATTCCACAACCTTTTTCCATAAGATAAGTCAAGTTTGTGATCCGTCATCGGGTCCATACAAAATCTACATTTTAAAAGTGGCACCCTGAGCTTATTCAGTAGGAACCTTTAAAATTAATTCGTTAACGATGGCACCATTGTCGGAGTTAATTGCATTACAAGAGTCGGTCGGCGGCCGACAAAGGTCCCATTAACTTTCGATGAAAGAGTGACGGGGTTTTCGCGTTCGGCGTCCGCCCGCGCCCCTCCACTCATTGGGCGCCACTCAAGCGGCAAATATGGCCGCTGCCACCGCCAGACTCTGGGGCTCCGCTCTCGCCGGCTCCTTACACCCGCTCGCACGCCTCGCACCCGACTCCTTTGTCATTCCTCACCCACAATAAGATTAGCCCGATGTTCTTTTGTGTCCTACTGATTGTGTTTGGTTTAACTCGTTTGCTGTTTTCATTGCAGCCGATGAGTTAATTTTCTGCAATAAAAGCTCCCCCCCTGTTTCCTGCGTATCGTTAAGTGCGTGACGTACTTAACCGTTTGTGAGATAAACAAACATTGGAACCGACTGAATTGGACATTTATTTCAGAAGTCCCCACCGAGATTGGGGCGGCATTCAAAGTAATCAATTACTAAGCGTCATGTGATAGCTATTGGTCCACAGTTGATCCGGTTCACCAGTTAAACTGTCCTGCCCTGATACATTCAGACGGAGGGCTAATTAGGAGATAGCGTAAAATAAATGAATTCCTTAAAAACTGCAAAGAAATTGTTCGAAACTCTTTGAATCGTCTCTCAAATAAACTACTACTAGCTCTGTGCAACACTATAAATCTATTAATTACTACTTAGTAACTTTTGCTCACTATTATAAACTTTTCTGACTTAAAATTCAAATCAGAAAAATTCAACAGCTAGATTATTAGGATCGAAGGCTTTCATTAACGCATAAATCGAAGCCTTCATTCACCAGAGAGCTATTGTTACGGGTACCTACACTACCTACCTAGATTAAAATAGATTAGCTTCATTAAGTGCCGTCGAAACTCTCGGAAGCTTATAGGCATAGCTTACATTGAAAGTTTGATATTCGCCATTGTTTTAATTCCATTGAGAGCGTGGAGAATTCCCAAATTCTATTGTACGTTACGCCGTGTACGGCTGCAGCGGACTGGCGTCATGTATGCATAATTTCAATGCGGTAATGTTCATTCTGCTGAAGACAAACACAGTATTGAAGACCTAAACTATGAGGATATAACGTTATCCTAACTAGATGAAACATTTAAAATGTTTTTAATGGGAAATGTTTAATTGTTCTTCTAAAAAGTTATTGAGCTACTAATGACCTAATTTTTTCTCCTTATCTCCTTATTATTAACTTTCTTGCCTATTCTCAAAGTTGGTCACAGTAACTATGGAACCCGACTAAATGGGTTGTCACTATCAAGAAGGTTGCTGGAGGCAGTTTGTACCCCCTTTACACACTGTAGAAAACCGCATGGCTTGGAGACGTATCATATAATATGATCGCGATCCTCAGCAGTGAGGGAACGACAAAGAAGAAGAACCTGTGACTATGCGCAAGCCGACATGGTCGAAGTAACCTAGCTAGGGCCCCGACAAAATGGGTTAGGTTAGAACTGTGAAAAAAGGCGCGAGAGCCGAGTGAGCAGAGCGCGGAGTGAGTGGTGCTGCGGCAGAGACCAGCGAACGCTACATCTGAGTTGGCCGTAGGTACTTGGCGGTCATCAAAATGAAAGTTATCTGGGGTTCAATTAAATTAATACTTGACAATGTTTATTGCTCGTTTATGTAAGTGAGCAGGTTAACAAGAAACGTTTCCAGCAGCTACTCAAATTAACCATGTTTTCACATGAGATAAAATAAATTGCTTTTTAGGTTTCCGTACCCAAAGGGTCAAACGGGACCCTATTTCTAAGACTTCGTTGACCGTCCGTCTGGCACCAGGCTGTATCTTATGAACTGTGATAGTTAGCCACTTGAAATTTTTACAGATTATGTATTTCTGTAGCCGCTTTAACAAAAAATACTAAAAGCAGAATAAAATAAATATTTAAGGGGGCTCCCATACAAAAAAGTGTTTTTTTTATACGTATGGTACGGAATCCTTTGTGCGCAAGTCGAGTCGCAATTAACCGGTTTTTTTTTTAAAAAAACAAGCTTTATTCAAGTGAAATAAAAAAAATTATGTTTATATAGGTATGAAAATTTAACGCGTATACTAAGTTTCGTGTCCGTTATTAACAGTTACCGTTCTCTCGTGGAGGAGACAAACCTGGCTGCTGACTAAGTCATGTCTGTCATAAAACTGTATTTTCTCCAGAACCAAAGGCGTGTGGAAAATTTCAGCTCAATCGGTTGGGAGGAACTGGTATGAGATTCAGTTGCAAGATTTGACGAACACATACCTACTATAAAAAAAGGGTTTTGGAGATCAGATAGACAGATGTTACTTGTGGAATAGGTACTGCTATTAAACATCGCAAAACTAGGCTGAAAAGCAGTATTCCGCATAATGCTGATGATGTTCACGAAAGCAGAAAAGGAAGGTGAATTATGTGCTGCTTTAAGTCTTTATTGGAAAACTACCCATGGAAAATAGTCGTATGAAGTAAGTTTAGTGGCATTACCGATGGACACGTATTTTTTTTATTTACTGTTTAGATAACTTTACTCCTCCGTGGATATGGAGGACGAAACTAACCCATACGAAAGAGTGATACTTGTGAAAAGTCACTGATTCAACTTTTTCCGATGCTTGGGTTGAAGTTTGTTTTTGTAGGTGTTATAAAATCACAGGCATCATATAATTATAGCAATCCGGACAGACGTTACATATGGTTGCATAATAAGCACGATTTTGAAGTCACGGCAAGATAACTCGCGCTTTACAATATTAAATGTATAGTCCGCTTTAATTAAAATAAATAAACAAGTGTCTACGTTTAAGCAGTGGTTCATTAGGACGCCGGTCGGATGTGTCGTGTGGGAAGACAAACAGATGAGACGGCAGGGCGGGGCGCAGTGCCCGCGGCGATGGGCACCACGCCTCGACGCCTGCCCACCCCCGCACCCCAAACACTAGCTACTTATCGGGACAGTAGCCTAGACATAACTATAACTTGCTATATTCAACTACCATATCCCCTACACTACAATATTTTGAGAATTTTCCTCTGAAAATTGCAGAAAAAGAGTACATAATGTTCTGATCATTATTAATCACTGTGTTGAAGTCCCACTACCGTAGATATATTCTAATAATACAGTAGTCATAGACCTAAAATCGTAGTACCTTTAGTATTAACTAAAGGTACTACGATTTTAGGTCTATGACTAGTGTGGCTAGTCAATCTAATAAATATCTTTGTGTATTTTTTTCAAAGAATGTCCACCCTTTCCAGTTTTCCTGAAAAATTGCTAAAAAGCCAATCAAGCCTAAAGAATTGCCAAAACAATGTGGGTGTCTGATTTGGACAATCAGTACCGAAGCCTTACAAATGAAGTGCTTCATACTATAGATAAATACCTGACATTGACAGTTTGATTTTAGGATAGAGGCCTAAATATTCGTACAATTTCAAATTCGTGTATGGCTATGCGACATAACGTCAAAAGTTTCAACGTTATGGCGCGCGTTTTGACTTAAGTAAAACGCTATTTGTATACCGACGGGCGCTGTCAGTTGTGACTGGTCATCTCTTAGCTGCCACGGTTTATTTTAATTATTTTATTTTAAAACTTTATTTTCGAATTATTGATTTCGTCTTTTACTCTGGACGCTCTTAACTTGCACGTATTTCTACATCGTTCTCACATACTAGTAATTATCAACACGAATGATGTAACCAAGATTTTGTAACATATTTTGATTTAAAAGAGTGTCCATGGAGTTTCTTGCCCATTCTTCTCCATAGAGATCTACGCTTTGGAATTGGAATGGGCAACTACAGTACTTTCACAAGTTATTATGTCTTGTGACTGGGACTGTAGCTTCGCGTTCTTTTTTTTTGTGCTTTGACTTTCAAAAGTGCCTTTAATGGTCCAATTGAAATAAATGCTTTGAGTTTGAGTTTTTGAGTTTGACGCGTACCCCTAAGAAATGTGACACTTTTTGAATTTGTTGTGTAATGTAATGTAAGTAATCAATGGCTAATAAAAGGGAGGTACAAAGCGCGGTTTAACCAATAAAAAAACCGAGTATAATTAATTTCTACCCATGAATAATTGTTATAACGTCCAAAGTTTATTTTACCAATAATACATTATAAACTATGTATTGCTATGTATGGAATTTGTTAAGAGGCTTTACCAAGTTAATACGAACAAAATAAATATCTAACATGTCGAAATAACAGTGATGAAACGATTACTTTTGTGAATTATAAATAATACGATCGTGGGTAACGTTTTGCTTTCGTAGAACATTAATTTTATTACAATGTTTTCCTGGACCCACGTTACGTAGCCATACTTACTGAAAATGTATACCTACAATATATTTGAAGTGTTGTCTAGTAACAAAGGTACAGTCGATAGGCATCAACCTTAAGCTTTAACTCTTATGACTGCTGGTCATTGACTACCAGTACTGAAAAATCTTCTTCCATCTACTCTTAACACGTTAAATCACTGCTACATGGAATCAATTTCATCACGGACACGGTTCATTCCCTGAACCCTCGGCTACAAATACAATTCTTCGTTTGAGCTCATCTCGCAATCTGTTAGTAGTCTTCCTATTACAAAGCGCACTTCAACGTCTTCACCCAATAAAACGTTTAATCGGTATCAGTTAAGTGACAAGTTAATAATGTAACTTGACTTACTGTATCTGTCTTTGTGGCTATAGTTTTACGAGTAAGTGGGTAACTTTCCCGAAATTCGCCAATTCCGATTGTTTTTGGTTGCAAACGCGATTCTTTCTAAATTCTCTTGTCGATATAGAATATTCATCGTCCGAAAAAAGATTTGCGAATCAGTAATTAAATGATTTTCCCGAAAACGGATTTTTAAGAAAAACAACCCGTTATAAGTCTAAGCTCAAAAACCGGTTCAACGTACTTACAACATTTTTACCTGCCCGATAATAACATTGTGTTATCTTTAGACTTATTCACGTCTATAATTTTCCGTATTATTCCGATTTTTATTTCAGACATCCAGATTGGTGAATAAGGAACAGAAAAAGATATCGTCGGCACAGTAAACGTTGTTTAGTAGGTAATATAAATATGTACGTAATGTATGTTTAAGGTTTGCAACGGCAAACCATCGTGTGAACCGCACGGATGGGGCCCAGGCGCGCGGCGCGGCCGCAGCGGCGCGGTGCGAGGCGGGCGCGGCGCGGCGGCGAACCGAACCCGAACTTATTGTAATAATGTTGTTAGAACAAACACCGCGCTCCCTCCGCCTTGTTTGAGATTACAATTACGGTTTTAGCGAACTGATTTATTAATGGACCGCCTGATCCGCCCTTGATACTTTAATGTCGATTTAATTTGCATATCTAGGTAAGTGGATGCTTGTGTTTAAGATCTAGGTGGTTTTTGAAGAAACTTTAGTTAGACAGCTTTAACTACTTATAAGTATTACTACTGCCCTTAGGGAGCCTAACTCCCTACTATTGTTGTCTGGCTATTTGTGCCTTTTTCTCGGATCTACTTACTCCAGTTGCACGTACCCAATATCCTAACAAACACAAAATCAGAATGATGTCTAACGTCCTGTTTCATGTATAATGTATGTAGCTAATGTAGCGTAATACCTATCTACTTTTATAGAAAACCTAAGCCGGCTAAATGGTCACTGCGCCCCTAGACTCTACCGGCTCTACCCAATTAATTAAAAAGATTCAGTAAGTTTACCTAACCGTGAAATGTCACATATCAAACAATTGTACAGTAACATCAAACAAAGTAATGAAAGTCGTTGTTTTTTTTAAAGCCGAGAGTCGTTATACCCTCGCACCTGTCGTATTCCATTTCCCCATTAGCAACGAAATGCATTAGTCAATATTAAAGACGCCATCCGCGACTATAATTCCACAAAGGGCACTTCAAATCACACCCATCTCTTTTCGGTTGATGTCAAAACATTACTCCTCTCTACAGCCGGAGGCTGAAAAAGTATCCCCTCGTGTCTGTCACTTCGTATCAATTACCGCACGCAAACACCCATGCAGCGCTCGGTGACGAAACGACGTATCTGGGCTCCAAACGCCACTCGAACCGAAATTCAATTGTCAAAAGATTGCTTTGATAGTACCACAATACCTTCGCAAAGCGAAAAAGTATTTCATTCCCGCGATAGCCTTACAAAATAACACTTAAAGCTACATAAGTAAATGTCAAATTCGTTGAGCCGCACTAGCCCGTAGGGAGTCCCCGAGGGTCGTTCTGCAAACAACGCTCCCCTAAACGTTATACTTTGAAAACAATAATTTGTATTGCGTATCGAACGCGTCTATAAATAATAGAGTGATACTTCACTCGCTGATGTGACCGCGCTTGTTTCAACGAGCTCAAAATTTAATAATTATTTAATTGATAACAGTTTTAGGGGCAGTTGTATGCGTTAAATCGTTTATTATAATTGTGTTAAGGTATTGTATTATGGTACTGGGTATTACATTTTCTGAGTTTCTTTTAGGCTACATGAATTTTATTAACAGACCCGACCAATTGAAATCAAATAGGAGGCGATTTAAACAAGTCTTTATGTATCGAAAGTCAAGTCATTTTAACGCCAGGTGGTTTGGTATTTATTATGATAAAATAATTGTACCTATATCCATAATTTTGATAATCCGGAACTGACCAACATATCAAAATGTATGATCTCATGTATGATCCTACCTGTACCACAACGCTTCGCAGCTCAAAATTGTACGTTTTTAAGGTTTCACTCTGAAAGTGTGTCACTTGGACGCCTATTTTTGACCCAAGGATGTCTATCTGTCTATCACAAGGTAAGTTCTCAGTAACCGCTTTGTTGCAGAAATAACACTGTTGTTTTGCATGGTTTAGCATTTGTATTTATGATGGTACAATTTTAGTCTGCTAGTGTTTAGTTGCAATCTGTTGCAGAAGATTCACTAATAATGATTTGTGCGTCAGGCGCGAATGTTATTGAAAAGAAAAATTCCTACTTGAAAAATCCATACTAATATAACAAATGTGAATGCCACTCTTTCTGTCGGTCGGCCATAATAATGGATGAGCTGATTTGGACCGGTAGACAGGCAGGCAGACCTGCGTTATGACCAGAGGTCAACAGGAACGCGCGGAGGGGCGGGGTTGGGGGGGAATCAGGTAGAGTTATTTTTGTACTTGCATCGAAATGTTGATATTAATATGGATCTTCCCTTGCGTGTGCGCATTGGAATTTTGCAACTTTGGACATCCGATGTCGGATGGTTTAAATTGGGTAAAAGTAAATACCTTTTTTTTATTTAATAAATCACGTTAGTTTTCTGCTCTTTAAAATTAATCTCTGTAAGTACTTAAATAACTCTACCTAATTCCGACCTCTGCCTGACATACGACATTTTTATCCATGTAGTACGTTCGCGTGAGATTTCCTCCACAAGGGCGAAGCCTCGGGAAAAGTTTAGTATAAATAGTCATATATTTCTAGATTATATGAAGGAGGTTTACATATTTATTTACATTTATTTACATACATACTGTACAAAGCCAACCTATAAAAATAATTGCCAACAAACATGAACAAATATGCAGCCGTCGTTATTTGAACTGTGTATACCTATGATATACAAAAAAGAATTGAAAGATTGTGTTATCACCGTTTCGTTTGACAATGATAGAAGAGCAACAAGCGTAAAATGAAACAGGACGAGCTCTTTGATCACTTGATGCCGGATCGCTGCTCAGCTCATAAAGGCGTTATTGCTTTCAGGCGACACGGAAGCGCAGGACAAAATGGCGCCGCTTTATTACTTAGTAACACATTGCTAGCGTATCTGTTTTATTGTAGCTACCTATTAGGAGATAAGTCCTGCCGGGGGGAGGCTGCAGATCACAAGAAAGCGCGGCCGGGCGCTGGGGGCTGGGCGGAGCGTCACGCCCACTTTTTCTTGTTCATCGCTGTGTGTTGGATGTTCCTCCGTTTATGTCATCTGCGTCGTCTGCTCGCACACAGAGCAAGAGCATAACTCTTCTACACCAATATCATTAAGGATGCCGTATCTTCAACTTCGATACAAATTATGTGTTTCTGTCTACATAGAAGGAACAAGTTGTAGAAAGTGCATATTGGGATACAGTATATTGCTTCAGGAAAACGCAAAGAACACATTTTTCGGTTTGTGAAAACATATTTGCATAAATAAAGTCTACCTACCCACTCCGCCTTTGTGAGTGAATTCGTAGTACCGATAATATTTACCCCGATTATTTTGGAAAATAGAAACAATTGATTGATTTTGAAACTTATTTCGAGAGAAAACAAGAACTTTACAGGACGAGATTGTTTTATTAATCGAAACAATCTGATGAATAAAAAAAAACAAAGATTACGTTTTTAAACTAAACGACTAGAATTTATCAGCATATACCTAAGAACTAATTAGGTACTCATAAAAACTGTGATGATGAAAACAGATTGCCACTATCTGCGTTCACAGTAGGTAATGCATTTGTGCAGTGAGGCATGGCGTGAATACGCTCTGCTGAATTACAATCCGCATTGCCAATGTTACTACATTTACAATACTGCAATTGTTTCTTACTGAAACATGAAATGCGACTGGTGACAAAACTAAAGCAAAATTAGATTGGCGTCTTATGCCCGCTGAAACGTGCGTCGTCGCCACAGTACACTCAGAATAAATAACGAACCGTATCGTATCGTACTTCGATATAATTGATTGAATTTCTTCTACTTGATTTTGCGGCGACACAATCATAAAACACTAACATAAAACCCTTTCAGATTATATACGCCTATGTCTGTCACTAAGTAGATAGGTAGATATATTATTTTCACATTCATACGCAACATTAACATAAATATTATTATTATAATCGAAAGAGCACACGGGTGTGGGGCGCATTATTATGGTTTAATTATGAATATCGTTAGAAAACATAAATCGTGAGGTTATACTCGTAAGTGAATATAAGCCATTCAGTTAATCAGACAGTAGTGGCGTTAGATCAACAGCGTGGGCGCGCGCCCGCGGCTCTCCGCCGAGCTCCGAGCACTCTGCGGAGACAACTAGATTACACCTCACTTAATAATTAATTTGTGTAAAGAGTTGAACGTCTAACATACAATGGAAGATTGCGAACCACCCTTCGTTGTCTTTTCGTTTACTCAGCCGCCGTTCTTCGTACAATATTGACACAGTGAGTTTTTATTCAACAAACTTACCGGGAAGATGTCTCAAGTCAGCTTGCATTTAAATCATTTCTTATTACTATCTTACTTGTTTAGTATTCGTTTCCTAAACTACGCTCTAGGGTCGGCAGTACTGCATGCAGCTTTTAATAAAACAAATAATTTTTAAGGTAATTTTAAGGTTCTCGAAGAATTCAGTAATTCACACCATTTTTTTTAAGCTAGCAGTTGTTTGCTCTAATTTGAACAGTCACCAGAGTTAAAATACATTCGTACTGATAACGGGTTACATTTCATAATCGACAGTAATTTGTCATAGTAAACTGGAATAAAACTCAGACTTTCAACCTATTTATTACAGGAAATTTGGTAGGGCGTAGCCAACCGCTGTAGTACGGCGTAGCACTGCGTAGCGCGGCGTAGGCGTTTAATCAAATCTTTAAAAATATAAGATTCGGCCATATTGTTACAGAGGATGTTTATTTCTGATGCGATAAGACATATCGGATTACAAAATTCCTATGCAAGTTATTATGATTAAGTAACCTGGTATGGAGCGGAATACCCTAACATAATTATAATTATCCATCAATTATTTATGTTTTATTCATTGAGTTATTTATTTAATTGGATTGTTTCACGTCGATGGGTAGATTAAATAAATTTTAAATCTTCCATATTTATTTTCTACACTTATTAATCAAAAAAAAAAACTTTACTAAACCATACCGTGCTCACTGCATTAGTTAATACTACAAGCAAAAATTGTATCCAATTCAGAAACAAAGCAATAGCTACGAGCGCTCGATTTTGAGCAAGTGTTGTGATGCCTAAACAAAAGCGTTTTAATAATGCAATTTCCAATTGCCGCTGCGCAAATAACAGGGGCAACAACGAGACCGAATGTATTGCCAACAACTCACACTTTTGTTGTATCTACAATGTACCTTCTCCACACAACCAACCACTGCCAAATTATAAAACGAAGCGAATGTTTTAATGTTTCGTGCTTACATGGCATTAAACGAAAGTTTAGTAAATGTCATCATTTATATTATACTCTATTTATTCCTTGGGTTTGCTACCAAGTAAGTAGGTACAATTACTATACAAAATCTCTAATAATTCATACTTTTTTTAAATCGATAAGAACCTTCACAAAAAATATATAATATAGATGGAGCAAAGCCGACGCATGGAAACCGTCGACCTAAAACCAAAAATATATCAGAAAGAATCAAAAATAGGACACACCTTTACCTAATTATGCTAGTAATTATATATTTAAGTAGTTTGCCGGAACCTATCTGGAAGTGGTTTAACGGACATAGACTATTTTAACGATTTGAGAAAATATGCAGCCTGAGAATAAATAAGCTCGCTGTAAATGCGATACATTGCGGTAACTATAAAAGAATATAATTCATTAGGTTCTTAAAGCCAAAAGCTTACGAGGCAGACCTAAGAGAAATTAAATAGAACCAACTTAAGAAGAGCAGAAGGGTCACACTTTATAGAAAAGAACTGGAAATTTGATTAAAAAACATAGTAATTTCTTACGAATGGAATTGATAAAGTCATAAAAATATTAATTGTATAATATATTCGAAAAATTGGGAAGCGATCATAATCAGCCTAATCTAATCTAATCCCGAGATAAATACCTAGATTTTCATTACAATGTTGAAAAACCAACATGTCGCAACTTATTTCACTCACCATTGTGCTAATACAATAGCTACACCTGTACATCGAAGGCTTCGTGGAAAACGTTCGAACACGAAAAACAATTTATCCTTCAATAAATTAAACCTGGCCAATGAAAAATGAAAACAACAGCTTCGCATAAAGAATAACTTTGATTGATTACTCAAGTTGTAAGTTACGCAAATCGGAAAAACTCTGTTATCCGGGAAAAAGCCGTAAAAGTGACCCTCATTAGCCGTATTGTTGTGCTTTTATCGTTCCCTCGCTTCGGCCGGGGCAGCATAAATAAATCAAATTTAATTAACTCAGATTAATTTTCGCGGCGCCCGTCTCACCGCGTCGTCCCTTTTTATTTGCCCCGAGGCAAAATTCTACTCGGTTGAAAACTCTACCCGCCTGCGGTGATTTACTATGGATTCCTTAATAAAAAGTTTACACTAAAGCAAATTTCACATGTAGACCGTTGCTCTCAGCCAGACAAGCCATAGAAGTCATTTAAATTACTTATTTATATTACGTACTGATCTTTTAACTTGTTTACATATCGGGCTTCATTTTACCAATTAAGCGAGGCGAAAAATTAATGAGCTTCAAGAAGTCGTTAATAATGTATATTACATACCTACTGAAACATTATAACTCATAATTGGTGTAAGCTATGAGAAAATACGAGTATTTCTAAATAACGCCGGCGGTTCTTTTAAATTTTAAAATTATGTCAGATTTCCACACAAGAAGTGTGGAAATCTGACTTAATTTTAAAATTTAGTAGTTAAAATCAATGTGAATTAACACAGAAATACGATGAGGTTTGTTTCCATTAAATTTGACAGGAATGTAGTAGGTATAAATCTTAAAAATCAAATATAATAATATGTATATTCTGGCAGTAGTATAACTTATAATGAGTTATATTATCCGTGTCATACCCACATACGCACATAAAGTCGAGTCAACACTTATGTGGAATTTCATTAAACCTTCGAAAGTTAAGAACTACAGAATGTCATTTGGATTTGCGCAGTCCGTGGCCGGATAAGATGAGTGTTCGTGTAAACAGAGCCGTCCGGCTGGGTGGCACGCTGTCAAGTGGTCGGCACACATCGCCGCAACACCGGTAGCCGGTGGCCGGCAGCCCACAAACATATCCCGACTTACTTTTAACATCACAAATTCTATTGAGAGCACTCTGTGTTCTAGTATCTATACAGCAGCTCGGCTAATCTTGCGATATAGTGGTGAAGCCACAAACGGAACTCCACAAGTTAAATTAGCGGGCAATATTGGCATAGTTGTTTTGGAGTGAAATAATGAGTAATCAATATGACCTGCGGTGTAGATGTGAATTCACTGTAAAGAGATATTTAGGTACAATGAGAACTATAATAGAAGTAGACAACGACCAAATTTAATTGCAAAATACAAAATTTTACCAAACAAATTGCGTCATAGAAATCGTAGTCTTGGGTTTAGAGAAAACATGTCCAGTTCTTGACGCGTTTCATATAACGGCCGACCACCCACATGGTGTCGTAGAATATGTCACGTCAGCGTTGTTGACTGTGGGCCCTTCGCTACTACTAAACGTTACGCCCCGTTAATCTCGTCATTCGGAGTCACATACCAGCCCACGAGGGCCCAATTTCGGTTTTTTTTTTCTTCAAAAAAGGATTAAGCAAGAGTCTATTTATATTAATATTGTAAATACATTCTGATATTTACTTTATCTTTGATGACGGCTGACGTAACATCGTAGTCTTAATGGTTTTTAACAGATTTTTGGTTCAGTAACGCGTTTAGTAACACATGAAACACAACAATACAGAATTGGTTGAAGGCTTCGTGAAGGATCTGTTTACACCTTGTATGGCAGAAGTTTTTACTCTGTTCCGATTTATTAGTTGATAGAATTGGATAAGTGTTGGCTTTGTAGCTGACCTAAACGTATTCGAAACAAAATACAGACTGCTTAGGTACAAGCTAAGGTTTGTACGCTATCGTTGGTCATAATAAGTAAATTGAAATAGTCATCTTATTAAAAAGAAGTAGAGATCTACTTACAATTTGAGTGAGGTTTTATTAAAATAAAATCTCACTCAAATTGTAAGTAGATCTCTAGGCTGAAGCCTAGTGACCTTACTGAAATCACACAAAAGGTGCAAGGCCAAGCGTCCTTAATAGTACATTAATATAAGAGCGGTAAGTTGAAAATTACAGCCGAGGCGACATTGCTACTATTGCTAGCCCGAGCCGTAGGCGAGGGCTACAAGAAAGCAGAGGCTGTAATTATCAAAGCGCACGACGTTCTGTAGCATATTTGCGAGGAAATTCATCATTACTTGACGACGTTTTCAAATAAAAACAATAACAAAACAGTAATTTTTACTTGTTCACAAATGAGCGATGCGCGCACATATGCGCTTTTTTTTAAGGCAAAGGCACTAAAACAGCCAGTATAACTTATAAAGTAAATTAATATTTATGTGTTTTGTTACAGATAAATGGTTGTAATTTATGGTCACAATTAATTAAATTAAAGAATTATATGTTTATTTATTAAATTTTATCTCCTAAAGATAATTTTATGCATAAAATGTTGACTACTTTTTTGACATAAAAACTCTTTGCTAAGATTTAAAAAAGTACCGTTCGTTTTAGATGGAGCATCTTGATAAACCGTGCGTTTAACATTACAATAACGCACAAGTACGTAATGAGATACATTACGATATTGAAATTGGTGAAATAAGAGAGACCCTTTACGAGCAAATGTGTTATAAAATACATTATGTTGTATGAAAACTTATTGTATCTTTTAATCCCTTACCGTAGAAAGTATATTTGAGTAAATAGTTAATTTGATACAAGTGGGGAACTTTGTCATTATAGCCGAGGTGTTTATGGAGCCGAGAACTGCAGTAACTGCAAGAACTGCAGTAGTAGTACAAATATTTTATTTCTTCGTAAGTCACGAAAAAATAAAATATCAGAACGAAAAGTATTTTTGTCATTAATTATTATGAAACGATGATATCATTTGCTTTTTCCCCGCGCTTTAACTTCGCAGGTTGAATAAGTACCGCAAAACTACAAAGTTTCCCCACTTGTATCAAATGTACCATTGCGTAATCTCCTAAATGTTTCGATTATTTTCATCAAACACAAAAGACTTGTTTATGAATTGTTTTTTCTAATTCAATGAAAGGAAAGTGTCGAACACGCGTAGGTACAGTCACGTACCAGTAAAAAATATTTCTCTTTATTACTTAACATTTTAACGTGAAGCCTTACACAACAAAGGAAAAAAAAATACGGTTTTCTGTTGGTATTATGAACTAAGTAGATTTCCTATTTAACTTTGTTTGGAGGAAAATAGTGAAACAAAGAAACATTTTCGAGTTTCATCATTAAATATCGCTTATTGTATGATCGCGATAAAACTGGGAACGTGACCGCAACCTGGTAGAAAATCGCTACATGAACTTACATTTTGAACGTTGTTTCGATGCTTTTCTTTCATTGTGATACTTTAAAACGCTACTTTATGAAGGTATGTACCCCAACCATTTCTATGATAGGTAGCCTAACTGGCGAGAGAAATAGAACAAAGTAGTAAGCTCAAGTATTCTGATTTCAGAACTAGCTTTCTAGAACAATCAAGATTCTATCTCGTGTAGTACCAACCTATACTTATATACCTATTATAATTAGTACAAAGTGTAATTGTCGTTATTTTGAAACTTCAACTTCAATCCGTGAAGTTTCGAAGGTACAATCAATTGCTTCTTTTAGGCGCAACTTGGAATAAAGATGACCATTTCCAGATAAAACAATGAGACATACCTCAACCCTCTCTTCTTTCAAGTCAACCCGCAACGCCAGCTGTTCTCTTAGAACAACATCAGGGTAGTGAGTCTTGTCGAAGGTGCTCTCGAGTTGTTCGAGCTGCTCCTCCGTGAAGATGGTGCGGTGGCGGCGCTTGCGCTTGGGCGGCGGGCCCGCCAGTCCGGCCAGCGCGGCTGCCGCGTACCCGCCATACAGCCCCGCGTAGCGGCCCGCACCCGACACCGCGCTGCCCACGCCGCTCACACCTGCGCACGAAAGCGTTCTTGTTAGTTGTAAATCGTCAAGAAATGAAAAGGACTTGATAATATTAGGTATGACTTCTACCGCTGTAGGTCATTAAATGCCTGCTTATGTGACCTCCACAACCCAGTTAGTAGAGGTTAACACGATACCCCATAGTAAAACCGTCGCGGTCTACCGCTGTAGGTAATCTTTGCTAAATATAGGGATTGATTTATCCTGGGACGCAGAAAAAGATGTCTTAGACATTCTATTTTGGGAATTTGGTGCACAAAATTCGAGGTTCTTAACATCAACAATTTTTTTCAGATAGATTCAATAGGAAATTATTCTATTATGTAGTTTATTTCAGGAGTCAGGGTCATGTGTTCAGACACAAAATGAAGTCAAAGCAATAGCTACGGAGATATTTATAATTCTGATTTAACCATGGATTTTGTTAAAATACTTAAATATCTTTACCGTACATAATTTTCACAAAGATATTTAATAACGAGGTTATTGTTATAATTAAAAAGTCGTCTCATTCATTTCCTTTCTTTGCAGCTTAGTTATATGTTCTAGAAAATTGTTACAGTAAATAGGTACTGCATCAAAATGATACCTTTCCGGACCCTGCGTTTTGAAATTTGAATATTTTAAAAAATAAATCAGAATTAAAAGTAGGATGCGTCACCACTTATCAGTGTTAATACGCGTTCGAGGAGGCGGTGCGTGAAGATCTGAGCTTAGAGCCCCATGAGCTCCCCCGGGCCGCACTCCAAAGCGAACCGTTCAAAATATTAGCGCCAAGAATAAAAATTGAATATTTTTATACAGTGCTGGAAACTCGAGAGGCGTTACACTGTATTATTTCTTAAAGGAATATAAAAGCTTTTAAGGCCCGGCGGCACGTTGCTAAGGCGCTATCGGCAGTATTCCACACGCGCCACCGCAGCACCTCCGCCCGCCTAAGCCCTATCGATTTTGAATACAATAAAATCCCATGCTACGCGAAAATGTCAGTTGTGTTTATTGAGATATAGCAGACAGGTCTGCTGAGATTAACACAATATTAGAAGACAAGTTGTCATATATTTTTTAAAAGCCATAAATTATTTTGTATAGATTATTTTTTTTTAAAGCTATAAATTAAGTTGTCATATATTTTTTAAAAGCCAGCTATTTTGCAATAAATTTGATGGACGTGAAATCATTCCAACTGACATGATACTTCAGAACAATTAATGTTTTGACCCCTAATTGTGAATTAATTTGAGAAGCACCCTCGAAGAGGGTTGTCGAAGGGAGCAATTCAAATTAATTGTAATGTCAAAGTTCCTACTTAATAGAATTAACAAACAGAAGTTGAGGGTTTAATGACGTATTCAATGGTTTCCTCGATGAACTCATGAAATGGTGTCTTTATTAGGATGAGGACGAGGAAAACGTAAACGGAGTGAATATTGGATTATAAGGTACCTAAATAAAGTCATGAAAGAAGCTAAATAAAGTGCTAATTAATAATATGAAAGAGACAATTGTAATGACAAATTGGAAGAAGTCGTTAGATTCACACAGGTAGCTTTCATTCTCAGCAGAATCTTGAAAATGTAACTGAGGAATTTAGAGCACAACGCACACCGCCGGTTCTTGAATCGCCATATTGTGAGATCGAAACCTGTTCATAAAATAAGTACGTTAGTTTATCGTTTGATAACCCTATGAATTTACTAATTGTCTACATATCGGCCATTAACACTTTCGATAAGATTTAGAAAGAATTATTTAGAGTACACATTTAGTCTAAACATCCAAAATTACTTGCGAACTCAATAAAAGAAAATAAAAGTTTGTATTTGTTACGGCAACGATTCACCGAACCCTGCGGATATTTTGAAATTTTAAAATGTTCGCTTGGATAAGAGGAAAAAAGATTTTAATTGAGATAAGCCGTCTTCGCCCTCGATGCGGTTTGGCGGTTGGCGTGTATTCGAGGGATCGCCCGGGGCTCGTGCCGCCGATGTCTTGCACTTAGCCGCTAAAGTACCAGGCCCCTCAGAAAGTATTGCGAAAAAAAGTTTTTATATATGGGAGACTGGCCAGTTATTATGTTTTTCGAAAATATGATTATTTATAAGTAAAAATAAGTAAGTTCCAATTTCAAAATTTCCCTCCACATTTTTTGCGAGTTAATTCAAAGTATTGTGTCTCACTGAAATATGGATCTGCGCCGGGAACATTTTAGAGCTATGATTTTATACGATTTCAAGTGTCGCCTGAAACCGGATGAATCGTACGATAGACTTCAAATGGCATTCATGGATGAAGGCCCTTCCAAGGCAACCGTGTATCGTTGGTATAACGAATTCAAGCGCGGTCGACCAACTTTGGGGGATGACGAAAGAAGCGGTCGCCCTTTGACGGCTGTTACCGAAGAAAACGTGCTAGCAGTGAAAAATTTAATCCAAGACAATAGGCGAATTACATATCAGGAGATTCAACACATATTGAAGATTGGATCGGGAAGCGTTCACGAGATTCTACACAGCCATCTTCGCGTGAGGAGGATAGTATCACGCTGGGTGCCGCACAACCTCACCGATGCTCAGAAGCAGGCCCGGGTGGAATGGTGCCGTGATATGCTTAACAAATTTGAAGCAGGCTCGTCTCGGCGTGTTTACGACATCGTTACAGGTGATGAGTCCTGGATTTATCAATACGACCCAGAAACCAAGCGCCAGTCGACTGTTTGGGTGTTTCAAAATGAGCCAACGCCTACCAAAGTGAAGCGATCTAGAAGCGGGGGTAAGATTTTGATCGCTAGCTTTTTTAATTTGACTGGCCACTTGGTATCAATTCCCTTACGGGATCAAAGAAGCATTAATGCCGAATGGTATACTTCCAAATGTTTGCCAGAAGTTTTCTCTGTTATAAGCAACAAGCGACCAAACACAGGGATCCGCGGGCTACTGCTCCACCACGACAATGCACCTGCGCACACCGCACTCAAAACGAGGGACTTCCTGGACAGCACGCCAGTCAAACTCCTGGGTCACCCTCCTTACAGCCCTGATCTAGCACCGTGTGACTTCTTTTTATTCCCAAAAATAAAAAATCAGCTCAAAGGGATACAATTTTCGTCGCCGGAAGATGCGCTGGCTGGGTTCGAGCAGGCTGTAAACGAGGTGTCTGCGGCGGACTGGAAAAAGTGTTTTGAAAACTGGTTTAGGCGCATGAATCTTTGTATAGAGGCTGGTGGAAAGTACTTTGAAAAGATTTAATAAAAATATATGTACGTATAGAACAATTTTTTTTAGTTTCGCAAAACTTTCTGAGTGTCCCACGTACATAGAGGGGTAAAGTTTCATAAGTTCATGACTGATACTGATAAAAACCGACAGAAACCGATAAAAATTAAAGAAACCTTAAAAAAACCCTTAAAAAACCATTGCTGCTGAAATGGTACGGTCTTATATAACTTTAATTCAAAGGATTAGGTACGAGCTTAGCGTTTATAAAACACCTACTTAACATACATAGAGACAAAAGATAGCAAAATTCTCTTTGAAAGTGCTCAAATTCATTTTTAAGGTACTTTTTCATTAAATTAATATTTACAACAAAAGGACTTTAAATAGAGGAATTTACATAAAACAAGATGTTGACCGCAACTTAGTAAGCGCGAAAAAAGCAAAAAATAGAAAAAAAAGTTAAGCCTATGTCCTTGTCCTTCCCCAGAATATAGAAAATCTATCACCTCGCCAACTTTCATTACGACCCGATCAGCCGTTTAGTCGCTAAAAGGTAACAAACAAACAGACGGAGTTGCTTTCGCATTTATAATATTATTAGCATGGACGTATGGATCAACTAACTAAATATGAAAATATTAAGTGTCAAAGTACTCCTCTACATCGCTGTCATCCGGAAACGTGCACAGAAGACTGACACCATTGCCACGTTGAATAGCAATGCTGATTTTTTGGACAGAGAAAGAGCCAGCCCTCTCGTCACGCGAGAGAAGAACTGCTGTCTACCCCACCTGGGGTCTTCTGTCAGCTTACTCTAATGAGTTGCAAGATAGATACACTCCTTTACGGTTTTGTCGCTCTTGAAGTTTCTAGAGCGACAATTCGATCTGGATTTGTCTCGGCCACGTATCAATTAATTTTTTTTTATTAATTTGGTTTTTTATTAATTTTATATGTGAAAGTAGTCAGTCAAGCTTTAAACAAAATAATCGAAGTTCCATACAAAATCGGTCTAATTTAGAAATATTTTGTATTTCCTTCTTGGGTATTCATTTTTAGAGCATTGGTAATAAAATTCAAAAAAAGATAGGTATGCCACATGTCGTTAGGACGACCGAAAAGATCGTTGCCACGTCTCAAGTACGCTCCAACCTGCGCTAGAAGCATGAAGCCATAATGGTTTGAAATGCATCCTTGTCTCCAGTCTCTTTCTGATCCTGTTAAATAAAATACTGTTACGAGGTGGGATTTGGATAAATTAACAGACTACCAATTAAACACCAAAAATCTTTATTTAACACTAAACAACACATACAACTCAATCACAAATACACAACTGATCACTAATCACTTAAATATCGCACTAGTAGTTCACTTCGATCGCTTCGTTCCATAGCCAAAATCAGATTAACTCCCTTCCGTTATTTTTTTTTTTAATGGCATTTTGCAGTTCAGCCTCTGAGGCTGGCTACTGCTTAACCGGCCAAACCTGTGGATGCCTAGAATTTAAGGCCTCCAGCCAGGCAAAAGGCTTATAAACTAAGCGACAGCGCTAAGGGCACCCCCTGTGGGGTACGAGCCTCAACTCCCTTCCGCTAACCCGTCGCCTATTATATGGCCGGCCCATGTTCGAGAAACTTCCACCGGAAATCCCCGGAAGTTGTAAGGAACTACCTAGGTAGTTCCTTAGGGGAAACCCATCCTTCGAGAAAGTTCTACAACCTTCTTGAACCTTCCAAATAGCTCCATATTGATGGAACCAATCCTTCTAGAAAGTTCTAGAAAGGTCCAGAACTTTCTCGAACTTTCTAGACATTTCCATTGTGGAACATTCTAGAATTATTCTCGAATCTTTTAGACATACTGGATCATTCTAGACTCTAACGGAATCCTAGATTGTTCTCGTAAAGCAGGCGACGTAACAAGACTCTTCCTACAATTGCTATAATTTAGTCTAACATTTTCGACTTATTATGCGTCATAGTCCAAATAATTTAATTCAATTAAACATAGTTCCAAATAATTATAATCGCTATAGAAAGCATAAATTGTGCACTGTAGCGGAATCGAACCCCTCTATACCGCGTATGCTAACGATGTTCAACGCGCTCGTGGAGACCAATCCTGGAAAGGTCTTGGTTGCTGATGAATGGAAGACGATAATGTTACAATACCTATTTGTGGTTTTGTGAGAAGTCCGAGTATAAGGATTACTTAATTTAGTATTAATGGGTTTTGCTTATCCAATAAGTAGTAGTAAATAGTCCTGTGCTACGACGTAGCACAAGCTACGATTTCTCGTAGCTGCTTTCCTAAGCATGCACCCCTTAAGGGGAAGCTAAAACCACAAGGTGAAGAGCATCAGTGTACTGTAGCAGCCAATAAATTGTACAATATTTTCAGTTTTTAACGTTTCGATTTCCGAACACAGCACAGCACAGCGCTGGAGCAGGTGCTGTGGTCCCTCTAAACCAAGCATTATGCTGATTGGAAATCCCTTTTCAGAATCACGATGGGCAGTGCAGCTGCCGACTATTTTTTTTTTCGTTCTTTGTTAATATATTTTGTTTTCTTGACTATGTGAAAGTGATTTTGTATATCTGTCATCATCTGTCTAGCCTTTTCCCAATCCCAACTATTTTTGGTTCGGCTTTCAATCTAACCGGGTGCGGCTGAATACCTGTATTAACGCCCTTAACGTGTTTTCCGAGGTGCGGCGGAAACTCGATATGTAATGGGTGGTCACCCACCCACGGACCAACCAATGCAAGGTTGACCCGAGCGGCTGTTATTATTTAGCCACGAGCTCCTCCTATTCCTTATCCCATTCCTTCCCATTTTATATGTCTCTGTGGCAGGTCAATAATGTTTTTCTTTCTTTCAATCACTAGGTTTTCTAGAGAGAGAGAGATGTGTAGAGTCTCAGTCTACTATTTAGTACTAAAAAATAAGTAAATTCTGGTAAAGCAGATTTCTTCTACGCAATGATGATGATGTCATCACAATAACAGACAAATCATTATTTTTTGCTATTTCATAATATAGCCTATGAGGAGCTCGTGACTAAATAAGGTCCAGTTGAAAACCAGCGTCGGACACTAGTTGCCGATTTTGCTGAACTGGGCCTATTTGACACAGCCCTGAGACAAACATAAAATATTTTTTTTCTGTGTTTAGGTTTAAGTTTTATTTTATTTTATAATGCTGTGTGCACTTGTGGCATTTGCCAAATAAACGTATTTCATTCTTAATTTTTCCTTCAAATAATAACCGCCGCACGCGTCGATCATCAATGATAAGCCGCGCTTGCCAAGGTCGGTCTATAGATGGCTCATCATCACTACATACCGAGTTTCCGCCTTGCCTCGGAAAGCACGTTACGCTGTTGGTCCCAGCTTTCATTTCTAGTTCTTTGACAGTCGTTACAGGTAGTCAGTGGCCCGAAAGTCTGACAACTAGTCTTACCAAACGATAGAGTATTACCAAGTACTAACTGAGTTGTGGAGATCAGATAGGCAGTCGCTCCATGGAAAATATTGGTATTCAGCGGCATCCGGTAAATTGTGAAAAGGCTAGGCTAACATGATGAGTTCATATTTCTTTCCATTTCCTGGACATACCTACTTAATATTTGTGAGTGATACAAGTACTGGTAAAAGTAGCAACAGCTCTGCTCGATTTACCTTATGAAGGGTCAATTGAGTCAAGCTTTTTGTAATTGCGCAGAAAAAAAGCCGGTCCAAGCCGGTCTACAATATTATTTCTTCACAATACTTGTTCGTTCCTGGTTGGATAACTTGCGTTGGGTTAGTTTTCTGTGCTACGGCTAGTCTGGTCTTTTGTCTATAGAAAACATTTAACTTAACCTTTTTAGTCAAGTTGGCAATGAAACGATGTAATGTAATAAGAAAACTTGTATAAAGTGAGAATAATTGTGTAATAATGTTTAATATAATAAACTGGTTGATCAAAAAATAAGGCCACCTATTAAATCGGCTGTCGTAACTATGTTTGAAGATACTAGAGACTTTTAGAATAGGTACTTTTAATGTAAATTTTTGGTTGATTCTTAATTGAAATAACGTACTTTTAAGATGAACCAATTTGTTCGTGTAATTTGTAAGTTTTTAAATCAAAATATTATTCATGATTAAAATGTAAAAATAGGGGTGGTCAAATTTTTTTGTCCGCCAGTATATATTATTATTTGCACACCTCACATGGTTATAATACAGCACCACCACCACCTTATGAACCTTTTATAACATCCTCTGAACCTGAATATGAAAACGAATTATTTATTTGAAAACCCGGTAAGAACCGGTGTCCGAAAAATAATAAGCTACTTAGCATTTTACCTACCCTTTTACAACTTTAGCGTTATAAAATAAATCTTTTCAAAAAAACATCCCAGCGATACTGATTGGTAAAACCGATACTCTCTTACTGCACCTGACATAACACAATATTCTCCCAACATTTTGCATTAATAGCATAACAAGGGGATGTTAAGCACTGATCAAAAAGTACCTAAGTGCCTAATTGCATCATTTGAAGAGAACACAATTTAGTTAGAAATAAAGATTAAAGGTTTTTGTTTTATTTATTTTTAAGAATAATCGTTTTTTTCTGACACTTTTTGGTCACGATGGTTCTTTCAAGAATCCAAAGCTCATTTTTTATTATTTTGATGGGTCTGCTTCTTGACTCTCGGCTCGGTCAGAGATGACATTAACTGAAAGAACTGTATCAAAGCCTAATTGTTAAAAAAATATAGCAACTGCACAGAACCTCATCGTTTTAAAATCTTAGATTTGATGATGAAAGTTTTACTTTGGGCAAGGTTCAAATCCGGTAGTCCGGAAGAAGACTCACCGGTTTTAGATTGCAGTTGAGAGAACTACGAAATAAAAATAAAGTCTGGCTATTCAATTATAAGGTCTTCCTACAAAATATAAACCCTAAATAAAGGGTGTAAGGTACAGCCCTCCGCAAACTGACATGGCGCATTCAGCTCCTTATTTTGTCTCATATTCCACCGGAAATTTTCTCAGGAAATCTATATGTAGAAAATGTATGTATGCGTATAACTTCCGAACGAGTGCACCAAATTGAATAATTCTTTTTTTTGTGTTCGAGGTTTGTATATAAGAAAACTAGCTGTCCCGCGCAACTTCGTTTGCGTCACATTTTCCCCGTTTTGGCAACAATTTTTATTGCTGCTCCGCTCCTATTGGTCGTAGCGTGATGATATATAGACTAGAGCTTTTCTCGATACATGGACTATCAAACAATGAAAGTGTTTTTCGAATCGGACCAGTAGTTCCTGAGTTTAGCGCGTTCAAGCAAACAAACAAACTCTTCAGCTTTATAATATTAGTATAGATTAAGGTTAGTTATGGTAGGGTAGGGTATGTAGGTAGGTAAGGTAGGTAGGGTAAGATAGGGTAGGTAGGTAGGTAGGTAGGGTAGGTAGTTTTCAAGTTCAGATATTCTTGGTCAAGACATATGAGGACCATGCGGACTAGAGTCTGAGGATGTCTTTAAAGGAAACAACCACTCTTATTTGAGTAGCCCTGTCCAGGCAGTACACACATTTGACAGTAATCGTCAGAACTAAACACTCAAATTTTCGTAGAATGAACTGACCAAGTTAATAAGGAAACTGTCAGTTTTCATAATTACTAAGCCTTCGCCAAATCTGGCAGATTTGGCGAAGGCTTAAGGTACAATTCCAAATGTGACAGCAGACCGCTGCCGATTGCGGCGTTACGGTTGATAAAAACGCAGGCGTTATACAGTGCTGCTGCAATTTTGATTTTGATTTTTTTTTGTATAGATCTAAGACTCCCTTTTATCGGATTCGCAAAAATCATTTGTCAAACCAAAGTTACTAATCTTCTCGGTCAGATAGTGACAGTCACAGGCAAAACTACTGCCAGTTACTGAAGTCTCCGCTCGACCGCAGCAGTAAGCGGCAGGTGCTATCGCCCACTACGGTGATACGGTCTAGTATCTCAACGGAATTGTACCTTAATTGTTTTAGTCTATTTACATTATATATCTGCCTAGCCTTGTTGCCCAAATATATTTACTCAAGTTTAGCCCTATGTCACGAGCCGCCAGTTTTGGGCCAAAGCGCCCAGATTTGTTAAATTGGCACAAATAATAATTGAAACAGGTTTGAAATTATAAACTATGTTAAACTGTGTAATGTTATCTTAAATAATATTATTTTGTGTAGTCATGATTTGACTTATAATATTTTTGGACTTATTTAAAAATAAATAAATATTGAAGTTGGACGCCATTATTAAACATGAAGCGGCTGTCTATCCTGACTTCAACGACCCAGTAACTGGATAATGCGATGTCGTTTGATAACACAGTCTTAGGATGGTCAGAGGGTCTTGGGACCAGAGTATCCACTTAAACAAAAAATGTATATTATGAGACATGGATGTTTGGAGACTTGACTATTTTGCAACTTGGGGGTTTCGAGACTTGGGTCTAATGATATTTGAACTTTTTGCTACCATATGTTATTTTGTAACTTGAACGTTATGAGACTGAAGGTAATCTTGGTCTACTTAGGCTTGGCTTTTTTATTTATTTAGCAGTTTATATGCATGTATTTACATACACACTACATACAGAAAAGAAGAACAAAAGCATAGCTATACTAAATTCGAAACTCTGAATTTTAAGATATTTGCTATATAAAACAAGACAAGAAATATGTTAATAGGTACAGAATGTAATGTAATGTAAGTAGGTACGGAATCAAAATATGTGCTGCTTTTATCAGCCGTTTTAATATAACTCATAGAGAATTATCTTTGGGAAAGTAAGTAGCCTTTGTCATCTTTACCCACCGCGGGAGCCAGCGAGGGCTGGTGGGGTTTATCTATATTTTATAACAGTCTTGTCACCATGATCAGCCTATAACGTTGCCAGTTTTACACCTAGACTAGGTTAGGACACACGGACATATTATACACTAATCCAAATCATGGTGGAATATTCTAAAATTGTTTTGGGTTGTAGTGAATTTTTTTTGGAGTTAAACTGTTTGTGTTCATTAACAGCATTACAGTTAGATGTAGTTTATCAAGTTAAGGCTAAGTTTCATCAAACTTATCAGATTGTTTTTTCACACAGACCTCTCAATAAAGTTGTTTAATGACATTAAAAATTACTTTATACCAAGTTATTATTGAATATGTTAAAAACAGTCGAATATTTTATTGATTAAATTAAGATAAAATAACAATAGTTATTTGTTATACAAGAGTGCAAAGTTGCTTTTTAACCGCGTGTTCAATTTTGATGACCGAGCAAGCGAAGGATTCTAAAATTCAAAATTAGAATCCTGAGCGTTAGCGAGGGAATCAAAAGAGCACGAGGTGAAAAATCTTTGCACTCGAGTGCAAAGATTTTTCACACGTAACTTTTCATTCCACCTCAGCGAGGAAATGACTAAATGCAAAAAAAAAACGTTTACAATCACAAGATAGATACACTTTTATTTCAGTTTAGGTATTAATTACTACATTATGACAGGTAAGTATTACAGAATAATCTTTAAAATTATAACAAAATAATATTACGGTATAATTAACAATGACGTGAAAAAATGCCGCGTAAAGAACCGCGTACAAAGCAAATTGAAAAAAGAACACCAAGAAGGTTCCGAGTCTGAGTTTTTAACAAATTAAAAAAAAGTTGTATGATATATTCGGCACTATAGAGGTAGCAGTAAATAGGTGTACGTTTTTTTTAATTCACAAACTTAGTGCACACGATGTTCTAAATTCAATTTACTTTATCCTCTAGAGAATAAAAACGGCTTTTCCACTCAGATATTGAAGATTAAAAATACTCTTTCCGAGATGGTGGGATGAAAATGAATTTTGTTGTTAAACAGTTTCAAGTTTGTGGAAATCTTAGATGGGGAGCGGAAGACCAAAAAATGATTGATGAATTTTGCAAGAGATGAAAATGGCATAAAAAGGGGTGATTAATGAGATAACGATTAATATAAGAAGAAGAGATAGAAGAAAATATGCTGTGCCAACTTTAATAAACTGGGGCCAGAAGAATGATGAGGAAGTCCTTCCACCTATAACTGACTGGGCAATGGTAACAAAAAAATTAAAGGATACGTATACAGGTGTGCTAAGGCGTAGCGCGTAGCATAAGCTGCGTGTTTCAGTTCATTTTTTTACTATTCTTTTTATTTCACCTACCAATAAATATCACTAAATCACGGAAACGTTCCAGTTTGCTCTGTTTGGATACCGTAATAGTACGTGGATAATGCTGTATTATGCTTAGAATTTCAAAAAATCATTTGAAAAGTTTACTAAACATGTCGTTATACAAGGTGTTGTTTTGCATACTAGTCCAAATTCAGGAGGTTGTCACAAAAGACGTAAATAATCAAATTAAATTACGATACCTAATCCTACTCCTACCTAATACCTAATTGGTCAGTATTTCAAAATAACGCGGTTCTGGTTCGTGGTTTCTTAACGTGGTTTAGGAAATGAGAAATTATCGAATAAACGTTTGAGATTGTATTATGTGTGAAAGCGCGGTTATAGGGCGAGGATCAGGATTACCGATTTCAGAAAATAAGACAAAAAAAAATGTACATACCCATTTTATTACTGATTCCGGTCGAGAATCATTAGCATAGTTACCTCCTTGAATTTGAAGATAATGCAAAACAACAGCTTGTTAGATGTAGTCTGGCTTGACAAAGGGAGGTGGATCCAAGTCCATATTATGTAGTCCATTTTCAAGGGTTCAAAATTTGTTGTATTGAGGGAAAGTGTTTATTATTATGGACTTTAGTTTTATCACAGATTTTTATAACAAATAGAAAGAAGGATGGCCTGTCTGGGTAAATGCTGCCTCCAATATTTGTTTAGTTAGCCAATCTCGACAAACGTAGAAATATAAAAACGAAATGTTAAGCTAACAATTTCACCGATGCCTTAGTACACTAGGTGTGTATGAAGGGCTTCATACACACCGCTACGCAAATCTATCTAGGCGACTACCGCAATACAAATTCACAGAAATTCGACGACAGCTAGCTAGCAGTACTTTTTTTTCAGCAATATTTTTATTTGCTATGACGTTGCGATATTTAGTAAATATTCTATAATAATAATTGAGAATTAGTCAGGACGTCTACAATGGCATAATTTGACAACTCGCGTCTCATCAGTGTCCACAATTAGCGTAGCATCTTTATCTTTACATGGTATAAAACAAAGTCGCTTCCCGCCGTTCTGTACGCTTAGATTTTCTCAAAAATGTAAAATGCTGCTGTATTTTGTGATTTCCTGGAGAAAGAAATGACGGATTTTTTCGTAGGCCATCCTTCTTTCTATTTATTTATATTCTACTTTATATTCTACTTTGTGGTGGCAGACTCAACGATAAACTAGCCGTCTGCCACCACAAAGTAGAATATAAAGTGGTGGCGAATGTAGGAGCAAATGCGACTGAGTCAAACGCAACCACTAACGAAAACTAGTTGCAACTGCCGCCACTAGGGACACACAGGTAGGGGCAGACGGGAACCATTGACACCATGGTCAGAATCTGATCATGTGATCCCAGGAAAATCTAGGGACCTCTCCAAATTTTATAGGTACACATAATATAGGCTTTATAATTGGTAATCGTTATTTAATGTTGCTGAGCTGATGATGAAAGGTATAAGTCGGGATCTGATGATGCGATCCCAGGAAAATCAAGAACAAGAGGAGTTTCTCAATTCGTCTGAATGTTTTGTGTGTATATTTAGCTATGTCTTTGCCAATTGTGAACAAATTTCGATTTTTTTTATTGTTTGGAAGAATATTATTCCACTTAGGCCCCGAAGATCTGATGCTGATCTACGCAGATATACAATGGAACTCTTTTATAATAGAAGGCAAATCTGTCGTGATTGCTGCAATCGCTTGGATGTTCATTGTTTATACAATATCATAACGTAATATACTGTATGCTCTGACCCCGTCCGCAGATGTGTACAGTACACCAACATTTTTATAGTTATTTATGTTAAGTTCCATTTGATTGGGGATAAGCCTTTTACAATGACATGAATGACATGTATACATGTATGTGTGTTAACAAGATAAAATAAATGCAATATATATATGTATGTTGTTTAGGATATTACAAATGAAAATCAATGAAACAGAAATCACCGACTTCTGAAGCTAAAAGTTATTTTCCACTATTTGTGTTTTTGAAGTCGGTTTTAATTTTTTGCAAAAAAGTTTGTTTTGTTCGCGATCATATTGCTTATAAATACGTCATTAAGCTGAGAGAAGGCGGGCTGGATTCGGGTCCTTAATACTTAGTAAATTATAAATGTGAAGGGTGTTTACCAAAGCTGTTGGCGAACGTACCAAAGAGGTCATGTGCTCTATGGAACGGCGAGTGTGCCAGGTGCTGCAGCTGCAGCGGCGGCAGTGGCGGGTGCGGGCGCGGCGCCAGGATGCTGTCGATGGTGAAAAGCGGCGCGGGCGGGCGCTCGGGCAGCGAGCCGCCCAGCAGCAGCGCCGTGCTCAGCAGCGCCGGCGCCTCGCGCGACCAGCCGCCGCCCGCGCCGCCCATGCCGCCGTCGCCACCGCACGCGCCCTGCGTCGCCACCGCGCTGACCCGGACCGCCACGACCCTCACCGACCCCCACACACACGCGCCGCGGCACCAACCCTCACGAGACACCACATCATACCAAACTTGATAAAGTTTTTCCAAACATTTCCAACACTTGCTTTGACTTTTTAATCACTTGCTCCTACTAAAATACGTTAATTATTTTATTCAGCGCTCGAATTAACTATTAGCCTCGAAACCGGAAAAGCGTCGATTTTTGGTGTGATGATGGGATAATGCTCGGGTGATGCGATTGCGAGCAAATCGTTTTAGTGAGTAAGAGCGGGCGCTGCGGAGTGCCGGGCGCGGCGTGTGTGGGGTGAGCAGGCAGGGCGGGCGGGGGGCGTGGCTCAGGCGCGCCCCGCCCCGAGCACAGCTTAATGGATGTGACAATACGACGCCGACGCTCCCGAACTGTTCATATAATAGTAATCTGTGTATCCCTCTCTGTAAGTTGTAATCTGTTATAATGAAACGCGTAGGTATGTTGTGCAGAGCGCGGTCGCCGCATCGCGCTCCACGGACCGACTAACCGACACCTTCATATTTTTACATGGTAATACCACATCACATTAACAAATATCAGAGTTCCTGGCACTGGCATACAAATATTGTTAACTCATAGAGTATTACGCCAGGACTGTATTACGCTCTCCTGTTTCCTCTTCTTATAACCACGTGACAAGAGCTGCAGTGTGGATCAAATCATTGCTAAATTGGAATCTATAGGTACGGCTATTTTTCTTTAAAGGTTGTGTGTGTACAACCGTTAGTTAGTATTTATAGGTAGATTTGATTATATGAGTTATTTAAGGCATAAAGGAAGCAAATACCTTACAATTTATGAGACGGTTCATGTACTTACCCATGAGCTGAATGAGCATACCATCTCATTCATATCGGTCAAATAGGCAGTCACTCCATGTAAAATACTGGTATTCAACTGCTTCCGGTTAGACTCGGAGCTGACCCCAACATAGTTGGGAAAAGTTTGAGGAAACTGACGTCTTACTAAAAAAAATCATATTGGTCCGTGTCATTATATAGTGAAGAAGACTGCCTCCGTCTTATCTGGCTAACTACGACCTCCCCGGCCACGATTATCTTTTATTCTAGTCGCACCTTTTTTCTTTTTATGTTGTAAATGTGTACCTACCTACTACAGGTAAAATACCTTCGCTTCCTCGGAAAACGGGCACATGATCACAACTCGCCTTTTTGTGACAATTGTGGAGACGCGAGGGATTACAACTTGTACTTACCTAACAGCGAACAAATTGAATAAGTTGTTTTGTCAAAAGTTGCGCCCGCGGCGTTCACGACGTGTTCGCCTTTTTGCAGCTTATGAGAATCGTATAACAATATCTAATACTCACACACTAACACACATCTTCTATTATACGGATAAAGGGTAAAAAAGGTTCTTGTCAATCTCTCGATTTAAAAGAAATTAAATGGGTGCTATGACATATAAAGCTGTCGTGAAAAGAACATTGAGTTAAAATAAACAAATAAGCTTGATTCGGGATTAGGAAATAATCAAATAAAAAGTTTTCTCGTTAGGTCACCAATAATCAGTGCAAACAGAGACACACGATAAGTAAGTAAGTACCTAAACGATGCTCCAAAATATAGTCTCGAGCAAATAGCCATCGAAAATATTCCTGTCAGATTCCTTTGTAATTTGGTAGAGTCGTTTCAGTCAGTTTGGACCTAGTCAGAACTGTAGGTAATGTCGAGTTGGAAAAGTTCCCCATTAGTGATGTATACAGTATAGGATGACCTTGTGCATTAATAATGTCCGGCTGTGACTGTGTGTCGTTGCGTAGACGAGTGTCCATTCGAGGCGGGGAGGCGGCGCGGCGGCCGCTCGCCAAATATTGACAAAGGTGGGAGCGAAACCCGAGCGCGACTCTGTTTGCCTGTAATTGATGTAATTAGTCGTGTCGCCCAGCTGCCAGCGATAAAACCTCCGATCCAATGTTTGAACAGTTAATATGATACTTTTACGAACCGGAAACATCTTTACGGTGTTCTGTTCCGACAAATATTGGTCACTCGACGATGCGTGACAGTAAGTCAAGATTACCTGTAAAATCATGGTACGTGTATATTCTTTTTCTACCAAATGAATGCAAACATTTTAAAATTCGTTTACGAAACGGCAGAAGTAAACAGAACGTTATTGCCTCAGTTGTTAAAACAACATTCGAAAATATTCTCTACTACTACAAAATATGAAGACTGGTTGAGCAAGTTGCATGAACTAGGATCTGCGTCAATAATCACACGAATAGTACAAAACCAACTACAATATGGGAACACTGCTCACCTATTGACACATCATAAATACTTCATATCCGAATCATAACATCCGGTCATGTTAGCTGAATAAAATATCGATTTGGCATAAATATTGGCAACATTAACTACAATGTACCGTGTGACAGCGTAATACATGTAAATAATGCACACATTTGGGCGGACTGCATAGATGTCGCCGGCTTGTTCCGCTGCGACAGTAAGCAGCTGCCAATCCCTCTGATACAAGCCAATGGAAAATTAACTCTACATAATACGGCGATTATCCGCGTATGACTTAATACAGGACACACACAAAGGGCATAAGCATTAAAATAGCTAACAATGGCAGGATTATCCGGGGCTAACCTCCTGACTGCTAACAATGTGTTGTTCAAACCACGTTCGCAATGCTGTAAACATTATATGGGTATCGATATACACATGCATTTATAAACTACACTACAATGCAATATGCGCTTTTAAATACATACCAGCAGAATATACAATGCCGCGATGGTTATTTGCTAAAAATAATTACAGATATGTATAGGTTTTAAGAATATTTATTTCTCATATGAACATGATACAGTTCACTTACATGAGATTAAAATTTTAACCTAAATATCGTCGTCTAATGACGAAGCATGCAGATGAAGAATAAGTAAAAATAAAAAAAAAAACGACGTATGATATCAATAGCAAACTAAGCAAAATTGTAGGTAGTTTACATATAAAACAAGTTAATACAGCTGGCCAAATTGACACCAAGGTACCCTCATAAGTACTGATTATTCACTTTTATTAATAGTTTATTTACAAGCTATTGTAGGCACTTTATTCAGGACCATTCCTGAAGAATGTTCCTATCCCAAAGATACCCCTTGGTGGGTAACTTTAATTAAGTACCAGAATAATTCGCCAGAAATCGACATAATACTTAATTCAAAAACAAAAGCCGATGCCGGGCTCTCAAAGAACAAAAGGACAAATTAGCCCATGTATTTCTTGTTGTATAACTTCTCCGTTTGTAATAAGTATAAAATGGACCACACACACATTTGAAAGTTAACTAGCGAAGATATACCTAATTTGTAAGTACGAATTAGTATAAGCACAGTTCCAACTTACCCACACTGACTCCCAACTACTCCTACGTATTCATACGTAGCTCCCTCTCACAGTATCCTCCTCACCTATATCTAAATATTATTTTAATCCTAAGAATATAATGTTACAGTAATAACAGTGTTAGCAAAGCACGCGCTAACAGGATTGACTGATGTATGGCTAGGCTTCTTAGCGCCTAATGCCCTTAAGTACGGCGCCCTGGATGCACTAAGAGCATTAGAGCCTAGTGACTTACTGCAACTGGGGCTCCGGCAAGGGTATACGATTTCTTTGAACAGATTTACGAGTGAAAAGTTCATACCACCTGCTTATGAATAATATTAAGTGATTTTTAGTATGTGCCTAAAGAAAAAGACTAGCCAAGTGCGAGTCGGACTCGCGCACCGAGGGTTCACTACAAACATAATTAAAAATATTTTTATTATATGATGTAACTAGAAACTTACGGTTTTCGCAATTTTTCCATTATCTGTGTTATAAGACGTTGCTTCGTACCAAATTTCAAGATTCTGAGTTCACGGGAAGTACCCTGTAGGTTTTGATTTCCTTGCGAGTGTATCTTTTGATTGCGTTGGCTTAGAAGTTTGATTTTTTCACAGCTCCAAGGGACAGTAGACCTGAGTTGTTTATATAAATTCCAGCTTGACACCTCTACACGTTCCTAAGAAAAAGGGTCTTGACAGATAGACGGACGCACAACAAAGTGATCCTGTAAGGGTTCCGTTTTTTCCTTTCGAGGTACGGAACCCTAAAAACAAAACATATAAATCTATTTTTAATAGACATCAAGGGGTACCTTAGAGGAGCTCGTGGCTAAATAATAACAGCCGCCCAGGTTGATCTTTAAGGTTAAGCTGTGCTTGCCGAGGTTGGTCTGTGGATGGGTGACCATAATTACATATCGAGTTTCCTCCGTGCCTCGGAAAGCACGTTAAGCCGTTAATCCCGGCTGTCATTTGTAGATCTTTGACAGTCGTTACGAGTAGTCAGAAGCTAAAAGTCTGACATCCAGTCTTACCAAGGGGTATCGTATTACCCAGTTATTGGGTTGTGGAGGTCAGATAGGCAGTCGCTTCAAGTAAAATACTGGTACTCAGCTGCATCCGGTTAGACTGGAAGCCGACCCCAAGATAGTTTGGGAAAAGGCTAGGCAGATGATGATCATGGGGTACCTTATAATACAGGGTGTAAGGGACACCGACGCTAAAACGCTCACCACATACTCAGAACATCATTCTGAACCCACCACATATACATTTTCGTCGGTTTTATTTTTTATCAGCTGTTCCAAACATTAAGACCGGGTAGGTATTGCACTTTTGTACGACCCCTAGATGTCTATTAAAAAATTACATAACAGAACCTCCAAGAAACGTAGAGAATTCGTGTTTACAAACGATAATAAGTTTCAAAACCTATCAACCCAATAATAGTGGTCACGTAACGTTCACACACATAATAAAGAACCCGGATGTAAGAACCTAAAGAAATCAATAAAGAGGCGAAATAAAAATGAAGAAATCCTTATCAATTCGACATCGAGAAATAAATAGATGTCTTTTCTTTGAAGAAAACGTTTCATTGCTACACTCACATATATGCTACGTGGCTACGAAAACCTGCTACGGCTACGAAACTGCTACACTAATTTTACATCTACGAGTTACGGTCTGCGTAATCACGTGTCAGGTCGAATTACATAATTCCTAAAATTCCAGTGATTCTTTAAATGTGATACCTAAGTAATATAATAAGTAGCAAGGTACTACGAAGTAACCTAACGCTAATTATAAGCTACTAGTTGTCCGGCGCAACTTCGTTTGCGTCACATTTTCCCCGTTTTCGCAACATTTTTCATTGCTGCTCCACTCCTATTAGTTGTAGCGTGATGATATATAGCTTATAGCCTTCCTCGATAAATGGGCTATCTAACAATGAAAGAATTTTTCAAATCGGACCAGTAGTTTCGGAGCCTATTCAATGCAAACAAACAAACAAGCAAATCTTTCCTCTTTATAATATATTAGTTTAGATTTAAATACGACCCTGCCGGCGCTAAAGTGTCGAACGTTGGGGTAAATTAAAAGGCGGAGGGTTCGGCCGGGTTTATTCTGACAACAAGGATGATTGACCTAAACTATGCTGTATGTATAGTATATGTATATGTGTTGATATCCGTAAGATAACGCAGCCGAACCCGGGCCATAGACCCAGATTTTTTTACTTATTTATCTTGTTACAAATGGTGAATGTAATTTTACAAACCGCTGTCAACCTACTTTTAACATTTATAGATAGAAAAGCCATAATATTTCTAACATGTGGATTCGTTCTCCACATCACACATTTCAATACTCATCATAATTTTAATGCTTTCTTCGTAATTTTACCTAAATATTCTAAACGCAGAGCAGAGATGGCAGAGCCTGGTGTTAACGACCCGCCTTATGACTTGTAGCTCATGGGTTCGAACCCAAGCAGGCGCATTACTTTGTGTAATTTATTTCATCACCACTGCTCCCAAAACGGTGAAGGAAAACAACGAGCGGAAACCGGCATGACCTAGAACCAAAAAATCGAAGAAATGCCAAACCTCATTGGGCCCACATAGTGGAATACAGGCAGCGCCCTGTAACCCACCACGCGGGCCCTGTGCGTGTCACAGGACTTCTTTCTATGAGAACCCTCTTATATAAGGCCTGTGTCTCTGTAGGGAGCACGTTAAAGTTTGACTATGCTAATGCTTTATGCTAAACTTTGCTTGCAATCAGCATGCAAATGGTAAGAGACATCAAGTTTTTTTTTCCCCAACTGTTACGTAATTCTACACAAACAGTAGCTAATATTCCAAGGACACTTTGTAACTTATTATTATCAGCCAACCTTTTCACAACTATGTATATTGAGGTCCGCTTCCAGTCTTAACGGATGTAGCTGAATTCCAGCATATTTATACATGGGGCTACTACCTATCTGACCTCCACAACCCAGTTACTACTGGGTCACACGATACCCCTTACTAAGACTGGATGTCAGATTTTCGGGTGCTAAGTGCTAAGTGACTAGGTAGTCACATAGTCAGTGGTCCTGGCTGTGATTTGTAGATCTTTGAGAGTCTTAGCACTTGTTAAGACCAACAGCTTAACGCTATGTGTGTAGTTAGGTACCTACTCAAATCACGAGTCTGATTCAATTAAGACACACACTTAGTAGCTACTGTAGCCACATAACGTTTAGGTTATTCTGCCATAGCAAGCGAAAGTACTTCGGAAGGCCACGAGCGGCGACCTTGAACACTCGGGGCTCTTGTGAAAGCGAACCTTTAGAAAAGAGCTCAATAGACCGTGACGATCATGAACTTACCACTCATAATAACACATTTGTGCAAGAGACATTTTTTTATTGGGATTCATAATTATTTTAATTATGATTTAATATCTCACTTCAGATTTTTTGTTATTACGTGCATTATAAATGTAAATTAATAATGCCTAGAAAAGGCATCTTGCTTATGATGGATGGTACACCAACCAAGACATGATAGTAATCCAAATAAGGTCAAAAATATTTATCAAACGCAACATGAAAATAAAATACTTTTCAAAATCAACAAAATGAGTAGGTTGGAAAAGAAACAAATAATGTGCGAAAGATTTGTAAATGTATGTTTCAACAAGCAAAACTAATTTGTTGTTGTATGGAGTAATGGAGTTTGTTAACAAAAATCGTTTCTTAGTTTTCAACTTTGACAAGTTTGTAATGCTGCATCGGTATAAATGGAAAGAACTCAAAATCTCTTGCAAACTGTAGTCTATCTAATACTTTATTGCATTAAGCATTGTTAAAGATTTCAATGTCCTTCTACTCTGATAGGCGTGATACACACAATGTTGAGTGGGCATCATTCGGTACATTGACAGCACGGTTGGCGCCGTGGTTGAGCGACCGACTGCTGCGCTGTGTGTCGCGGGTTCGATCCCCGCATGGAACAAATGTTTGTATGGCCTACAGATAGTTGTTCCGGGTCTGGCTGTTTGTGTATGTGAGTTCAAATGTTTGTAAACGCACCCACGACACAGGAGAAATTCCTAGAGAGGGGCAGGGTTTAAAAAAAAAAAAGAAAAACGTTCGGATGCCAAAATCGAGTAGGTAGGCACATATACATGGTGGAAAGAACATCGACACATAACGTGGTAACCATTTGTGCGTGGATGTCCCGTATATGATTAAATAATTTGTTTACTGAAATCGACCCGAGCCGACACAAATTTGATTTAGCTAAAGTAGACGCCGAACGTCGTTTACCGATCGGCACGACCCGGGTGAACAACGAGTACAGAGGCTTGCCTTCGGATCGTCTTTGTTCTTCAATAAATACAATGCATCAATAAATGGAATACAGAATCGAATGTGTCGAATTGAACATGTGTGTAGAACACGCCTACGTCAAAATGTTTAAGCAACAGGGTTGCTTAAACATTTTGACGTAGGCGATGACTACCTTATTTACTAGGAAAAAGCAGTATTCGAAAAAACGGCTCCGTATCACAGGCACTTTACTATGCGTAAATTATTTCATCACAACTGCTCTCAAACTGGTATGGAAATCTTTGACTTTCCTCAGAACCAAATATTAGGAAAATGAGACATCCGCCAACCCGTACTAGGCTCCCCTAATTTTATTTGGTTCAGTGGTATAGTCTCACTCTGATAATAAATATTATTACATATATGTGTGGACGTGGTATGACTACAATTCGAATTCCTTTGTTTTTAGGACCATTTGCTCATAGGACGATTTGCTAATAGGACGTTTCGATACGGAGCGGATAAAACAACCATCAAAACGATTTTCATACTTATATCAACTCAAAGGTGAGGAGAAAAGGGTTTGGCTACATTAGCCCTCTGCGCGTTGAATTTTATTTAGCCACTTTAATTGTAGGTGTTCTAAAAGTTATAATTAAATAGGCACTTACAGACAACTTTGCCAATTTACGATAGGTACCGTATCGGCTTGTTCGAACTTAGTTAAATTAAATATTTTTAACGATAATAATGTACCTGATGAAAATGATTATAAGTAGAAGTCGCGGAAAAATGCCATGAAAAATAGGTATATAATTTATATTTGCATACCTACTACCTACCTACTGCTACCTATACTTATAAATAAATACAGATACTCGTATATTCGTGTAAGTATAATAACTGGAATGTTTACAAAAGACCGTGATGAACTCATAAAAGCGTGTATAATCAAACTGAATACTCAAACAGATCTGCATTATGTTGTAAAGATCCGGACGTGGAGCAACATGGGCGAGGATTAACAGTGCCAAGTCATTCGGAAGAATTGTTTAACGCTATCCAAATAGCGGCGAACGGAACGCGAAAAGACCCACTAAGCAGATAATTTTCGATAGACTTCAGCTTATGAGCCGTCAATCAACTGTGTGTTATGTTGAATGAAGATTTCTACGTGGTGAGGTTCACAATGCCGTCATTGATGTCGAGACCTATTCAACTCGAGGCTGCGTTAGCTACGCACTCGCTCGACCGGCAGTTACTTGTAAAATATGAACACTTGCTCATAATTGTGTAGGTACCTGAAAGTATGCAAAATAATCACGACCTGCTTTTAGGAAGAATAAGTGTACAGTACAGTGTAGAGGACACACTTGTAAACTGTGTTACGCCGTTATACAGTCCTATTAGTCCAATCTACTTTAATAGAATGAAATGATTAGATGAATATTTATTGTAATGTGCAACATACATGACTGCCTTATAATTGCGGTTTCCAATATAATAATGTCTGTAGGGGTGCAGGTTTTCAACCCTAGTTTTCACTCACATTATTTGAAGAAATCGTTGTTACTAATAGAAAACTGCATCGAAAATAAAAGTTAACCAGATCCGGTTTATGTCAATGTGATGAAAAATTTAATGTAAGTGTGATGAATGAACATCCTATTATTATAATATATTAGAAGTGCATCCGTAAATTAATTAATGGACACCTTATGTCTCTTCATGCAGGGTTGAACGCAACGCAGTAGACAATCGACAAGTAATCTGTGCCTCCGGCGAGTGCCCAACAGTGCGAGCGATGAGGGTGCAAAGCACAGTCACTACATGTAATTAATTTGACAGTCAAATATGCTCGAATCGTTTAAAGGTACATCGTAATATTAGCTGTTTTGCAAGCAACTTGGGGCTTGTGACTTGCGATTCACAGATACCTAAATGACATCAATTAAAATATCATAACCATTGACCACTTTTCGAAGAATCATGCCCCTCATAACACCCTACGGGGAAAAACAAAGCCCTCTCATTTTTTATCTGTTAAAAATAAAGGGTTGGGGTTCAGAGTAAAATTTTTATACTTATTTATAGCTATTGACAATATAGGTATTTAAAATAGTGTTATATTATATTGTCGAAGTTAGAAAGTAAAAGTAACCAAAATAGGTAATGGTGAATTCAGTGAGTGAAATAAAAAACATAAATTCAGGCCTTTTCCTATGGAGGTGTGCAGAAACTATGGACCGCTACCTGCTACAAATACTATGATCCTTAAATACCAATTCATTAAGTTTAATTCCTTTTGTCCAGGCCTCGTACATCTGGTAAAGTAGTCTTTCACGCACGCCAGTTGCGAGTTGATACTTACCTACCTATTTAATATAGGTATTATAGCTATTTGCTCTGTATTGTGTCGGACGTAAAGAATAGCACCATCCCATATCTTCCCGTGGGTGTCGTAAGAGGCGACTAAGGGACTTGCCAGAGAATGGGCAGCAGCGTTCTCTGTGCTTTTGTGACAACCGTACTGCGATCGCCAACCCGCCTGCCAAGCGTGGTGATTATGGCAAAACCCCCTATGTTATGTCAATGTGGAGAAACTTGGGGGAGGCCTATCTCCAGCAGTGGACGTCTTTCGGCTGAAATGATGAATGATGATGATAAAAGTTATTTAGTTTGTATAGAAATATAATAAGCCATTAATTTAAGCTATTATTATAACCCATTACAGTGAAACCTGGTTAACTGGCCGGGATCTTTTAACATCCCAGTTAACCAGGTTTAAAATCACTTTAAGAGGCTTTTCATTTACCCAGTTTCCCAAATAGGCAGGTTAACATGACAGTTGTCTTATTTAAAGAGAGTCCCACTTTGAGAGGTCGAAATATACCATATATCATATAAAGGGGTGGAAATGTTTATAAAAGAAATGCATATTTAATTTATACAAGCGTATCATCAGTTGTCTTAGCTTGATAAATTATCTCACTTATACGGGTATTGAGCTACGAAGTCCTAATATAGAGGTAAACATTGAAAAAAAACTATGAAATCTACTCTCAGTAAACAAGGTATGAAAATTCCCAGTAACAGAGGTATTTCAATGCAAAAGTGTCGTGACCTCATTGTAATTATCTATAACAGAGATTTCTCACATATCCAGGGCCCACTTAATCACGTTTCATTGTATATTACCTCTCAATCTCAACAGCAACGAGCCGAGTTGAACAGTCTTACTACGAACCTCATTACATAGGTACGTACTCAAAGTAGATCCATTTCCCTGTCAGATGTGAGTATGTGACCCCCAAATAGATGCCTCTGAAAGGCATTTCCTTCCTACCTTCTGTTGATAGGAATAATATGATAAAATCGGGAATAACCCAGCTAGTCTAACATAAACCAATTACTACACTCAAGTTGGGTGCCTGCCTAGTAACTATTTTACTTGCCGATACACCTAAAGACGATACCCGAAATCTAGCATACGATAACTGTAAAGCAGAAAGCAAATAAAAATGTATTAATTACCCTCCTTAAAAAACATCGGGTAAGGAACTTAATAATACTGCACAGAAACATGCAGATGGTGAGCAGTATTCACTTCCTTTTATCTCTGAAACGATTTACAACGACCCGGTATTTTTTGTAAGTTTACAAAAAATCCTGTCAACTGGTAGAATTATAAGGATTCAATCTGACTAGTGACTAGATCATCGTTATCAAATCATTTGCTATAGGTAATCTAAACACCTAACAAAATACAGCTGCCTTTTTTAATTTGTCCATGAACTAGTGCGGACGCTTGCGGAATAATTTCTCCACCGCTGTAGACGGTGCTCTACTACTTACCGATATAAATAGGCAATCAATGTATCAGAGGTCAGTTACAACCGGACTTCCTCTCAGGACTTACCTACCGAGGAAGTACAATCAAATATACCATGAGGGTGCTTTTAGTACTTGGTGTGCTGTGCCTAGCGGCAATGTGCTCCGGAACCGAGGACGACCGCGAGGACCAAGCGGTGGCCGCGTCCGGACACCATCACGAGCATGGCGGCGGACACGAACACCATGCGCATCATCACCATGACCACGGCGGCAAGGGCCACAAAGGACACAAGGGACATCACCACCATCACCACGGCGACCACGGCGAACATGGTAAGCATCACCATGCGGATCATCACCACGAGCACGGCGGCGGCCACAAGAAGCACTGGGATGAGCACGATCACCATGGCGAACACCACGAGCACGGACACCACCACAAGGGTGAAAAGCACGGCCACAAAGAGCATCACGACAAAGGCGAACACGTCGACGGCTACCACAAGAAGCACCACAAGGATCACTTCCACAAGGACCACCACTTCCACGACGGCCACCACCACGAAGGCAAACATCACAAGCACGATCATCACCACGGACATCACGAGAAACACGGTGGACATCACAAGAAGGGCGGTCACCATCACTCCGGCCACCACGAGGGACACCACGGCAAGCACGGCCACCACGACAAGCACCACTACGACGAGGACCACCACGGACACAAGGGACACCACGGACACGAAGGACACCACCACCACCACCACGATCACGGCAAGAAGGGCCACCACCACGACCACAAAGACTGGGGCTTCCACCACGGCAAGCACTGATACGAATATGTATCCTGATTGTTATGAATTCCTATTGTTAAGAATGGAAGTTGTTATTGTTGTTTTTCTAATTTTTATACGAAGTAAATAATTTCTCCAAAACCTGTCTTTTTCTTTCTACATCTTTTAATATTTTGCTGCCTGTTGATATAAAAACTGGAACGTAGGTCGCTGGCTGTCCGTTGTAACATGCTGGCCCGCAGGTTTGCACGTTGTACGAAACCAGTTAAAGTAACGCTTTTCAGAGCTTACTGTCAGTCCTTTTATACGTGCAGCCTTTGGGTCAACTTCACTCAGCGGACATACAGCGACCTATGCGTTCAATATAACAATGCACTGAGATTGCTGCTGCGGCTGCCGTGGCGTAGTAGTGCGTCGGGGATGTTTGCAGATAATAATATTGATGGTTTTGCCGCAATTATTAGGAGTAGGTGTGCATCCCTGATGACTCGTGTTCGCGGTAGCACCAACAGTATTCTCAGTGTATTCGCAGATCGGTGGGATTCCCCGATGATGAGGAGATGGATGCGGCTCCACGCTGAATTTTAATTGTGTATTTCTCATTTGTCTGTTACCTACTAACACTAGATTTTAAGTATAATTGTTACTAACCCTATGGACTCCGGTCTGAAATATCATCTATTCTATTCTATTCTATAAAAATAAACTGCCAAGTGCGAGTCTGACTCGCGCACGAAGGGTTCCGTACCATCTAAACTAATATTATAAAGAGGAAAGATTTGATTGTTATTTGTTTGTTTGCATTGAATAGGCTCCGAAACTACTGGTCCGATTTGAAAAATTCTTTCAGTGTTAGATAGCCCATTTATCGAGGAAGGCTATAAGGCTATATATCATCACGCTACGACCAATAGGAGTGCAGCAGCAATGAAAAATGTTGTCAAAACGGGGAAAATGTGACGCAAACGAAGTTGCGCCGGACAGCTAGTTATTTATAAATAAAAACGAGCAAAGTAATCACTTTTTTGTATGGGAGCGCCCCTAAATATTTATTTTATTCTATTTTTAGTATCTGTTGTTACAACACCAGACAATACATAATCTGTAGAAATTTCAACTGGCTAACTATCACGGTTCATGACATACAGCCTGGTGACAGACGGACGGATGGACAGCGAAGTCTCAGTTGTACGCCCATTTGACCCTAAAAACTACGTAACTTATGATTGTGTAAAAAACAGAAAATGAAGGCAGCTTCCTTCTTCAGACGGTTATCTATGTCATCATCTGTAACCGTTAATAATAAAACTAAGAGCTCCGATTTCGGTTGTCAGTTAAACGTTGTTTGTAATAAGTATCCGTAATTCAATAACATAGAAAGATACTTACATACCAAAGTATCTTAAACCTGAACTTCGCTGTAATCGTATCGTAACTTCTTATACTTAACACTAGCGACCAGGGGCAGGTCGCTTCGCCCGGCGCCACCTATTGGATCCAAAATACGTAGGTATATCTCATCCTATTTTATTAAATAATGTCCTTTCTTTGGTATTGTTCGTCGTTTCGTTGAGCTGCTTGAGTTATAAGTCGAGCTACACGATAACTGACAAATGCTTGCACTAACTCGGCAGGTCCACTCAAATCTGTGTGGTTCTTTCTTCAAAAGACCATTTCAGAAGACACGTATCTGCATGCATAGTCCTTATGTGAGTTGGTCAAGATTATAAGTCTGGACCTTAAAAGAGACTGTGACCTCTGAGTTTGTTTCGGCTGTTTCTTCGCAGAGTAGTCAGGTACGAAACACCGGCCCCATCTAGTCATAACGACAGAACTGCCTTAAATCAAGGAATATGATACCCAGTTAAACTAGGTGGAAAGAAAGGCAGTCGCTCCATTCAAAATAATGAATTAAACTGCATAGAAAAAAAAATGACGTGTAAAAATGTTTGTAAAAACCTACTTGCAAAATAAACATCATTTATTTTTTTTTAAAACTTAGGTATGCGGTTACCTACTTAGGTATCTAAACGTACCCCTCATTTTTTGAGCCTGGTCGCAGAAACAAAAAAAAATTGTGTTCGTTCCTCGTTTTCATTGCGTGTTTTTCATTTCTTCACGTTTGAAAAATTGCTCTGCTCGACATTACCTACCCCTCTGGGGTTAAGTGACAAATATTTTTGAAGATTTGTTACCTCTAGTATGACAGTTAATGATGATGCAGGTCAGCTACTCAAAAGCATGGGGCATAGCGCATCAGCGGCATTAACCACAAAAGTTAACAATTTTAGTTAAAAAATGCGTTAATTAAATTAATCTACTTTCACCCTTACTTGTAGGGTTGCCACCCGTACTTTATAATAAAGTATTTTACGTTATTTTGGTTAATTGTAATGTATACTTTATGAGATTGTTCTCATAAAAAAATCAAATTCAAATCAAAATTTGCGGTATAAAGTATGTTCGTGTACTTTATTGTTAAAGTACACGAACATACTTTATACCGCAAAATTTGATTACTTTGGGATTTTCAAAAGTTTAGTCGTCAGATACTAATTTGATACAAACTGCAAAGAGCAATAAATATATGTTTCCAAACCTAATAATAAAGAAAAATAAATTGTACTTTATTTTGAGACTATGTACTTTTTTTTCTTACCTATACTAACCAATGTACTTTTTCTGCAAAAAAAAAGGTGGCAACCCTAATTACTTGTGAATAATGTCCTAAAACTTAGTAGATATTATGTGCGAAACGTGTATTTTTAACCGACTTCTGAAAAAGGAGGTGGTTATGTATTCATCAGTCATCATATTTTTTATGTACCTGTCGCAGGCATTTCATAAAATTAGGTTTTTGATGAAAAACCGGAAGATGACACATTTTAAACTCAATTTCATCATAAACCTGTAACAATCCAGATTTTTGATCAAAAACCTGAACTAGTTTGAGTTTATGATCTATCTGATATTGGTAAACGTTTCCAAGGTACATTTTTAGGGTTCCGTAGCCAAATGGCAAAAAACGGAACCCTTATAGATTCATCATGTCTGTCTGTCTGTCCGTCCGTCCGTATGTCACAGCCACTTTTTTCCGAAACTATAAGAACTATACTGTTGAAACTTGGTAAGTAGATGTATTCTGTGAACCGCAATAAGATTTTCACACAAAAATAGAAAAAAAAACATAAATATTGGGGTTCCCCATACATAGAACTGAAAACCAATTTTTTTTTTTTAATCATACCCATACGTGTGGGGTATCTATGGATAGGTCTTCAAAAATGATACTGAGGTATCTAAAATCATTTTTTTCTAAACTGAATAGTTTGCGCTAGAGCCACTTCCAAAGTGGTAAAATGTGTGTCCCCCCCCCCCTCTAATTTCTAAAGTAAGAGTAGGAAAATACTGAAAATATTTAAGATTGTAGAACGTAAAAAAAACTATCAACGAAAATTGGTTTCAATAAGATATGATGTGTAGTTTTTGAGATATGGGACTTTTTCATCAAACTGCAGCAGTAACTTTGTTTTTTATTAACATACTATGAAAAACCAATTTAGTTTTGAGGTTGAGTGGAAGTTTACTAACTAACATTACTAAATAATGAATGACAGTTCAAAATATTGTTTGGGGCTATGGAACCCTGTGTGCGAGTAAGACTCGCACTTGGCCGGTTTTTTTTTTTAATTTCGACTCAGTTTTCAAATTTCATTTTTACGGCTTATCAAAATCAGATTAAATATAGGTACGTAAAATTAAAACATTTCATTTCATAATTGGATTGAAGGAGGAGAATATTGATTGGATCATGGATGTAAAATTTTGATAAATAAATAATTGTTTTGGTTCTCTGCCTTTTCTACCGAAAATTGTTGTTTTTCACTTGCCAACCAACGTTTCTCAGAATTTTATTTCGCCGAATAATCATTTGCCAACTTTATATAATTATATATCATATATCTTTATATATCATATAATTTTCTTTTATTTCCCAACCTCACAGTTACCAACTGTACGTTTGGTATGCTTTTCATAATGACACTTTTTAAAACCCAACTTTCTCCCCTGGCACCACACCCATGAAAAGGTAATGCATCGTTCTTGAGAAAAACCAATTATTGTAACCTTACCTCAAAACATTTTATATTCGCCTAAGAAGCGTACTCGACGTAGCCCCGCTACGCGGGGCTCCTATTTCTGTCTGCAGAGTTTACGTTAAACTAACACGAAGGGGATGTCGGGGTCTTAACCCCGCCATCCCCTTCGAACCTAACCTGTCCGAGTCACGGTGCCCCAAGTCCAGAGCTCGCTTCGCTCGCTCTTGCATCCAAATTCTCTTGGTAGCAAAAGTAACATTGCCTATTGTACACACATACAATCAGTGGGGATTTTTAGGTTCTTATAAAAATGGTATGTTTGACAAAGATTAAATGTCCCAAACGTTTTATGTCATTATAATAATCAGCTCAACAATAATTCTACCAAATGAAACGTTGTCATACAAAAATTTGCTAATCGTTAGTTGTCAAAGTGAAACATCGGCGAAACGTTGGTTGGCAAGTGATAATCTGCCAATCAATTTTCGGCGAAATGGCAGGACACCAATTGTTTTCTTTCCACTAAGTTGCAAATGATGATGGATTGTTTTATTTATTTTATTTAAATTAATTTATTTGTCATAAAACAAAGCAAACCCGTGATTTTGACAAGAACTTTATCATAAACCCAAACTAGTTCAGGTTTTTGATCAAAAATCTGAATTAGTCTGGATTGTTACAGGATTATGATGAAATTGAGTTTAAAATGTGTCATTTTCCGGGTTTTCATCAAAAACCTGCGACATATCTACTTGTACCAATTTGTCTGTGTTTTTTTTTCTATTATGGGTAGATAAATTGTACGTGTACGTTGAGTCTGCGCTAAATAATAACACGTGCACGGGTCCAGCGAAGCATAAGACTTGGCGAGGTCCGCGGATGGTGGGTGACCATCGAAATCCATTACATATGGCGATCTGTCAAGGCCACGATTAGTAAGCTGTAGATTGTCTGATCTTTCATGTCAGTCGTTACAGATTTTTCAGGAGCACAAAAGTAAAGTCTGATGGTTGTCAGTCTTACAAAAGGGTATCGTATCACCAAGTATCTTGATTGTGGTGGTCAGATAGGCCAGTTGCTGCACGTCACGTACTGGTATTCAGCTACATCCGGTTGGACTGGAGGCAGGTACCATTGTAGTTGGGAAAAGGCTAGGCAGGTGATAACTCCGCGAGTTTAAGAAAAATGCACCGAAAGAAAAAAGTATCGATGTTCAATCTTCTGCGACAGCCGGTGATACTATCTACTTAGTAGGTAATAGGATACACTGCAGGTAGATAGAACAATTTGAGCTTTATCATCGACAACTTACGTTTTCGCTGCCCGCGAATCATATTTTATTCAACATACAGCCTGACACTGACCGGAAAATTGCAAAAAAGTAAGAAAACTTGAATTTCGCGTTCTACCCTGGCGCTTTCACCCTTGGCCTTAAGTTTCAAACCGGGGACGTTATGCCGGAGCTAAACCTCCTCGATTTTCCTCCTCCATCAATCCACAACAGGAGCTCGTGGCTAAATAATACAGCCGCACGGGTCGAAAGCAAGCCGTGCTTGCCAAGGTCGATCCGTGGATGGGTGACCATAGTTACATACCGAGTTTCCTCCTTGCCTCGGAAAGCATGTTAAGCCATTAGTCCTGGCTGTCGTTACAAGTAGGCAGAAGCCGAAAGTCTGGCATGCAGTCTTACCAAGGGGTTTCGTATTACTTAATTACTGGATTGTGGAGATCAGATAGACAGTCGCTTCATGTAAAATACTGATACTCAGGTGCATCCGGTTACACTGGAAGCCGACCACAACAAAGACCTTTTAGCTACATCAATGAGGTACTCAAACGCTAAAAGGTAATTAAGATGTGAATATTAGAAGTTCATTGGTGTTGACTTTTGGAACTCAAAAAACAAAATCTTTACAATTTACAACACAAAATACGAATAACGGTACGGTTGGCGCAGTGGGTGTGCGATTGACTGCTGCGCTGCGTCTCGCGGGTTCGATCCTCGCACGGCACAAATATTTGTATGGCGATGGCCTACAAGTAGTTTTTCTGGGTATGGCTGTTTGTGTATGTAAGTTTACGTTTTTGTAAATCGTGGGTACGATACAGGAAAAATTCCTAACGAGGCCTAAGTTTCAAAAAACGGTTCGATTAGATGGCGCAGACTTTATTAAAACTTCCAGTTTCCATATCTAAACTAAACATCGAATTGGCGTGAATCAAATCGTGCATCGAATTTGAATCGAAAATTTAGTTTTTGTTACAGAGCAGCTAAGTATCCGAATAACTACTATAGGTAGTAAAAACTGAATTGCTATGAAGTATCTAGCTAGACCTACCTTGTTTACAGCACAGTTTATGTTTGCACGTTGTTTGTTTATCAATTAACTGTTCAGTACCTGTACCTTTTCTTTTTTGCGTAGGCTTTTAGACATGTCGCAATAGTAAGGCGTAACGCGTTCCGAGCTGGCCGGCGTGGCGTCCTTGCCGATGGTTTCACCGTCTGCAACCCGCAAATCTAATGATATAAAATGCTGTTACAGGCAGTTCACAGGCAGTTCAGTGCAAGTAGCCAAATACAGAACAAACAGTGTAGTAAAACAATAACAATGAGGTCGCTAGTCGCCCTTGCCGTTCTAGCATGTGTCGTAGTAGCGTGTTCTGGACGAGAAGAGGAGCAGAGTGACCTGGTAGCCGCGGCGAGCCACCACGGCCACCACCACGAGGAGGGCGGTGGCAAGGAGCACCACGCACACCATCACCACGAACACGGGGAAAAGGGGCACAAAGGACATAAAGGACATCATCACCACCACAAAGGAGAGCATGGTCACCACGGCAAGCACCACAAAGCTGGACACCATCACGAGCACGGAGGCCATCACAAGAAGCACTGGGACGAGCACGACCACCATGGCAAACACCACGAGCACGGACACCACCACAAGGGCGGCAAGCACCACCACAAGAAACATCACGATAAGGGCGAAGAAGTAGAGGGATACCACAAGAAATACCACAAGGACGAGTACCACAAGGATCATCACTTTTACGATGACCATCACAAGGAAGGCAAGCACCACAAACACGGCCACCATCACGGACATCACGAGAAGAAAGGCGGTGGTCACAAGAAGGGCGGTCACCACCACTCCGGTCACCATGAGGAGCACCATGGCAAGAAGGGTCATCACGACAAGCATCATTATGATGAAGACCACAAGGGGCACAAGGGGCACCACGGACACGAGGAGCACCACCACCACCACCACGATCACGGCAAGAAGGGCGGTCACGAGGACCACAAGCACTGGGGATTCCACCACGGCAAGCACTGATAATGTTACTGATAAGATTATGTTATTGTTTACTTTGTTACTTTACGCATTACCTCTTTGTAAATACATTTAAACCAATTTAAAAAATAATATGTTTAATTTCCTTCTTTACATTCATAAAAAATAAACCTACATAGGTATCTATACAGTCATACCCAGGGGTATCGTATTACCCAGTTACTGGGTTGTGAAGGTCAGATAGGCAGTCGCTTCATGTAAAAATTAAATTAAAAATTTAAAAAACCCCCGACACAAAAAACTTCTAAAAAGCCAAAAAAAAAATAATCCAAGCGTCGTCGTAGCGTCGGGGGTCCGCTTTGTTCTGTGCTTGTACTAAGCGGTCTTCTTAGCGGTCCCCCGACGCTACGACGCTTGGATTATTTTTTTTTTGGCTTTTTAGAAGTTTTTTGTGTCGGGGGTTTTTTAAATTTTTAATTTAATTTTTTTTCATGTTTTTTAAAATTATATTAAGTATTTTTTTTTAGGCTTGACTGTCCCACTCCTGGGCATAGACCTCCCCCCTTTCCTTCCAATTTTCTCGGTGTTGCGTCTCTTCTCGCTAATTAACGAAACCAAGGAAAGATATAAATTAAAAAAAAAAAACTCAGTAATGTCCATGGTGACAAGCGACAATATTTCAAATTTCAAATCGACTACCTGTGAAAGTTGTTTACATCCTTTCATCAACTAGTAAAGAGGTGATGATCTTCAAACGGCTGAGCAGATTTTGTCGAAACATAGCTAAGAACACTCTCGATTAAAATACCTTTCAAACGACACCACCTTTATCAAAATCGGTTCATCCGTTTAGGAGCTACGATGCCACAGTCAGACACACAGATACACAAATACACAGATGCACACGTCAAAATTATAACACCCCTCTTTTTTGGTCGGGAAAAAGAATAGTAAAAAAAGGAAAGATATAAATTTAAAAAAAAATGAACAATTTGGGGGGAGGGGTGTTGTACCCCCCCCCCCCCCTCAGCAATGCCCATGGTGACAAGCGACAACATTTCAAATAGACTACCTGTGAAAGTTGTTTATATCCCTTCATCAACAGAAAAGAGGTGATGATCTTCAAACGGCTGAGCAGATTTTCTCGAAACATAGCTAAGAACACTCTCGATTAAAATACCTTTCAAACGACACCACTTTTGTCAAAATCGGTCCATCCGTTTAGGAGCTACGATGCCACAGACAGACACACAGATACACAGATACACAGATACACACGTCAAACTTATAACACCCCTCTTTTTTGGTCGGGGGTTAAAAATACTAGTTCTCAGCTGCATCCGGTTAGACTGGAAACCGACCCAACAAGATAGTTTAGGAAAAGGCTAGGCAGAGCATGAGGTATCTTTACAATCTATATTAAATAGTAACAGTTACATTATAGCACATCAATAAAGTGTCACTATTAACTATAATTAGCTGTCGATAACGGAACAAATTCAGTTTAACCATAACATGATGTCGTCACTGCCACCGCTTCGTCGCCGTCGCGGAATCATTCATCCAGAAATCTGCAGCAACAATTGCCAAACACCACTCTGTAATCGACGTCAGATGAAAGCGATCTAATCTATAAATGCAAAGTGCGGAAACAGTTTTGACACTGTTATCGTAGCTTTGGTGACGGCTACGTCTTTAGTCGAGCCAAACAAAGTGAGTTGGATTTCTTTTACTTTACATTTTAATATCCTTATTATTTATCAAATTAAATTCATAAATTACTTTTGATTTCTTTTTTGTTTTCAGTCATGAGGCTCCTGATTTTAATAGAGCTTCTGGCATGCGTAGTGTTAATCGCGCATGCTCGAAATGTAGCCAACGTTAAAGGTGAAAAGGATGCCGCAGCCAAGGCCGTCCCGGAAGTAGCAGCACCCACAGGTGCAGACCTGTCGGCAGCCGGCAGTGAACCCAGCGACCAGGCGATTGCGGGCACCGAGCACAAGAAGGCGAAGGAAAGCCACCACGAACAGGGCGGCGGCCATGAACATCATGCCCATCATCATGAAGACCACGGGGATAAAGGTGAAAAGGGATACAAATCGCATCACCACCATGATAAAGGCGAGCACGGAAAGCACGCTAAACATCACCACGAAGGCCATCACGACGAACACGGCGGGCACAAGAAGAAGCACCACGATGAACACGACCACCACGGCGACCATCACGAGGCCGCGCACGGACACAAAGGAGGGAAATTCGGACACAAAAAAGGCCACAAAAAGGGTTCAAAGACTACCGGTTTCCATCACAAATCTCATAAAGACGAATATCACAAGGAACACAAGTTCTACGACGACTTCCACAAGGGAGGACACCATCACAAACACGGTGACTTCCACGGCCATCATGATAAGAAGGGCGGTCACCACAAGAAAGGCGGTCACCATGAAAAGGGTCATCACGAGAAACACCATGGCAAGAAGGGTCATCACGACAAAGGACATTACGACGAAGACCACAAAGGACACAAGGGGCACCACGGTCACGAGGAACACTTTGCGCACCACCACGACCACGGCAAGAAGGGCGGACATGCCGGCGGCAAGGAGCATGGTTATAGTCACGCTAAGAAAGAGTAAACAGGGAGATACGTACCCGCTTAATTATTTGTTAAATTATGTTGTTGTTGTTTTTTATTGTTATGTTTTTCAACAAGTCATTGTACATAAAAGTTTACGTAAGACATAATTAATTTAATATAAATTCAATTCAAAGTTGTGTAGTGCCTATGTCTCGTTTTTAAACCCACAATAACATGTTATTTACTTCACTTATAACCACTTACATACAAATAGATGTTTTGAGGGTATTGTTTATAATCCAAGAGGTTTTGACCTAAGGAATTTGCAGGTATTAAGAATAGTAAAGTTACTGTAACTGGGCTACCTAAAAACCTTTGACTATGATTTACATAGAATTAATAAAATTATCCTAAACTTCATTTAACTATGTAGTCGTATTTGGTTTAATCTTTAAAAACCTGTCAAACTCAAAGTATTAAAACTCAACTAGGCTAAAGGGGCAAAGCATTGTAAGTACTGAGATTGAAAAAACGAAGTAAACAATCAAACAAAAAACGAGTTATAAACATAACAGTATAAGTGGTGATGAAAGCAATCAGAGCAAGAAATGACACAATTATTTTATTTTATATTTATTCAATACAAAGTTGCATAAGATTTACAACAAAGCCATCAGTGGAGCTAGATGGTCAAACTCGATCTTCTCAGTAATGTTTTTAGTCTTAATGTTTTCATCTTGGTTGGCAATGAAGATTAGGTTTCCATCATCTCTCCATCCATATTTTTTCACCCAGTGTTTCAAGGTCACATCTGAAATCAATTACATTTACATTTAGAAACTGAGTATTGGAAATATGAATTGAACTAATTTAGTATCATACACAAACATAACATCATGCCTGTAATCCCTAAAGGGTTAGGCAGAGGTCTAATAGTACACCTACCTTTAGCCAGTTCTGCTTAGGTCCCATGTAATAGGGGGGACCCAATTGCCATCAACCAGGCACAAATCCAGACTATGTGGCTGGTCTACTGAGAAATTCCTGAAGGAAATACCCAATAACAATTTGTCTGACCTGGGAATCAAACCCAGAACGTCATGCTCAGATGTCACAATTGCGACCACTAGACAAACAAAGCAGGTAAATAAGGATCAAACCTTTGAAATCATGTATATTAAGAAGGTGCCAATTTGCACTTTGAAAATTCCAAAACTATAGCATGTAGCCAGATAGGTCATATAATTTACAGTTCAAAATGCCACTTTTCATACAATGTTAACTTACACCATTTTTCCGTGTGAAGTGCCTGCCTAGGTACAAATTACTGCTCTCACTATGCTGAGCGGCATGTGTGTGGATGAATGTTTGTCTATGCACAATTTTTAAATGAAATGGGTAGTTAAATTATTGTTTTTACTGAATACTGACCATCAATTCCTCCCAATAAGTTAGCGAGGTTGTTCTTATCAATTGTCTGGAAGGTAATGCCAACAACATGGCACACAAACTTCCTGATGGAGTCATGGAAACCACTGATACGATTGCATAGCTCTGGCATTTGATGAACTCTGTTCCAAAACTGGGCAAAGTCACACTGCTCTAGAATATCAGCCAAATATTTAATCTGTGATATTGTCTCATTCTCCACCTGAAAAAGATGCATACATTGAAATGATACTAACTTCTTGCAATATATCAAATCAACTTTAACTTAGTACACTAATTTGAGTCATAAATTGGACATAGTCCACACAGAATATGTGGATTGGATCCTTTCAAATGTTCAATTTAATTATTTAAGAATTTTCACGGCATTCTGCAGTTTTTTTTTATAAAATCCTAAATTAAATTTGGTTTAAATGTAAGTAGGTATATTTTTCCTCAAAAGCACTTACCACTGATTCAAGAAGCAGACATTTGCACAGTGTAAAATCAGTATGTGGGAAATTAGTCAAGGCTTTCAAAAGAATCTGGCATGTGATGTCAGCGTTGAACTTCTCTGGATTGAATTGGTACAGTTTTAAAACCGCCAGATTTGCTTCCAAATCATAAGTGTTCTCTCGCGACTGCATTTCAACATACCTCTCTAAAGTTTGAAGATTGGCAGGATTGTATCTGTAAACATGTCATTAATGTTGGCAACTGATATTCATACGCAAAAAATCCAGCATTATCATCAATTATTTAGTATGTAATAACTAATAACTAACCCTTAACTTACAGCAACAAATCAATCCATTCATAATTTCGAATGCCCCTACAACTTAAATAGCACTTTATGGTCTTACCTTTCAATACTTTTTAATATGGTTGCGACGGTTTGCTTCATAGTTTCAGCCATTGTAAAGGCTTTTGTTAATTAATCTCAGCGAGAGAAAATAAATTGAACAAGCGTGGCATTCACAAAAATGGCAATTTGACATTGACAACTGCCTGTCTGCCTGAACCAGTGTTGCCAACTGCTAGCTTTACCCAGTAGCTAGATAATTTTTAAAAGTTGCTAGATTGCCAGTTTTTTGTACCCCAAAAAGTTGCTAGAAGTAGCTAAATGTTATTTACATTAATTATGTTATTTAAATTCCTGACAATCATTTTTATTTTCATTAATTCTAACAAGAGAGTTAAAAATGTGTTGTGTACGTTATTGAATAAAAAATAAATTAAAAATAAATTATTTAAAGAAGAAGATGTCGATGGCTGGGGTTCAGTATCTTTCGTTGAATTAAAATATTTTTCAGCGGTGCCCATTTTTTGTAGTATATCTTTAAGCAAAACACAGTTATAGCAGCATTTACCACTTTTCCTGAGACCTGTACCTACCATAGCATCTATGAACATAGATTCGAGTTCATTCGAGTTTAGTTTTATATTTTTTTACGAGACTCGGTACCCTACTTTACGAATCTCGATAGCCTCAAAAGTTGCTAAAAAAAGTAGCTAAAAAGTTTAGCTACAAGTTTCATTAAATTGTAGCTGTCTGTCACCAAATAATAGCTAGATCTAGCTATAAAGTTGCTAAGTTGGCATCACTGGCCTGAACCGGCCTGAACCTGAATCATAAAAGACAGACTGACAGACAGTCAGAAACAAAATGTTTTTTTTTTAATGTGATACGAAATATCCAGTTGTAAAAACTGTGGAGGAAAAATTACCATGGAATTAGTAATTACCGCATCCACTGTTACAACCGAAGACACGAAAAAAGGAAATAGGCGATCTCCGCACGGAACAAATATTTGTGTGGCCTACAGATAGTTGTTCCGGGTCGGCTGTTTGTGTATGTTAGTTAAAATGTTTGTAAACGCACCCACAATACAGGAGAAAAATTTTATAAAAAAAATATGTTTTTTTACACTAGTTATACAGATGGTATTTCAGAGCTGTATTTCTATAGATGTCTGTCGGTTCGGGCTAATATGCTGGCACGCCGGTTCTTCCGATGTACAGCCCCAGTCAAAGTCACACTGTTTAAAGCATATTGCATGTCATGTCTTGGGGAGCCTGTGGTTCAGCTACACCCTTAAGGCCTACAATGCTCTGCGGATCCAGTATAACAACGCGTTTAGGGTGCTGTTGCGTCAGCCTCGGTTTTGTATCGCGTCATCTATGTTCGCTGAGGCTCGTACCGACGGTTTCAATGCTGTACGGCGTAAGAAACCGGCCTCGCTGCTAAACAGACTCCGTGGCCCCAACAGCATTCTGAGCGCCATAGTCGGGAGGCATGACAGCCCGTTGGTGAGGTGTCTAGTCACCTGTACAATGTCTGTGTTTTCAATTAAGTACTAACATAGGTTAAGAATATTGTTCCTAACCCAATGGATCTTTGTTATCTGATTAAATAAATGAATATATATGAATATATAGATAATAAGTATTATACGAGAGATTTGTAAGAGCTGAATTCAGCATTGAGTGGCCAAAGGTTGAAGAAGTAAAAAAATACTGCACCATTACAAAAGAGAAGAAAGACTCAGGACTGATTCTGACACTATGATTTACAATGACATACAGACTGACACATATCTGACAAGTGACAAATTGACAGCCAGACCAATTTCGTTGGCGGTGGAGGCAACTGTAATGTGCATTCGATTTTATGATGCTTTTCGCTTTATAACGAATATGGTAAAACAGTGGTTTAAAGACCACTAATTGAGTACAGGCTTTCCATCTACTGGAAATCAATTACTGGTCAAAAATATTCTTCAACGCAGTATTTTCAGACTTTATTTCAGTACCATCAAAAAGTGAAAAACAAACTTCAAAATGGATCAAATGCTACCGAGTCCGTACAACATACCTGGCATAGGTACTCCTTTGCATCAGCCAGAAGAAGATCAACAGATTTTGCCGAATGCTATGCAACAGCAGCATCAGCAGCAGCAACAACAACAGCAACAAGCCCTTGCCGCCATGGGATCCTCACCACTCGTCGGTTTTGGTTCATCGCTAATGGGAACTCCTCAGAGATCAGTGCATACTTACGCGCCAGCTGCCAGCTATGCTACACCACAACAAATGATGCAGCCACAAACACCAGTAATTATTATTCTGAATTCTCTTCAGAATTCATTCATTATTGGCTGTAATCATGTAAAATCTATTATCTCACAAGTTACTGCTTCAGGCTTGTTTAAGGATGATTTTCCTTCCCTCTATCTGTATCCTGATTTACAAGAATAATAGAATTGTGCTCTTTGTCTTTGTAACACTCTAGAACTATGATTAGCCAAATTACTACTAACCTACATGGTCAATCATGACAGCCTTGACAGATAAGTAACTTCCAATTGATTATTATGACTATATTCTATGAGTAGTTATATTTTTTAGCAAAACTTAATGTCGCCCATGATCACAAGTGGCAGTCTCGCAGGCCAACAGATGCTGAGCCAAGCCAGTCCCGCACCAATGACACCTATGACCCCACACTCAGCTGACCCTGGTATCTTACCACAGTTACAGTAAGTACCCCTGTGCTGGTGTTGTTATTAAGTATCATGACGGAAACTTGAAAACAGAAAATATCAGTTTTGAGATTCTTTTGTTGTTAAAAATAATTGAATGTCCCTAAATGAAAAATCTTTTTTTTACTTTTCAGAAATATTGTCTCAACAGTGAACTTAAATTGTAAATTAGACTTAAAAAAAATAGCACTACATGCAAGAAATGCAGAATATAACCCAAAGAGATTTGCTGCAGTCATAATGAGAATAAGAGAACCTAGAACTACAGCACTGATATTTTCATCTGGAAAGATGGTTTGCACTGGTGCCAAAAGTGAAGAAGACTCCCGTCTGGCTGCTCGGAAATATGCTAGAATTATTCAGAAGCTTGGTTTCTATGTAAGTATGACAATATAACCGTTTATTAACTGTATTATAAGTAAAGTATCAATATAAGAGCTACTGTTTGTCTTGGTCATACTGTATAAATTAAACCCCTTAACAATAGCACTATTAAATATACATATGAGTCAGTCAGTCAGAACTTACAATCACGGATTTAAAAGAAATTAAAAATCTGTATTATGTCTATAGATGTAAAATTTTATTTTCCAGGCCAAGTTCTTAGACTTCAAAATACAAAACATGGTTGGAAGCTGTGATGTAAAGTTTCCAATACGCCTTGAAGGTTTAGTACTGACACATGGACAGTTCAGTTCATATGAACCAGAGTTATTCCCTGGCCTTATTTATAGAATGGTGAAACCAAGAATAGTATTATTGATCTTTGTTTCCGGAAAAGTTGTGTTAACTGGTGCAAAAGTGAGAGAAGAAATTTATGAGGCATTTGATAACATTTATCCTATCTTAAAAAGCTTTAAGAAACAATAAGTTGTAAGTATCATAATTATGTGTTCTTGACCTAAGTGAAATAAATTCTGTTCTATTTTTATTTTATAAATTTTATTGTGTGGTTTTTTTTTTTGCATCTTTCTTTGAATTCCTTTTTTGTATGAAAAGTATAAATCTTTTATTTAGGTTCCCCTGTGCCATTGTCCTGGTGTTATCTTAGAAGGCATTCATACATTGTTGGGCTATTTTCAAAAGTCAGCTGGCCAACAGAAATAAACTTATTAATAAATAAACTAGAGCATAACATAATAATTATTATACTCTATCATATTAGGTATGCAAGGCATTTGCATGTTGAAGGTTTTAGATAATATTTTTGTGAGATATATATATGTATTATTGTAGTGACCTACAAAAAGCAACTAATCTCCTCCTTTCCTAAGGAGCATCGAGGAACTTTACACTCTGTTCTTCATACTCCTAAACTGGTGACCCCAAAATGGACGTTAGCGCATACTTCGAGCAACGTGACGTCATCATCATCAACACATCACTTCCTCAAGCTTTCGAGCAGCGAGTTTCACAGCCAGCCAGCTTCAAATGGGTATTCCTGACCACCAGCATGCAGCGGAAGCGCATTCCTGGTCAGCACAGTCAGCCTCTCATCAAGCGACCTTGGCACAGCACACTGCACTTTCGGCCGGTCGAGCTCTAGCTGTCTGCCACTTCGCGGCGTTTTACTACGTCCAACGCACACCGGAGCAAAAGCAGCGCCGGCCCCGACGCATTGGGATACTTCACGTCACCACCGCAGACTGTTCCGACTCACATTCCTCATGTCGACAACCTCGTGCGTCGCGCCAAGTTGACATATTTTGTGTACGTTTAGCTCTGTTCTCCACTCTTCGTTCCCCCGATGTCGTCAGAAAGTCGCGCTTTGCGTCGACACAGTAGTAGCCACAAAAATTCTATGTGGACGAAGGGCCTGAGAGCGCAGGATACATATTTAAGTACCTCTATTTTCCGCCTACCAGATAGCAGCCACTTAGAGTTCTTCTCCGACGGCAGACTTTCTACGGCCGATGGTTTAGTCGGTTTGGGCTGCTAGCGCGCAAACTCGACTGAAACGGCTCAACTAAACGGTCGGGATGGTTATGAACAGATGCAGAATGCACAAACCAGACCAACAGTCAGTCGACTGCGCTCTAGTAATTTGCTAGAGAGTCTGCCGATTATACAATCGACAAATGTGCGCGCAGGATAAGACCCCCATACTGATCTAGCGGTTTATTCTCGGTCAAAAAAAAGTTTCGTTCCTCCCCAGTGGTGACGATTGGAATTTTTATTTCCCACTCGTTCCGCATAGACCCATTTTATATTAGCCTAAAAAGCATAGTCGACGTAGCCTGTCTGCAGTGGGTTTACAGTAACCTAACACGAAGGGGAAGTCGGGGTCCCGCCATCCCCTTCGAACCTAACCTGTCCGTGTCGGGGTGCCTCAAGTCCAGAGCTTGCTTCGCTCGCTCTTGCATCCAAATTCTACATTTTGACTCTCGATCTGTAGCGGAACGAGTAGGAAATAAAAAGTTCCAATCGTCACCACTGGGGAGGAACGAAACTTTTTTTTCCTATTTGTATCCAGTGGGGACGACCGGGAATAAACCAATCTAGCAGTGGGCCGATAGCATTGTTTGAAAGCAATGGTGTAGCCCAAAGAAACGGATTTATTGGCCGATATCAAAACGTTGTAATATGCGCATTGTCTATGTTCATACCATACTGATAAAGAGCCCGACTAAACTATCGGCCGATAAAAGTCTGCGGGGACTGGGGACTCTTACGGCTCACGCTCACTGTTCATTATGTATACATGTACATTGCAGTGTAGCAGCTAGTTCGATTGGAAAATGTGGTTTATGTATTTAACTCTTTGGCCGTAGGTAGGGGTGCTACTGAGAAACATGGCTGGATAAACATGGCTCGTTTCTGTTTTTTTTTTGTAAATTTAAAATCATATGGCTGTCATCTCAAAATTAGATGGCGGAAGTTAGGGAGCACTGCACTGCTTGTTTTTTTTTTTTAAATATGGACGTATATAGTCAAAAGACTATAGCCTTTCCCTTCTTTGGCAACTAAAAAAAACACTGAACCTACGTCAAATTAACGTCAAGACTGACACTGACAGCAAACACCTTTGTTGTTGACTGAGAAGTGGGCACTGTGGGCAGGACATAAAACAATACAAAAATATCGGGATTTCAAAAAATATTGAATACGGTGTTAACATTTATACGTATTGTCCGTTGTAGTTGGAAATTAAAAAAGGTTTTTCGAATTGTGGTGGAATATTAAGATCATAATTGGTTAACAAACAAACACGTCAGCAATCTATGTAAATAATTTTGGTAAATCGACAGCAATGAGAACCGACATAGAGAAAGAAGTTGGGACTTGGCTTCTCAAAAGATATGGCCAGTTTTTCAAAACACAATATCAGGATCTTGCATCTACAATAAAAGGTGAATTCTGGGAAGCAAATAGAACTTATTTGCCAATACAAGTTGTAATGATACCAGAAGAACTTATTCCAATAACAGAATTGGTATCGTCTGATAACACTTGGATGACCAAAGTTTTGAGTGTACTTTCATCATTGTGTGTTGAAGTTGTAGCTCTCAAAAAAGAAGCATTTGAAAGGTATGATCATTATTTAAAAGACCTCATTCTTAGAAAGACCCACTAAAATAATGTTATGATGACATCACATTTGATTACAGGCATTTCAGTTTTTTATCAGTGTATGAAGAATATAATAACAATGATATTAGTACTCAAATGGAGTCAATTTGTGCACTGAGTGCATTCACCAGTCGTTGTGATGATGTTCTGCGGAATCTCTGCAGCCAAGTGTTTGCTATATTCACTAAAGGTGCTATTAATATTAGTAAGTCATGTCACTGACCTTTTGGTTTAAATTTAAACTAAAAAAATGAATGTTTTTTAATTTGTAATTTACGTGTTCCAGATGGGATCCAACTACATTACATTATAAACCACATTGGAGAAATATTTACTGTTCTTGTTTTGCTAGAAATATTAATATCTAACACTTCATTAGTTACTAATTGGAATAAATACTGTAAAACTATGAAATCCTTCAGCCATGTACCAGAAAACTTGGATTTAATGGAGGACAAATTCAAAGCAATGATGGGGGCCATAAATACTATCACAAATAAAATTATGAATGATGACATTGTACAAAAGAGTATTCAAAACCTTACAGCATTAAGGAGCAGTTTAGTTGATAAGAACTGCTCACTGGTAGCAACAGAATTCACTCAATATCTGAAGCAAGCCATAGCTAATCTGGACAAACTTATACAGGAGCAGCCCAATGTTAGCAATATGTATAAATGTATCAAAGTGAATGGCCTTTATGTACTGTCAGCACATTTGTTTGGAAACAGCGACAGGAAGATTTTCAAAGCTTTAATAGACTTGAATGCAAAGGTAATTTGTCAAAATAATGATGACTTAATTCATTTAATCATTTGGATTAGTTGTATCACTAGTCATCTGGCAGTCTATCTGTCTTCAGTTATATTATTGTTAACTCATTTTATCCAATTTGAATAACTCTGGCAGTTTAGCTGTCTTCATTTATATTTTAACATCATTTTTTTTTCCAGTAATTTTAACATAATAATATGTATAGTGTTAGAGAACAATAAACTTTTATCAATCTTGGAAATTGTTGCAGGCACACAGTATAAACATTATTGGGACAACAATCTGGTTTCCAGAACAATTTCTTCAAAGACATGTGGCATCACAGTGTGCTAAATATGACAAAATATCACAAACAATGGTTAAAGCAAGACAAGCTTATATCAGTACCAAGAAAGCTAACTTAGCCAAGGACATAGCAAGCCTTCACATGATATGTACACAATGGGTACTTAATGTTGAAGAAATATTTTCTTCTAACCATCACAAACTGAGTGCTGCTGAAATGAGTTTGCATGCTAAAATTCTATTGGAAGGTCTTGACATTGCATCCAGAACAAACCAATCAGTGCTCACTTTAATTAATTTACATCTCACCCTGGGTATACCACTGCCCAAGAGTATGTTGATATCATTGTTTGAGATTATGTACATGTTAAAAACTATAAAGAATGCAGTTACCAGGAATCGCAATCAAATAATCATTTCAATTAACATGATTCTGCAGCATCTTGTATTTCAGTCGACATCCTCTATACTTGAAGTAAAAAAGTCTTTAATGACTGATAAAAATTATGCAAATAAGCGGCTTGATGAACTGACATGCCTAGTGATTGCGGAAAGAGCACTAAAGGGAGCTGCAACCATCGAAAGAATTGTAGCTGCTAATATTGCCTTGAGTTTTGTTCCAGACACAACCTATTTAGAAGACAGCTACATTAGACTTGGAAAACTTCTTGAGAAAATCCAAATTTTATCAAATTTTATATACTCCATGGATCATTTATGCAATTGCTCATGGTTATTGTGGCACCAAAATATAATCCCCATTTATTTTGAACAAAATTTTAGCATGCAGTTGAATTCCTTGAAATTGAAATATTTTGTTATGGTCTTGGAAGACTGCATTGTATTATTGCATAGAACTGATAAACATTATGGAATTACGAAGTACCAACAGTTTCTAAATAGTATGAAATCTATGATAGAAAATAAAATTATACTAAGTGCAAGTCAAAATATAGAGACAAATTTGAGACTTCATATCCATTCACACCTACAGTTGGATGTGGTAAATCCATTTACATTTGATATGACCAAGAAATTATTGCTTATTGTGAATAACTTTAGGATGCAATTCCTTTACATGTCCATTGTGCCTTCAGTAGAACACTACTTGTCTACAATGTACTACAATCTAACAACAGTTGTTCTATCCGATTGGAAAACATATGGCGAAATGCGGCAAATGGCCAAATTCAAATTTAATCTTAAGACGGTACAAGACAATTTACCCACTCAGACCTTAGAACAAGGTTTGGATGTATTAGAAATAATGCGCAATATTCATATATTTGTTTCTAAATACTTGTACAACTTGAACAACCAAATATTTATTGAGAAAAGCAGTAATAACAAACATTTAAATTCTATAAACATCAGGCACATAGCAAACTCTATTAGAACTCATGGTACTGGCATTATGAATACAACTGTGAATTTTACTTATCAGTTCTTGAAGAAAAAGTTCTTCATTTTTTCCCAATTTATGTATGATGAACACATCAAGTCAAGATTAATTAAAGATCTTAGAAACTTCAAGGAAACTGCTGATGCCAATGGAAATGTATATTCATACAAGAATGCTGAAAGGTTTAACAAGGGCATAAGGGTGCTTGGATTAAATGAAGAAGGACAGAGCTATTTAGACTTGTTCCGTGACCTTATAAGTCAAATTGGAAATGCCATTGGGTACGTTAGAATGATTCGGTCAGGAGGTCGTCATTGCTGCTCTGATGCTACCATGTTTTTACCAAATCTCGATAACGTCGAATCTTTTAAACAATTAAGTGAGGAAAGTGATCTTGGACCAAGAACGGTTGAGTCATCAGAAAATTTAGATCACAATGTCAATGAGTTGATATCGAACTTTATCCAAGGAACAGAATACTTTAAATTACTTGTCAATGTATTTGCACCTGTATTTCGGAACCCTAAAAATGTTCATCTTAAAAATTTCTACATTATAATTCCACCGTTGACTTTAAACTTTGTAGAACACATGATATTATCAAAAGACAAAATGTCAAAGAAAAATAAAGTCGGTGCAGCATTTACTGATGATGGTTTTGCAATGGGTGTTGCTTATATTATAAAATTACTGGACCAGGTTAGTAGTGATAAACAAGTTTACTGTCTTTTCTTTACTTTAAATACTATTTCATGTTTCGATGATTTTCACTGTCGCGGCTGTTGCGGAAAGTGAAAAACACCGGAAGCATTCCGCAAGGTATTTGTTTAAGGGTGCGTTTCGTTTCGTTTTAAAATACTTAAGTATAGCATTATTTCATTATGCTAGCCCATGTATACGCAGCTTTGGTGGGAAAGGAACCAGCGGAGCTAGGGTTCTCCATGGCAAAGGTATATAAATACGTAGTTAAAAAAAAGCTAGAGATATGTGCAAGAGACGCGAGGAATATAATATGCAAAACAATGTCGGGAACTAGAGTTGAAAAGAGTCCGATACGCATCCTATCACAACTCGGTTACGCACAGTTTCACAGCACCGCTACTCATCCTCGCACAGCCTCCGAGGATGAGCAGTGGTGCTGTGGAAATTTATGCTACCTCGCACGTCGCCGCTGCTGGAAAACCAGCCTAATAATAAACTTTTGCGGCGTGTGTGGCGATTTATTTTGAAATCCATTTTATTTTTCAGGACTCTAACTTTGAAGGTCTACATTGGTTTGATTCTGTTTGGAAGCACATCAGTGATGAAAGAAAACTTCTGCAAGAGCAACAACATAAGGGCTCTGTACAACTACAACAAGCGTTAGCGCTCACCGAGATGAAAATCAAAACTTTAGAAGAAGAGTTTAAGTTATTGTATTACAGCCTTACGAGTGCGAGAATATTTTTCAGATAAAAACGTGAGGTTATTTCACATTACTTTCAATACATAAAGTAACAATGATTAATTATTGGGCCCAAGTATGTACATAGCGGCTCACTCTGTTGCATGCTGGATTCTTTATTTATCTAATATATAACAATCTGGTGTCACAGTGTTTGTTATCGAACTCCTCCGAAACGGCTTGACCGATTTTTATGTTTTTTTTTTGTATATGTTTGGTAGGTTTGAGAATAGGTCGTAGGCTCACACATCCACTTCTAAATTTCCAGGCGAATAAGTCGCAGGCAACAGCTAGTAAATATATAATATCAAGTTAATAGACGTATGAACGTGATCGAGGCAAAAGAAGTATGTAAGGCCCCTAGCACACGGCGTATTATAAACGCGCAGATGACGCGCGTAAACGCGCTTCAAACGAGATTTGAACGCAACCTTGTAACCTAAGCACACGGGGTGATTGTGAAACGCGCGTCTGCTGCGCGTCTAAGCGCAGATACAGCGATACAGACGGGCTGTAGTCGCTCGTAGCTTCCGCGTTTTGGTCAGAAACTCCTCGTCAATTGTGCCCCTCTCACCCTCCTCCGACCCCTTGTACACGCTTCAAACGAGGTTTGAACGCGCTTCAGACGCACGTTTGTATCGCGTTTTACGCGCGTTTGATTCTATAAAAACCAAAAAATCGCGTTTAAAATACGCCGTGTGCTAGGGGCCTAGGATCGTAGCATTTGCTTTCTGTAGTTTCTGCTTGTCTGCAGCTCTTCTGAGCATTACCGTTACTAAAAATATAGCTTAATGACTAAAAATATAAAGGACAATGTAATTACTTATTTTATTGTTATTAAATAATATACCTAAATATTATAAGAATTATAATTTTGGTCAGCCCTTAACCAGGCTGGCGAATGGCGATGGCGGGTCGTAAGTGATATGCACGTACGCCAAATATTTTTTGGAACGAAGTTCCATAACGCGCGTTGCGAAAGGGGGCTAGACGGGAAAAATTAAGACCCCAAAAGTTGTAACGACACTTTTTGCTAACTTAAAAAAAAAATACAATTCCTTCACTAATTAATCGAAAGGAACTTCGTTCCATCCGGGTGTCCCTTGACACCTCTCAAGTTTTGTCATGCAAATTATATTGTTTTGTATGAGCTCGGCTGTAAAAATTAGAAGCCCAGTTTGACGTTTGGCAGACCTCTTGGCCGCTAAGCGGGCCTCCGAACACCGCGGCCCTGGTGCCCTCCCCCTCTTTGCTCCTTAGCAGTAAAGCCTGTCTGAAAAGTTATGTGGATATCGGTTGTCTGTCATGGTATGGGCATGTGATGCAGAGGACTGAGGAAGATGTCGTGAGGAAAGTTTTGATTACGAATGTGTTGGCTATATGTATAAGGTTAAGACCAAACGGACGTAATTATGTTAGTTGTCGAATTCGGTGTCATAATGTTGAAGATTATAGAGTAAAATAATCTCAGAAAGGGAAGTTCTCAAGCAAGCAATGGTTACTTCTAGAGTAATTGCATGTACGAGAATAATGTATATGTTGAATTATATTTATATAATTATATTACTATTTTTATCTATTAAATCAATAAAACAAAATTATTAATTTAAAACAATATTTTATTTAAATGGAATCATTTGTACTAGCTATAATTTGGTGCATTTGCAAAAGTGCTCCATATTCAAGATGATTTTCCAGATATTTGGCATATTTCATGATAGAACTTCCTGCACCCTCTCCTTGTAGGTAAGAAACAATTCTTTTCATAGCCTGATAGGCCTCCATTCCTGATGTGGACTGACATGGTTTCTGATTTAAAACTTCAATTGATTGCAAACTTTCATCTGGCTGCCCACAAATACATGGCAGTTTCTTGTCACAAAAAATATATTTATCTAGCAAACTTGGGCAATGTTCTGAATTTAGTGGAACATTATACAGCTTGCACCACCGAGATAAACTATGATCACTGTCGCTGTCCTCTTTGACATTAAAGAAAAGGCTGCCATCTCCAGGAGGAAAGCATAGGCTCTGAACATACTTCTGTGGTATGTTATACCATGCCATACCTATCATATGAATGTAATCCACAAATGACGAGTTGTCTTTACCATATGTTAAAGATCTACTTATTTGTAATCTTCGATAATGGTACTTGAAGCATTCAACTACTCTTTCTAAAATATTTGTCACATAGCTTAGGTCAGTAATACTGACAATTCTAATATTTTTTAAATGTAGCTTTCGTGTTAAGCTTTCTGGGACATCTAACACCAAGGTTACATGTTTACCTTTAGATACCAATTCATTTTCCCATTTTGTTAAGTAACTGAAAACTGCAGAATAATTTATTTGCGAATGAATACAATAGTAGTAGTTGACTGGTAAGCTTCTAACAAGTGTTTCTGTTTCCATTAACTCTTGACCAACAACTGCTACTTCTCTTTTGTCAGTTCCTAAAGTATTTACTATAAACAGTAATGAAACATAACTCTCCGCATGTTCTCCGCTTAGATAGCTGTTATAGTCAAGATTGTGTGATAATGCACAAACACCACCCAAATAAATATCTTTGGACTCTGAACTGTTGAGAAACCTTTTCCAATCATCTTTATCTTTTTCACTGCACACATTATCAGATGTGTATTTGGATATGTTATGTCTTGTGCGAAAACTTAACAGCCAGTCATCAATACAAGTAAATTCTTCACTCAATCCCTTGAGTATGTCCTGTGCCTTATTGCGTAGATTATCTTCTGTGATAACATTTCCACTTTTAAATTGTTGATCAAACCAATCCAAAAGGTTTTGCTCCAGATTTAGACTACAAATTTCCTTTAAAAGGTTATATTTGTGAGTATATTTTTTTATGATAGAATCTTTCTGTTTGTAAATAGATGAAATAGTCTGGGGATGCACCCCATATTCTCTGGCTATGTCGGATTTACATTGACCATTATCTAAAGCTTGTATTACTTGCAATTTAGATGTAGCATCAATTTTGGTGTATGACTTCTTGGGGTAATCTGTTATAAATTCCGATTGATCTTCAACCACATTTTCATGATTAGAGCTCCAAATTGACATGCTTTATTATAACTTATATTTCACTATCTACTTTTACAAAACTAAAAGATATAACTTTATTAATTTCTCAATGTTATAGATAGATAAACGTGAAATACGCTTAGGTTTCCATTACTTCAATCAAATGAAATCTCACTCAAAGGTACAGCCTCAGCAGTCATCATCAACTATCAATATCAACTGTCATTGTCCTGTCATATTTGACATCATTGTCAGTGCATTTGACCATAGACATATTATTTTATTTATGGAATAACTAGCTGCTGACTAGCTAGACTTCGTTCGCGTGGAAACTTTGATGTGTTTTTCAGGGATTAATTATACATATAAACCTTCCTCTTGAATAATTCAGTATATTGATGAAAACGGTATCAACATCCGTAGCGTAGTTGGTTGAAAAGATCTAAGCGTACAGACGACGGGAAGCGACTCTGAAACTCTGTTTTATACCATGTAATGACTAAGTTATCATAAAAACCGCTACCGCATAATTGTAAAAGACTGAGAACAATTCTAATTTAAAACAACTTATTATAAGACCAATCACAACATTCCAATCAAATCAACTTAACTATAAAATAACAATCAAATGGAAATATTACTTTCCCCGGCAAATCAGCTCAATCAATAAATTACAATAGTATAGGTACAAAAAAATATAATAAAACAAAAATGTACAAAATATCGCAAAATAACTAATTAGGAACAATAGTAACGTAATCCTTATTTATTTTTCCAAATTCTGATAAAGGGTATGGGAAGACTAGCAGTAGGTACCTATCTGCTGTTTGCAGAGCAACGTATGCGGTTAAGTTTGATGAGAAATTTTAATTATCATGGAAATTAACCCAAAATTCTATCTTTATCTCGCTCTGACGAAACTCCTATTGTTCAGCTGAGAGTCCGTCTATCGCAGTTTATTATGTGAGATTTTCTTTAAGTCTGGGATTTAGGATGTATTTTCTTCTGGAATTAGCTCGCTGCTTGCGATGATTAACTTGACTAACAAGGTGCATGATTACTCTTAGCTTGCCTTTTATGACACATAATTCACCCTTTAAAGAAGACGCTACAATTCAGCCGTTTTTTGTTTCAGCAGCAAAGTGCGATCCGATCCAGCATGTCTCTGTCTGTCCTCCGTCGGCGACGCCCTAAGCCGAGGCATGTACCCCACATGGGTGCTGTTAGCGTGTTGTGGCTTAGTTTTTGAGTTTTTATGCCCTGGATGGTGGATTTTATTTTGGTAGATTTGCAACGTATAAATTCGAACCCTGTGTATGGTGTTAAGTCACTAGAACTAGCAAATGATATACCCACCTCGGATGTTTTTTTTTTCAGTCTTTCATAGCACCTATTAGTTTCATGCAAGGTTTCATGAATTGAAGAATGGTGCATACTCTTTGGACGTTTAAAGTGTTGTTCTCCCTGATGAGGCCCTAGGATGGCTGGTGCCTTATTGGGTTTGCGTACCTCCGGGCACGGCAATGAACTGGCCGATTGAATGGGATCCCAGACACTGAGAACTCTAGTTCCCTACGGTGGAAAGTGGTGCACCTTTGGGCGCCTTCAACTTAGAGGCGTGATAAAGCACTTATTGAGTCGCGCTGCCATAAAGAAGCGCTTCCGTGGCACGTCTGTGGCGCACGCAATAGGCGCGTGTCTGTAACTCTGTTATATTTGGAGGCGCCCTTAGTAGTTTGCAGGCTTATCAGTTACTTTTACCCAGTGGCGTAGCTTGGGGGGGGGGGCGCACCAGGTGGCACCCTTTTTGGGGTGACACCCGGTGACAAATTCAAGAACGAAATTATTTACAAAAAAAATGCCTAGCACAGCTGTCTTTTTCGGGGAATCCTCAAAAACCACTAACTCAGCTTTATGGATAACTCGGAATTACTTTTGAGATACCAAGACAGCGAAGACACTTAAAAGCAGCAAATTTTATAGTTTCCGATTGGCAAGGAGTGGAACTCTCTGCTTGCGCCTGTGTTTCCGAACGCTTACTAAAAAAATTAAATTAAAAATTTAAAAAACCCCCGCGTCGTAGCGTCGGGGGTCCGCTTCGTTCTGTGCTTGTACTAAGCGGTCTTCTTAGCGGTCCCCCGACGCTACGACGCTTGGATTAATTTATTTTTGACTTTTTAGAGGTTTTTTGGTGTCGAGGGTTTTTAAAATTTTTAATTTAATTTTTTTTCGTGCTTTTTAAACTTATATTATTTTTTCTTAGCCCTGACTGTCCCACTGCTGGCCATAGGCCTCCCCCCTTTCATTTCAATTTTCTCAGTATTGCGTCTCTTCTCGCTAATTAACGAAACCAAGGAAAGATAAAAATTAAAAAAAAAATAAGTTTTGGGGGCAGGGGGGGGGGGTGCGCCCCCTCAGGGGGGGTGGGTGCGCCCCCTCTCAGCAATGCCCATGGTGACAAGAGACAAAATTTCAAATCGACTACCTGTGAAAGTTGTTTATATCCCTTCATCAACTAGAAAAGAGGTGATTATCTTCAAACGGCTGAGCAGATTTTCTCGACACATAGCTAAGAACACTCTCGATTAAAATACCTTTCAAACGACACCACTTTTGTCAAAATCGGTTCATCCGTTTAGGAGCTATGATGCCACAGACAGACACACAGATACACAAATACACGCGTCAAACTTATAACACCCCTCTTTTTTGGTCGGGGGTTAAAAATAGTAGCCCACCATTATCGGGAACAGCGTCCAATCTACCAGCGGTCAGGGCTCCGGAGAAAGAAACCTCGTAACAATACGAGCCGTGTCCAGGAGTACCGCTTTCTGAATCAAGCCCTTGATCCAGCTGCCTAACGAGAGCCTCATCACATATTGGTCGAGGCTCTTGGCAATTAGGCCATTGGCTGATACCACTATCGGCACATTGATCACTGAGTCAACATCCTACATATCGACAACCTCGCGAGCCAAGTCCAGATACTTGATTTGCTTATCTTTCTCGGCTTTCACGAGGTTCTCGTCATGTGGAACCGTTATGTCAACAACCATTGCGCGCCGCTCTGATCGATCTACCACCACTATATCAGGCTTATTGGCTACAATAGTCCTGTCAGTGATGATGGTTTTATCCCAGTACAGTGTGATATTGGCATTTTCGAGAACTGGGTCGGACACTTACCTATAGTACGGCACTTCCGATTCCACAAGGCTGTATTTCAGACAGAGCAAGTTGCTGATGGATAATCCTGGCTACAAGGTTGTGTCTATGCAAGTATTCTCCTTTAGCTAGACGAGAAAATTCGGAGAGAATGTGACGATCCGATTCGCCCGGACGGTGGCATAATTATTATTACTGACCTTTTTATATCCATTTGTTTTTTATTGACACTGAAACTAGACATTCTATTTTTATTATTGATATTCACATCATTTTTTATTGCAATATTTATAGAAGGAGATGACATATCGTTTTATAATAATTTAATTTTCGTTTTGTTTTACCTTTTTTTTCTGAGCTGTCGTTCTATTGTATATTCATTATTTTTAATTGAATGTGGAATAATTACGTTTTGAATTCGTTATTCTACATTATATATAATTCGATTATAATGTTTTAATGATACTGTGTTATTTTAAAAAAATTGTACACAATGCATATTGTTTGGAAATGTAGGGACCAAAAATACGGCACGCCCATAAAGAAAACAGTTCGTTCGGAAACGCTAATATCATGAAAAGTAGTAGGTAACAATGCCAAACCAAGCATTTAGGCTTTTATGAATGAAAGTTCTGTCTCTAATGTAGTTATCTAAAATCCAAATAGATATGAGAAAGTATTTTGAAGCAATAGTTGCTAAAAGCATTCGCAAAAATGAATATCTCCCCACTTTCTTTTCAGTAAACTCATCAGTTACTATAGCCATTAAATACATTCGGGGTTAGACAGGACAGATTTAATTTTTTGAAAACGTAAAGAGCATTGTCCGTATTTATGCAAATGTCGTTTCATTTTGAATGCACCCCAAAAAGACGATATTGCTATTATGTATTCTCTCATAATTATACGTGTATTTAGTATAAAGTATTTATAAATTTTAGGTAGGTAGTTATAAATTCTAGCGACCTTGAATAGGTCACATCACCAGTCGGAACAAAAGTGGTAACAACCTACGAATTTTCGAAATGTGTTCTTATACATCAAAGCGGCCATCATAGTAGAGATGAGATATACCTGCCATTCTCCATACCCGGCCTTTAAGGTATGGGTATCACTAAATACCGGGTACAAATACCAGGTATCAAAATACTTCTAAGTATTTGGGTGTGGTAGGATTTCGATAAGTAAACGTATGCGATAAGTATGGTATGCCTCCAATATAATGTAGGTACGATGTTTCAAGTACCTATAGGTAATTATGCATTATGAGATATGAAATCATTCCTTCCTACTTTACCAGGCTTAGGACTGTCGGCTAAGAGTATGACGATGGTTATTAATGAATTCTAGTTATTTCTATATATAACTAAATTAAATCAACCGAATGTTCATAAAGCACGAATGACGTTTCGGGTCCCTTCGTAAGCTGTCGGGTAGCTTCGGCGTACCGAACTACCGATAAAACTGGGCGCTACCTTGTGGTAGCGGTTCGTATCGTACTATGCGTCTGACGTCATACCTTCAAGGTATTTACCCAGTATTTCGGTCCGTACCCGGTCTATGTACTGGGAAGCACATACTTGGTATATATACCTCTACCAGTATATACGTCTCATCTCTACATCATAGTGCCTCACGCGCTCTGTCTATACACGCTTGGGTGAAAGACTGAGCGCGCGGCATATGCCGGTCGTCCCGAACCTCTGCGCCCAGCTATACGTTCGATGTTCCGTTTGAATCGAACTGTAGATAATAATTATGAAATAACTAATAATAGGCGCTAGGTGGCGCTGTTGTCACAGTAAAATGTCTGCCTATCAGCTGGTAATTACATAAAACTGACCACATGTTAAAAGCAACAAACAATACCGACTCCGTGGAATTCGTATTGTTTCTTGTTTTTTTTTTCTACGCGATATTATTTGATTGGTACACTGCTAATGCACCCCGTAATAGCACACTGCTTTGCCGTAATAGCACACTGCTATGCCGTAATAGCAGTGTACGCACGGCTACCAACCAAGCTATACAAAATCAGTTTATGCGGATGTCTCAGTGTACGAGAAATCTATACAAAGCAAGGCCATGTTATACTGACAATGTAAAGGCTGTATAGCTTGTTATGTCAGCGTGTGTATAACTTTCGCGACGACTATTGAATGCCATTGAAAAAATACAAAAACTGCCGACCATAACATTTTAATGTGAGTAATATCAGCAAAACATTACATTGTTTAATAAATTGTTATTTGTAAGCTATGTATAGTATCAATATAACAGAGAATCATGTTATCAAGTAGGTAATTAGTTAAACTTCTATTACCTAGCTGAGTAGTACACATAAACACGTCGTTGAAGAGATAGGCTTCGCATAGTGTAGCTGTTATTGCCTATTACGTGTGTTCGACACGAAATGCGCTTTTACTGAAAGATTGGAAATTTGGAATGCGTCATTTTTATACTTGTCGGTTTCGATGCAACGGAATGCACTGCTCAGCTTGGACAAAATAATTGATTGTATTCTGTAATTAAATTCTAAAACTTATTGCTAAGAGATGACATAATTACGTCAGACCATAAATGCTAAATAAGTAATAAACAATATAATAATTAATTATACATAACATATGTTTTGCTCAGTCTCACAATGCGATCCCATAAAGTCTTCTTTGGGATACATCTGAATGATGATTTTATTCTGCCAATAAATACATAATTCCGTTAGAATTTTGTAGGTGGCTTGTAAACCAAATTTTGTTTTTCACCACGGCACGAAAGAGCGACCGTAGTGTCCAGAGTATTTTTTTTTTTTACTTTTTGCACTACTAATCAGTAGAATCTAAATAAAAACAGTATTTATTCCGCTATAACATTAGACGTCTTGTTGATAGAATATTCCACGTAACGCGCATTCTGAGCTTATTAATTTTCAATGATACCGCGAATAGATTTGCGCCCACAAAACGATTTTGGTGAATCGCATTTTGCGACTGAACGAGATTATTTTCACTACATTTATTTCTTTTGACGTATGAGTCTATGGGACACTCAATATTAAATACACAAATATGAAATCACTCACTAGTTTTCTTTTATCAAGAGTCATTAAAATAAGTTGCTACTCAAAGTTCACTCAGAAACTACACAAATCCATTTTCTATATTGTTTACAGTGCTGGTATAACACCAAACAGTTTTAGGACACTGAATAACTATCTTTTATATTTGTATGAGAACACATTGCGGAGCTTTAAAAAAAGTACAGATCATAACTGCTGGCGTAGTCCGTGTGCGTTGAACTGTGTGCCACCCGCTAGTTGCGAATTCTTCGTCTGGCGTTGCAAACTCACGCGGCAATGATTTGGTCAGTGCGTACACCGCGACGTGCGTACGGTCATGATAAAGTTCATATACGTTGTAAAGTAATAATGATCTACTTTAAAAAAATTACTGAATAGGCATGAATTCGATAGCTTGATATCACGTAGTATAACAAGTTTATGATAGCGAATGATCGTCCTCTTGGGACTGCGCGTCATCAACAGCGGCTTGGTCCCCGGCGGCGGCGGTGGCGGACGTGACGGTGGCCGGCTTGGGGTAGTCGTTGAAGATGTGGATGTGCGTGACGCGACGTCAGTCCGCCTCGTGCTCGTGCAGCTGTGCCAGCAGTGCCGCGCGCCGCGACTCCAGCTCCGCGTCGCTCCACGCCGTCGAGCCGCTCGATCTGTACACCGACATATTCTGTTATTGCCACATTATAAAACGTAATATCACGCCTGTTAGCATGTTATCCGTGTAAGGGAGGTTGTACCTAATAGTACACCCACATTTCGCCAGTTTAAGTCCCATAAATGCGAAACGTCTTGCAAAAAGCCCTTTAAAAAGACCATTTAATTCTCAATTCCACATTTCGTTTGTTTCATCGGACCCCTTTTGGAGATCTTCTAAGACGTCGATCTTAATAAGTTGTGACTAAATAAAATAAAGGTTCGAATGAAACAAACAGCTTTCAAATGTGAAGCATGCAGTTTGTAGTGCATTAGAATCGTGCCTGTGTAGTACCCACCGTTCTTTCTTATCCTTCTTGTCCTTCTTCTTCTTGGGCTTGTGCGGGTGCTCGTGCGACTCCTCCTCAGGACTGCTGGGAGCGCTGCGCTTCGACTTCTTGCTCTTGTGACGCATTGTCTCGTCGTCCGTTATACCGCCCTCTTCTGGGGTCGGAGATTTCTAAATAAAATTAAGTATTCTCATCAGTAACACAGAAACAAACGGAAATAGGTCAGAATATAGGAAGAATGAGTTCGGAATTAGATTAGATACTTGAGACCTGAGTCGATTGATAACCTCTTGAACGACAGAGCATAAACGCACGCGCGTGCCCTCCCCGCCAAGCCACAAATTCACCGCAAATACTTAAAAATAACAACAGGGATTTCAAAACTATTGGTAACTTATTTCTTGATAAGACATTTAATATTTAAGATATACATGATGTAACGGAAAGGGTATATACATACTTAAGGGTGTGCTACAGACCATCAAACTGAACATGTTTCTTCATCGGACCAACATCGTCATAGCGAAAAAAATATCAGCTGCCCCATACATTTGGTCGAACAGATAATAGAGATAATTTTTTCGTTATTACGATGTTTGTTTGTGGAGAAACATGTTCAGTTTGATGGTCTGGCACACCCTTAAGTATGTATATACCCTTTCCGTTACACCCTATATATGTAGATCACATTTTAAAGATATATAAATAAACACACACAAAAGTAATTATGAAGTAAGCAATCTGTAAGCAAGTAAAAAATGTGGTAGTGGTATTTTTTGTCACATATTTGTGTCGTTGGCGTATAGGGCACGCGCTTGCTTGTCAAGTATTATGTCACAATGGAGTTCAAAAGGTTAATTTATTTTTAGGCCACTGCAGGTCTCCTCCAGGTGCTGATGCTCCAAGAGCTGAACAAAGACGCTGGGGTGCTGTTTCGAAAAGCAGCACCCACTACACACCATAGAACCAAATTTAGTTTTTCGGTTGAGTGTTCATTGACTTATGAATGAGCGTTAATAGCGTGCTAATATTGTTTGGTGCTACGGAACCCTTCGTGTGCGAGTCCGACTCGCACTTATTTACCGTATGAACAGTGAGATGTTGTGATGTGTGTGTAAATAAATAAATAAATGCTGACGTGTAATCTCAAGATTTTACTCTAAAATGCGATATGGTACAGTGGCGGCCTGCGCCTATGTTAGTATTGAGTACTTTGTTAGGTAATGAGTACTTACAGGCAATGGCGAGTGTTTGCGGTGCTTCTTCTTTGACTTCTTGTGTTTCCTGCCTTCGTCCGAGGTCCAGGTGCCATGGCTGGGCGCGGGCGACGGCGAGCGCGCCGTCTGCACGGGGGACGGGGAGCGCGACCGAGACTGAACCACAAACACGTACAGTGAATATCAAGAGTGTGGACATGGCTTATTAACGAGACATACATTGTTTTTAAGACGTGTCGTTAGTGAGACTTACAAAACTTTGTTTTCATGACCACTTATTAATTGAGAGAGCTCAGTGATAATGACCCTGAATATGTCTAGTTATGTAAATTATTTCATTAACACTTTTCTCAAAACGTTTAAGGAAAATATAGTGAGCAAACTAGCATGTCCTAGAACCGAAAATTCTAAGATACCTCTCTCAGGTTTATGTCTCAGCAATAGAAATGTTATAGGCTGATTCTGCTTATATTAGTAATTTAATCCACTAACCAATGAGGCAGAGTGCGACCGCTTCTTCTTCTTAGATCGCTTTGCTTTTCTGGCTTTAGGATGATGGTAATGCATACAACTTTCTTCTTGTTCGTGTTGGAAGTCCTGCAAAAAGTAATAGCTTCATCTTTATTTATTTTTTTCATTTCATCCCTTATAATCTTCCCTACTCATCACTTCGTTTTGAGTTTCAAATTTTAAATGAAAACGTGTGTCTTTAATATCGATATAATCACTTACGATCTTTCAGACCACGTAGCTCCGACAGCTGGTCGTATTTTCAGTTATCTTGACGATATTTTTTTTTCCAAGCTTTTTTATTGTATTTAACAAAAACAAAGGAAAAGGCAAAAAAGAAGAAGAAGAAGAAGGTGAAGGAATTTCATAACCACACCACAACTCACTATTTCAGTAGCATAGCGACATTGCTTGTTGTCTGTCGATACATCTCAGATGATGATTTGGTATATTGAGGTTTGGAAATAGGTCGTTATATGTGTGGACCAGAATGATTAATTATAGTGTGACATACCTTGTATATTTTTACTCGATCCTCTTCGTAAGGCACGGCCGCGAACTCGGGCGCGTCCAGATCGAGCTTTTCTTTGACCTCGTTCCATGGTAGTTGGTGGTCGATGTTCGCTTCACTCAGGGCCCATTTAAATGCACTCTCTACTTTCTTCAGAGCTTTGGACTCTTCTTTCATCTTCTCTTTGTTTCTAGCTTCAGCCTGAATATAAAACATACATATTTAAATCAAATCAAAATCATTTATTTCAAGTAGGCCAGTTACAGGCACTTTTGAATAGTCAAACAACAATAAATATTAAGCTACAGTCCCAGTCACTAGACATAATAACTGTGAAAGTACTGTAGTTGCCTATTCCAAAACGTAGATCTCTATGGAGAAGAATGGACAAGAAACTCCATGGACACTCTTTTAAATTAGTAGCTTCAAAAATAACAAAAATCTTGGTTACATCATTCATGTTGAGATGGTACATTATGTGAGAACGATGTAGCAAGACGTGCACGTTAAAAGTGTCTACAGTAAAAACAAAAAAAAGACAATTTAAAAATAAAATAAATAGTTCAAAATATAAAGCCGTGGCAACTAAGAGATGACCAGGCACAACTGACAGCGCCCGTTCACGAACATGACGCATGGATCAGCCATCATTCAACTCAACCATTTTGAAGGGAAATAAATGACCCGACACACACACACCACCATCATCGTGACATTTAACTGAGCATGACCATAACAGCCAGGGCACATTGAAGTCAATAAAAGACGTAGGTTTCCAGTAAATGATAGCTTTCTAGTACATAGTGCTCACACAATATGGGCTGTGCGACTATACAATACTAAATTAATTGAATTTATACAATGCAAAGTTATTTTATACAATCTTCAGCAGCTCCAACAATACTATTTAATGCTATCAATTCTTTCACCCCAGTCCTTGTGGAGCAGGACCAGCATTGAGCCAAGCATTGTTATCAGGGATATAATCGTCCAATTTGTAATAAGCTTGCTTACACAGTGTGCGTTTAATGCATGTTTTAAATTTCATCTCACTCAGTTCAAGAATACTTTGTGGAATTTTATTATAGCATCATAAACAATACCCCATGAAAGATGAGTCTACTTTAGCGAGTCTGAAGCCTGGCTGAACTAATTGATCCCTATTTCTAGTACTGTAATTATGTGTGTCACCTCTTGTACTAAAAAGATGCAGATTTTTTCTTACGTACATTATGTTTTCATAAATGTGTCGGCAATGTACCGTCATGATGTTAATGTCCTTAAACAGTTCCCTTAGAGAATCGCGCCTACGGAGATTATATATGGCTCTGATGGCTCTTTTCTGCAGAATAAAAATAGACTCTATGTCTGCAGCCCGTCCCCATAATAAAATGCCGTAAGACATTATACTGTGAAAGTTACTAAAATAGACCAATCTCGCGGTATCTACATCGGTATGTTGTTGGATTTTTCTAACAGCATATGCTGCTGAACTTAGCCGCCCAGCAAGAGATGTTAAATTAGAACCCCACTGCAGCCTTGAATCAAGCGAAATCTCCAGGAACACTGTTTTATCGACAAATTCTAGTTTCTCATTATTCAACATTATATTACAATCACTACTTTTCAACATTCGGTAATGAAAATCTTATGCATTTAGTTTTCTTTTTTCATTTAATTCCAAATTGTTTGCTGTGAACCAATTATGGACTTGAAACAGGCATTATTAACGTTATCTAGATTTCGGGCCCGTCTGTTTATCTTAAAAATGAAGGAAGTGTCATCGGCAAATAACACCTTATTTTGAGGTTCATTTTTTAATAAATAGGGTAGATCGTTAATATATACTAGAAAGAGGAAAGGACCCAATATAGACCCTTGCGGAACCCCCATTTTTACCCCCGCGTTTTTTATCTTGTTGCTAATGCAAGTATTTCGAAATATTTTTGAATAATTAGCTACATATTTGTTAAAAGTTTCAGTGTTAATGAAAGGCTTTATGCCATAAAGCTCAAATAGTCTTTCCCTACTTTTTCTTATACCTGTAATTGCCCAATCACTAAATATAAATTTAGGGCAAATGCTTTTCATCTTCTTTTCAAAAGTTTTATTGAATTAATTGTGAACTATTGAAAAGAATTGATCGTAAAACTGATTTACATTACTATCGTCCAAATGATGGCCCATAAAACTTAACTTGTTCTGCAGACAATTATTATATCTATTTAATTTGCTAGTTGCTATAGATCTAAATTTAATCTGAACTTTTTGCATTGATGTGTTACAACTAAAAGTTAGGTACCGTTTGGCCGCTATGATCCGAAGGCGGACCACTTACTATGGCTTTATCTAAGTAATCACAATTGCAGAAAACATTATCAATACAAGTAGCAGACGATGGAGTGACTCTAGTAGGTTCTATAAAAATGTTGGCTCAATCAAATAACTTAAAAAGATTTTATAACCTGCTGCTATTCGAATTTTCTTCCAAAATATTGATATATACTGATAATAGCAGATTTATTACTGGCTGCACGTTTTGCCAGGACATCTTCCATTATTGATTTAAATAAAGAAAAGTTATGATAGTTTGGGGGTCTGTACACACACACAATTACATGCTTATCTAGCTCAACACAGGACAGTTCGACGCAATGTTCCACCGAGAGACCTACTATGTCATTACGTTGCTTAAATTTAAAACAAATTTTTGATTAATATTAGGGAACCTCCACCTGCTTTGGTTAAGAAACCAAACATGCGGAACCAAATAAAAAAGAAAGTTATAGATAGTTAGTAGTAGTAGTAGTGATAGGTAGTTGTAGACATTCACCTTTTCGAGTAATGAATTATACGTGAGCTTAACGTTGCCCGCATCCAAAGAAGCTGACTTGCTGTCCTCGCAGACGACGGTCGCAAACTCTTCGAAGGTAGTATCAGGCTTGACTTCGAAACTTTTCTCTTTTAATATTTCTTTTATAACTTTCTTTTCGTCGTGGAACCGTGCTTTCAGGTTTTCTACATAAAATTTGAACAAATCCAGTGGAGTAGATCCATTTTGACCTGAGAAGTTACATAATAATAAGTACTTAATGTAGTTTTATATTTATAGTTTTGGTCGTTTTCGCCAATTCTTCGCTAAATTGGATAGTTTAGTCGAAAAACATAAAAGTTTGACTCACCAAGCATAGCTGAGAAGCGCATATCAGCCGATATGACCGGGTACAGCTCCACCCACAACGACATCGAGGTAAGTTTACCTTCTTCGTGCAAAGTGTCGAGTAAAACCTGTAAGTTACATAAATGTTCATGAAGTGTTAGTTAGAGTATTTCTGGCGCGAGACATATTTTTGCTTCTCATAAACATGTAAAGTGTTTGGCAATCTGTTGAATATTTTACGTTCATCGCGCATGCAATATTTTTGTAAAAATGACTCGTCAAGATAATGTTAAAATAATGTAAAAACCTACCAAAAAGTTGTCTCTGTTTTTTCTTTGCTGCCGCTTATTCCGTTTTTTGACTTGTTCTCGTTCTTGCAAGTATTCTGCTTCTAAATTTCTAATATGTTGTTCAAACACTGAAAGGAGTTAAAATTTTATTTGTGATTAATTTCTTGGGGAAAATAGTCTCCCATCTTACAACATATATGTCGCCGCAAGAGCGTCTATGTGCTAAGACTATTCATTAATCTTATTAAGAATCAACTTAATAATCCTCATTTGTCATAATATTGATGAACCTGCCATGCCATCTGTGTGGGGCAAGCATAATTATTACGATAATCATTTGACTAAACGCCATCTATTGGCTTGTGTGTTAACTACTGCGCAAATAATAGATTCGTTTAGCTTAGATGGCCTGTAATTTATTAAACAAAAGCCTTTAGCTAGAACTATAGCCAAAATTAAGATTAGCAAATATTTTATGATAGCTGGGATTTTAGCAATGACAATTTGGATTTCAACAATGGCTCATTTTGTTAGGCGGCAACCCAGTCTTGTGGGAAAGAACGCCGAATAGTCAATTAGTGAATTTATAATTTGTAGCAACAATTAAATCAATTTCTAGAACTAACTACAAACTTAAAATTAATAAGATTATTTTACAGAGTATTTTATTAGTGGTAAACCAGTTCTTTGTATTTAATCCTTTGATCTGCCGAAAATGGTTTTAAGCATGCGATTGTTGTAAAAAGTATTAAAGCTACTAATTAAGCTTGTAACTTAATAACGCCTTTGCATTTGTGAATATTGGTATTGTTTAATTACTAAAATAATTAATTGTGAAGTATTAGTATTGTTTTAATAGAGTATTACTGAACTAACTATGTAATGAATAATTGGACTGATCTAATGAGTGTAGTACATCCGCCCACTCAGAGCCGCGGGCGCACCCAGAGATGTCATTCGAGCTAGCTCGCGATTAGAGAATTGAAATATTAATGAATTGAAAGTAGTTTTTGAAGTGAGCAATAATAACTTATGTTAATAAGAACTGTAATAATTGAAAGACAGATCCAAAAGAGTGTGTGAGTAGTTTCTTGGCTCGTTCTTCTACTCATATCAACCATGTTTGTGAATGAGCGGCTCAACTGGAAAGTTTATAAGTGTTAAAGTGCCTGTAACTGGTTTATTAGAAATAAACTTGCAGTTTGAGTCAAGTGTTGTGTGTGATTTCAACTACCCATGCACCTATCTAAAAACAATGAAGATTAATGTTGCACAGTTAACGACCGAAAGGCAATATGGCGTCGATATTCATTTATGGTGGAATCCCCGCCTTGATATATACTTTAAACACATATTGACTAGAAAAATAAAATTTAAAATTTAAAAAACCCCCGACATAAGAGAGCTTTGGTTTGTGCTTGTGCCAAGCGGGCTACTTAGCGGTCCCCTCGACGCTACGACGCTTGGATTAATTTATTTTTGGTTTTTTAGAGGTTTTTTCTGTCGAGAATTTTGTAATTTGATTTTTATTTCATGCTTTTTAAACTTAAATAATTTTTGCTTAGCCTTGACTGTCCCACTCCTGGGCATAGGTCTCCTCCGATTCCTTCCACTTTTCTGGTATTTGCGCCTGTCCTCGGTAATTAACGAAAACAAGGAAAGTTATAAATTTTAAAAAATCCCGAGTTTTTAGGGGGAGTGGGGTGTGCAGCCCTCCCACCGGCAATGCCCATGGTGACATCTGACCAGATTTCAAATTTTGAATCGAGCAGCCCCGTAGAAGCTGTTTATATCCCTTCATCAACTAGAAAAGAGGTGATGACCTTCAAATGGCTGAGCAGATTTTCTCGAAACATAGTTAAAAACACTGTCGATTAAAACACCTTTCAAACGAAACGAATTTTATCTAAATCGGTTCATCCGTTTAGAAGCTACGACGTCACAGACAGACACAGATGCACACGTCAAACTTATAATACCCCTCTTTTTTGGTTGGGGGTTAAAAATAGTAACTTCTGTGAGCTTCTTCGCCCGTGCGGTACCCGGATAAAAAAGTAGCCTATGACCATCCGGAATAATTTACCTTTCACATAGTGAAATAATTTTTAAAACAGGGGCCGTGGTTCCAGATATTACAACTTACCAATAAGCGCGTCTTCTTTGTCCATGCCCAGTAAGCTCACATCGTTCTTGAAAGACGAATTTTCTAACAATAGCACTTGTGCCTCGCTCCATGTGCTACTGTATGTTATTTCACTCATATTCTCTAAGACCTGGAATTAAACAATTTTTATCAGCAAAAAAATGGGGCACTATAGTGCATCTAAGTGGGTTACTACTTCAAGCACTCATAGTTCCAGAAACCACCACTCTCCATTGATGAAGTGCACCACGTCAGCATAAAGAAATATGAAATGTTACCTGTGCCAGCATCTTCATGTTACGTTTCTTTAAAGCCTTAGCTTCTTCCTTCTCGCGTTTTGTAATCGTAAATATGCAATCTTCAAATATATCTCTACGATCCGATTCAGGAACACATCGCCATATCTAAGGGAATGATTAGATTAGCTCCACGATTTCTAGTTTAAAAAAAGTTAGTCTAGTTAAAGGTATATATATATTAGATTTTTATATTTTTTATAAAGCCTCGACCAACATCTAAGGAGGCTGGCGCTTAGCAGCTGGATCAATTACTTCTGGACACGCCGCGTATTGTTAGGAGGTTCCTCTCTCAAGAGCCCAGATCACCGTTAGCTCTGACCCGAAACCTGGTGGGCTACAATTTTTATATTTTTAAATGTTTTTATTTATATTATTTTATACAGAAATTAGCTTTTGCCCGCAACTTCGTTTGCGTGGAAATTTTGAAGTGAATGTGTGAGAAAAAAAATTGCCTACGACCTATTCTCTAACCTACCAAATATACACAAAAAAACATAACAATCGGTCAAGCCGTATGGAAGGAGTTAGATAACAAACACTGAAACACGAGATTTTTAAATTTAAAAATGTTAATAATGTGTAAAGAAAATAAAGAAATCGCACGCAAAACGCCTTACCTCAAGGTTGTTGAACATTTCCTCGCATTTATAATATTTCGTTAGTGATGTTACACGGTCACAGCCTAACAAAAACTCCTCTAGGTTTTCTCTGTTCTTTTTTGTTTTCAATCTGTAATATAAGATGACTTTATGTTATGATGACTACTGAAGTAAAATAAGCAACACACATTGGAATAACAAAAGTAAATACAAATTTTATATCTGTCACCTCTGCTCCTCTCTTTCATCCTTCAACTTTTGTGTTTTATATGCATTGAATGCTTGTTTCTTCTCATTTAGCTTTTTAAATGTTAAATAACGAGGATCTTTAGATATTATCTTAACACACTGTTCCCAAGTTGCATTTGATGGCACATTCTGAAAATTTCATTAAAATATAAAAATATGTATAGGTAAGTATTTTTTTAGAACCTTATTTACATGTATTCATTTTAAACCCCCACTACTGGAGCAAGTGACACTTACATCTTCTATGTACTCAGTGAAAAATATTTTAATTAAGTTTTTAGCAAGTATGAAATCACATGTTTTAATTGACGCCTTCGTACGAGATCCTCGAGCCCTATACCGTTGTAAGCACCCATTAATACATTTTGTTTTGTGCACGAAAAAAAAAAAGGTTTCCCAGCAAAATTTCTGCACAATCCTACTACAAAATTTGTGAGTTACGTAATTTATCGTTAATTAGTATGTACAGACTGCTTAGATGACGGTATCACAAGCCCGTAGCGGGAAGTACGCGCGGTTTTTTTACACCCTGTTTACTGTAAGTTTCATGGACGTTTTTATAGGTATTCGACATCAAGGCGTACGAAGCCGCGATCCAAAGTATAAGTATTGATTGTAATATCGATTTTCTTACCCTATCTTTCAAGAGTTCTTTGAATGCCTCAATGGCTTCCTTCTTGTCCTTATATTGTAGTTCGGGCGGATTCTCGGAGTTCTCATTATTATTGCCTAGCGGTGGTTGGTTCATTTCTTCGGGTTTACCTAAACAGTCAAAAATATTTTGAATATTCAGTTTTTACAATATTAAGTGGAACGACATATACTTATGTCGTACATTACATGCGCAATTAGTGTCCATCAGTATACGACATCAGTCGATGAGCGTGAACACTGGCCCATTAGTCGTTAAACCTTTTACCCTGCTTCGTAACCAAAGCTATCAGTCGCGCGAATACGCGTTTTTATGTCGTCACGGAATAGAGTTTGTTTTTATGGAATTTGAGTCATCACTTTTGAAAACCCGCATCCCTGTTTTGTAACTCATAAATCAATAATGAATTAATTCACTTACTTTCCTCTGGTATTGGTATGGAGTTGGCAAGAGATGGATCGATAGATGCAAGAGTTTTGGCCATTGCCTCATCTAAGGCAGAGCTTCCGGTTTGATTTGATGGAGACATTGGCAAGGGCACTTCTCCAGGAGGCATTTCTACACTCAGTGCTGCTCTGAAAGTATTATAAAAGGATGAAAATAACACCACTGTGTACAGAAATAATAATTGCATAACTATTTCATAATCTGTTAATACTAAGTTGATGTATAAAAATGAAACAATGCGTTTTCTGCCTAACTTTAATTAGTGACTATTGATTTGTATTCGTCCAGCTCTCTTGTGATATCCTCCTAAATTTTACTGGAAAACCACCTAGATGCTTGGTTTTTTTTGCCCCTTTTTTAGCTATGTATGTGGTAGATATTTCTGGCCCAATCCCATTTGAGTTTATAGTTTGTGAATTTCTAAGAGTATATTTTACGAAGATATAACATAGAAATTCAAATGTTCTGACTTTTCATCATATTGGTGCGAAACAGGGGCTGATCGCTAGTTTATTAATAACTAGCTGACCCGCACAGCACCCTCTGTATCACATTTTCCCATTTTTGCAACATTTTTCATTGATGCTCCACTCTAATTTGTCGTAGCTTGATGTTATACAGCCTATAGAATTCCTCAATAAAAGGGCTATCCAACACTAAAAAATTGTTTTAATTCAAACCAGTAGTTCCTGAGATAAGCCCATACAACCAAACAAACATTCAAACTTCAGACCTAGACTAGAGTCAAGAGCAAACCAATTTAAATAAAAAAAAAGACGGGTTGCACTCCGGGAGTGCCGGCAGAAGTGAAAACTTGATTATTAACGTTGAGCATGTTTGATATTTTGGAATGGTTAGGGAATAATTTTGCACCAATTGCTTTATCAGTATAAAAGTACTACACTGCGGTTCGGGGGACGAAGACAATATAGCGGTTGTGATTGGCCGATGCAACAATGTCAGGACGAATGTTCCACACATAGTGATGCACAAGTCAGTTTTGCTACAATACCTAATATCGATAAAATTGAACATTACGATGTCTATTAATTCTACTTTTTTTTAAACTATACTGATAGGGCGTTAACTGGGTGCAAATAAAACACTTACGTAACACTGTAAATTTCACTTTATTCAAATCAATGCTAAAATAAAATCAAGGTTAACCTCTCCGTCCTGCATTTCTTAACGCGTAACTTCCCTAACGGCCGCGCGCATTACGTCATCGCTGACGTCGTTCGGCCGGCCGACATAAAAACTCTTATCGCCAGAGTTCTAATAAAGCTTATCTTAAACGGTAAACAGTGTCGTGTTCTTAGATAACAAGACCGTGTATTATAATATATACAACTTTTCTATGACTACTTGATAATTATAAACATCCCATAGAAATGCGATTGCTTGCTGCAAATAGACTGTCACCGTATTTTATTTTTGTTTAGTAAAACTACGCAATAAAATACGAAACTTTATAACTAACATCACAAATATACAAGTAATCTAATGACAGTGTTTTTTAGGAGTCCTACATACATTATTCACATAAGATTCCAACTCAAACTTCCTATAAGATCGGCCGTTTTCCAACTGCGGAGTTCAATGCATGAAATACTTGAAATATCAAAAAATATGATTAGATATGCCTCGAATACATAAAATAATGAATTATCACTATTTTTTACGTTGCTATTAAATTAATCGTAAAAAAAATCGAAAAAAATCCAAAGAAAATTTTAATTTTGTGCCTAGGTTGGACGATCCTCCTCAACTTTCCCTGTTAACAGCATTAATCCACTTTTCTTCCACTTCTGGAATATTTGGAAATCTAAAATGTAAACATTAAGTAATGTTACTTTTTTACAGTAAGGGAACACCGTAATTTTTATCTTCAATATTATTTATACTTTGTTTCGAAGTTGACACAACACTACAGCATTACGTCTGTCCCTTTCTATCTACACCTACAGATGGAAAGGGACAGACTTATTGACAATACCTAGTGAGAGAAAGGGACTTTTCAAAAAGACATCAACGCGGTGTACGTTTTTTGTGCCTTAAACGTAAACAACTAGTTTAGCTAGAGCCCTGCAATTATTCATAATTTTATTAAATTATAAATATATTTTACTTACCGATGAAAAGTTATGCCATCTTTTTTATAGCTGGATGTTCTAGACGATTTCCCACACCATTTAATTGAACAAGAACTCATAATTAATTTGATATAAGCAGAAATGTTTGAAAAAGTTATCTAAATAATCGCGTGTGGAGAGATCCAATAACTGGTCAAAAACTCTCCATCCGTCTTACGCTTTTTCGATCAGGTCACGTGTCCTGACGCGAGTTTAAGATTTTATACCCATTACAGAAAAGTGCTCAACGCCGCTAAAGAAGTTTTCACTTCAAAAAAAGCTTTAGTATGTTAGTATAGATGATGAGTGAAACAGCAACTGAACATGCAAGTTGATTTCTTAAATTTAAGTTATATCATAATTTTTTAAGGAAAATTTAAAAGTTATGAGATTTACTGTGCAGCTTCCTCAGCAGCAATTTTTTCTTTGATCTCCTGAAGCTCTTTCGGTATGATCCAACTAGATTCTTTAGATTCAATGTTATGATAATACACACGCCCAGCGTCCGTCGTGTATTCTTTCCACACACAGGCAGACAGCAATTTCTGTTGATAAAAAAAAACATCAATAAATCATTCATAATGACTTGGTGAAAATGTTGTTGGTTCCTATTGTAAACAAATATGCAAAATCAACCAAATTAAAATGGGATAACAATGTACACTATCAATAACACTGGAAAGGGATATTTACCATGTTAACTCCTCGTACCATGAACTACTAAACTACCTACCATGAACTAGAGTGTATTTCCAATATAAAAAAAATTGCTTACTTCTGCTGGAGTTTTCAAATCATCTGGTTTCTCCCATAGACTTTGTTTACTGACAGAGTTGTAGTAATATGTTCTTCCATCTGGAGCTTTATGTTCAGACCAAGGACTGCTTTGGTTGGCCATAGGAGCCACATCTGGAGCTGGAGCACTCATATCCTGCAATTGTTGCATGCTCTTACACATCATTAGTATGTACATATAATAGCAAATTAACAAAGCATATATGGCAATGAATCATTATGAAGGAGGTTGTTTAGATACCATTGGCTAGTTTTTGATAAGATTATTTTAATGTTATGTTGTGCATGTAAATTATATAAAAACGTTTGGTGTTATTTTTCTCAGTGATTTCTCATACATATAAACATAAGGCTGAGTTCTATTCAGCATACTTAGGATATGAATAATTACATAGTTATAGGGTTCATTTTCATATGAAATGCCACTGTTCATAGCATGAATAAGAGGCTCCATCTATAAACCATCCAGCCATCTATAAACTTAGCAAGTGCTTTGGTTTAGTACAAATCTCAATCTTACACTTGTAGTGTTGAAGTTGAACAACATTAACAGGAACAATACTTAGACAAAGTAAGGGCTAAATAATGTTTCAAAAATGAACAATAAACTCAGTAAAATTGACTTGGACAGGAGAAAATTAACTTCCTGATTCAATGAAGCATTCAACTACTAGTCTACCATTAATCTTTATTAAGATTTCCTTTAACTTGATGCAAAGACAGACACTTGCTACTACTATTATTACAATAGCAAAACACTTTGAGGCAAAAGGACTATGTAAGATTTGTAGCAGGTGGCGGTCTCTGATTTCTGCCTTTTTGCCATGGGGGTCCATAGAAAAAAGGCATGAGTTAATGTATGTATTGGAAACTTGAATGCTGATCAGCTAATCTATGAGTATCTTAATGACATCTCTGAATCAAAAAACTTAAAATTTATACAACATACTAAGAAAACTTACAGGTTTAAATGCAGGAAATCCTGGTGGTGGCATGGAAAATGGTGCTATCATAGGAGGGAAACCCATGGGTGGTGGCATGCCAGGCATGGTTGGTGGCATACCAGGCACTGGAGGCATGCCAACTGGTGTAGGCATAGGTGGAGGCAGGCCACCCAGCATCGTAGGAGGAATCAGTGGTCCTGAACCAATTAGGCCAGGTGAACTGGTCCCTGAATTAGGCGGTTCCTGCAATAAAGCAATACAAACAATTAACAAGGATTAATTAAATGTAACCTTAGAAATATTTAAGTAATTATGTATGTAATTATGTACATAAAGTATTATGTTACCAAATAATCTTTGAAAGTAAAGTTATGCTAATTCTTGACTGTTGAAACTGACCATTTGTACAATGAAATAGTAAACACAAATTGTAACCCTCATTCAATTGAAACAATAAAACTTACAGCAAACCCTATATTGAAACATAACTTCTGCCATAAATTTAGTAAACATAAAATTAAGAAACATGCAAGATTGAATAGAACCATTAAAAAAAAATAGAAAAATAAACAAAAGCACTTTTCCAAGAATAAACAATTAAGGAAAGGACATGCTTCTCTGGTACAGATATTAAATAACTATCAGATTAAATTGGAAGATAGTATAAATATTTATCATATATGAAGCAAGACGTGCATGTTGCACGTCTTGCTACATCGTTCTCACATAGTGTACCATCTCAACATGAATGATGTGTAACCAAGGTTTTTGTAACAAGATTCTGATTTAAAAGAGTATCCATGGAGTTTCTTGCCCATTCTTCTCCATAGAGATCTACGCTTTGGAAAGGGCAACTTTCACAGTTGATATGTCTTGTGACTGGGACTGTAGCTTCATTTTTATTGACTATTCAAAAGTGCCTGTTTCTGGCCTACTCAAAATAATTGATTTTGATTTGATTTGACATAACCTAAAATACTTACCATAACAATTAGTTTTCGAATTTAATTGTATCACTAAGAGTAACACAAATTTCACAAAGCGAAATACAATGATATCAGCATCATTTTAGATAAACAGGAAAAAACAAATTATATGTGACAAAATATCACCAAACCAACCCATTAATGCATAGACAAGACAAGACAGGAGAACATAAACTATAATAAACTATTACTACAGATGTAAAAAAAAAAAGTTCATGAGACATAGTTTTTTGAGTTGGCATACCTGTAAAAAAACCCTCTGACAAAGTGAATTGGCCATTTGAAAATATAATAAATGATAATGATAAATGATGTTTATTTTGCAAGCAGGTTTTTACAAACACTTTTACACGTCAATTTTTTTTTAAACTAGATGGGGCCGGTGTTTTGTACCTGACTACTCTGAGAAGAAACAGCCGAAACAAACTCAGAGGTCACAGTCTCTTTTAAGGTCCAGACATAATCTTGGCCAACTCTCATGAGGACTATGGACCTGTGTCCAGTCAGTGCAAGCATTTGTCAGTTATCGTGTAGGAGTAGGTACTCAAGGAGCGCTACGAAACGACGAATAATACCAAAGAAAGGACATTTGGGTAGGTCGCTTAAAGTACTCAAACTGCCAGATAGTGGTGGGAGAAAAAAAAATGTGACCTACATGGTCCTCACATTCACAATAATAACTAATTCATTCGCCTATTTTCTCAAACAAATGTTCTCTATTAATGGACAAATGTGCAGTTTTCAAGTCTATAAAACCATGGTGTTTACTTGATAACTCGGCAGAAAAGCTTTTTATCAAATCGTGACATATTTTCCAAAATTTCCCTTTAGTAGAGGGGTTTTTTATTCTTAGTGTGCGTCCACACTGAACGCGCGGTGAGGGCCTGTGGCGGGCGCGACGGTGGTGGCTGGCGCGACGGCAGACGTGAGCGCGGCCTCGTCCTCGCGAGAAATCGCTACGCCCCCGTAGAGGGGCGTGGCTGGCGGGATGTGGGTATAACCCTTGCCCCGCGGTATCATAATATGTGCCCGTAAATAAGGGCACCTCATCTGGTTGCCTGTATAGGCACGTGAGCGCGGCGGCGGCTCTCATTTATACATATATTCGTTTATGGCGGCGGCGGTGGAGGTGGGCGGTGGCCACAGTGACGAGCGAGTAGCATAAAGGCGTATTTCAGGTGTGCAACACGCCTTGGACAAGGATTTGGTATTTTTTAACATAGTCCGACGATTTTTTCAACTGCTATTTTTTTTAAATTTAGATTAGGAACTGATACTCCTGCCGGGTGGCAGGGGTATCCGCGGCGCTAGGCCTGTACTGTGGACGCACACTTAGGAAAAATGTGAAGTAGAAGTATGTAATAAATCCATGGATTACGGAGAGTGGTTTACTCTTTGAAGTCTCAATTCTAATATGACACAACCTGTCAAGTCAATATTGTCGTACGTACGTAAGTCGTTTGTCGAATGTGTCGAAACGACAACATTGACAGACGTATAGAAAGTAAAACAACGGATAGTAAACAGATCTTATTTTTTAATACAAATCGTTTTCTTACATTAATTCAATAATGAGAATACAAAAATGATTTCACTTGTGGCTAAAATTATCAATATATTTGCTACCAGTCTTCAAACAGTTCTACTTTTAGCATCATTTACAGGAAAATTAATAGTTTCAACTGTAACATGGCTCTTGTCGATAATACTGAGCACTCTGAAAAGCTTACAGTTATTTTTTCAAATTGTATATGAAGACAATGTATCCATATTTACTGAAGAAATACCGGCTTCTGCCCATGGAATTATTGAAGCATTTATCAATCAATTAACTTACATCCAAGATGGAGTTGTTAATATCTATAACATTATCTATTTAAAATTCATTGGAGTGTTGTCTACGGCTAACTGGTTAACTCGAGCAGTTTTTGTGATGATAAGTGAAGTGTTGACTTTAGTGAAGAATTCTGTGATACTTGTAGGAGACACCGCATGGCTTATAGTCACATTTGTTCCTATACATCTTCCACAATTGTTAAGGACAGTGTTAAAGTATATTGGCCATGTGATAGGAAGTGTTATTGTGGATGCCTATATGACATTATTAAAATTCACCAATTATTTAACAGAAGTGCCTTTACAATCTTTTATGGGAATCACAAGTGCTATAATAATTGTGCGCTTGTGTGTGCATTTTAGGGAAACTATAGTTATTCAAATGACAATGTTTTATTGGTCATTAATAAGAAATGTTTTGTATTTATACTATGTACTTTTGAATTATTTTACCAATTCAGAAGTTGGTATAATAACACAAATGACTGGCGGGCAAGGCTTAGACTCTAGACAAGGTAACTTTAGTTCCTTACCTATTGACGATGCTGCAAATGCTGCTGACTCTCTTTGTGTAATATGCCAAGAGCAGCAGAAATGTGTACTGACACTGCCTTGTCGCCATGTATGCTTGTGCACAGATTGTTGTAGACGCTTGTATGGATATCAGCGCACTTGCCCCATTTGCAGGACATTTATTTATCATACAGTGACTGTTTATTTGTGACACTTTATTCTAGTATGCATTGTCTACATTCCTGGTATTCAAAGTCTTCAATTTGTATCAGTAATTAATTATTGAATCAGGTTTAATAAACAATGTCACTAAGGGGATGTGCAAAATTTATTGAGTGTAATTTTATATTAAATTCCTATTACTTGGAGTTTATGTTTATTGCAAATAAAACATTTGTAAATATCAAAAAAACATTATTTTATTTGATCAATTTTTAAATGTAAATAATAATATGCCTCAGAGTTATGAGATTGCATTTTTTAAATAACAATCCAATAATTAATTGGTGTAGTTAGTAACATGGACAGACAAACAAATACAGCTTGTTCCTAGTGTAAGTTGTATTTGTATTGATTTCAGTGTCTAAAGTTAGAAGTTTAATTTCTCTTGGACACTACTTACTAATTATATAAATCTGAAAGAAGGTAGCTGTATTATAGACTTTGTTCACAAAACAACACACAAAACATGAATATTCAAATATCACATCTATAATTATGAACATTGAGTATAAATGTAGATTACACCTTTGAACTAAATTTTGCAAAACATAATACAATCCTAAATGTAAAAAGCACATTAAATGTAAAGACTAGACTGAACTTGAATAAATTATTATTATGCCATTAAAGTTTTCAGGTACCCACAATATGCATAGAAATCATTAGCATAATAAATATGGCTAGCCTAGACCTAAAATGCTGATATTTCGAAAAAAAAGGTTCTTTTTATCATCATTTTTGCATAGTCCTTCTAAACTTGCATCTGTAGGTGCCTTTGTATGTCTATCTACATTTTCCGATGGCACACACCTAATACAATTTACAAGTTATTAAAATTCTAATCAAGCTTTAAAATTATTTTAATAGTTACATGTAAAGTTAAAAAACATTTAAATACCTTATAACTAAACTTAAAAACAGTGTGCTGAAATTATCATTAAGTTGTGATCCTATTATTATAAAATCCATTCACTAGGTGCTTTTACCACCTTTTTAAAATGAATGAATAAGTGTCCGTTTCAACCACGCGGCCACCTCATAATACTTGATGAAACTTTGCCAGGAATTAGTCCTAATTTGTTCCTATACACACCTCTTTTCGTGAATTTGTTCCAAAAAAAACGAAGGCGCTATGACCAAGAATAGTTGGCCGCTAGAACCGCCACTTGCCGTAGTCATCGCCGTTGATTACACAGAAACTATATGATGGAGATAGACGAATTATGCATCAAAAGAAAGGTCTTAATTTGTTCCATTTGTTTCAAAAATAAAAAACATCAAAAAGTAAATAAATGAAAAGTTATGCAATATTTAGTTTTCAGGTTATGAGTAGGTAGGTATCTCACCTTATATATCAAATTATTAGAAGCTAATGTGTATGGACAATTAGTCCCTAATTTGTTACAGCGAATAAACAGAAAAAAATACTAGAAAGTAGGTTCAATGATTTGTTAGAGTCGATTTTAGTTGGCCGCTCGGACGGCAATATGCCTAAAATACAATGGCGTTTATCTCGTTATTAAAAGCAGGTTTGAGCTTAGTTATAGTACTAATTGACGGGTAACGTAACCTAGTTTGGATAAACATGGAGAATATAACTGCAGCATTCATATTTAAGAAGAAATTTACAAAAAATCTGTAGTATGAAACCGTATGAGAGTAGGGTGACCATGATTACATTGGTACGAAGGCATGTTTTTAATGTTGGACTCTGTTGGAACGAATATGCGGTTCGTTTTGCGGCCATTGTCTATTGTTCTTAATTCTTTAAAGTATTTACTGATTAAATTTTCGTTTCATTGACTTTCCACAGGTGTTTTATGATGGGAACGATTCCAGAAAAAGGATCTCTATTGTTTCCAAACTATTGTTAAAAATATTTGGCACAAGGGGTTTGAACGATTATTTTTTGTTGTGAATATAGTCAATAATGTGCTGAATTTTGAACTGTGTGCTCGTACCTCGTACGTATTTAATTCCCGAGATTTAAAAACTACTAAGTTACTGAGACAACTATCACTAAATCCAGAAGTGTCTAAGAGTGCTTAGTTATGAGTTGTGTCACTTATATGTTGGATTTGTTAATGTGGAACTCACCACCAAAAAGTATTGCAGAGGGATCCAAATGAACTGCGGTAAGTTAAATTTTTACTTTTTCATGATGACTTGAAGCAAGCCTGCTTTTGGCTGCTCCCAAACGAAAAAATCTCCTTTTGAAAATCTTATTATTTCTTTATTATTATTTTTTTCTTTTATTATTTTTTCTTATTTTTTTTTGGATTAAGAACAATAGACAATGGCCGCAAAACGAACCGCATATTCGTTCAGAGTCCAACATTAAAAACATGCCTTCGTACCAATGTAATCATGGTCACCCTACTCTCATACGGTTTCATACTACAGATTTTTTGTAAATTTCTTCTAAAATATGAATGCTGCAGTTATATTCTCCATGTTTATCCAAACTAGGTTACGTTACCCGTCAATTAGTACAATAACTAAGCTTAAACCTGCTTTTAATAACGAGATAAACGCCATTGTATTTTAGGCATATTGCCGTCCGAGCGGCCAACTAAAATCGACTCTAACAAATCATTGAACCTACTTTCTAGTATTTTTTTCTGTTTATTCGCTGTAACAAATTAGGGACTAATTGTCCATACACATTAGCTTCTAATAATTTGATATATAAGGTGAGATACCTACCTACTCATAACCTGAAAACTAAATATTGCATAACTTTTCATTTATTTACTTTTTGATGTTTTTTATTTTTGAAACAAATGGAACAAATTAAGACCTTTCTTTTGATGCATAATTCGACTATCTCCATCATATAGTTTCTGTGTAATCAACGGCGATGACTACGGCAAGTGGCGGTTCTAGCGGCCAACTATTCTTGGTCATAGCGCCTTCGTTTTTTTTGGAACAAATTCACGAAAAGAGGTGTGTATAGGAACAAATTAGGACTAATTCCTGGCAAAGTTTCATCAAGTATTATGAGGTGGCCGCGTGGTTGAAACGGACACATGAATAAGTATTGAGTCACATATTTAAAATATTTTGTACAATTAGTGTGACACAAGTACATGCTATGCCTGTCTTATGCGTGAGTTTAATGCATAGCTCTCAGATTCTCTTGCTTCTACAGTGTGTAAATTAAGAGCACTTCTTCTTTGTCTAGCATTGAGATTTAAATCTTTTAATGATATTTGAAAATCTTTGAATGCATTTAACAAAAAAACTGCTGTTATGACTACGAGGAAACCACATATGCATCCTATGATATCAGGAGTACTCATATGATCCCATTCCCTAAAGAGGATACCCGATGCGATTATAACTAATATTGTAAACATGACATAGTACACAGGAGTAACAATACTTGTATTAAATATGTCTAGGGACTTATTTAAATAATTCATTTGAATCATGATACATATGACAGCAGTAACAAATAATAGCCAAAAAATATAGTTTGAAAAATTGTTTGCATTTCCTGAAAAACTTTCCCTTACTCCTAAAGCAACTCCTTTACAAAAAACCACAGTCAGACTACCAATAGATGAACACAGTAACAAGTAAACTGCAATATTTGTATTTCCAAACCTTGGTATAAAAACTAATTTTATAATAAAACACATCAAAAAAATTGTTCCTACATATGTCAGAAACAAATAGTCAAATAACTTTTCTACTAACTCACTAAAAGCTGTGATTTCTTCTGATTTCGGTGAATGAATCACAAATATTATTGATCCAATAATACAAAGGAAGCATCCAATCTGTAATAGAAATGTAAATTTGTTAAAGGTGTCACTGTCTCAGTTAGTTGTTGTGTTTTCATTTTAACTTTGCACAAAAATAAAAACTTACTTTTCCAATGAAATTAAGTTTCTCATTCAAAAACTTCGAAGAAAGCACTGCTGCAACAAGCACACTAAGGGCACCTAATGGAGTCACCAGTGCTGCAGGAGCAAATGCATATGCCAGAAGATTAGCTGCTTCACCTATGCCCACTGCAAAGAATACAGTCATAAAGTTAATTAATTATTTTTTTAATAGAGTCTCAATTGCGTTAGCGAAAGTTCAAAAACTGAGGTAATTTTTTTAAAACTTTAATTATCTATAAGAAGTGCAGAAGAAAAATTGAGGCCCTAAAAAGACAGCATTCTCACAGAATCTGTTCAAACTGACCTATTCAATCCATTCAAACGAATAGGTCTCTTTAACTACAATGGGCCTAACATTTTTTTTTCACACATTCATAATACATCATGTACATAAAAAGTTTATAGTTACCTACTTGTTATCAGACCAAGCCACCACAGCCATTGTTTTAAGTAAGCAAACCCACCCGCCGATGCCCGAACATTTCCAGAGGCTTGGAGTTTTTTTAAAGCAACTTTTTTAATGATAAAACTAGACCCGATAAAAACACTAGATGATATAGCAAGACTTAACCCTATTGTAAAGTGGCTATTATTGTAATTCTGGCCATTTATAATTAAATTAGAGGTCTTCATTGTAGATCAGTAGCACGCTTTTTACCTACTAATATTCATCCTAGTGTATGAATCATAAACGAGGTACGTTCTTATCAGATAGATAGGTACGAGATAGGTAACTCTATTAGGATTTTTCCATGGTAAGAAATACTGACCAACGGCTACCAATGTAAATTCAATTGAAAGTTTCCCTTATTTGATTTGAAACAGGAAAACGAAATAGCTACGTAAACAATGGATGGTGTATAGGCGTTTTTTGAGACAATGTTTTTGTCTGTAAAGCATGGACAAGCTAGAAGTTTGACAACGGTCTGACAGACCATCAGAGCAAGGTTGCTAGATCTGGGTTTCTAACATTTCCAAGAAAGCAATTTTTTGTTAAAAAAAAAATGATACATTTTTCAAAGGAGGTCACCCAGCCTCCAAACATTTTTGGGCGCATTTCAAAAGGCCAACAAATATAAACCTATTATTTGAATAGAGCATAATATAATTAACATTATTCCGTTTATTCATTAAATTATCATCATCATGTCAGCACAAAAAAAAAGATATAAAAACACATTTAAAAATATAAAAATAGTAGCCTACCGGTATCGGGAACAGGGTCCAAGCTACCGGTGGTTAGGGTTACAGAGACAGGAACCTCCTCACAATGCGGGCCGTGTCAAGGAGTACTGCCTTCTGAATCTGGCTCTTGATCCAACTACCAAGTGAGAGCTTCGACAGATTTTCGTCGAAGCTTTTAGCCATCAGGCCATTGGCCGTAACAACAATCGGCAAAATGATAGCCGAGTTCACATTCCACATGCTGACAACCTCGTGTGCCAAGTCGAGATATTTTATTTGTTTCTCTTTCTCAGCCTTCACGAGGTTCTCATCATGCGGGATGGTAACATCGACTATCATTACGCGGCGCGCTGATCGGTCTATCACCACTATGTCAGGCTTATTGGCGACAATAGTCCTGTCAGTAATGATAGGCCGATCCCAGTACAGCGTGACATGGTCTTTCTCGAGAACTGGGTCGGGCACATACTTGTAGTACGGTACCTCAGAATCCACAAGTTCATATTTCAAGGCAAATTGCTGGTGAATAATCCTGGCTACTTGGTTATGCCTGTGTAAGTACTCGCCGTTAGCCAGACGAGAACAACCAGAAATAATATGTCTGATGGACTCACCCGGACGGTGGCATGCCCGACACACGTCCACCGTCCCGTCCTTCATAATATGTTTCCGGTAATTGTTCGTCAGCATAACTTCGTCCATAATCGCACAGACAAAACCTTAACCTCTCTTCAAGCGACCATGGCACAGCACACTGCACTTTCGGCCGGTCGAGAGCTTCTACCTCCCGGTCGACACCTCTCAAGCTGTCTGCCACATCGCGGCGCTGCACCACGTCCGACGCACTGGAGCAAACGCAACGCCGGCCCCGACTCACTGGGGTTCGCCTCACCACCGCAGACTGTTCCGACTCACAGTGAACAATGCGGCAACGAGCTTAAAACTGGCATGGCAAAAACTTCAAGTCTCATTCGACTATCGACCTCCGGTCTCCGGGGGGGAGCGATGTAGCGACCAACAAAAAGCAACTTACTACAAAAAGTACTACAGCGCCATCTATGATACGACGGAAGAACTAACATCAATTTCCTACATCTCACATGCAAAGTTCACATCGACTTAAAGAGTACATAGAAAAACCCGACTACAACTGTCGAGCAGTTGCCCGCCAGACATAACACCTGTCTGGTCGGAGGATCCTTTTCCTTTTCTAAGGAGTATCGAGGAACTTTACACCCTGTTCCTCATACCCCTAAATCACCATAAGAAGACGACCCGCGATCCAGATACACACTCCGTTCGCTCGTTGCATAGGAAGAGAGCAGAAGCGCAAGCAAGAATGACCGTGGCACTGAGGAAATTGGAACTGGCAGAAGCACGATCAAGAGTGGCTCGAGCAGAACTTGAGCCGAATCTGAAGAGGAAGATGGTGCTGGAGAAGAACTGTTCGAACGAAGCCAAGAAGTCGAGCAGTGGTTCATCACGACTAGGGACAGGCCCAATAAGAATCCAAGGCCGGCTTAAACAGAAGAAAAGAAGAGCGACATCCAGGAGTTGGCTTCAGTCATACTCAAGCTATCCGAGAAGTCACGTGACTACGTTCCATCGAAGCATCTCGAACTCCCTCACTTCAACGGGGCCTGTGAAGTATGGTTGGCCTTCAAGAGATCCTATGAAGATATGGCCGCCTCCTCTAGCGCGCCTCAGAATCGCAACCCAAGGCAAAGCTAGAGCCTGCTGTTCACTTCATCCACGCGATCCACGCGAAGTAATCAAGGGACTTGAAGCAAGATTCGGAAGACCCTGGAGCGCTGGCATTATATAGCGGAACTGGACAAGATAAAGAACCTGTCAAAAGTCGGCGAGAACCCAAGCGACATATGTGTGTTCGCAAGTTAAGTGAAGAACGCCGTCGAAACAATTAAGGCTTTGAAGAAACCGCAGTATCTCAGTTCTCCCGAAACACTAAGAATCATAGAAGACAAGATGCCTACATCCATGAAGTTTCGTTGGTTCACCTACCACAGAAGCAGAAGAGATGAAGACATTCAAGAGCTACTAGTGGTCGGAGCGTTCTTAGAAACAGAAGCCGATATGTGCGGAGACTTTGCTCCACCTGAAGCGCCTTCGGATCAAAAGAAGGGAATAAGAAGACCCGTACATACGGTACAAGAAGCGTCACAAGAAAAGTATAAGAAGTCATGCCCGTTCTGTGAAGAAGAACATTTCGAATTAGAATGCAAGAAGTTTAAAGAAGCTAACCTAAATGAAAAATGGGACATGGTCAAGAAGGCAAGAATATGCTTTTTTTTTTTTTTTTTAGGATGGGAAATCATCAAATGACTTCTTCCGCTCTGTGCGGAGCGGCAAAACCCGCAGCCCTGGCAGGCATCGGCCCTCTCGGACCCCAAGAATATGCTTCAAGTGTCTTCGATTCAAGCACTCAAGAATTAACTGCAAAGCTCCAGTCTGCAAGCAGTGCAAAAGATGGCATCATACCATCCTGCACTCAGACAAGCCGCCAGTACCAATAGAAAAAGAAGCAAAGAAAGAAGTGAACAAAGAAGGCACAAGAAGCACATCAGAAGAGAAGGTCGCCTCCATCCACAACGCAAAAGGGGAAGAAAAGGCGTACCTGAACATCATCCCAGTGGACATCTAGGGTCCAAAGGGTCAAGTCCGAGTATTAGCGTTATTGGACGAAGGGTCAACAGTCACACTCCTAGACGCATCAGTCGCCGAGAATATTGGAGTCGAAGGGAAGCAAGAAAATCTCACAATCAAAACAGTCGGCGGGAAGGTGCTAAGAAAACATAGTTCACAGAAGATCGAGTTCAAAATAAAAGGAGCTCACAAAGGGAGAAAAGAACTATCACAGCAAGAACCTTTGACGACCTGAAGCTGTCCGAGCAATGTATAAACAAGGGCACCGTGAGAAACTGCCAGCATCTAAGAGCCATTAAAGATCAACTCCTCTACGTCAACGAGCGACCCAAGCTGCTGATAGGTCAAGGCAACTGGGGGCTGATAATTACAAGAAGACTGAAGAAGGGCAAGCCATCCGCTCCTGTGGCCTCACTCACTAACCTAGGGTGCTACATGGATGCGAATGCGAAACAGGGGCGACTGCCTTAGTAAACTTCACTCACTATGACACATCGACCACTGAAGAAGAATATATAGAAGAAATTGTCCGAGAACACTTTCAATTGGAGTCTCTCGGAATTCAGAATCGATCGCCCTCCAATGACAGCGATAGAAGAGCACTAGAAACCCTCGAGAAAACTACGAAGAAGCTGTCAAGCGGTCAATACGAAACAGCAGGGCTATTGCGTATCTCTGTTGACAGCTCATAGTGAAGATCACTTGGCAAAGTGTACAACGACTAACTGTCAAACAGCTAGTTTCGTATCGGGTATCTTCAGTGATTAACTAAGATGACGTCATGAGCACTGACTGTCGCTGATAGCCACCGTAACACATTTTGACAGTTGTTTTCGTATCGATACTCTTATATTGCGATCGCCTAAGCATAGTGGACATCAAATTGATAATCATTTTAGTTGTCATCTTTCTCGTGAAAGACACTACTCATAGGTAGTGTTTTATAAGAATTCTAGTGATCATCACCGAAGGTAAGTATTTATTAAAGTGAGTAAAAGTTGCTATTTTTGACTTGTGTTGGATTTTATTGTAATTCGTGTTATCATTTAAGTGTTATTTGTGTTTTTAGAGACTTACTAAACTATGTCACGCCTAATTTTATTGGGATTTGCTGAAGAAGAGCGAAAAAAAAATCTTCTACGAATTGAGAGACGCCGCCTTCGCGACGCTAGTAACCCATTACAGCTGCCTGAAAGAGAGTTTGTTGCGAATTTTCGTTTAAGTAAAGCTGGATTCCAACAGGTTTTGGAAGAACTGGGTCCATATCTACCACAAACTCGACGAAAAACGGCTGTTCGCAATGAACTAAAAGTAAAGTACTCTTCTGTCTGTTTCATGAAAAAATATAATTAAGTAGATTAGTATTATTTACCTACTTGTTGAAATATATACTAAATATACTAATGTGAATTATTCTAACTTAGAAATGTTTTTAATTATCTATTGCAGATCTTGGCAGCCTTAAACTTTTTTGCCAATGGGTCATACCAACGGAATGTAGGTGCTTCATTTCTCTGCAATATGTCCCAGCCCACATTTAGTAACTGTCTACATAAAGTTACTGATGCACTCAATGTCCGGGAAGTACTCCTTAAGTACATAAAGTTTCCTTCATCTCAGCGAGAAAGGGAAACCATTATGAAAGTGTAAGTTTATTATGTTTTTATTATAATAGTAATACATTATTGAAATAATTAGATTTCAAATTAACCTATTGTATTGCTGTTTTCAGGTTCATGGAAAAATTTGGATTTCCAGGCATTATTGGGTGCATTGATGGTACGCATGTGGCCTTAATCCGACCCATTGATCATGAGGAGACATATTTTAATAGGAAAAATTATCATTCTTTGAATGTTTTACTAGTAAGTGATAAATATAATATTGGATAAAGTAGCTAAAGAAAATACATGTAACTGAGTTAAATATTGACTCCTGTTTCAGATTTGTGATGCCAATCTAAATATACTGCATGTTGATGCATCATTTGGTGGTGCTTCACATGATTCCTATGTCTGGAATCAGTGCCACTTAAAATCTCACTTAGAAAGACTGGAAAGGCGTGGAGAGCGCTGTTGGCTATTAGGTAAGAATATCATTATTTAACATATTATTTTGGCTGGTTATTCAAATTCATTTATATGCATAAAAGTTGGTACATAGCACAGTTGGCCTACATGTAATAAGGATTAAATCTTACAACTTCAGTCAAATTATTGACATTCAAATATCTTAAAATGTATCCTTCTTTAAATTATAAATATCAATAATTTAAAGAAGGTCCTCAATCATTAAATAAAACAAAATATAGAATCAATAATGATATATTATTTATATATTTTAGGTGATTCTGGATATGCACAGCGCCCTTGGATGATGACACCTATCTTGGGTGCAGCTCCAGGTTCACCAGAAGAACACTATACAGACCTTCATTGTACAGTTAGAAATACTGTTGAGCGTTGCATTGGAGTTCTGAAAGCACGTTGGCGGTGTTTGTTAGCACACAGGGTACTTCACTATGACCCAGTTACAGCAGCCAAGATAGTGAATGCATGTGTTGTTCTTCATAACATAGCCAATGCACGGAATGATGTTCCAATTCCCGAGCTTCAGAGTGACGATGTTGATAATGACCAACATAGCCAAGTCTTTAGAGAGGTGGCAAGAATCGAGGCAATTCCAGATGACTCTAGGAATATACTAGTCCAAAGATTATGGAATGCTAGAAACAATTTGTAATTTTTATTATTATAATTTTTTTTCCATATTTTGTGACATCTATAGTAATATTTAATATAGTTTTTTCTCAATTTTGATTTTGACGTAATGTTTTTATGTACTTTACATTTTGTAAATTATTGTACTTTTAATTGCATTTATTATGGCCACATTTTTGTAAAAAATTAGAATTTAAATTATATAGAATCATTTTTAATGCTACAGACAGAACTGTGTTGCTGGGGAGTTTGTTGCGCCGTTTCTTCTTCCCAGCTTAAACACTAGGAAGCGGTGAAGGGTGGGCTTTTTTGTGGGCTGTCTTTATTGTCGACGTTCAATAAGCAATAATTGGCTTTAGGCTAAATTGAATAAATGCCATTTTGATGTTATATTGATTTTTTTAATATTGTTTTAACATTTTACTATCTACACAAATAACACAAACAAATGATAATATTCTAAACTTATTCACATTTTTTAACGTACCTACCTATTATATTATTAATATTATTATCTAGACTTCATCCCGTCCGAAGTACATAATTATGTACATCATACCGTATCTCCCTTAAGAGATCGGCTATGGCTCTTACTGCGGCTGCAAGTTCTTCTTCAGCAGCAATGCGCCGCAGTTCGATGTCATAGGCCCAGCGTGGCACGCTCTCAGCTCTACGAACTGAAATTTAAATAATTTTACATTGGTTTGACACTGAAAACTTATTCCTTAGTGGTAGGATCTAACGCAGGCAGTCTGGCTAGCTTCTATCCGCAGATTAAAGTCCGCCGCCAAGCGGTTTACTGTATTCCGGCGTGTGTATGTGAGAGCCAGAGGGGTATAGGGAAAATATTATCGCTCTATATCTTTGTTCCTTGGATTCGTGTCCCATCTTAGACCCTGTCTACGCTTACTATCGTGAGACTAGGGTCCATGCGACCAAGTCTTGAATAAAAATAAATAAAGAATGCCAATTTTATAAGTTTTTGAAAAAATAGCTTTTTGAAAATCTTATAACACAATATACTAACTTTGCCTTTGTGATCTCGACCTTCGGGCTGGTAAAGTGGAGCGCTCGGCGTGCCCTAAAAATAAGATCGTTTCTTTTATTTTTGTTTACAATGGCTGCTGTTTGACTACATGGTTGTAGTTCATAAAGCCTAGAAAGGAATGGGTCTCAAGTGCAGCTGCTGGAACACACCAGTGTTTGGCGACACATTTTCAATGAGGGTGTGGGAACCAGCCAGGTTCCTCCAACAAAGTTTTCGATGAAGTAAAACATCGTGAGGTGGTAGGGGGATGTTTTACTTCATCGAAAGCTCAAGCTCAATGTAGGTTCGAATCCACGACCTTACGGAATTCGAGATCACAACCTCTAGGCTATCATTGTTTTAATAAAACTATACATTTATCTATTAAGATATACTTACCAGCATCTCTTGACGGAACCTCAGGCTGCTCGTCTGACTGGACAGGAATATGAGAGTCGGGTGGTTGTCTCTCATCGGAGGGTGACGGCGCTAAGGTTTCGCGCTGCGATTCGGGTTGTAGCCCTAATGGAGATGGAATCTCTTCTTCAAGCCATTCCACATCCATTAGAGGCTCTGAGGATTGAGAGATATTTGCTGATGTACTGGGAATACTGGGATAGGATATAGAAGGGTTGGTTGCTACAATTCCCGAATCAGCAGGGGCCTCAGTCTCATCTACTGATGGTATCTGTAAAATTCAATCATATTTTTTTTCAATAATATTGTCACATTTCAATTTTGTCCTATTGTTATATTCAAGAAAACATATCGGATTAAGATAGAATTAATAAATATCTACACAACACAATGTCAACAAGCCAACTATTTTTAGAGTGAATTTTTTTGAGAGGTATTTAAGTGTTTTGTGAGTCCCATGGTTCTTAAGTGGGGTGTGTTTATGGATCTAAAAGGGACCAAGGGCAATGTGACAAAAAATGCATGAGAAATAACTTGACTGGTATTTATAGAAATGATGAAGTGAGTGGAAATGTATTGGGTAAGTACCTAACGAAATATTTTAAGTAAAAAGTTAAGTAAGTACTATAATAAAATGTAAACTTACTCTACGCCATTGGTCTGGTGATTTGGTGGTTCCCTCTGCTACAGAGTTAAGCTGTACCGCTACGGAGCCCCACGCTTCTCGGGTGCCTCGAACACCCTGTGGGCCTCCCGAAAAGCGACCCAATGCTACATCTCGATGAGACTCCGCAAACTCCACAAGCAACTCCATTTGTCTCAAAGAAACTCTTCTTCGTGCAGGCATCTTAAAATAAGATATTCTACGCCATTACATTATATTATAAACTTACACTCACCTTGCATTATAAAATACTTAAGGTGTTATTTTAGTAGGAACTTATGTTAAAGTTCAAAACCAAAGAACATAGAAATTGATCCAAACAAACATTGATACTTAACAACTTTCACATTATAAACTAAATTTCCTCGTTTTACCGGGAGCCTACCTATTTTGATGGTTTTACTTACCTTTCTTTAAGGATTTATTTTCACGAACTTAACTTTAAAAACACAATATTTATCGCCGCTCGACTCGGGAGCTAAAAAACTTATGAATTTACCGCCAACTTCACGTGTCACGTGTTTTTAAACCGTTAAAATAAAATGTTCTCTAAAATGTAGCATTGTAACGCTCGAAGGGCATTCCTCAACTTAGCCGTATAATAGTCGATAAAAAATAGAGGCGTCAAGTGCTATGACGAAGAGCACCGTGTCCCGCCCGTTAGTCACCGTAACTCGATAGCCACTCATTATGATACGCAATACCAATGTTATGAAATTCTCAGTTATCAACAAAGTTCGGTTGTCATCAAAAGTCTGTTAGTCACTGACCATGAAAAAGATAGCCAATAGCCCTGCAGGTCTCCTGTGGAGAAAAGAAGACGAAACCCTACCCAACAACTACAATCATGCAATCCGACGCCTAGTCAACATTGAGAAGAAACTAGATCGAGATCAAGAAGCTAAACACCACTACGAGAACCAGATCCAGAGCCTAATCGAAAAGGGATACGCAGAGAAAGCTCCGGCAACCTCAAGCAAAGGAAGATTATTCTACTTACCCCACTTCGCTGTCGAGCATCCAGTTAAGAAGAAGCTGAGGATTGTTTTCGACGCAGCAGCCAAGTTCGAAGGGAAGAGCCTCAACGACGCCTTGCTCTCAGGCCCAGACCTATTGGCAGTCACTGGTTGGAGTGCTGCTACGCTTCAGGGAAGGACCAGTTGCTGTCATGGCTGACATCCAAGACATGTTCCTTCGGGTCAAAGTTAGAGAAGAAGACCGAGATAGTTTCAGGTTCCTGTGGCGCGGAAACAGAAGACTGGCAAGCCTGAAGAGTACAGAATGTCATCAATCATCTTTGGCGCAGCGTCATCACAAGCGACAGCTATATATGTGATGAACAAGAACGTAGAAGACTTCAAGAACACTCATCCCGAAGCAGTGAAGGCGATAAACAGAAATTATTACATGGACGACTATCTACAGAGCTTCGCGTCTGCAGCTGAAGCAAAGTAGATAACAGAAGAAGTAAAAGCCATCCATGCAAGAGCGAACTTTCACCTGAAGGGCTGGGCCAATAACATTACGGGGGTAATACCGGAACTAGAAAAGAAAATTCCCTGCAACTAACGAAAGAAGAAAAAACCCTGGGGCTAAGATGGCAAGTTAAAGAAAATACACTAGCTTGCAACGTTGGATTACGTAACACGTCAAAGGATTTGCAAGATGGTAGAAGAACTCCGACGACGAGAGAAGTTACAAGCGCAGTTATGTCTACCTTCGATCCAATGGGTTTCGCGACACCAATCTTGATACAAGGGAAGAAATTAATTCAAGAAATCTGGCGAACGAAAATAAACTGGGATGAACCAATCAACGAACCACAAAAAGAAACCTGGTTTAAATACCTGGAAGAAGTATCGGCGTTACAAAAATTAAAGATTCCAAGGTGCATCTCCCCTGGCGGAAGAGAAGGTCAACTGCATACATTCACCGTTGCGAGTGAAGAAGCCTACGCAGCAGTAGTCTACTGGAGGACAGTCGAACCAGTAGGGAAGGTCCACGTCTCCATAATCGCCGGCAAAGCAAGAGTTATGCCAACCAAACCAGTATCGATTCCGAGGTTGGAGCTACAAACAGCCCTGCTTGGCAGCAGAATAGCCGCTATAATCGAGGAAGAAACGGACCTCAAAGTAACAAAGAAGACTTACTGGACGGACTCCAGCACAGTACTGCAGTGGATAAGGGCCGAGCCAAGGAAGTTCAAAACCTTCGTGGCTAATCGACTGGCAGAAATCGAAGAAAAGACCAAACCAGAAGACTGGAGATGGGTACCAACTAAAGAAAAATCAGCAGATGACGCCACGAGGGGAACTCCAATCGAGTTTGACCACAACGCCACATGGTTCAAAGGTCCATCATTTCTCCGTCACCCAGAAGAAGAGTGGAAATTTCGTGACTTCAAACCAGAGGTTGTCATGCCAGAAGAAAAGAACAAAGAAAAGGTGATGGCAATTAAAGCCACAGAAGACGTCCTTCTGGACCTAGAGAAGTTATCAACTTGGGAACGACTGCTAGCACTACGGGCAGAGTGGTTGCCTTCACACACCACTTACTACAGAAGACCCGTAAAGCAACCACAACCGCCGCGCGACATAAAGAAGAGCCCTGGAAACCTCAGAAGAAAGCCCAGAAGAAAGACACGCGAACTTCGAACCAACCCGCCATCAGAAGCGAGAAAAGGCGGCTGTATCTACCTCTGGAAGAAGAACACTTAAAGAAGGCTGAACAATTATTGATGAAAATAAGCCAAAATGATAGTTTCTCGACTGAACTAAAGAATCTGAAAGCAGTAAAACCCTTAGTAAAGGCAAGTCGACTCAAGAAAATCGACGTCTACATAGGAGACGACGGGGTCATCAAGTTAAGAAGTAGGACCGCGAAGTTCCAAGACATCAATGAAAGGAAGATGAATCCCATCATACTATATGGAAAACAGAAGATAACGCGTCTCATTACTCAGCACTATCACAAGAAGTTTCTTCACGGCAACACTGCTACCGTGATGAACGAAATTCGTCAAAAATATTGTATCTTGGGTTTAAGAGCGACATTAAAGGCAGTCGCACACAGCTGTCAATGGTGCAAGACAAAGAAGAGTTTATCAGAGATACCCCCGACGGGCGACCTACCGAGCGAGAGACTACAGCATCATCAATTTCCGTTTTCTTGCGCGGCCGTAGACTACTTTGGTCTGGATGCAAGTTACTATCGGAAGAAGAACTGAGGAGCGCTGGGGGGCATTATTTACTTGTCTCATCACCAGAGCCGTTCATCTAGAGTTAGTGCTTTCTCTTAGCACGAGCTCAATGATTATGGCACTTCGATGAATGGCAGCCAGAGGAGGTACCCCAAAGGCCATATTTAGTGACAACGGGACCAACTTTGTCGGGGCCAAAAGGGAATTGGAAGAAGCCGCACAAGAAAAAGGGATCAAGTGGAAGTTCATTCCCCCGGGAGCCCCAAACATGGGAGGCGCCTGGGAGAGACTTGTGCGGTCAGTGAAGACAGCACTGGCGGTAGTCCTCGACGAAAGAAGCTCACCTGAAGAAGTACTTCACACACTAATGACTGAGGTTGAACACATCGTCAACTCCAGACCACTCACCTCGGTCAGCATGGATCCTGAAGATGAAGAGAGTCTGACACCGAACCACTTCCTACTCGAAAGATCCTGTGGAACAATGGCACCAGGAGAATTCAACGCCACAGAGCACATCGGCAAGGCAAACTGGAGAACCACCCAGAGCCTTGCCGACCACTTCTGGAGAAGGTGGGTGAAAGAGTACCTGCCTCTCCTGATGCCGAAGAAGCTGGAAGGAAAGGAAACCAAAGATCCTAAGGTGGGAGACATCGTGCTGATAGTCGACGCTACGCTACCACGAGCCATGGAACTCATGGCCCCGTGGAGAAGTCGTCAAGAAGTATCCTGGACAAGATGGAAGAACCAGAGTGCTGGACGTGCGGACGTCGTCGGGAGGAGTGCTTCGTCGCCCAACTCGACGGATCATCGGGCTGGTTCCTGCTGCATCGTCGCCTCCAGAGGATGAAGTGCTGCGCACCGTGGGGGAGAATGTTAGCGACCGTCAGTGTTGTCATTTCACTCCACCGCTGCCCCCTTCTCCAGTCGACATACCGCCAGCGCACCCGGTCTACACAAATACACGTTCGCAACAATCCCAATTCCAAGTGGGTGGTTCAGTCCCTCGGACGCTACGCAAACACCATGGAAGGCTTCAATACCTAGTACGACTTTAAGTTCCAACTGTCACCGCGTCAGACTCTTTTTTGCCAAGCTGTAAGTGGGTTGTGGAGGTCAGATAAGCAGTCGCTCCATGTGAAATACTGGTATTCAGCTGCATCCGGTAAGACTGAAAGCCGACCCCAATAAAGTTGGTAAATTGCTAGGCAGATGATGTTAATACTTTTGGTTTCATCATCAGGCTTTTCAGCATTTGTCTTGAGTGGTATGGTGACCGGCAAGCACGCGTGCGGTGAGCCGTGTGCTGTAAGCGGCGTGCCAATTTAAACATCGCCTCTTCACTCCGCTTCGCACATCTCCGGTTGGGTGGAATCCCGGGCCATAATAGAGTTCTACCCCATTTTTGTTTAGTGGCAACAAAATATGCGAATGACATTTTGACACGTAGACACGATAATGCACGACATTACTAGAGATGAGATATACCTGCCATTCTCCATACCCGGCCTTTAAGGTATGGGTATCACTAAATACCGGGTACAAATACCAGGTATCAAAATACTTCTAAGTATTTGGGTGTGGTAGGATTTCGATAAGTAAACGTATGCGATAAGTATGGTATGCCTCCAATATAATGTAGGTACGATGTTTCAAGTACCTATAGGTAATTATGCATTATGAGATATGAAATCATTCCTTCCTACTTTACCAGGCTTAGGACTGTCGGCTAAGAGTATGACGATGGTTATTAATGAATTCTAGTTATTTCTATATATAACTAAATTAAATCAACCGAATGTTCATAAAGCACGAATGACGTTTCGGGTCCCTTCGTAAGCTGTCGGGTAGCTTCGGCGTACCGAACTACCGATAAAACTGGGCGCTACCTTGTGGTAGCGGTTCGTATCGTACTATGCGTCTGACGTCATACCTTCAAGGTATTTACCCAGTATTTCGGTCCGTACCCGGTCTATGTACTGGGAAGCACATACTTGGTATATATACCTCTACCAGTATATACGTCTCATCTCTAGACATTACTATACTCTATGAACGACTTCATTAACTTTGAAAACAGCTGGTTGTCAGTGAAAATATTTATTTAATTATTTCTTTTGTAATGCATCGTGCTATTACAACCCTATTGTTTTAACATCAGTTTATTCAGTGAAGAATCATCGAAGTAAATATATATTTTACCGAAAATACTAAAGAATGCGATGCTCCCTCGTCGGCGAAACATCGGAGGTGTGACAGAGCGACTTTTGGAACACGATTTAGATACTTATGATAAATTAGACAAAAAGGGGGCTCAACCATCGAATAACAATTCAAGTATTTTTAATCCGTTTCCAAAGAGTCAAGTGAAGCAAGTGCATTCAAATCATATAGCAGAACCAGATATAACATTTGAGATCCTTGAAGAATTTGTGTTCGAGCCCGTGATGGCTGCCAGAGACAGAACCAATGAGTTCATATCGGCTGTACGAAGCCTGCAGGGTAGAACTCTGGCTAGGCCAGTTGTCAGAGATGAGAGAAAAGCTCAAATACTGGAGACATACTCCCAATTTATGGGCATGGCAAAAGTGATTAGTAAAAACATTACAAGCACTTATGCCAAACTTGAGAAATTAGCAATGTGTGAGTATTACAAGTTTTGTGTGAGTTGACTTTACATTAATTTAAAACACAATTAATAACGGTAACTATTATCTTGTTTTTATTTCAATAGTGGCCAAGAAGAAGTCTTTGTTTGACGATCGACCAACAGAGATACAAGAGTTGACATACATAATTAAGGGAGACTTGAGCTCCTTGAATCAACAAATTGCTAGACTGGGTGAGATGCCTAGGGGTCGCCGTAGCATGCACAGTCACTCATCTAGTGTAGTGCTTGCTTTGCAATCACGTTTAGCTTCAATGAGTAATCAATTTAAACAGGTAAAAACCTTTATTCATTAAATAGTGTGTAAGTTTTTGAAAGTACTGACATTATTCTTGAAGGAGTCATGTCTCTTAAGTATTTTTTTTTAATTACCCAAAATTTCATAGCAACAAAAGCACCCAGCAAACCCAGGTTGAACAATAATTTGTTTGTGAGTGCCCAACCTGCCTACTCGTCGAGTCGTTGTCATACATATACTCCACAGTTCCACACTACGAAAACATACAAATTTTGTAAACAGATTGAGGAGCTCCCAACTTTAAATGTTAATGTTCCAGTAAGTCAAATGCGTTCCAGTACCACAAAATGTTAAACAGAGCTATATATCACAAAAATATAACCAAACGAAGTGAAATTGCTTGTTAATTTTGTACTACACATATGGTACTTTGAGTGGATGGAATTGTCATGTGTATGTAACTTCGTAGAAGTTCTTTGTTAGTCTAGTCTAGTTGTCTATAGCTATACTCCGCACCACGAAAACATATTATTTTTGTAATATAATATGTTTTCGTGGTACGGAGTATAGCTATAGACGACTTGTCAATTTTGATCATACAAGTAAAAAATTAATTATTTGAACTATTAGCAGTTTCTTTTTTTTTTTCTTTTCTGATCTGGAATCAGTTGTCCACTATAAGCAGATATTTTGAGAGGTTTTGTCAGGTCAAGTGCCTCCCCCAGCGAGGACAGCTACTCATTGTATTTTTTTGCATAGGTGTTCCACTACAGTATGTCTTTTCTCTTAAGACGTTTTTGATAGCTGCGCTTCATTAGACTCGCCGCAAGTACGTTCGGGTGATTTTCGAGCCGCTTTTGGTTTTTTTCTGTCGAGGTCTGTATTTCCTCTTTTACAGTGGTCATATTTAGGTGTGTGTGGATTTCGGAATTGGTAGTGAACCACGGAACTTGCGCTATTGTTCTTAATATTGCGTTCTGCCCCAGAGCTGAATGCCATATGTCCATGTTGGTTTTAATATGGACTTGTATATCAAGAGTTTGTTATCTATCGACAACTTGCCATTGCTACCCAGCATCCAGTAGAGGTTTCTGTGCCGTATGTTGAGTTCTTCTCTCTTGTTTTTGATATGCTGGTTCCAAGTGAGACGGCGATCCAGGTGTATGCCTAGGTACCTTACACTGTCTTTGTGAGTTTTCAAGGCATACAGGGGTGCAGTTTTTTCTCCGAAGTGTGAAGGTAACCTGCACTGATTTCGTTGCGCTAGCTTTAATCCTCCACTTTTGGAGCCACTTTGTCATTGCGTCGAGGCCTTGTTGTAGTTGCTCTGTGGCCAGCTCAGGCTGCTTGTTACTTGCCATAATGGCTGTGTCGTCGGCATATGTAGCAGTCATGACTCCATCTACCTGTGGTAGGTCTGAGGTGTACAACGTATACAAGATTGGTCCAAGCACCGAACCCTGCGGCACGCCTGCTCTTATACTAAAGAATTTGGAGGTTGATTCAGATTCTTTCACTTGGAAGATTCTGTCTGTGAGATAAGATTTTAGCAGAATGTAGTAGCTGTGTGGAAGACTTGTTCTTATCTTGCAGAGAAGGCTCTCGTGCCAGACCCTGTCAAATGCCTGCTGAATGTCCAAAAATGCAGACGAACAGTACTCCTTTTCTTCTAGAGATTTTCTAATTTTCTCGACCACTCTATGTACTTGTTCGACAGTAGAATGTTGCTGCCTAAATCCAAATTGATGGTTCGGAATGGCATTATTGCTTTCTAATAGAGGCAATATTCGTTGAAGGATCAGTTTTTCACAGACCTTTGATAAGATGGGTAAAAGGCTAATGGGCCTGTACGAAGTGGTCTGGTTTGCTGGTTTCCCTACCTTATGTTTCATAAAGATTTGTGATATCTTCCAATGGTCTGGGAAGTGTTGAACCCTTAGTATTCTATTATATAGCATTGTCAGGAAAACCAGCGCCTTTCTTGGAAGTTCTCTCAAAATTTCCTTTGTAATGAGGTCATATCCTGGTGCCTTCTTGTCTTTGAGGTCATTAATAGTCCTCCAAACTTCTCGTACGGTGACCGGTGCAGGTGGGAGCGACATCTGCATGGGCTGGGCAAGAATTGCTTCAACCTGTTTTTCAGACTCTATGTCGCTGGAGTGATTCGGGCAAAATACCTTGGACAAATGTTCTGCAAATAAATTAGCCTTTTCCTGTGATGTGCGGGCCCAGCCGTTGTTGTTTTTCAGTGGAGGTTTTGCCAGCTGTGGTCTGTCGTAAGACTTTGTAAACTTCCACAGTGAGTAATCAGTGGCTGCAGTGGGTGTAAGCGATTCCAGTTGAGCCTCAAGAGTCTTATTGTGCCAAGTCGCCAGCATTTCTCTTAGACGTGACGCTTGCCTGTTAAAATTTGTTTTGTCTGATGCAAGTCTGCTCAGTTGCCAGACACGGCGTAGCCTCCGTCTTTCTAAGACTGCTTTTTTTATTTCAAGAGGGTAGTTATTTATCCGCTTTTTTGGGTCCTCATTCAGGCCGCCTGCTGGAGGAGTACCCCCCCTCCAGCAGGCGGCCTGAATGAGGTTCGTGATGTTTTTGGTTGCAATTTCAATGTCTTCAGGCGTCTTAAGAGCAAATTGTAGCATGATATTTCGTCAATGTATTCCTTGAAGGAGTTCCAGTCTGTTTTTTTGTTATACAGCCTTTCAGGACTTTCGTGTTCTATAATCTTTGTGCTTAGAGTGAGTAGTACAGGCGTGTGATCAGACGAGCTGTCGAAACAGGACTCGCACTTAACATAGTGACTAGAAAAGCCTTTCATAACGAAGAAGTCGAGTAGATCTGGTATTTCAGGAAGTATCTGCCGGCCAATATGTTGGTTCACACGTGGAAACTGTACATAAGTTATTAGCATCTATACTGAGTTTTAGCTGTCTTTCTCTGGTGCTAGTTAATCTGGATCCCCAGTGCGTGTTTTTGGAGTTCCAGTCTCCACCCGCTATAAACCGACTACCAAGTGTATCGAAGAATTCTGAGTACATCTCATTGGATATCTTGTGTCTGGGTGGACAATACACTGAGGAGATATGAAATAGCCATTTTTTTCCTCAACTGCTATTGTGGTAGCCTGGATGTGGCAGGTTTTATATTCAGGCATTATATGGTGTTTCAGAGATTTCATAACGATGATCGCTGTACCAGCATGTCCGATCCCATCCGGGTGTAGGGTGATATAACATTCATAATTCTTGAACTTGAGGTTTGAGGCAGAGGTGCAGTGAGCTTCAGATATCAATAACAAGTCCAAATTCTGCAGGATCAGTAACGTTTCTGTGTCATGTTTGTTTGGGGTCTGTCCATTTATGTTCCATGTTGCCATTCGGATTGCAGTCATTTTGATAATTTGTCTAAGAGTTGTGTTATGAGCATCATAAGGGTACTCATTTGTTGAATGATTAAGTCAAATTTCTCAGTCTGTTTAATTATTATCTGTTCTAAGTTCAGAAGAGGTTGTGGGTTAGTTTTTTCCTGAGCTGGGTGTTTTTTGTTTCGCATGGCGTCAGTATAGGGTGGTTTTTGTTGTGTTTTCAGGATTTTCAACCGTCGTAAAGGATAAGTGTGGCTCAGGTTTATCCTTTGTATTTTCATTTGAGGAGATTAGTGTTTGATAGTTTCTTGCCGTTTGATGTGTTGACTTTGAACGTCTTAGAAGGATTTCCCTGTACACTTCACATCCTTTGTAGTTCGCCGGGTGTGGACCATTGCATAGGGCACACTGGGCGGGTGTTGTGCGATCACGTTTTGAGCATTCCTATGTTTTATGTGACTGTCCACATTTGACACAACGATATGGGCGCATACAATAATTTTTTGAGTGCCCATATTGTTGGCATCTTTGGCATTGTACTATCGATTTTTGCTTCTTCGGATCCTCAATGATGATAGACTTATGATATATGTATTTCAGTTCTTTCACAGCCTTATTATTTGGTCCAGGTGCAAGATTAACAAAAAATGTGGATGTTGGTTTCTTGTCAGGCCCATACTTTGCATTGATGATTGAATTTCCTGTAGCTTCAATGTCTTCTTTGATTGCAGACATTAGTGTTGTTGGATGCAGGTTTCGTATCACCACTCTGAAGCACCTCTGATCTTTCCGATTAAAAGTGTGACCAATCAACCCGTTTTCTCTTACTACTTTTATAATTTGTTTGTAGCTTTCAATCTCTAAGCAACTTATCCTTAACTGGCTTCGGTTGACAATTTTAAAAGTGAACTGGTCCTTGTCCACAAGAGTTTCAATTAGTTCAGTGAGCTTATTGACTCTTCTATGCCATATAGGACTATTGGTGGCGGTTTAGTGGGTCTTTTATTTTTGGGTATATCATTAGTTTCGGTAAGATCAATTGTCAGACCATCGAATCTGTTTGATGTTTGCACTGTTTCGGGACTGTTTGAATTTTTTTTTCTTTTGGGATTTCTGCTGACAGGAACTCTTTGCCATTTTGGAGGACAAATTGGTGTGGTTTCCGTCCCTGTGTCAGAGGTCAAAACTTGATTATCGGCAGTTGGATGAGCTTCGATTTGTTGATTATTCCCCAGGGAAGAAGATCTTGGTCTCATAAACAGGCCTGGATGGAAGGCTTGCTGAATAAGCTTTTTGCTGCTGCTGCTACTGCTGCCAGGTGGATTTACCAACGCAGGGGCCTGGTCGCCCACCCCTGAGTGGTCTTCGGTAACACATTTCACACTCACAGGCCCGGGTACCTGCGAGCGCCGGGGGTTGGCCGGATCGCATGACATCGCATTATCGTTATCAGACATTTTCATATTAAAAGGGGGTTGGGAGTATATACATAATGCTTTCCCGAGGCATCATGACCTAACAACTGACTGACCAAAACTGAAAGTTTGTGCCACAACATGTTTTGTGTGAAGTATAAAATTATTCTTTTTCCTTTTAAGGTACTGGAGGTTCGATCTGAAAACTTAAAACATCAAAATAACAGACGAGAACAGTTTTCAAGAGTGGGACCTTTAGTTAAAGAGGTCCCATCTCTCTTGCAACAGGATGATGTTAGCATAGACTTGGGAGATGCACCGAGTATTCAAACACAACAGCTAGCCATGCGAGATGACTCTGACACATATGTGCAACAAAGGGCTGAGACCATGCACAATATTGAGAGTACTATTGTTGAGTTAGGAGGCATATTTCAACAGTTAGCACACATGGTGAAAGAACAAGATGAAGCTATTGGAAGAATTGATGCAAATATTCAAGAAGCAGAAATGAATGTTGAAGCAGGTCACAGAGAAATCATGAAGTACTTCCAAAGTGTCACGGGCAATAGAGCCTTGATGTTTAAAATTTTTGGTGTCTTGATATTCTTCTTCATATTCTTTGTAGTGGTAATGGCCTAAAATTTAAATAATTTTGTGATACAATGTTATGTTAATGTTATTTTGTAATAACTAAACACCAGGATAATATTATATATTTGAATAATGTATCCCTTTAATATAAGGAAGACATAATTATGTGTAAAGATTACTAGTGTCCATCTGAAGGTCGATTCCTGGCCGAAACTGAAGCCGTTAATCGGGTATCGCCAATACCTTCAGAAGGTTGAAGCCTTTAGAAAGTCTAATAACCCTAAGAAATTCAGTTCCAGATTGGCAAAAAAGTGAAAACAATAGTAAGGTTTTTTGTTACATTTGAATTAAACGTTTATGCTGACTGTAATGAACAATTTAACAAGCTTATCAAAAATAACACTTTGTAATTTGTATGCATTATACATATAATAATTTCCATCGCGCTCCCGCGCCATTCTAACAGTTCATCCAATTAGGGCGCTTGCTGGAAACCTTCAATTTCGACCCATCTTGGACGAAGCCGACGCTTTGGTCGGACACTAAAGATTTTCTGTTAATCTTGCACTCCACTTCAGTATAGGTTTACTACTTGAAATTGTACATGAAATGCTCGAAACCGATCGCCCGTGCTCCACAGTTCACTGCCTCGATGCATCAAAGTTCAAACGTTAACTCACGAACATCCTTCAAATCGGATTATCAGAATAATGTATAAGACTCTTACAATGTATGACCTCTTTTCAAGATTTAAGATTTCAATTACAACTTTTACGAACCAAAGTAGTTAAAAAAAATGAGTAGAATTATCTATACATCAATACAATAAATAAAAAAACCGGCCAAGTGCGAGTCGGACTCGCGCACGAAGGGTTCCGTACCATTATTTATAAACACTTGCAAAAAAATCACTTTTTTGTATGGGAGCCCCCCTTTAATATTTATTTTATTCTGTTTTTAATATTTGTTGTTATAGCATCAACAGAAATACATAATCTGTAGAAATTTCAACTGGCTAACTATCACGGTTTATGAGATAAAGCCTGGTGACAGACGGACGGACGGACAGCCGAAGTCTCAGTTTACTAGGGTCCCGTTTGACCCTTTGGGTACGGAACCCTAAAAAGTGTCTGTTTGTAATATCAAAATAAAATGTGTTTTTAGTTTTGTAACAAAAACAAAGCTTGTTTTTGTTACAAAACTAAAAATAAAATTTTTCATTAGTGTTCCGGCTAATCTTCGAGACAGCTGGCCCCCTATTCACATACGACTTTCCGAATCGACGATAGACATACGACTTTCCGAATCGAAATCGAAACCGAGCGTTTGTGAATACGGGGGCTGGACTGATTTTGACGGGACTTTTACTGGCAGATAGTTGATTAATTGATTTGCTATCGTTATAGGATAGGAGAGTAGTACTTTTAAGTTGTCGGGAGTTCGAACCCAGTCAGACAAGTAGCGTAATGTGGGACGTGAGACGCCCCAAATGTACCGATGACTTTTTAAAATAGCTGGGTCAGTAAGTTGATTAACATTCGAGTTAACTTTTTCGAGGAAGCAATATTCTAATTAATACTAACGTCAGTCGACTTCAAGTAGGGAACCCTATAGGTGTGGCATGAAGCTGTAAAAATGTGTAAGTATAACGTATAGTCGACCACGTAATTGCTTTACAATAATTCCCAGTAAAAAAAAGCTAAGGATGTGTCACAATTCTATAGGGTGTATATAAACCCTAAACGAAGCCGAAGGGCACTTGTTCTCCCCTTTATTACCTGGAAACCTTCTAGTTACAGAGAAGTTCAGAGGAGGTCAAAGTTCCAACTTTTCCACAAGTTTTTTTTTTTAAGAAATTTTAAATGATAGAATTCAATTCAATGTCTCCATCAACATAATGTTTTAAATGCGTTACATTGAGTTCTACAGTAAAACGTGACTTTTCAACCAAAAAAAGAGATGTGCCAGCAATTTTTTTTTGTGTAGGGTTACTTAGTTTGATGTACAGAATGCTTAGTTGACGGCTTCGTGAAGGGTTGGTTTACACCATGTATACAAGAGACAAGCGTGTACATACGTGACGTGACCTGCAACCTTAGGTTGGTAGAGCATTGACGAGGTCGTCTATACATTGTATATGTATAATAATTATCCTTACAAAAATATATTTATAGGTATAGGCTGACCCAGGAATAGATATCCAAAAGAAAATTTCAGAAACATTTCACTTCAAGGGTTCCCGAAAAACATTTAAGTTCAGCGATTATAATTTTTAGTTTAGTAGGTACCTAGTAATTAAATTATTTTATTCTGCACAGTAGGTATTGTATTATATTGCATAGCGGGCTGGTTTCCGCAACTCCACGTCTAAAGCGCGTATTTTGCGTGCGGGTTCTGCACAGTAATTACTATACATAATCGCTGGACATGAATGAGGGTGTTTCGGAAAGCCATTGGGGCAGGTTCTTAAAATTATTTTGGACGTCAATTTTTACCACTATGTATTATAACGTTTTTTGAAGTCCTTATAAAATGAGTGACACAACACAATATATGTATATACATACCAGGCCCCTCAGAAAGTATTGCGAAAAAAAGTTTTTATATATGGGAGACTGGCCAGTTATTATGTTTTTCGAAAATATGATTATTTATAAGTAAAAATAAGTAAGTTCCAATTTCAAAATTTCCCTCCACATTTTTTGCGAGTTAATTCAAAGTATTGTGTCTCACTGAAATATGGATCTGCGCCGGGAACATTTTAGAGCTATGATTTTATACGATTTCAAGTGTCGCCTGAAACCGGATGAATCGTACGATAGACTTCAAATGGCATTCATGGATGAAGGCCCTTCCAAGGCAACCGTGTATCGTTGGTATAACGAATTCAAGCGCGGGCGACCAACTTTGGGGGATGACGAAAGAAGCGGTCGCCCTTTGACGGCTGTTACCGAAGAAAACGTGCTAGCAGTGAAAAATTTAATCCAAGACAATAGGCGAATTACATATCAGGAGATTCAACACATATTGAAGATTGGATCGGGAAGCGTTCACGAGATTCTACACAGCCATCTTCGCGTGAGGAGGATAGTATCACGCTGGGTGCCGCACAACCTCACCGATGCTCAGAAGCAGGCCCGGGTGGAATGGTGCCGTGATATGCTTAACAAATTTGAAGCAGGCTCGTCTCGGCGTGTTTACGACATCGTTACAGGTGATGAGTCCTGGATTTATCAATACGACCCAGAAACCAAGCGCCAGTCGACTGTTTGGGTGTTTCAAAATGAGCCAACGCCTACCAAAGTGAAGCGATCTAGAAGCGGGGGTAAGATTTTGATCGCTAGCTTTTTTAATTTGACTGGCCACTTGGTATCAATTCCCTTACGGGATCAAAGAAGCATTAATGCCGAATGGTATACTTCCAAATGTTTGCCAGAAGTTTTCTCTGTTATAAGCAACAAGCGACCAAACACAGGGCTCCGCGGGCTACTGCTCCACCACGACAATGCACCTGCGCACACCGCACTCAAAACGAGGGACTTCCTGGACAGCACGCCAGTCAAACTCCTGGGTCACCCTCCTTACAGCCCTGATCTAGCACCGTGTGACTTCTTTTTATTCCCAAAAATAAAAAATCAGCTCAAAGGGATACAATTTTCGTCGCCGGAAGATGCGCTGGCTGGGTTCGAGCAGGCTGTAAACGAGGTGTCTGCGGCGGACTGGAAAAAGTGTTTTGAAAACTGGTTTAGGCGCATGAATCTTTGTATAGAGGCTGGTGGAAAGTACTTTGAAAAGATTTAATAAAAATATATGTACGTATAGAACAATTTTTTTTAGTTTCGCAAAACTTTCTGAGTGTCCCACGTATGTATAATTAAGAGAGTATAAAATTGACCATAAAAATAAAACATACCTACCGGAGTTCAATCATTTTAATTAGTAATCCCGTCCCTACTTAAACTTGAAATTGAATAACATGAGATCTTAACTATCACTTTGTTATTGATCCTCCACAGTAAAGCATATGCGGCCCCCGCTGTCCCGCATCTGTGATTAATCACTACATAGTATATAACAAAGTCGCTTCTCTCTGTCTGTCCCTATGTATGCTTAGATCTTTAAAACTACGCAACGAATTTTGATGCGGTTTTTTTAATAGATTGAGTGATTCCAAATGAAGGTGTATATGCATAAAACATGCATAATATGTATAGTCGAGAAAAACTGATAAGTTTTAGAGGTTTCCAATGTGATATCGTAAATAAACACTTTTTTTTACGCTTATTTTGCAAACGCTGGCTGAACACTACGAGATAGATCAAAATAATGTACTACAATATTGTACACCTTAAACAGGTCAACGAAAAAGTCTGCGATGGTATATGTATATCTCACGGATATTCCACAATAACATTTTTTATACTTTACTTTTTACGAGAAATAATGGCTTAGGTATTTACGAAGCAATTTTAAGCAATACAACATTAATCCTTATCCAATTAAGTACCTTAAATACATTGTGCATTTATTTAGATCAATATGGCCCTTTACAGCATTGCACCCGTGCGAAACCGGGGAGGGACGCTAGTTGATTATAAATCCAGAATAAGCAGATCTCGTATTCTAGTGAAATTCCATAATACTAGGCCCAACATGAATGGACAGCCTACATGAAATATCATGTGCAGGGAACCGAGGATAAATTTATAGTGGTCCGTTGCAAAAACGCGGCGAACCCTTATTTATGGATTCGGTCAGTCTGTTCGTCCGTGTGTCACAGAGTTTTCACTTCGAGACTACTGGCACCACACAGTTTGTAAATTTGGTCAGGAAGTGCATTTCTATGAACCGCTTCTACACAAATATACTTACAACGTGAATTTTTCAAGTGAGCGTGGATGGCCAAATCCGAAACTATGAGAAATAGCGAAAAACACTCAAAAGGACTCTCGAGCCCGGACTAAAACTACGTCAGTGGATGCCAGGAAGCGATCACTTGATTTTGAAAAAAAAAATACATTCGGTATTATTACACCATTAGATAGATACGCTGCTAAGGATCAAATTCTGGGAAGGAAAACTAGAAAAATTCATGCCGTATGTAATAATAATAATAATTATATAAAATATATAATAATAATTACTAGGCTTAAAAAAAATTGTGCGTGGAGTCCCTCCGCGCGGAAGAAGTGAAACTTCGTAAAGTGGAAATGAGTGCTTTCATACCCCCTCCATGGTAGCGTTAAACGTTTAACGCAACCTTGATCATCCATCCACATACTGACCTCGGCTACCGTCGCTTAACCTTGATCACCCATCCACATACTAACCTCGGCAACCGTCGCATATACTTTTGTTTTTTTTTTCGGATGGGAAATCATCAAATGACTTTTTCCCACTCTGGGCGAAGCGGAAGGGAGTGTCAGACTTGACTGACTAAAACCCATCCATGTTCCTTCTTAGCCCTTTGTGTTCCAGGGCCACGGTATCTCTTTCGAACAACCCGCAGCCCTGGCAGGCATCGGCCCTCTCGGACCCCTTCCGATTTGCTGACATCTCCTTGAGGCGCGCGTGGAACACGAACGCACCGTCGGCACGGCCTGTCGTCATAAGACGGACGGACGGTGAGCTAGCCCATTACTCACCGTCCACAGGCCCGCGCCTACGGTGGCCGGGGGCCACTGGTTGCCCCCCGACGCCCGGGGCGTCTCCCGCGGCGGCTGGGACGTGAAGCTCTCTCCCTCTCACGTTCCGCCACCTCCTACGCAAGCATGACTGCTTCGCAGAAGGAGGCGACGGTTTCCCATACCCTCTCGCTCCGGACCATGGATTGAACCAGGGCCGGACGCGAGAGGTCACCGCCGCCAATCGCCGCTACGAGGACACGGCGATGCTCAGCCCAAGCGGGGCAGAGCTCCACGGTGTGCTCCACCGTGTCCTCCGGCCGATCCTCTCAGTGGTAACACCCGGGCGTTTCCTCCCGTCCGATTCGGTGCAGGAACCTCTCGAAACAACCGTGTCCGGTGAGGACCTGCGTCAGGCCTAAGGTGAGGGCGCCGTGGCGCCTCTCCAGCCACTCCTCAAAGAGGGGACTTATCGCTACTATTGTGGCGTGCCCTGCACGGGGTTGCGACAGTCGCTTTCTCCATGTCGCCATGAGATCGCGCCGGAGGTCTGTCCGCAGAGCGACAATTTGCAGCGGCAGCGGAGTTTCCCCCCGGCGTAGTGCCTCCGCGCGCCATTCGTGCAGGCACGCCAGGACTATCGCCTCCGGATCCCATGGCGGCAATCCGGCCAAGAGGCTTGCCGCCTCGCCGGAGATCATGCGGTACCCCCGGATCAGCCTTACGGCTACCACCTTCTGGGTCGCGTTCAAGTAATGGGCGGCTCGCAGCCTCAAAGAACGCGGGCGCGTTCTTTGAGGCAGCGAGCCACCAAGACGCCGAGGCCCCGTAACCGCCATGGAACGCACGACCCCCGCGTACAGCCTCCGGCAGGAGGCGTTTGAACCCCGCAGGTTGGGCAAGAGCAGCTTGAACACAGCCCCTGCCCTTTCCAGTTTGGGGGCCAAACGTCGGAAGTGCTCCAGGAAGTTCCACCGGCTGTCGAGGACAAGCCCTAGGTACTTCAGCGTCGACTCGACGCCGATGGGAACCCCTCCTACCGTCAGTATGGATCCCGACGGTGGCGCATTCCGAGGCCCATGAAAGCGTCGCCTAACCTTGATCACCCATCCACATACTGACCTGGGCAACCGTCGCTTAACCTTGATCACCCATCGACATGCTGACCTGGGCAATCGTCGGTTAACCTTGAGCCACCCATCCACATATTGACCTCGGCTACCGTCGCTTAACCTTGATCACCCACCCACATACTGACCTGGGCAACCGTCGCTTAACCTTGATCACCCATCCACATGCTGACCTGGGCAATCGTCGGTTAACCTTGAGCCACCCATCCACATATTGACCTCGGCTACCGTCGCTTAACCTTGATCACCCACCCACATACTGACCTCGGCTTCCATTGCTTAACCTTTATCACCCATCCGCATACTGACTTCGGCTACCGTTGCTTAACCTTGGTCACCCATCCACATACTGACCTGGGCAATCGTCGCTTAACTTTGATCACCCATCCACATACTGACCTCGGCTACCGTTGCTTAACCTTTATCACCCATCCACATACTGACCTCGGCTACCGTTGCTTAACCTTTATCACCCATCCACATACTGACCTCGGCTACCGTTGCTTAACCTTGATCACCCATCCACATATGTACTGACCTCGGCTACCGTTGCTTAACGTTGATCACCCATCCACACACTGACCTCGGCTACCGTTGATCACCCATCCACACACTGACCTCGGCTACCGTTGCTTAATCTTGATCACCCATCCATAAAATATAATTTAAGGCTAGAGCACAAAGAGAACCAAACCACGCTCGCGCTGGCCTGTAACAAGTATACTACGCGCATGCGTTCAAGTGCCACGCATTCACTCTCGCTCTGACTCTTTTTATTCCCCCTCCATGGTAGGACGGATAACTGTCAGTGATCATTGATACGTGCACATACGTATTTTGGAATTCAGAGAAAAGTAATAGAAATGCAGCGTTTGAGAAGAATGTTATCGGAGAGTGAAGATGACTATATTATTATGAAATAAAGAGATATTTTTCCATTAATGTCCAGACTATTTGCGATGCAAATATGGAGATTACCGACATTGTTGCAAGATAATTTCTAAAGAGGAAAATTCTGAAAAAATGTAGGTTTGGAGAATGTAAAAAAACTGTCAACAAACCTTTTGTTTTGTTAAGTATATTTTAGATTTGTAAGAGACTTGTTCATCAAACTGCAGCAGTAACTTTGTTTTTCATTAAAATACTATTAATTATATGACTACAAATATCGCAAATAAAAAAATCATTAAGGATACATTTAACTTTATTGATTATTGCATAAGCACTTAATTATAACTTACAAATTACAACTTATTATAATTATTGTATAAAATTGGTAGTGGAAGAAAGAGATTTTATCATAATAGAAAATTCAAATTGATTTTCCGATGATATAACGGTTTTTACTTTGAGATGGTTATTTCGTAAAAGTATGGCTTCTAAAATACTCTGTTCGTGAAAACGTAAAGCGTTACTCAATACAGTGGGAGAAAATCACTTTTAAAAGTTGCGTCGCGTTTAAATATTAATGCTTGTGGTGACTGGACACAGGGGAATACGTTTGTATGAAGTTAATGCTGATGACATTTTTGCTCTTACAACAGAAATAACTAAAACATGCGAATTGAGATGCAATCACCAAAATAATCACATTGGAATATTACAAAATTTTGCTCTGTTCCATAAAGCCTCATTAAATCTTGATAGAAGCCATTATACCTGTCATATGAATTATGAGCCACAGCTCATACATTCATCCCTATTTTGTAAGGAGCAAGTTATTGCAGCCATATTGGCATCATCAACCTCAGATTTTCCATTAGTCTCTGATTTTCCATTTGTGACTCGACCCTTAACCTTAGATTTATCAACAGTAAACTGTATAGCATTGACAGCAGGTTTTGTGCGTAGGTAGTACATTCCAGTTTTCAAGCCCATCTTCCAGGCATAGAAATGAATAGATGTTAATTTACCATAATTTGGTTCAGCAACATGGATATTGAAGGACTGGCTTTGATCAATAAAAGCACCTCTGTCAGCAGCCATTTGTATTGTAGTTTTGACAGATATTTCCCAGACAGTTTTATACAATTCTCTTATGTCCTTAGGAATAGATTCAATGTTTTGAATAGATCCATTATTGTGGATGATAAGATTTTTCATATCTTCATCCCATAAATCAGCTTCAGTTAGATCATGTAAGAGGTGATGATTTACCACTTGGAACTCACCTGACAAGACACGTCTTTGGTAAATGTTTGATGTAAAGGGTTCAAATGATTCATTATTTCCTAAAATCTGGGCTGTAGAAGCAGTTGGCATAGGTGCTAACAGAAGTGAATTTCTAAGACCATGCTTTGCAATTTTCTCTTTTAGTGATACCCAGTCCCATAAGTCTGTTGGGGTCTTGTTCCACATGTCATACTGCAATATGCCCTGGCTTGCAGGGGAACCTTCATAAGTCTCATATGGTCCATACTTCTCAGCTAGTTCACAACTAGCTTCTAGTGCTCCATAGTAGATTGTTTCAAATATTTGTTGATTTAATTTTATAGCAGCTTCGCTTTCATATGGTATGCGCATTAAAACAAAAGCATCAGCTAATCCTTGAACTCCAATTCCGATGGGTCTGTGCCTCATATTAGATTTTTTTGCCTCTGGCACAGGATAAAAGTTCACATCAATGATTTTGTTCAAATTTTCAGTTATAGTTTTAGCAACTTCCTTTAATTTAACAAAATTATATGTTTTGTCATCATTTACATACATATTTAATGCAACAGAAGCTAAATTGCACACAGCAACTTCATCTGCTGAAGTATACTCTACTATTTCAGTGCAAAGGTTACTGCATTTAATGGTGCCTAGATTCTTTTGGTTACTTTTTCTGTTGCATGAATCTTTGTAAAGCATGTATGGAGTTCCTGTTTCTACTTGAGCTTCAATTATAGCTTTCCACAAAACCTGAGCTCTAACTTGTTTTACAAAACGACCTTCTTTTTCATATTTTTCATATAATGCTTCAAATTCTTCTCCCCAACAATCAGCTAGACCAGGACATTCATGAGGACACATTATACTCCAATCTTGATTGCTTTCAACTCTTTTCATAAACAAATCAGGTATCCATAATGCATAAAACAGTTCCCTAGCACGTACTTCTTCTTTTCCAGTATTTTTTTTCAAATCCAAGAATTCAAATACATCAGCATGCCATGGTTCTAAATATATGGCAAAAGCCCCCGGTCTTTTATTACCTCCTTGATCAACATAGCGAGCTGTGTTGTTGTACACTCGTAACATTGGCACAAGACCATTAGACACACCATTTGTACCAGCTATATAAGTACCTTTAGATCTAATGCAGTGAACATGGAGGCCAATGCCACCAGCTGATTTAGAAATGAGTGCACATTGTTTTAAAGTATCATAAATTCCTTCAATGCTGTCGTCTTTCATGGCTATAAGGAAGCAAGAAGATAATTGAGGACGTGGAGTGGCTGCTGAGAAAAGAGTTGGGCTTGCATGTGTAAAATATTTTTCAGATAGTAAGTTGTATGTATTAATAGCCCCCTCAATATCTTCACCATGAATGCCAATGGAAACCCGCATGAGCATGTGCTGTGGTCTTTCTGCAACCTGAAATGTTATAGTCAAATAAGGTCAACATTCTATAATTGCTTATAATTTATTAAACTGACATGGTAACTAACACTAGAAATACATGGTTTATCCATTATCATGGCACTTGCAACAGTGCCAAAACATTGGGAACTAAAAAAAAATTGAGAATAAATTATACCGATTTTAGTGTTAATGATAGTACATAATAAATAGTCAAAAAACACTAAACTGTCTAGTTATAAAAAGTTTACCTTATTATTTATTTTCAACAAATATGACCTTTCCAAAGTCTTGAATCCAAAATAATTGTATTTGAAATCTCTGTCATACACAATGGCAGAGTCCAGCCTCTCTTTATTTTTTATAATTATATTGTAATGAAAATCAGATATCATTGGTGTCCTCTTCTTAGTATGTGGATTGACTATATTGTATAAATCAGTAATAACATCTGAAAATTAAATAATGTTTGAACTGTAGTAGAAAATTGTGTATTTTTTTTAAAGTAACATGCAGTTTTATATATTTATTTTAAATATTTTTCTTTCTTTGTAGGAGTCTTTAAATAAGTAACATAAAAACATGCTAATTTCCATATAATAATTACCAGAAAAGTGTTTTTTTGTTTCCTTATGCAAATTAGAAATGGCCAATCTTGCAGCAAGTAATGCATAATCTGGATGATCAGTTGTCATTGTCGCTGCTGTTTCAGCAGCTAAGTTATCAAGTTCCACAGTTGTTACACCAGAATATATACCACTGATGACTTTGAGAGTTATGGATACCTGCAAGCATTATATTACTATGAAATGAAAACTTTGCAAAATCCAAGGTTGATAAACATATCAACTATCTTTGCTTGAATAAGCTGGTGAATTTTCAGAAAAATGGACTTTGTTTTTTTAAGTACATGATGGTTTGTGGATTGAGTGTTCTGTGTCAAAGTTATTATGGAGTTAGGATGGAATATTTGGACTTGCAATACTAATTATGTAGAAGAAAGTAGGTGAACAAACTATTTTCTAAATTGTAGACAGATTCACAAATACTTACCGGGTCTACAAAGTCCATGTTGAGACCATAGCATAACTTTTTTATCCTTGATGTGATCTTATCAATATGTACCTCTTCCATTCTCCCACCTGCAAAACAGACATATCAAAACAAAAAATAGTTTCAGTAAAATAGAATGTAAGCTTGTATCTTTTTGTTTTGCATGTATTTATTTTACTGAAACTAGGTTTTTAAAGTAACAAAGTACAACTCAGAATGCATTGGACAAGTCTCTCATATTATAAGAGAATGAGGGTGAAATGTAAAGATGTACAGCTGGCATCCCATGAGATGGCAAGTAATAGAGAAGTATGGAAGAAGAAGACATACTGCACTGACCCCAAATGAATTGGTATAAGGGCAAGAGAATGATGATGTACAGCTATCTTTAATAAGCAATAAGTGTGATCAATCTCAGGGCTATGCTATGGACTACTATAGAAAGCACCTTTGAGAGGACCTAATCAAACAGTCCATGAAAGTGGCATTTATTTTGTAGCTCAACTCAGAACTTAGGGACCTCAACTATTGAAACAACAATACTAAAACAATAAGGTACATATGAAGAAATGAAAATAAAAAATCTAAATTTATCCACAATCTAAGTCCTCATATTCACAATAACTATGAGAATATGGAATACTTATTAAATACAAATGTAGGTATGTATAAAAGTACACAGTACATATTGGTAAAAGACTTCTTATACAGTAAATGTTAAAAATATGCTTGTGTAAATTTGTACGCTTATCACTGTTAGGCAAAAACATCTTGCTCTAGTTATTGTTTGTATTTTACCATCTTTTTATACCATGTTTTTAAGCAAATAAATATTATTCTATTCTAAATAATAATTGAAATGTAATTGTGAATATGGTAAAAACAAAATATGTGATGAAATAAATCAGCATTGACCCTTAAATAATACTGAAGCTAATAAGGTTTCAATGGCTAGGATTAAATGTTTACCAAATATAAAAGAATTGGGTCAGAGTTATCTTGAGGGATTTATTAAAAGCCTTATGATGTGCTTGTTTTGCTGCTAAGGAGATATAGTGCGTATACACAATCCATCCAATACCCACGGTTGGTGAACATGCCAGATGGATGGGTACAGTTTGGTTTAAATGGAAGAATAGATTCCACAAGAATTATATTCAAATGTTTACGAATTTCCTTACCTCTTTTGAGAACGAACAGTCTATTAAGCTTGCCCACCATGATGCTAGGAATCAAAAAAGAAATTAAAATTATTCAGCCGGTTGTTCAGCAAGCCAGCAGACTGTAATGACGTTACTTATGGCGGGAATTGGCGGGAACGGGGAAATAACATGACATGAAACAAAACAAAAAATAACGCATGAATCTTTTGGCGCGTGGTTAAAATTGGAACTAACTCGTCTAAGTCATAGTAACGTTGAAATACTGGAAAGGTTCCACAGTAAAACACTGAGAGCCATGTTTAATTAGTCTTGTTTTTTCAGTACAATTTCATGAAACTTTTTTGCAAATGTTTCCCAACAACGTCAATGTGATGCCATTCAAGTGCCAAAACATACCTATAGCAATCGTGGCGTACAAACTACTGTCTTGTTTGCAGACACGTCTGTCTACACAACGCTTTAGAAAGAAAACGATGGCGATTTACAGATGGCGCTGCTTGCCATTAAATGCACTATTAACGGTGTTATCTCCACCATAGACATCCATAGACATGTTATTAGAAACTTTATCTTCCAGTTATACTATAAAATTGATTCATGCCAAGAATAATTTTATTGGTTTGTTACCTATATACTACAACTAGCTGCCCGGACAGACTTCGTTCTGTCAAAAGTTAAAGCAATGCACTTTTCCTACCTACCTACCCTACCCTACCCAACCCTACCTACCCTACCCTACCCAACCCTACCTACCCTACCCTACCCAACCCTACCTACCCTACCCTACCCAACCCTACCTACCTACTACCTACCTACCCTACCCTACCCTACCCAACCCAACCCTACCCTACCTACCCTACCCTACCTACCTACTACCTACTACCTACCTACCTACCCTACCGTACCATACCCTACCTACCCTACTTTACCCTACCTACCTACCCTACTCTTCCCTACTCTACCCTACTCTACCCTACCCTACCCTACTCTACCCTACCCTACCCTACCCAACCCAACCCTACCCTACCCTATCCTACCCAACCCTACCTACCCTACCCTACCTACCTACCCTACCCTACCCTGCCCAACCCAACCCTACCCTACCCAACCCTACCCTACCTACCCTACCCTACCTACCTACTAACTACCTACCTAAAAAAAAAAAAAAAAAAAAAAAAAAAAAAAAAAAAGTATCCTATGTCCTTCTCCTGGCTCTAAACTACCTCCCTGCCAATTTTCAGCTAAATCGGTTCAGCCGTTCTTGAGTTATAAGCGAAGTAACTAACACGACTTTCTTTTATATATATAGACTAGTAAGGCAGATGAAAAGCTTCTTTTGAAAATAAAATAAAAGACTAAAAAAAAAACACAAAAAAGTGGAAAACAACTTACAACAGTTCAGCTTCTGAATTATAGGCTTAGTTTTCGTTTTTGATGTGATTGTGAAACATCTTTATGCGCGACGAGGCAGTAAAATCGAATCGACTCGTAACTCGTATACCGTGACGGGAAATGGTGTTGCACCCTCTATGCCACGTAAAATCAACCTTTTTCCATTAAAATAAAGTTTATTTTGGATTGATTGTATATCTTCTTTTATTTTTGAAAGTGTCACGTTCTACCGTTCTACTCAATTTAGTGTTGTCGTTAGGTCGGATGCAGATTTGATCGATAGATACCGACAAAAGAAGATCATTATGAATTCTAATATAACATTTATTATAGTTTTATTCTATTCTATTTAGATTAGATAGTTAATAGACAGTTTTGTATCTGCCGGGCGTCACGGAAGGGGCAATTTTTTTTTAAATATCTATTCAAATATTATAAAGAAGAGGAAAGATTTAATTGTTTGTTTGCATTGAATAGGCTCCGAAAATACAGGTCCGATTTGAAAAATTCTTTTAGTGTTAGATAGCCCATTTATCGAGGAAAGCTATAGGCTATATATCATCACGCTACGACCAATAGGAGTGGAGCAGCAATGAAAATTGTTGCGAAAACGGGGAAAATGTGACGCAAACGAAGTTGCGCCGGAGAGCTAGTAAACTATATTTCCAAAATGGTAGGTAGCTCGTGTTAAGGTTATGTTGCTAATATTTTAACTAGCGTTTGTTTCTGATCCGCCCGGCACCGGCGCGCCGCATCGTGGGCTGAATCGAGTACAAATTCTATTTTTCGATTCCAACATTACAAGGTCTTGATTTAATAATGTAAGCTTCCTTTTTTTTCTCTCAACTTCAAAAGGCGAACGGTCTTTTGGGAACTAAAACCACTTCGATGGTCACCATCCAAAGCCTGTGCTGCGCAAGCTGTGCAACGCCTGTTATGGCATATGTAAATGGCAACACTTATATTTATGAAGCATGTTTTTTTAGAAAGTGCCTTCTTTCTATTGTAAAACAAAAACCGTAATGACTGTCTTTTTAATTTCTAAATTATGTAAGTATAATAATGCAAGTATGACCTCAGAAAAGACGGCGGCACAGTGGTCACGTGCTGCCGTCTTTTCTGAGGTCACTCGGTGGGTGGACAGAGTCCCCACACACTCTGAATGGTCGCGACCCCAATGTCCGACCTGCTTTAAGTTATGCAGGCGGGGTATTGGCGTGTGATATATCGAGGCAGCTGCCTTCCATACGCCTTCTTCTCCGAGCGGGATGCCCTCTCACGATCCCGCTCGGCAGCCTCCTTCTAAAGCTAAACCATATCTGTCTCACAGAAGGAGGACCACTGCCACCTCCCTTGAGTTCCCAGACTCCGCCAGCATAGTTCAGCTCTAACTCGTAATGTAACGTCCTTTAAGGGGTATGAGGAACAGAATGTAAAGTTCTTCATCCCCAGTAGTAAAGGGAGGATCCTCCGACCAGACGGGTGTTGTGTCTGGTGGGCAACTGCCCGACAATGCTATGGTAACTTAGAACAAAACGAGAATTCCAGTTTTTTATTGAAAACAGTGCCATCTAAAGGTCAAGGAACCAAAAATAAGGTGTTGCTATGATTAAATATATTATTTTTATGTTGAACATTTCCATTCTAATGTAAAGTAACGAAATCAAGAAATAAAATTATAATCACATGTTATTCTTGAAGTAAATATAGAATAATTACAGGAAATATAAATACAAGCTTACTGAGGTATTTTGATAGAAAAAACTTGCATAAATTTGTTTTTATATGGGCACACTTGAATTTCAAATGGCTGGCTGCATAGACTACCTAATATATTATATATATAAATGAGGCTGGGTGTGTGTGAGGGTAAACTGCTCGCGCACATTGATTTTATTTTCCTTTTGCAATAAAGTCCTCGTTGTTTGGATTTGTAATTTCAATTATTGATCTTCAATCATGTCACGAAGATCTTGCTGTGTACCTAGATGTGCTGTGGTGACTAAATTGGTTTATAGATGTGAATATTGTTCTCACTGGCAAAATGAAATGTTGTGATGTTAATGAACTACCTACCGTAAAAGGAGCATACAAATTTATATGTATAACGTATTTTTTTTAAATAAACAAAATGTAGTTGTTTCTTTTCAGATTCCTAGATAACAATACACATGCACTACACACACATTTATCTACCAATACACATGCATTACACACAAATTCACATTTATTAGTTCCGAGCAAGAAAAACTAGATGGCGCTAAGCAACTTCCTAATCCCCAAAAAAGCTCGACTTGCCTGTCTATTGCCCATATACAAGGTGTTGTTTTGCAACCTCGTCAAATTCTAGGAGGTAACTATGCTAATGATTCTCGACCCGAATCAATAATAAAATGAGTAGGTAATTTTCTTTTTTTTATTTATTTACTGAAATCGGTAACTGTGAACCACCTGTGTTTTGAACACGGGCCGTCTGGTTCCCGCTTTATAACGTCGCTTACACACAAACAAAAAACCTCAAACGTTTTTTCGATAATTTTATAATCCCTAAACCACGTTAAGGGGGTTATTCTGAAATATTGACAAACTTAAACAACAAAAAAACGCAGTGTTTTTTAATAATTTACTAGGTACCGTAATTTATATTGATTATTTATGTCTTTTGTGACAACATCCTGAATTTTGACGAGGATGCAAAACAACACCTTGTATATATGTTGTAGTATTTGTGCCCGACAGTTGTTGTCGGGTTTCTCTATATAGTCTGAAGTCGATGTAAACTTTGCTTGCGCGATGTAGGCAATTGATGTTAGTTCTTCCGTCGTGTCATAGAGGGCGCTTTAGTACTTTTTGTAGTAAGTTGCTTTTGTAGGTCGCTACAGTCCCAATCGAACATGGGTAAATAAAATAACTTATAAAATAAAAATATTATAATTTAAAATTACATTATTGTTGCACCTTGTAGATAAAATTATTTACACATTATAAATAAATTAACTTATTCGATAACTCCTTAAAATTGGATATATTATGTCCAGGGCTTCGTTGATTTCACCTCTTGTTTTGCCACCTGAAAAATAAAAGAAAAATACAACAATTACACACACACACTTTTTTGTATGAACTAGCTTTGCTCAGCTCTACTTACAAGCACTACTACTTAATAGCTTTTACTACAACCCGAACTCGAACCTGACCAATAAACTACCAAAAAAAAAATTACAAAAATTTGGAAAGAACTTTCGGAAGTCGGTGGCAAAAAGTCAATGACACAACTAAAAGTCACGTCTTCACGCTTTGTATAGATTTCCCGTACAATTAGAGATCCGCATAAACTGGTTATGTATAGCTTGAGATCGTCGTGCGTACTACGCACGCAGTTTTTCAGCACGTTAATGAAAAACAAGTTACTGCTGCAGCTTGATGAATCCCATATCTCTAAACCATCTATCTCTCTCTGGCCAGTGGCCAGTAGGTTCCACACAGTCCGTTGTAATCCCACTTCACAAGAAGGGCTCCACTAAGAAGAGTGAAAAACTTGAGATGAGTCAAGGGACACCCAGATGGAACGAAGTTCCTTTTAACTGGCTTGCTTTCTATGAGAGAGAGAGAGAGAGAGAGAAACAGAGAGAAACACGCACACGCCGCACGGCTTACAACTGTAGCAATTGTCCCTTTTTTTTTTAGGATGGGAAATCATCAAATGACTTCTTCCGCTCTGGGCGGAGCGGAAGGGAGTGTCAGACTTGACTGACTAAAACCCATCCATGTTCCTTCTTAGCCCTTTGCGTTCCAGGGGCACGGTATCTCTTTCGAACAACCCGCAGCCCTGGCAGGCATCGGCCCTCTCGGACCCCTTCCGATTTGCTGACATCTCCTTGAGGCGCGCGTGGAACACGAACGCGCCGTCGGCACGGTCTGTCGTCATAAGACGGACGGACGGTGAGCTAGCCCATTACTCACCGTCCACGGCCCGCGCCTACGGTGGCCGGGGGCCACTGGTTGCCCCCCGACGCCCGGGGTGTCTCCCGCGGCGGCTGGGACGTGAGGTTCTCTCCCTCTCACGTTCCGCCACCTCCTTCGCTAGCATGACTGCTTCGCAGAAGGAGGCGACGGCTTCCCATTCCCTCTCGCTCCGGATCATGGATTGAACCAGGGCCGGACGCGAGAGGTCGCCGCCGCCAATCGCCGCTACGAGGACACGGCGGTGCTCAGCCCAAGCAGGGCAGAGCTCCACAGTGTGCTCCACGGTGTCCACCGGCCGATCCTCGCAGTGGTAACACCCGGGCGTTTCCTCCCGCCCGATTCGGTGCAGGAACCTCCCGAAACAACCGTGTCCGGTGAGAACCTGCGTCAGGCGGAAGGTGAGGGCGCCGTGGCTCCAGCCACTCCTCAAAGAGGGGACTTATCGCCACTATTGTGGCGTGCCCTGCACGGGGTTGCGACAGGCGCTCTCTCCATGTCGCCATGAGATCGCTCCGGAGGTCTGTCCGCTGAGCGACAATTTGCCGCGGTAGCGGAGTTTCCCCCCGGCGTAGTGCCTCCGCGCGTCATTCGTGCAGGCACGCGAGGACTATCGCCTCCAGAACCCATGGCGGCAATCCGGCCAAGAGGCTCGCCGCCTCGCCGGAGATCGTGCGGTACCCCCGGATCAGCTTTACGGCTTTTACCTTCTGGGGCGCGTTCAGGTAGTGGGCGGCTCGCCGTCTCAAAGAACGCGCCCACACCGGGGCCCCGTAGAGGGCCATGGACCGCACGACCCCCGCGTAGAGCCTCCGGCATGAGGCGTTTGGACCCCCCAGGTTGGGCAAGATCCGCTTGAACGCAGCCCCTTGCGTTCCAGTTTGGGGGCCAAACGTCGGAAATGCTCCACGAAGTTCCACCGGCTGTCGAGGACAAGCCCTAGGTACTTCAGCGTCGACTCGACGCCGATGGGAACCCCTCCTACCGTCAGTATGGAATTGCAATTGTCCCTGTCCTTGTCCTTGTACGCCGCACGGCTTACAACAATAGCAAAAACGACACCGTTACAACTTTTTTGGTTTTAATTTTTTCCCTTTCGCAACGCGCGATAAGGAACTTCGTTCCAAAACTACAGAACATTATCGCTAATGACCCACGCCAGTAAAATCCTACTGCGCATAATTAACTACAGACTAGCAGCGTACATCGACCACCAGATACCGAGAGAACAAGCCGGTTTTGTTGCCGGCAAGGGAACTCGAGAGCAAATTTTGAATGCCGCATTTTGATTGAGAAATGCCGAGAATTTAACATTCAACTGGTTTTGTGTTTTATTGATTACGCAAAAGCGTTTGATTGCGTGCCATGGCAAACAGTGTTTGATGTTCTGATAGAAATGGCCGTTCCTATACATCTCACGTAACTGATCCGAACCCTGTACCTTGATGGCATCAGCTTTGTGAAACTGGAAAACAAAGTATCACAGACTTTCCATACGGAACGAGGCGTGCGTGAAGGCTGTATTTTGTCGCCGAAGCTTTTCAACCACTATGGTGAGCATATTATGGGGAGAGCGCTTGATGGCTGGCACGGTGGTGTCTGTGTAGGCGGTTTAAGACTCGCTAATCTAAGATATGCCGACGATACCACTTTAATTGCGCCGAGTGAAGAAGAGATGGCTATTCTGCTGAAGCGCGTAGAAGCAGAGAGCGCTAAACTTGGTCTTAAAATAAACCATGCCAAAACAAAAGTAATGGTGCTAGACCGCGCTCATCTTCTTCCAAACTCAAACCTACTGGTCGGTTATGAGAAAGTTACTAATTTCGTATTTGTTGGGTCCTTGACGAGTGAGGGAAGTTGCCTTGAGGAATTTCGCCGTCGTACTGGTATGGCTAAAAGTGCAATGATCAACCTGGAGAAAATTTGGAGGAACCGTGGCATCCGGCGGAATAACAAAATACGATTGGTCCGGGCAATTGTGTTCTCAATCTTTTTGTATGGCGCTGAAACGTGGTGCATTAAAAGTCGTGAAAGCAGTAAAATCGATGCCTTCGAATTGTGGTGTTGGCGGAAACTACTGCGTATACCATGGCCCGCGATGAGAACCAATGAATCCACACTGGAGGAGCTCAACATCACCAAACGGCTTTCCATAATCTGCCTGGAGCATGCCCTCAGGTTTTTCGGACATATTATGCGTTCACCTCGGCATTGTCTAGAAAGGCTTGTAATACTGGGCCAGGCAGAAGGTAAACGCGCGCAAGGCAGGGCACCGGCAAGATGGACAGACGCAATCAGGAAGGCTGCTGGAGGCAGCTTGTACCGAGCCGTTCACACTTCAGGAGACCACATGGCTTGGAGACGTATCATATGTGGTCTCGATCCTCAGCAGTGAAGAAACGACGAAGAAGAAGAAGAATATCTCTAAAACTAAATAAGTAGGTATCAAATTATTCAAAACAATTATCGTTGGAAGTTTTTTTTTTCGTTCTACAACGTATTACCAATTTCCGTTGAAAGTTTTTTTTCTTTCGTTGTAGAACGTATAACTACGAGAAGACGGATGGATGGATGAATGATGATTTTTGTTATTATTTCATGCAAAAACTCGTCATTTCAGCCCAGATTCACCTACTGCTGGGTATGGGCCTCCCCTTTTTGCCACCACACTTCCCGGTTCTGTGCGACTCTTATCCAGGTGTTCCCCGCAGCTTTGACGATATCGTCGACCCAACGAGCTTAATGTCCTGCCCAGATGTTCTACACTTGAGGCGCACCGCCCGGTCCCCGACGTCGTAGACTTTCGTCTGAGGGCGGATTTCGGTGTTACGCACTCGATCTAATAGGTAACCCTCTTAGATCGAGAACCGAGCATGGCAGGGATTCGGCGAACAACACGAGGTCATCCGCAAACCGAAGGTATGACAAGTAGACACCATTGATGTTAACACAACTTTGGTCCCATTTCAGTGTTTTAATCACGTCTTCCAGGGCAGCAGTAAAAAGTTTTGGCGAAATGGTATCGATAATTGATCGCTATTGGTGCGGTGAGATAATTTAATCTAACCTGCATTGTTGCCGAATCGTACAGCCCCTTGAGAACGTCTACATACCGAGCGTCGATCTGGCAGCGATGGAGAGTTAAACACGGCCCAGTGCTCGACACTGTCGAAAGCCTTCTCATAATCCACGAAAGCTAAACACAAGGGTCGATTGTTTTCAGCACTTTTCTCCAATATCTGCTTCACGGTATGATTGTGGTCAATCGTGGAGAAACCACTTTGGAAACCGGCTTGTTCAACGGGCTGGCAGTCGTCTAGTTGGCGGGTAGGACGATTTCAAACAGTTTTTAAATTTTGTGAAAGGAGAGATATAGGATGGTAGTTGCCAAGGTTTGAATAGTCTCCTTTTTTGTACCGTATAGCGACTGCCGTGCCGCCTTCTTCCAGGTATACGGTGACGAGGCACTGAAGAGGACGCCATTGAAGAGTTGCGAGTACTTGTAGCACGGGTTGACCACCACGCAATAATTCAAGCGTACACCAGGAAGTAATTCACCAGGTGTTTTATCACTCTGCATTTGTGACAGTGCCTTTTCAACATCGCAAGCCATGATATTCGGCAGAGTTTCAGAGTCTCGGTGATCTTTGGGCGGAGCTCTAAGGGTTTGTATACTAAACTGCGATGCGACGTCGCATCGTAGAAATCTACGAGCTCAAACAGTACAAACAGTTACAGGAGGCCTCCGTCACTCCATGTACTTGCGCGCTATAAGTGCCTACCGCCCAGCCGAGCGGTCTCGGTCCGCCGGCGGATCAAATTCAGTGCGGTTTTCGCAAGCGAAGCGCGCGCACGCCGTTCAATTTTAATAGTGCTGGTCGTTCGTACGCGTAAAGATTGAAATTTTACCTACACACTGATGTCTATAATTATGTTTTATCTAGGTTTCTTCCACAGTCAGCACCAATATATAAAACAAAACAAACTTACAAATATAATAAAACAAACTTTAAAAAAGAGAACCGACTTCAAAACACTAAACCGTAAGAAATAATTTCTTCTTTGATGTCGGTGCTTTTTCGATTCGTAATTACCAGCTGTTAGCACTAACATAAAAAAAAAAAACAAATTATATCTTACGGCTTAGTGCTTTATTTGAAGTCGGTTCTCTTTTTTTAAGGCTTTTTTTTTCATTTCTAGTGAACATCTTCGAAGACCATCATCAAACTAAGAAGTATTATACTTATTTTAAAACGTCCTCCTTCTCAGTTTGGCCTGTATGTCTGATCACCTCCTTTTTTTTTAAGTTGGTTAAATATTTTATAAATGATAAAATTTTTAACTGCCACATAAAAGTCAGAGAACATATTCACAGTTCTCAATAACATAGATAAAAAGTTATGTTAATTTAATTTTATCGAAGAGGCAGCCCTGCGATTACTGTGGAATCGCGCGGTGCGAAGCAATCACTGCTTGAGCATTTAGGCACATTTTAGCATACAGTGGTTGTTGACGCGAGGGAGTAGGCAATTATCGTAATAGGTATTGGAAGTTTTCTACTGAGTGAAGTATCTGTTACGTAGTAACTATTCAGTAATCTGTGGTTACAGTTTCTTCTGCGTTGCGAATTCGCAACGCGCCAATCCGCAGTTTTGTGTACAAGCCCTAAGGCCGTTACCTGGTGACGACGGTTCTGCAAATTTTGAAGCATCGTAGAATCTCTCCACAACGTTCATTAATTGATTACGATCTGTAACAATCCGACCATCTTCAGCTCTTAGTTAAGATTTCGTTGTGTACTTGTATTTATTTTCTTTCCAAAGACTTTCGGCCCTCTATGTTGTTCTATTGTATTTGTAATTATGTTTAGTTTGCGAATGTCCCTTTTAATTGATTTATTTATTTTCCGATTAATTTGTTCTATTGCTCTTTGATTTTGTATTGTGTGCTGTTGCATGGATCTTCTCTGTTCAATAAGAACTAAGGTATCAGGTGTCCGGGGGGAAACTCCGCTGCCGCGGCAAATTGTCGCTCAGCGGACAGACCTCCGGCGCGATCTCATGGCGACATGGAGGGAGCGACTGTCGCAACCCCGTGCAGGGCACGCCACAATTGTGGCGATAAGTCCCCTCTTTGAGGAGTGGCTGGAGAGGCGCCACGCCCTCACCTTCCGCCTGACGCAGGTCCTCACCGGACACGGTTGTTTCGGGAGGTTCCTGCACCGAATCGGGCGGGAGGAAACGCCCGGGTGTTACCACTGCGAGGATCGGCCGGATGACACGGTGGAGCACACTGGGGAGCTGTGCCCTGCTTGGGCTGAGCATCGCCGTGTCCTCGTAGCGGCGATTGGCGGCGGCGACCTCTCGCGTCCGGCCCTGGTTCAATCCATGGTCCGGAGCGAGAGGGAATGGGAAGCCGTCGCCTCCTTCTGCGAAGCAGTCATGCTAGCGAAGGAGGTGGCGGAACGTGAGAGGGAGAGAACCTCACGTCCCAGCCGCCGCGGGAGACGCCCCGGGCGTCGGGGGGCAACCAGTGGCCCCCGGCCACCGTAGGCGCGGGCCTGTGGACGGTGAGTAATGGGCTAGCTCACCGTCCGTCGTCCGGCCGTCGGGCCGATGCCTGCCAGGGCTGCGGGTTGTTCGAAAGAGATACCGTGCCCCTGGAACGCAAAGGGCTAAGAAGGAACATGGATGGGTTTTAGTCAGTCAAGTCTGACACTCCCTTCCGCTCCGCCCAGAGCGGGAGAAGTCATTTGATGATTTCCCATCCTAAAAAAAAAAAAAAAGGTATCAGGTGTCCGTCTACCTTCCTTTTTGAACAATTTCTAAGGTGTTTTTGAGTCAGTCTATGTGTTTTAGTTATGAAAAACTACAGAATGGATTTGGATGAAATTTGGTACACGCCCACACGGGTAGTTTATAACCTGGATTATCACATTGGATACTTTATATCCTGGTAGTACAATCCGAAAAAAAGATTTCCGAACATGCTTCCCACGCGTGCGAAGCATGGGTTTAATGCTAAAATGCGTATAATGTTATTATATCTAAATAAATTGAAATACTTACCTATGTGTTTTAACAGCTATGAACATAGAAGTTTTAGAATTATTTAAATATTATTATAAATGTGTTTACTATATTATACCTGTAAATACAATCTTTCCGTTGACAAATATTAGTAAAACCACTCTAGGGCGTACCATTCTGTACACAAGACCAGGAAATAATTCTGGTTCATATGATGCAAATTGCCCATGTGCTTGTTGTAGTGCCTCTAATCTTATTGGAAATCTCAAATCAGCGGTAGCTATAAAATTCTGAATTTTGAAGTCCAAAAACTTTGCCTGAAATAAAATAAAAAAATATGACTAAAACAACACCATTCGGTTTTAATTAAGGCAGGCGTGTTTGAATATTCAAACAAATAATAAAAAGTGGGTTGAAAATTCGCATTAAAAAATAGTGATTGGACGAATCTTAAAATCAAACTCAAAACTGTGATGCACATAAATTCATATAAGTTTTCGCGACTTCAAAACTAGTTTTATTTTATTAAGTGCAACATGCATGAGCTTTCGCTGTTTTTCACTGAACTTCTAACATTTGGTAAAACAGTGTTCTAAATATGATGTCTTCACAGTTGGCACAAAATTTCTTGTAGATTTCTGTGGACTTTGTATTTATTCCCACAAGCTGGTTTAATAGTGCAAATATTGTCGGAAATATATTTTCAGAAAACCAAATTAAGGAATATTCGTAAGCACTAGTTCTTTTATGTAAGACGCTTTTATATCTATAGATAACGATTCGTTATAAATACATACAGGATATCCAAGTTTGTGAATAATCCGAACAAATTTTCTGGCAGCTACATAGGAATCATGTTCATTTCTTAGCCCAGTGCAGAGTACTTTTCCAGATCTGTAAGCATAAAACTCTTTTAACACAAGGGAAATTTTAAGTAAGGTCAATTTATTGTCAACATGGTATGGCCTGTTCCAAAAAATTTTTTTTACTTATTATTCTATAATTAACGGGGACTTCGTTCCCTTACTCTAGCCCCTACTAGTCACTTTGAACCTTCGACAAACTTGCAACCTATTGAAATAAAATAAATGTATTTACGAGAATTGTTGTCCATTACAGTTGTTTTAACAGTTTCTAGAACAATTCGCTAAAATTGGCATGCAAAGTTATTATGTATTGCTCGTGATAGTATACCAGGTCTTCAAGGTTGCGCTTGCCAAGGACGGTCCATGGATGGGTAACCGTTCATTAGTATTACAGAGGGATTTCCTCCGTGCATTGGAAACCAAGGTAAGCCATTTGTCCCGGCTGTTATTCGTAGATCGTTGACATTGTTCTGGGTTAAACTGTCTAGGTCGAGTAGAGTCTAGGGGTGGAACTGGGTACTCCCTTTCTTCTCCTAAAATTGTTTGTCCGAAAATCATTATCCATAACACGTTTGCTATAAACTTCAGAAACCATAATGTTCAAAATCCCGAAATTTTGTTTAACATTATTATCTTTAGTTCTAAAAGTATTATTTCATAATATCGAGTACTATAATAATAGAATCTCCTAATTTTACATGACCTAAAGTCATAAGTCCTAAGTATTGTGTTAAATAATGTGTATTAATTCGAATGTTCATTTATAATAAAATTTTTAGTCCTAAAACATTTGCTAAAAATTAGGTTTTAGTGACAGAAACGAATCGCTGTAAATCCGACACCACAAGGTAAGGGTAGGGCAGTCTTGTCTGCCCTACCCCTAGAGCGTAATTTAAAATCGCGTAGGCGCGGAGGGGCGAGGCGGCCCGTGAGTTGAGGAGCAGGTGGTTGAAACACATTCCGCCGCGGCTGATGCGCAGTCGGCCAGCAAGCCGAAGCTGCGGTGGTGAGCGTTAAACGTATTTGCAACGATAAACTCGCGTGGGACCGCCGGAGCCCCGCAGCGCCGGAGCCGTGACAGAAACCATGCCTGCTGCATGTTGCATGCTTGCTGGCATACTGCATGCTGCGTGCTTGTTTGCATGCTACATCGCGTCTGGTTCGTGATTGTGTTCTATCATACCTTTGTTTAACAGCGTGTATACACCAGTTTCCTCTGAAGTAATCACTCGGACATTACACTTACATTGTTTATTTTTGTACTTTTTACACACTCAGTAATATTTTTCGTTGTAGAATCGATTTTTGTCGTAAGTATTAATTTTATGCCACCCTTGTTAGTCTTTAAAAGGTCACATTGCTGGCTGCTGCATCCATACTAATATTATAAATGCGAAAGTTTGTTACCTTTTCATGACTAAACGGCTGATCGGATCTTAATGAAATTTGGAAAGAAGATAGATTTCAACCTGGGTAAGGACATAGGCTATATATCATCACGCTACGACCAATAGGAGCGGAGCAGCATTGAAAAATGTTGCACACCCGGGGAAAATGTGACGCAGACGAAGTTGCGCGGGACAGCTAGTTTTTAATAATTTATTTTTGATACGAGTATATTATAAAAAAAAAAAGTATTTATCCTGCCATTAAACAGCCTGCTACATAACAAGTGAACTATCTCAAAAGAAGTCGGTAGAAGAAAAAATATTGCCCGCTCGTATCTTCGTTACGTCTGAGAGAAGTACAATAGCAAAAGCTTTGTTTTACAAATTTGATCAAAGAATATTATTATAAATAAACATTATGTAATTTGAATTTAGGACTTATAACTTTTATTGAAAACGGTTTTATGTCTTTTGTATATTATTGATTGTAATATTTACAAACGGATTTAGGACATATTATATTTAGGGATTTCAATTTTATGGCATGTGATATTAAGTTCGGGTAAGTTATCATTCGGACAAATGATGATTAGGACAAAAAAAGTGATGGCACTTAAAATTATGGTAAAAAAAGTTAGGTGACACAATAGAGAACCGGTGGAAATGCCGTGACACTATTACTATAATCATATTGCCTTTATTCATTTTCATCACATATTATTTACATTTTTAAATATTTTTACAAAACTACATATAAAAAAAAAGTAGCCCACCGGCATCGGGAACAGGGTCCGGGCTACCGGTGGTCAGGGCTTTTGAGAGAGGAACCTCCTAACAATATGTGCCGGGTCCAGAAGTACTGCTTTTTGAATCAAGCCCTTTATCCAGCTGTCATGCGAAAGACTCCTTAGATGTTGGTCGAAGCTTTTGGCTATTAAGCCATTGGCTGACACAACTATCGGCACAATGACTGCTGCATTATTGTTAAGAATTTAACCAGTATAGGTTTTTTTTTTCATCAAAATCTTGGGAACAGACCATACCTACTTACTATTATGTCACAATGTATTTTTTTTTTATTTTTACCTAAACACCAGTGCTGTAGCTCTTGGATCAATAATTTTCATGACAACACCATGGAATCTTGCTGGATTATATTCGGTAAATCGGGTTCTACAGTAAATATCTAATAATTTTAATTCACAACCCAAATTTATAGTTGATACACAGTTTCTGTAAGAAGAAAATATATTGAAACAAACCTGTTAATTTTTTTTAATAATAAGCCATCCGACATTATCGACAAGAATAGTAAGCCTGCCAACCATCACAATATCTATAAGAATAACACCCTTTACTATGGCACACAGTGATAATGTTACTAGCAAGGACCGGATACTGCAATCAGCGCTCACCAGCAATAACTTTTGCAGTAAGTGTTAATACATTGGGTTTATGCAGTATTATGTGAAAACAAAATAATGTTACTTACTGAACTTTTATGCTGTTCTTAGCTTGGTCTGTTCCACTCACCATCGGGGTGATAGCAGTCATTGCACTGTGAGGATTTATGGCTTGTGGGGTAAAAGTACTGTGTGTTGGTGTAAGTGCCACCTCCCCAGCAATATAAGACTGTGAAGTTGGCATTGCAGGAGTAGTAAGTGAAGAGCCACTGGCCCTAGAGTGAGCGGGAGTATGATGAATGTTTGTACTACTATTTCCATTCTGATTTGATACACTGCTAATTACAGACACTCTGTTCATTGAAGCAACACCTTCTGTGTCATCTTGCGAATTATGTTGATTATTTTTTGCAGCCGTTTCTTCATTGCCAATTTCCATCTGCTAAGTACAGTTTGTATTTATTATTCTTACAGTATCATTATAGTAGCCGCTAACTACTTTGTAACAATTTACAAAAACTGTAAATGCAGGGAGCACAAGACTGCTGCTTGGCACTGACTAAACTGAATAGGACTGTTTTTTTTTAATTGATTGCTTAGTTATGTTCTAGCTTATTGTCTGATTGTGCATTTATCCTTTAATACATGTTCATGTTCCAGTGAAAATAAAGCACCTAAACTCAAATAGAACATGCAAGCTCAGTGGAACAATCGTTTTTAAATTACAATTTCAATAGAAGGCTCAATCATACTATTGAAAATTTAAAACATTACTCGATTTTTACGCGAATTATGAAGTGACATAAAAGAACATTTTTGTGATGCTTATTGTGAATTTGTGACCATTTTATGTTGCTTTTAATCTGGTCCTAAGATGTGATAAGACGAAAAATGCATTTACCTCTTTATTTGAATTAGTGGTCCAATCAGGTGTAGGAACGCACGGAGTTGTTCTTTTCTCTACATTTTGTACTGATATTGGTTGACTTGAACTTTCCATCTTTGTGCAACCAAATGGTACACTCGGGAAATTGCGAGTCGAGTTTACAGCAAGTTCTGCTGAATTTGCTGATTAAACTGTTAAATTTTAAATTAAATCGTGGACATTCATCAAATTTTGATTCGGATTTAAACGTGGTATAAACAAACTCTTGGACTCGCTCGCATTCAGTCAGTCAAGCAAGTCCAGTTGTTAGATTGGCTGCTGACAGCTGACACTGACAGTTAGTAGACTGTGTTGCCAAGTCGCGAAAAATACATCAACCTCAAATGGCAGCTGTACACATTGGGCCAGCATGTTGGGCCAAAATAATGAATTACAAATGTCACAGTATAACTGTTTACAAAATGGTGTACTGATCATTCGGCAAATCGGCATTGATAAAGATGGACGTGGAATCTCTTGCGGCCGCGACAATTTATTTTGGTCTCATTGCTTGGCCACGCCATCTTAACTCGGAAACATACACTCACACGCAACACGACTGTCTTTATTGACGAATAACAACAAACTGAATAAGACGCCAACGTGTGATGTGAACACTGTTTGCGGAGCATGCCAAGATCCTTTGATTGGTATACGAAAAACCGACGACATACGGTTGGCCGGCTAATATTGCCGCCAACTACCAACATACCGCCAAGTAGGTCTTTACACGCTGGCCCAATATGCTGGCTACCTTGGTACTACCTTGGCCCAACGTGTACAGATGCCTTAACGTCAACGTCAAATCAACAACGTCAATGACAATTGACAATGTCTTTTGTTCAATAATTCAATATAATAAATATTATAGCAAACTTTTCGTCTTGCTCTGGCAGAAGAATTTATTTGTGTTATTTGTTTTTTGTTTGGTCTCTTCGACTAGTGATTTAGTCAATTGTTAACTATTTAATAAAACAATACCTACCCTAAGTAAAATTAATTTCCCAAAATACTATGTAAATATTTCGAAAATGTCTTGTCAAGTGGAACAAATAGCTGACTGTGGCGATATATCCAGTTTAGGAAGAGCTTTGTTTATATCAGAAAAAGAAGGTATTTTTTGTGTGTTTATTTACTTTTATTCGGATTATTCTTTCTATTTTAATGTTTACACTTTCAGACACAAAGTGGCTGCCACAGTGTTCCATTTCTTTGTCTTCCTGCAGCAGCTTATTGGCAGTTGGATATAAGAATCGTCTCTGTTTACTAACGAATCAATGGATTAGTCTGACAAACAGTAACACATTTCTCATATCCTGGAGTGGAACTTTACCTTCAGAAATAACAGTGGTATTGGCATTACCTATATGTCCATCACAGCAATCTTCTCAGGTAATTATCCAATGCTCTTAGCTGGCATGTGCTTTGCTGGTAGGCACTGCCTACTTGCCTATCTCAAAAGATCCAATTAAACTATGTAACTCACCTTATTAAGTACTAAGGCTAAATAAATAAAATAATTAATTAAGTTTTAGTTTTGTGTGTGTTGTTGTGTAGTGTGGTGTTATTGGGTTTTTCCATCAGTATGGTGGCTAGATTTGTGCCAGGTTGATGGCAATAGGCTTGTTCCTTATTACATGGCACTTAAACATAACTGGTGAAACTTGGATGTATTAATGGGAACACCCCTGCCTAACCCTTACAGGAGTGATGTTATGTTATACATATTATACATTAGACAGTACCAATAGTAGTAAAAGATATACTAGAACTGTTTTTCATTAAAACAAAACAGTTATTATGTGTGTGGAAAACACACAGCATCGATTTGAAGATGCATCGTAAATTAAGCCTGATGATATTAAAAACAATAAAGCTATAAACTATGATTTTTCAATCTAGGTATCCTAGACAATGCTTTAATGAACACCTATTTTCCAACATAATACGCTTTGTTTATAAGGTGCTCATGAAATATAAAAAGCTATTATAACTCATAATTGAATTTCAGTGCAACCTAAGCTGAAATAATAAATTAACTCATTCATTATATAAGGAATCACTAGATCACTCATTTGTAATTATAACATACTACCAGTTTGGTAGTAAACATGAATGATTAAATATTTCTGAATCTCCTAAGTTAATATCGAGATGTGAAAATACTAAACAAATAACATACAAGCTAAAGTACAATTTTATTTAGGACCTATCACAACAATGATCAATTAAAAATCTTAGAACACACAAACAACACAAACTTAGAACACTCAGTAGTTGATTAGGTGGCAATGCATGTTAATGATCTAAGATGAGGTATTCAAGTGTGTCTCGTACTTGTACATTGTACATAAACATGATAAAAATATCCTCCTACTCTCTCACAGAGAGGAGACTTGTGTTCCAAGATTGGAAAACTTACAAGATAAATTCTCTTGAGAAAGCTTTTACTTTTAAGACTATATCAGTACCATTTTTGGAACGCTGTCTGCTCTTCCAGTTTAATATCAATTAGTGGTCTATTCTCCAGTCAGCCTCCCAAAGGCCAGTAGTTCAGACCACACGCTTCCTGCAACCAGGCAAGCTCCTTAACCTTAGTCTTTTTGTAGACGGATTTAGTCCAACCAGAAAGGAGACAATATTGTATTTCAAGCAAGCATAAACTTACTAGTTAATGTAAACAAAATCAACAAGGATTAGGGTACATTTTAAGCAGACAGCCCTGACCACTTATAAGATCTATGAGCCATGCATTGCAATGTTACATTATTCAACATCTAAGAATATCTGGTTATTGTAACTCTCTACCAATCAAGGAGTGGCTTCGTAGCCCTTATGGGTGATTTTCCAGGCAGTGGTTTAGCTAATTGAAGACTAAAAATCCTGAATGTTTTTGAAATTAACATTAGGACACAAAAAAAAAAAAAAAATTGTATACTGTACAGTGTATAAATGTATATTATGCAGCATTTGCATATCCATGTCAACAGATGGCTGAATGTCATGAAATCTAAAACATGACAAACCTCAGAGTACTCTGAGAGAACTCTTTAAGTTATTGTGGATCGTCTCCAATTACTATTTAACAAGCCAAGTCTTTCTTCTGCTGACAACCTTTCTCTGTAACATGACTGCCCCCCCCCTCATTTTAGAAGCTAAGAGTTCTGGTCTCAAGGACTAGGAACCATGTACTTGTGTAGTACTTGTGTTTCGGGATATCGCCAAGCGGTTAGTCAACTCTTCACGTGACCAGAGGGCTGGCCTTTTTTTGGCCAAAGAATCAGCATTGCCATCCAACGTGGCAATGCGGCCAGCCTTCTGGGCACTTCTCCTGTTGACAGCGATGTGGACGAAATTTTTTGACACGTGGCCTGACGGTCACATGTCCTGACGCGAGTTTAACAGTTTTTACCCATCACAAAAGTGCACAACCCAGTAGCTGGGTAATACTTGAAGACTGGATGTCAGTCACTTTCGGCTTCTGACTTGTAACGACTGTCAAAAATCTACAAATGACAGCCGGGACCAACGGCTTAACGTGCTTTCCGAGACACGGACGAAACTCGGTATGTAATTATGGTCACCCATCTGCAGACCGACCTCGGCAAGCACGGCTTAGCCTTGAAGATCGACCCGTGCGGCTGTTATTATTTAGCCACGAGCTCCTCAACCACCTGCTACAATTTGTATTAAATTATAATTTTACTTATTTACAGAATGGACCTGATTGGTTCTGCATAATTGTTGGCTTTAAAAATGGCAGTGTTGGATTCTACACCAATACTGGTCACTTGCTGTTATTAGAAAAACTGGATGACAAGCCAGTTTTGAAAATATCTTGTCACACTGGGACTTATGGAACTTTACCTGATGATGTACATATATTGTATCAAACTTGTGAGTGTATCATCTCAGGGTCAACCTTGTACCAAACACTCAGGAATGCCAAAGCACAACTAGCCCGAGGTATTTTTACTCACTTATATCACAATGAAATCAAAACCAAAATATCATTTACTAACTGTGACATATTATTATATGAGCTCTAGAATAAAATTTTATAATATCCCTCATCTTCTTTCAGGAGACTGTTGGTACAAGTGCATGTTATGATTTGAAATAATAATAATTGGTTTCTGGACTAGGCACCATCTGGGCCAGTTTAGTAAAAATAGAAATGGCAATGATCAGAACTTCTTTAATAATAATATTTTTTTATATAATTCATCTTTATAGTTCGAGCTGGTATCCTCGGGGACTACTCAGTGGATAGCCGAAGCATCAATATACGAAAATGGATGTTCTCTGAACAAGAAGTTATGAATGATGCTGCAGTTGTAGGACTAGATCTCAAAAACACTTACGATCACCTGTTAGCAGCATCCACTTACGGAGGATATGATGTTTGGTAATTTAAAATTGTTATTAACCATATAAAATCTGATCTGTTTCTTCTACTTTAATTATTTTGTTTTGATTATTTTATACTTAATGCAAAAAATATGTATTTTTTTGCAAATCGGTTGTTTTATATAGGATTCTTTCAAGGCCCTTATTCACGTTTAACCAAGTAGCAAAAGCTTCTTTAACCAAGGCGTTTTATCGCTAAACTGCAGTTATATACTAGGCCTATAATGGTAACCACTGTGACTGCTTGTACTATGAAGGTTTTTAACAGAGTGTTTTGGTTCTATAAGATTAAAGAGCATTTAAGTTTTATAATTTAGTTCTTAGAACGCTTATAGGATCATACAAAAGAATATTTCAAGTGTTGCACTGTAATAGATATGAAAAAAGCGATTATAGTACTATTTAGACCTATAGGCGTCCTCACTGACATTTTTATGTATCTATTTTGCACTAAAAATACATCAATGTAACTTTTACAGTACTCGTATTGTAGCAGTATGGAAAGACTATTACAGGACCAATCCTCTCTATATAAGTACCTTGTAAAACCGTTATGTAAGATTTTAGCTTCTTAAAAGCTCCCTCAACATCGCTATAGGGCTAGTTCTGAAAAAGTCATGAAAAGTCATCTGTAGTACTAAATTGTACCATAGCGACACCTGGTGCAGTTGTTAAATATCTTAAATTCTAAATAGCTCTATAAGTGTGTTTGTATTACTGCTACGAGACTAAAGCGTTTTCGGTGTAAATATGGCTGTTGTTTTCTGTTGTTGATAGCACATAAGCAGCACGGCTGGAGCCCATGTGTACTATAGCAGCCATAATCGGGACAAGTCCTTATTTTATTTAATTACATTTAATTAAAATTCGAAAATTTTTAAGGCGCATTGTCAAATTTGAAATCAGCATATTGACTCTACCGATACAATTATTATCGCAAGTGCAAGTTATAGCAGAGTTATGGTCCATGAATGTTTTGTGGTATGTTACGTTAAGAGCGCACCGAACGAACGATACGTAATTTCTAAATATTCTGTTCGTATGATCCTTTCCTGCATCGTTATTACTTAACCATTAGTTATGAAAGGAATTTGTAATAAATTCAAGGATTCACTCTATAAATCATACACTTTAGAAACACGATTACTTGTAGTTTTCTCTATAGAAAATAATGCCAAAGTAATCTCTAAAAAAGAAAATAAATCCTCAGTACGGCGTAAAACCTTCACAGAAGGTCATCACCTTTTAAACAATTAAAAAACTACATGTTTTCTATAACGTATACATTTTAGATTTTCAAGATGTGTATTGGTTTTAATAATATGAAGGAATTACCTAAATTATCTCGCGTTCCGCCCATTATAACTAGAGCCACCACTCTTCCCGGAGCGTCACGCGCGTCTGTCTTACGCACACATACACGGAGCGCATAGATACCTACCGCCAGAAGCTCGGTGGTAACAATGACAAATGAATTAAAGCATAACTTATATTGATATATTTAGTTTTCTTGGCGAACTGGCGAACAAGTGTGATAAAAAAGATCACAGGAATAATTTACGGTACACAATAGCACTATAAACATGTTTTGGTTACTTTTATGGTGCAAATTTGTGATATAAACGTTGCAAACAGCACTTTTATTAGTACTAAAACAAGTCAAGTATAGAGCTGATTTATCTTCTTTATGGTTATAGAATAAATCTTTGATAAAACTAGGGCCTCTTTGTTCTGTAAACGTTTACAACAAACACCATTATAGTACTAACCATGAACACGGCAAGAGATGTGAATTGGTTTTTATGTGCCGAGCGTACGTCCGGCCTTGTGAACAAGCGCTCATAGAACCTACTTGACCAGCAGGCACGGCGCAAAGTTGAACCGGGGAAACCTTGAAAAGCACCCATTCTGGTCAGCCGATTGGGATTGGTTTTTAACAATTTGTCCCGGTTCCGGTGGCTTTTTTTCGTAATCACAATTTCATAGTCTAGCAGATCTTAGATACTTACCTTACACATTTCTTCGAAATGTATGTCTGTTTTAGATAACATTAATTGTATTTTATTTAAAAAAAAAAATTACAGGTATCGTTCTGTGCCACCTGTTAACACTTTGATACTTGGAGCTGGTGTTAAACCATATATTGGTTTTCATTATGCTCTGGAAGGAGGAACTGCTCCCCCTCTGCAAGATGTGGCTAGAGCTGTTGCAAATAAAATCAAGTCTGCTCTTCCGTAAGTATGAGATATGGTCCAAATAGTGACGTCATAAAAAAAATTTCCTCATGCCCAGGAGTTGTGCGAAAATACCCCAATTTATGCTATTCTTGATAGTTTTTGTGTTATATTTCGTGAATATAAAATCGAAATAATGTGAGTTTGCTTATTTTTGTTACTCTTGATGCTAATGGGATTAGAAAATGCCCGTAATTAACGTCAAAGAATGTGAAAAAACCTTGTATAAATAAAGATGACTTAAGATTACAGATTACCCAAGGGTTATTATTTGGCTTGATTAAAGGGGCTGGCTGGGAGGAGGGGGCTCTGCAGAAAACACAACTACTGGAAATGAACCATTAGTTCGTTCCGAATCTTTATCGATGCGCAACGGCTTATATGATGGTCAGCGATATGGCAACGTGGTGGCTGTGTCGCCAGATCGACGGCTAGCGGCCATCGTCGACAGTTTCGGACGCGTTGCGGTCCTAGACGTTACACGAGGACATTTAATTAGACTCATCAAAGGTTGCAGAGATGCTCAATGTGCATTTGTTCAAGTAAGTGTATACGTTTATAAAATGAAGTAGATGTTTTTAATCCAAAAAACACAGAGTCCCCATATACTGCAGAATTACTATCAGCCAATAGTTTAGTCGGGTTGGGCTGCGCCCACGCTATGCCAACTAATCGGTCGGGTTTGTGACTAATGCGCAAACCAGGCCAACAGTCGGTGGACTGCACTCTGAAAATTTGCTAGTTGGTAGATGGGGTGCTCGCAGAGTCGGCCGATCAAACAATCGTCCGAGTGTGCACCCAGGATAAGTTCGCCGCGGCGCCCGCCGTACTGATCTAGCAGTTAGGTCGATAGTTTGCATAAATAATTTATCGTCCGATATCAAACGTTGTAATATGCGCACTAGCTTACATGTTCATACTGATTAAGAGCCCGACTAACCTATCGGTCGATAGAAATTCGTCAATCTGCCGAGACTAATAATTGTAGTTCTTATAAATAAAACTTAAAAAAACGAAGGTTACTTTCAACGACATAAAGCTTCTGCATAGCCGTTAATTGCGAATTGCCGCGTGTCTTTTGTTCCAGCCAATTTTCTGCTGAAGGTTGCACAGAGTTTATGTCTTGACTTGATGTGTAAATAATTATATATATAATTTTACTGGATACAAAAAATGATTCAGTCTGCCTTATTGGTGTTCTGCTTTCTTCTAAATAGGTCCTTTAATAACTACTATCGTGGACTGTTTAAACCCCATGTTATTTATTTGCAGATATTCGATATGGATGACAAAAAACCCCAACTGTCAGTTGTTAAAGAACTTAAGAGAGCCATATTTTTAATTATTTATAACCCTAAAAAAGGGCTAATAGATATAAGGTTAATGCAAAAAGGAAATAGAGTAGCAGCATTTACCGCAACAAAAAACGGCTTACTTCTGTACAACACTTGTGGTCTAGTTGGTGCTGAGAAAAATTATTCATATAAAAAGCTCAATTTGCCCGAATTTCAATGTGTGTTAATAGACCCAGACGGAAAACTGAAGAAGTTTAGTATTCCATTTTTTTATGCCTTGGAAGGCGAACATTCCCAAAGATCCAAAGATCTTCATGCTTTGAGAGAATTACGTGAGCATCTCAAAAAAACATCTACAAATTCTGAGGATTTTGTTAGTGAATTGCTGAAAAAAGCTATGGCGTTAAAAACATTGGACCTAAAAAAACATTGCTTAGATATGCTAGTAAAAAAATATGAAATATCCCCAAAAACTGTAATGGCTTGTCTAAATTTGTTTTGGGATAGTATTGAAAATGATGAATTGAATAATCAAGAAATCGAAATAAAACACTACTTTGCAAATCTTGGGTTAGCCACTTTGTTCTTTAGACATATCAATGGAGAAAACACCGATGACATGCAGGACCTAACAACTAAAATACACACCTTTATGCATTTAAGTACAGAAATAACTGAAACTGAAAAAACTGAACTTACCGAAACCTGCCAGGACCTATGCTTCGATCTTTTGGAGGATGATAATTGTATATTGGAGAGATTGCTGACCTTAGCACAAGAGAATAATTACAAGGAACACCATCACGCCAGAGTTACATTTGCCGTTAACAACACCAACACATACAGAGAGTTTGTTTCGTGCTTCAAGTTAGATGAAAACAATAAATACATTTCTTTGAAAGTTGATACAACAGAAGACCAAATCAATAATTTAGCTAGTGTCACATTCAAGTCTATATTTAAATTAAAGAACATATCAATGTTAAGTGATTTCGTGAAAGAAAGTAACATAGACGCAAAAGAAATAGTAAAACTATTAATTATGCAGTTAATGAACATGCCGTTGGAAGAAATAAGTGTTGAACTTATTGAGCAGTTCATACAAGTTTTATACTATTTGTGTAATGTTATAGAAGAGGCCACACATATAGCTTACAATGAGACATCGCCCTGGTGGCAAGATATTCGCGATGTGTTAGTGGACATGCCTTGTCCTCTGCGGAGCATGATTGTTGCAATGGCTTGTAAAGCAGTCAGTAGAATATTTGAAACTAAACGTCAGGAGATGGAAGATGATATATGGGAGTCTGTTACAAAAGAAAATGCTAAATGGGGAATACTAATCGGTAAGCTAGAGGACATTTCCATCCTTAGTATTATCCTTATGTTCAAAGATTCTTTCACTGGAACCTCTTTACCGAAATTACAAATGACTGAATTAAATATTAATCTCAAATATATTTACACCCGAGGGAAAGGATCTGTAACAGAATTAATAGTGAAGTGGTTATGTGGAATGGGCGTTGTTCCTGAGGCAATTGTTGCTAACGAATTACTGGAAAAATATTCCAGTATCGGTTTTGAATCGCCGGAAACCAACGATGACAACGAATCTGATTATATTTTTATAGAAAACAATCGTATATATGTTGACGAAAATCCCAAGATTTTTAAATGGCTCTCTCTGTTAAGGCAACAATTCCCACTAAGCACATCATCGAATTACATAATTGCAAACATGTGTTGGGAATATTCTATGGCTTGGCAGAAATCAATGAAAAATTGTGAGCAACTTGAAACAGTCCTTCAATGTCTTACGTGTATATCGGACTTGCATATCAGAATGGGCTTATATTCCATAATATGGTCAACATATATAAAGCAAGTGTTTGAAGTGAGTTGTCGCTTAGTAAACAAAGTCGGAAGATTGCCAAAAGATCCTTTGTGTATTCAAGATGTTGGCTTTGACAGCACAAGCATGGTCAAATTCCTTCAAATTGCGTCAAAATACTTGAATGAATTCCTTAACTGTTCAAATGTGTCGATCAATCAAAATAAAACAAATATTCAATTCGAGAAAATTTGGGATGAAAGTAGTCCTTCTTTAGTGGAAGTGGCACAGGATAATAAAAGTATTAATATCGACATATTAAATTTAAATTATCAAATATCTTGTACCGTGTACTATATGTGTCATTTTAATGTAAAGTTGTCCAAACCACTGGATAGTCTGTACGACATTGACTACCAGTATATATTTGAAGCATTAACTGGCGATGTACATAGCAGAGAAATTAGCATGAAAGCATCTGAAAAATTGAGAAATCCTAGAATGAAATTTTTAACGAAACTCATTCGATCTGCGGTAGAAACTATAACCGCATCGGAAAGTGACGGACCATACCAAACATATAATAGTGAAGAATGTCTTGCTTGGATTGAAAGAATCACCCTTCTAGCAGAGTTATGGAATATTGATATCGACTTCATAAGGCGCCAGCAGGTAAAGATGGTGTACCTAAATCTAAGAAATTAAATACGTTTTTTGCAAATAAACTAGCTACATATTTGCATTTGTTTACAGGTAATTTCACTTTACCATCTCGGCTATGACATGCTGGCTGAAAATATAATAGGCTTGCTTAAGGAACCAGAAATAGTCCTGCCATCACTTCTGGCCATAACTACGCAAAGATTCAAGAGAAGTTTGGAACAATCAAGCAATCAGCCGGAGTGGATAGTTACAATGCCACCTCAACTTTACAAACGTCTTCAAAATACAGTCAGTATTTTCGTATCCCGACATTCAGTCATCACAGAGACAGTGTGTTTGCTTTTCCAGAATAACAAGTATTTTAGGTTTTGTGCAATCCGATGCTATGCCCATTTTTTTTACCAATTATCAAAATTAAACATCGAAGTTAGTATGATGTCTCGATCCGCATCACAACAACATCGTATCGCTGTATTGCGGTTCCAGTCGCCTACGACACTGTACCATGGGTCAGCTCTCACAGAAATGCAACGCGATGCGTCGAGGCGCACTATAAATACATTAATGTATAATGATAACGGTACAATACAGAACTTTATTAAATATACAAAAATGTGAAAATTTCAGTGACAAAATTCGAATACGCCGCATGGCGCGGCGCAACGCGAAGATGCTTCGGCGTAGTACCTACGATTTACGTTTCAATACAATCGGCGACCACAACTAACTGACCTTTTGAAGCATGTGGTCGCGTCTCAGTGCGAGCTGGCACTTAGTTGCACGTGGATAAAGTCTGTCCACTTTTTTGGTTTCATAATCAAAAGTTAACGATTAGAGAGTAGCTGGATGATAGTACAAATTATTATTAAGTAATAATTATAATTTTGTTTTTGTTACAGTCACTAGATACTTCGATACCAGCGCATCCGTCAATGACTACAACAAAAATGGTACTCGAAAAAATTCTTATACAAATAGATAAAACAATTGCAAAAAACCCTGCAAATTCTCAAAATATCAAAACTACAGAACTTTTAATTGAAAGTTGCGAAGTGCTCGTTAGGCGTAAACTGTAAAGACCTGTACCTACCGGGAACATTCGCTTCGTGAATTTATTTTACATCAAAGGGTCATGGTCATAATTAGAGAATTGAAATATATCTCAAATCTATCGTTTCGGAGATTAGCCTGAACACACAGACATACAGACAAAAATAAGTGTTAACGGACCCTTCACGATATGCCGTCAACCAAGCATTCTGTACATCAAACTAAGTAACCCAACGCAAAAATAATTGCTGGGAAACTCTTTTCTTTGGGGTGAATAATCACGTTTTACTGTAGGACTCACTGTAACAGACTATAACAATTGTGCTGATGAGTGCATTGAATACAGGGGCCTTGGAGGTATTTAAAGTACAGTTATAACATTAAAACTCACTATTTAAAAAAAATACTTTTGAAAAAGTTGGAACTCAAAGTTCCAACTTTTTCAAAAGTATTTTTTTTAGAGATCCTTTGAGATCGTCCAGACCAAAAAAAAATATCACAATTACGGGAAGAACAAGTGCCTCTCGACTTCTTTAGGAGTGTATTTACACCAATTTTACTTTCATATGCATTCAGTAAAAAGCTCTTATTTTTTAATTACAAACACACAGATTAAAGGCCCAATTATTAGCGAATAGTAATTTGATATATTTCAATTCAGTTGGCCCAGAGTTCGTACAAAAATGCTCGTCCTTTTGCGAAGCGAACGCTCTCAGATTGGCTTATGGGATGTATTTGATTGATCCCCAAGTTATTCTATTTTTAGGTTCCTAAAAATAGTAATCGATCGTTTTTCTATACTCGCTTAGTCTTAGCGCTAGATGGCGCGGTTCTTCCTGTCTACTCCAACTAGCGAGATCGTAAGGTCGTGTTAAGCACAGAATTAACACTGGATGTATGAAATATAATCCATAATTATTGTGTGACGGTGGCGTATTTTTAACTTCGGGCCGCAAACTGAGATGGGCAGATGCCGCGCCGCTTCTTTTATTTTCTGACCCGGTATTTACTTGATACACGCAATCCTATAGCCTTCCGCTCTGTGTCTTAATTTATGATCAAAAATAAAATCTAACATTTGTGATAAAAACGTCGTCGGTTTTATTTGCAACGGCCCGCAGGTTGACATGGAATCAAAATTACGGGCTACCTTCAAAATAAGTTGACCAGTCTTGGTATAAAAGATTTGGTTTGAAGTATGTTTGTCCCGATAGTTCTATGTGGTATCTATTTTATACAATAAAGTGAAATAAATAACCTAAAAAGTGTTTAGAGGATCAATTAAATATTTCCCATGTTTTGTTAAGTTTGCTTTGTATTTTTTTACTGTAAGTACCTACGTACGTAGTTATGTATAAACATAAATGATCGTTTAATTAATGTAAAATCATCTTATTTTAAATTGCAATTAAATGTTATGTTTAATCTTATGTGTGTTGTATTCTTGTAAAGTATGCAATACAAAATTTCAAATACACACTCAATTCGCCACGATGTTGCTCAACATATTCAAACCCTACCTACCTACCTACTTACCCTACCCTACCTGCCCAACTACCCTAACCTACCTACCCTAAATTTTCTTATAAACAAACCTTGTCCGGTAAATAACGAATACAAAAAAGAATGATCCAATTTGGTGCAGTCGTTCGGAAATTATGGGCGTAAATCTTCGATCAATAATAGTACTACTATTGATCGAAGGCGTAAATACATTTTCATCCCCCTATCTCGGAAAGAGTATTTTTGCTCTTCGATATCTGAGTGCAAAAGCCGTTTTTATCCGCTAGAGGATAAAGTAAATTGAATTTAGAACATCGTGTGCACTAAGTTTGTGAATTCAAAACATCACAACATGCACGATTGTAGCGCCACCATTATTTTCACGACTTTTTTGCCAAGCTGTACAACAAAAAACTGTTGTACTACAAAACAAAAAATACCAAACTAACATTCAGCTGCATCCAGTTTGACTGGAAGCTGTAGTCGGGAAAAGGCAAACTGTCGTTCTCATAATACATAAAACCAACGAGTAAATTAATTAGACAAAAGGAAAATAAAAGAAAAGTAGTCATTATGTAATCTGACAACCTTGGGAGATGACATGACAGCCGACTTGACACTTTGAGTGACTTTGACATGACAGTTTGTCTGTCATTCATTCATTGTATTTGGTGTAATTTCGTAGTTCCTCAGCTGAATTTTAATCTGATTTCATCTTGATTTTTATTGTGTTGAACGGAATATAAATTCATATAACGATGGCTCCAAAAGCTGGTGGTGATTCTGCTAAAGTTAATTCGGCGGTTTACAAAGATAAAAGCAAACCAACTGACATTCGGCTCAGCAACATAAATGCAGCAAAAGGTAAAAACATCTGTAACTATTTTTGATGAAAAAAAGCAAATTATAACAAAAATGTTAAATTAATTTGCATTTATGCAAGTAGAAACATGAAATAAAAGCTGACCCTGTTTAATTTTCTAAATTCCAATCATTTTTATCTGAAAAAATCTCAGAAGAATCTCGTGATTTTCAGTTAATCTATGGTTTAATAATTTTAATATTCACGTTTGCTTTGATAATTTACATAGATTTAATTTAATTTAAACGACTATATGGTTGATATATTTAGTTTCATCAAACATTTACATAGAATAACAAACAAGTGTTTTCTTTTTGCTACCACAATAAGAAAACACTTAGTTTATTATCAACACAGTACCTACATAGAATAGAACATAATGTTTAAAAATATCTAATAAAGAGACATCTCATTCTCTTCCAAAGTATAATAAACTTAATTGATATGATAAATTTCAGCTGTATCAGATGCCATTCGCACAAGTCTGGGCCCTCGTGGGATGGATAAAATGGTAAATTAAAGTTGAATATCATAATATTTTGCTGTATTAATAATTATTCCATACCTATTTCCTCATCATTTAATTACATATTTTGGCCTAGTTTTAAAAAGGGCACAATTTCATAACTTTTAAGTAAAAGTATGAGATTTTAAATCTATGCATCCTCTTATCCCTCACTAGTGGCTAATACTACTTAAAGCTTGGTATCTAAAGGTGATTTTTATCCGAATATGTAAGTTTATATGTATATTAATTGTCTTATTTTGAATACTGCAAAATTTCCAGATTCAAGCTAGTAATGGTGAGGTTACAATTACTAATGATGGTGCCACTATCTTGAAGCAAATGAGTGTAATTCATCCAGCTGCTAAAATGGTAAGCAATCACCAAATCAGTATTGGTCCTGTAAACAAGGTGTTGATAAACATACATATTGTACTATCAGGAAGCAAGAAGTTGTTTTCACTAAGAATTATAAATTACAGTTGGTGGAATTGTCTCGGGCTCAAGATATTGAAGCTGGTGATGGCACCACATCTGTTGTGGTTATTGCTGGTGCCCTATTGGATGCTGCAGAAAAGCTGTTGCAAAAAGGAATACATCCAACAGTCATTTCTGACGGTTTTCAGAAAGCACTGCAGATGGCTTTACAAGTAAATGTTTTAGAACTACATAAGCAAGATTGTCATGAATAGCAAAGAATTGCTTGTTTTGAATAAGCCTTTTTATTCAATTTGAGAATTTCTGTATGACAAAATAAAAACCAGTAATGCATGTGGCAATTAAGATTTTCATTTTTGTCAAAATAATTGAATGTTCTGCTAATGTTAAGTCAAAACTTTAAATTGAAAAACCCTACCATATTTTTCTTTGAATCAAGGAAGTTGCTAAAAGATTGATGGGCCTTTACCCTGCAACTTAAGTCTTGTATTGTTTGAAAGGATGAATGGTGAATGAATTGGAAAGAATACAGAAATAGTATTTTTTTATTATTAAACTTCCAGGTTGTTGAAGGTATGGCTACCCCAGTGGACTTGTCAAATGAAGATGCTCTGTTGAAGGCAGCAGCAACATCCTTGAACTCGAAAGTTGTGTCACAGCATTCTACAATCCTTGCTCCTATTGCTGTTCAAGCTATTCGTGCAGGTCAGTGTTATAGGAATGCTGATTGATATTCATTTATAAACCTTTGTGACTATCATCAAGTAAATTTAATTGTTTTTTCAGTAATGGAACCTATTGTGGGAGGTGTGGGTGCACGAGTTGACCTGCGTGATGTGAAAGTAATTGAACGCATTGGAGGGACTGTAGAAGACACTGAACTGATTCAAGGATTGATCATTCCCCACCGCGCATCTAATGTCAATGGACCACACAGAATTGAGAAAGCCAAAGTTGGACTCATACAGTTCTGTATTTCACCACCAAAGACAGATGTAAGTGTATACATTCAGTAGAGGTTGGAAGGAGGTACCCTAATTACTCATTTGTTTAATTTACGTTTTAGATGGACCACAATGTTATTGTATCTGACTATGCAGCGATGGACCGCGTCTTGAAGGAGGAACGTCAGTACATCTTGAATATCGTCAAGCAAATCAAAAAAGCTGGTTGTACTGTACTCTTGGTGCAAAAGTCAATTTTGCGGTAAGCTTCTTTGTTTTTGTTCAATACTATTTAGGTTTCAAACTGCATACCATTGTCTTGTTGATTAAACATTGAAAATTTGGATTACAGTGACGCTCTGAGTGACTTGGCTATTCACTTTTTGGACAAGATCAAAACAATGGTGATTAAGGACATTGAACGTGAAGACATTGAGTTTGTGTGCAAAACTCTTGGCTGCAGACCCATTGCTTCACTGGACCATTTTACAGCTGAAAACCTTGTAAATGTTGATTTAGTAGAAGAAGTCAGTGAGCCTGGTGGTAAATACATCAAAGTGAGTATGACTTTATTTTATCTATACAAATAAATATGGCTCTGTATGGTGTAGGATGTAAATAATAGCACCATCCCATATCTTCCCATGGGTGTCGTAAGAGGCGACTAAGGGATTTGTCAGAGAATGGACAGCAGCGTTCTCTGTGCTTTTGTAACAACCGTACTGCGATCGCCAACCCGCCTGCCAACTTGGGGGACGCCTATGTCCAGCTGTGGACGTCTTTTGGGCTGAAATGATGATGATGATGAAATAAATAAAATTCAATAAGTAATAGGTTTTTACTGAATGCATACCAAAGTATCGGTAATAAAAGAAACCTATTTGTTTTTTCTTTTGGTATGTCTGTTCCGGCTAATATACGAAACGGTTGGACCAATTTTGACGGGACTTTTACTGGCAGATAGCCGATGTTATAAGGAGTAACTTAGGCTTGCTATATAAAAAAAAAGAATAAGGGTTCTGTGAAAAAAAAAACCTTGAAATTCTTAAAACTGATTTTACTAATAATGATGACCTTTTTTGAATTAGATTGTGATTTAAATAGGTCGTCGCTATCAGTAAGAGCCAAAGCAGATAAGTGGGTTATTGTGGGAGTTTCTTTAAAAGGTGAGATTTAAATGAGCAATATAACTGGAGATCCTGAGATAGATTGCAAAGCTGAAGTGCCTGCATCAAGCAAGGCTCATAGCAATTCTTAGACGTGACACGTACTCTCTCAGATGAGCGGCTGCGCAACGGGCGGGCGCACGGTGTCGGTGCTGGTGCGCGGGTCCAGCGGCGCCGTGGTGGCGGAGGCGGCGCGCTCGCTGCACGACGCGCTGTGCACCGTGCGCTGTGTGGCGCGCCGCCCCGCGCTGCTGGCGGGCGGCGGCGCGCCCGAGGCGGCGGCGGCGGCGCAGCTGGCGCGCGCCTCCGTGGCGGCGCCCGGCGCGGACCACTACTGCCTGCGCGCCTATGCCGACGCGCTCGAGGTCGTGCCCTCCACGCTCGCTGAGAATGCTGGTGAGTTTCTTACATAGCACTGAATCCCTTTTATTGGTCGTTTTTGTGTGTTTCCCACTGGGTACGAATGGGAAAAAGTTTCGTTCCTCCACAGTGGTAACGATTAGAACTTTTTATTTCCCACTCGTTCCGCTATAGACCTAGAGTCAAAATTCAGAAATTGGATGCAAGAGCGAGCGAAGCGAGCTCTGGCCTCGGGGCACCCCGACTCGGACAGGTTAGGTTCGAAGGAGATGGCGGGGTCTAGTGAGCGAGCGGAGCCAGTGAATGTTGGTTCCTTCACTGGGCCCGCGTTATGAATTAAAGCCATCTCCCTCATTGAGAGGAGGCCTGTGTCCCAGCAGTGAGAACATTATAGGCTCATTATGATGATGACTATCTTTTGAGATGTTTTTTTTTTCTTTTTAATGTGTATTTAATAAAACAGTAATTAATGAATGGTTCCTTCACAGGTCTGAATCCAATCGAGACCGTGACTGAGCTACGTGCGGCACATGCCATCGGCGCGGAGACTGGCGTGGGCTCGAACGCGGGCGTGAACGTGCGCCGTGGCCGCGTCACCGACATGCGCCAGGAGCACGTGCTGCAGCCGCTGCACGTCACCGCCTCCGCGCTGGCGCTCTCCACGGAGACCGTGCGCGCGATACTCAAGATAGACGACATTGTGAGTATATTGTTGTCATTACGCTAAACAAAATATGCGTGCTAAAGTGCTATCAGTTTTAAATAATAGGTCTTTACCTATGAAATTGCCGTATTGCAGTACAGACTTTTTCAAACACAAAAAAGTTTTGATTGGCTATGAGTTCTAAATTCAAATTAATTTTGTTTTAAAAATATGACATTCTATTTACAAAATCAGTCTTTTGTTTATTGATTAGCGTTGTATTTTCATTACATTTCAACATTTTTCCTCATAATGGATACTTTGAAATTTCGTGTAATTATGGAATATGAGTTCCGTCGTGGCACCAACGCGGCACAAACGACCCGTAACATCAACGACGTTTACGGAGAGAACTGTACAAACGAACGCACAACCCGTTATTGGTTTGCTCGGTTCCGTTCTGGGAATTTTGACTTGAAAAATGAACCTCGTGGTCGTCCGGAAACTTTGGTCAACAATGATGAATTAAAGGTGATTGTTGAAGCTGATGAAACTCAATCTACAGCTGAGCTGGCAGCAGCTTTTGATGTTAGCATTAAAACAATATTGGTCCATTTGCGACAGATTGGCAAGATAAAAAAGCTTGATAGATGGGTGCCCCACGAACTTAACGATCGCCAGCGCAACGTACGCGTCGAGACTCGTCTCGTCTCGAGATCGAGACGAGCAGCGCAAGGCATGCGCTGCTTAACAGGCACAGAAATGAAGGAATTTTGAACCGAATTGTTACGTGCGACGAAAAATGGATTCTTTTTTACAATCGAAAGCGCTCAGCAAGTTGGTTAGATCCTGGTTCGGTACCAAAGCAATGTGCAAAACGAAAAATGACCCCTAGAAAGGTGATGGTCACAGTTTGGTGGTCTAGTGCTGGTGTGATTCATCATAGCTTTTTACAAAACGGCGAGAGCATTACTGCAGATGTGTACATTGAAGAACTGACCACAATGATGGCGAAACTCGCACGTCTGCAACCAGCTTTGGTCAATCGGTCGTCTCCACTGCTACTTCACGACAACGCGCGGCCTCATACTGCACAACAGACCGTCTCTAAGCTGCATGAGTTGGGTTTGGAAGCTCTCCCTCATCCGCCATACCCGCCAGAGTTTGTTGTCTCCCGTCCAGCTGATTTTTTCAAGAAGGGCATCCATAAACTGCCACAGCGTTGGCAAAGATGCATTGATTGCAGGGGTGATTACTTTGAATAAAAGAAATAAATAAGTTCGAAAAAAAAAATACTTTAACTTTTTTCAAACAAAACGGCAATTTCATACGTAAAGACCTAATATCTTAAGCAAGGTAACAACACCAAACTCAGTGCAGTTTTACAAACAAACAAAAATGAGATTTTAGCAGAGTTGCTTCACCCCCTCCTAGGGCTCTGTGAACTATGCCTAATTAAATAAAATTGAAGCGTCTGTTTGTAATTTGAATGTATGTAATTATGGTACTTATTTGCAACAACAATAAAACATTTTGTTTTATTTTTGTCTGTCTGCCTGTTTGTTTGTTTTGGTTAATTTCCGAAACGGATGGACTGATTTTGACGGGACTTTTACTGGCAGATAGATGATGATAAAAGGAATAACATAGGCTAGTCACAGCTTTGATACACACCTACAGCCAAGTCAGTCTAATTTATATTTTATTATATATGTTTTCTCATTGTTTCAGGTTAACACATTAAATTAGTTGAAGAACTTAAATGAAGCTTTTAATGCGTCCTTAATGTTATCTTTACAAAACGCTTTACTTTACATTTATAAATAATTATTAGCATTGGTATTAACACTTCAGTTATTTTTAATTCTAATAATTATTGAGTTAAATAATTCTTTTTATCAAAATTGTCGTAAAAAAAAAACAAATTGCGAAACAATCTTGAAAAACGTTTTGTGACAATTTTGATAACTAACTACATACACCTGAACTTTTGTTCCGTTGCAGGAATGTACTCAGTAAATGTCACATTAGTCTTGAAAGCAATACAAACTTACGTTTTATGACGTGCAAAGCAAGTTGCAGTCAACCTTTGCGTGATAGATAAAGCAACTACGAGGTCACTAAACTAGAACTAAAGCATTTAATTAATTATATCAATGCATCATCTATTTCATGAAAGTATAAAAAAATATTAATTCACTCACCGACAAACAACAGCAGAGTTGGAAGCATGAAATTTTGCTCAAGAAACAATACTAATTTAAATGGAGATTGACTAAAAGTTGCAGGAAGATATGGGCGGGTGACCAGTTGCTGGCAGTACTTGCGCATAATAAGACGTAAATTGATTCGATCTCCCATAAAGTCATTCTCTGTTCCATTACTTTTGAACCTATTCAAGTGGACTTTTACATTGTAAGCCAGTCTAACTATCAGTTACTGGCGCTGCTCAGTGCAAATAAGTGCAGATGTTACAATTAATTTAAAATATGTTATGATTATTCTGTCATTACTAATATTGATTGTCATTATGAATATATACCTACTAAAGGGACACTCATACCCTAAACTTGCTTTATGTCTTTTGATTTGCTAATAAGAAGCTTACATGAAAACACACCAAGCTTATATAATGAACTATTTTACTTACTGCATAGTTTCCTTTAATTTAAATAAAATGAGTATTATAATATGGATCTTAATTTCCAAATAAATTAAAACATGTAACTTTTTTTATTTTTTATTGCGTTGCCCACCAATCATTCCCTTACGAGTACAATCATAGTTACAAAAAATCTTCGTCGTCAAGCCAACCTTCGAAGAAAGCGGCAACGCAGTTTATGAGGTCCGGTTATACGTCGAGACATAGAATTTTAAAATAAGCTGTAATTTCACATGAATAAATAATGGTGGGGGGCACCCTTCAAACAAATAAAATATTATACTGGTACTTTAAAAATGTTTATTTTTGATCAGCCTCAAAACCACCTGTTTGACTACTATCTCTACACCAGAACCAACGCACAGGTCCACCGACCCAAACAGACTTCCGGACGTTCTGGACTTTTTTATAATGAAGGGATTGTCACGTCTTTTCTTCAAAGTTGAGTCCAGCCTTGACGGATCGTCCAACCACATTCCTGTGATACTCACAGTCAGTACTAATGTATTTAGCCAGGAAAGACTACCGTCATGATATAACAAGAAAACTGACTGGGACGCCTTTCGTAAAATAATAAATAAAGAGCTAAGTCTACATGTAGCCCTAAAAACTGAAGATGAGATAGACGCGGCAGCATCTAAATTCACGACTACAATGCAATCGGCTTGTTGGAAATGTACTCCGGAAATTTCAAATATAACAACAAGAATAAACAAAATTTCCGCAGACATTAAACAGCAAGTTCTGGAAAAAAGGAGGCTTCGAAGAGTATGGCAAACTAGCAGACACCCAGCTGACAAAATTGCTCTCAATAATGCAATCAAGAAATTGAAAGCATGCATTGCTAAAGCCAACGATGACTCAATGGAGGCTCTCTTGGAGTCTCTTACAGCTACAAATGCTACTAATTACTCACTGTGGCGCGCTTGTAAAACACTGAAAAAACCCTCAGATCCTAAGCCGCCAATTCGGCTACATAACAAATTAACAATACACGGCCAAGAACGAAACAGGAAAAAGCGGATGCATTTGGAACACCTTTGGCTGAAGTATTCACTCCAAACGAAGCTGATCCACAAACTGACGTTTCGGACATTGACAACATTCTGAGCCAACCCTTTCAATTGGAGTTACCACTGAAACATGTTAGCCCAAAAGAAGTAAAACTATTCGAAAAATGGATGACAAAAAGGCACCTGGATTCGATCTCATTGACAAAAGGGTCCTCTCGGAACTGCCAAGAAAAGCCACACTATATCTTGTAACTTTGTTTTATGGCATTCTCAGAACCGGTTGTTCCCGGCTTTGTGGAAAGTCTCGCAAGTTATAATGATTCCGAAACCGGGAAAACCGCCACACGAAATCACTTCCTACCGACCTATCAGCCTACTACCGATAAGTTCAAAAGTCTTTGAGAAAATATTGTTAACCAGAATGCTATATGAAATTGGCCAGAGATCTATAATCCCTGACCACCAGTTTGGCTTCAGACAGCAACATGGCACTGTGGAACAGATCCATAGAGTTTGCAGAACGGTCCGGCAAGCCCTCGAAAGGAAAGAATACTGCTCTTCTGCATTCATTGATATCCAGCAGGCCTTTGATAGAGTTTGGTATAGAGGTTTGCTATGCAAGATAAAAGCCCTTCTGCCATCTTCCTTCTTTAATATCATAGAATAGAATAGAATAAAACTTTATTGTACACCAAAAATAAACATAACGGGCTTACAAAACTAATAATTTTATGGTTACAACGGCGGTCTTATCGCTGATAGCGATATCTTCCAGACAACCTTTGGATGGACATTATGGAATTTAAAAAAATTAAATTAAAAATTAAAAAAACCCCCGACACAAAAAACCTCTAAAAAGCCAAAAATAAATTAATCCAAGCGTCGTAGCGTCGGGGGTCCGCTTTGTTCTGTGCTTGTACTAAGCGGTCTTCTTAGCGGTCCCCCGACGCTACGACGCTTGGATTAATTTATTTTTGGCTTTTTAGAGGTTTTTTGTGTCGGGGGTTTTTTAAATTTTTAATTTAATTTTTTTGCATGCTTTTTAAACTTATTTTATTTTTGCCTAGCCTTGACTTTCTTACTCCTGGTTAACGAAACCAAGGAAAGATATAAATTAAACAAAATATAAATGGGGGGGGGTGCACCCCCCCCCCCCTCAGCAATGCCCATGGTGACAAGCGACAACATTTCAAATAGACTACCTGTGAAAGTTTTTAAATCCCTACATCAACTAGAAAAGACGTGATGATCTTCAAACGGCTGAGCAGATTTTCATGAAACATAGCTAAGAACACTCTCGATTAAAATACCTTTCAAACGACACCACTTTTATCCAAATCGGTTCATCCGTTTAGGAGCTACGATGCCACAGACAGACACACAGATACACACGTCAAAGTTATAACACCCCTCTTTTTTGGTCGGGGGTTAAAAAAGGGGGTAGTCAGTGGTGTACTACACAAAAAAATGTTGAATAACAAAAGTAAAGTTATCTACTTATACATGTATAATATACATATAAAAAAAAAGTAAATATATATGTATTTCGATGTTTGTGCTTTTTTCATATCTGAGGGATAGAATATTCCAAATAAAGGAGGATGGGTGCACATCAAGATTTCACCCTATCTTAGCTGGAGTGCCTCAGGGAGCCGTTCTGGGCCCATTGCTGTACACTTTATATACCTCCGATCTACCACAGGCTGACAATTTTACAGTAGCGACATACGCGGATGATACAGCAATTCTTGCATGCAGCAGTTGTCCTACCGAAGCTTCCGTAATCCTGCAGAGCGCTTTGAATAACGTTGTCAAGTGGCTGACCAAATGGAGGATAAGAGCTAGTGCCAATAAATCGGTCCATGTAACATTCGCTTCACACAGGGGAAACTGCCCATCTGTCAATGTGATTCAGCTAAATTCTTGGGAATGCACCTAGACCGCAGACTTACATGGAGGAGACACATGGAAAAGAAAAGGGATGAAATAAACCTAAAATACAGGGAACTTCACTGGTTACTCGGCTCTATATGCATATGGGATCGAACTATGGGGTTCAGCATGTGACTCCAGCATAAGCATAATACAGAGGGCTCAAAATTACATCCTGAAGCAAATTTCCAACTCACCGTGGTTCTTAAGAATGTCGGAAGTACATGAACATTTAAATATCAAGACAGTAAAGGAAGAGATAAGATCGTCCTGTTCCAAATACAAAGCACGACTTGCAATCCATCTGAACCAACTAGCAATGCAGTTAACTATTCCCGAATCAATACGCAGACTGAAAAGGCGGCATATTTTGGAAATTGACAGCTGCACTTAATTCACCGTGCAGATTTTCCCAAAGGGGATTTTGCTCTGAAAGCTACAAAATTATTTCATCTCATCTGCTCATAGTCTACCGACTGATTTCAAGATAATAAATAAATAAAAAAAATTTAAACTTAAAATTTTTTGCACCGCCCAAAAAATTTGAAAAAAAATATGTGTTGAGGTACTAAAAAGGTAGTAAATATTTACAAAGTGATAAATTCGTTGTGTTGTCTCGATCTATGAAAAAAAAATGTCCAGACATCCTGATGTCAGAATGTCTGACCACTTTCTTTACGTGTTTTTTCGCTGTCAGTCGAGGTATGAAATATTTGAAGTTAGGTATCAAATAGTAGCAAAAAGGTAGTAAATTTTGGTATTTTCTTAACATTAAATATCTCTATTGGTCCAGGGGTCCTAACACTTACCGCCTATCGCTTCCATATTTGGTAAATAATTGCAACTCAATTGGTTCTCAATCGTTCTTTAACAACAAAATCGCCTGATATGGGGTAATTTGCGTCAAATCTAGTAGTGTGATTTTTTGCAAATTTGTTTATGATGTTGGTTTTTGGCAAAAAATCAGAACTACCGGATTAGACGCAAGGGACTACTTAATAGTTTTCGAGAAAATCGACTTTTGAAGGTGGTCCGGCTAGTCACGCTCCGTTTAGCAGGACCACCGCGCCGAAAAAGGGGGCACGCTACAGTTATTCTAAGTATACAAACAATACTAATTATAATAACTTTCGCGCACTCGTTTAGATGGACCACGACTTTGAATGATGATTTCAAGTTTGAGGAGCTTGTCGCTTTCCTCAAATCTACATAGAAAATTACTACCCACCCTGCAAGATAAAATGAATACCCAAAATTCAATTAGAGTACTCAAGTATTTTACGAGATATACCATGCCATTTCCTCTCGTCGCTAAATGTCACATAAGCGAAATGTCCCTCTGTCGCTATGTCACGTTCGCCAAATGACACATTCGCTAAATGTCACGTTCGCCAAATGACACATTCGCTAAATGTCACGCAACGTTAGGCGGCGGGTGCATTTAGGACCAAAATGTTGAATTTCCCAGAATATTGAAAAGTCAGTCTAAAGACTAAAGTATGAACTACCCATATGAACTTCGCATAGATCTCATACAGACCTCACATGGACTTCACACGGACTTTACACCCACCCCACATGGACCTAACTTGGACCCCAAGCACACTTGGCCACACAGTGCTCGCCTACTGGCTTCACTTACCCTGTGATGTCCATGTGAGGTCTTTATGAGAATTAGAATTCATGAAATATCCTTAATTTCAAACTATTCATAATCATAAAGCTTAATCACTATCGGTCAGTTCCCGCTTCGTTGGAAGATCGGGAAGCTGGTCCTCATCCGGAAGCCGGGGCGCCCTGTGGACTCTCCGACCGCATACCGGCCCATTATGTTGCTCGACGAGGTGGGCAAGGTCTTTGAAAGAGTCATTGCCAACCGCTTCGCCGAGCACTTTGTGGGGATGGGGCCGGACCTTGCGGAACACCAGTTTGGTTTCCGCAGAGGGCGCTCGACGGTGGACGCCATCATGCGTGTGCCTCTCACGGAGGGGGATGCGGTGTCTTGGGGTAGGGTCGTCTTGGCGGTGTCTCTTGACATGGCCAACGTCTTCAACTCCAGGCCCTGGAGCTGCATTATGGCGTATCCACACATGCCGCCGGCTTTCAGCACGCCTTGCCGTTGAATTTACCGCCGGCTTACTGTTATAACCTCATCTAACCCAAATGATTCACCAACAATAGAAGGGATCTGGCGCTCGGCGGCAGCTGCTGCGGCACGCTCGCTTCGCTCGCTCGCCTTCGCGCGCTAGTGGTCATGGTTCTAACCTAACCTAACCCAGATGGTTCACCCACAATAGGGGGATCTGGCTTAGGAATAATACACGAACTAAATACTATACTAACTGAATATTAGTTCAAATGTGCATTATAGAAAATGTTTACCATATAAAATTAGGTAAACTGAAATTATATCAATAATTCATTATATCATTTCATCGTTATACTAATCAAAAATTATATCAAATGAATATAGGTCAAATGATCATTAGAACTTTTGCCATTTTATCAAAGGGAAGTCGTATGTCTATCTCACTCGCTTTTTTAATGCCAAAACAAGATAGACATACGACTTATCGAATCGAAATCGAATCCGAACGTTTGTGAATAGGGGGCCTGATTGGCTGCCCTAGACTCTCGACTTTATACAGAGGGCTCAGGTATGGTGATAGTAGGTCACCCCCCTTATTGTTATTATGCCGCGCGAATCCCAAAATCCCCGCTTGGGCTCCCCTCCTATAACCCTGGCTTTTTTTGCCTACTCAAAGTTGATTTTCATGAAGTTTTTAAAGGTTAGGATTGTGGTGAAGGACACCAAATGTTTCAGTTTTTTTTTTTTTACGAAATATATACAATGTAAGTAGGTAATTAGATTAGTTGTAGCATGCCCCCTTTTTCGACGTTCATGGTGGTCAATGGATCGTGACCTCCGCCGGACCACCCTCAAAGTCAATTTTCACGAGAACAACTAGGGCTTGCATTCGAATATTCGAATTATTCGAATAATCAACTGTTTCAAATATTCGAATATAAAATTTGAGATATTCGAATATTCGATCAATTCTTAGAATACAAACATAACAATCTGATAAGCACAAAAAATTCAACGTCAACCCGCAGGCGTTATGAGTGTAACGACAGGATTCGATAACGATCGGGAACATTCGGTAGATGCGGCCGTCCAGGAATTTGGGACTAGCAAGAATAACAGGCCGGGGAACTGCTGGTCGTTATGTTTTGCACATGGCATCCAATGTGCAGTGTTGGATGTAATTTACAAAAAGACACAAAAACCCCCAAGAAGAATCTATAGAAGACAGGGGTGACATAACAGGATAATGAATCTGACAGTGATGAAGAAGAAGATGGATTTGTAGTTGGGACTGAAAGACCACTGAACAGGAATCATAATATGTACACGGGAATGTAGATAAAAAAAAATGTTATAGATCTTCTTTTTTTTTTGGTAATTTCTCACCAAGGTTTAGTGTTACCTTCCAAAAGAACAGAAAAAAATTGGCTTTAATGAAATGGGTTAGGTTGGTAGTAGCTTGGCTGATATGATCACAAGGTTTTTGATACTAAAAGAGCCTATTATGATGACTCTTATTGATTTAAAGAACGAAATCACATTTAGTTCTGCTGAGCTAGCTTTACGTCCACATCTCTCAATATTGTAAAGGTAAGAGTGTAGGCCTTTTTTTTTAGTATGGGAAATCATCAAATGACTTCTCCCGCTCTGGGCGGAGCGGAAGGGAGTGTCAGACTTGACTGACTAAAACCCATCCATGTTCCTTCTTAGTCCTTTGTATTCCAGGGCCACGGTATCTCTTTCGAACCACCCGCAGCCCTGGCAGGCATCGGCCCTCTGGGACCCCTTCCGATTTGCTGACATATCCTTGAGGCGCACGTGGAACACGAACGCGCCGTCGCGTCGGCACGGCCTGTCGTCATAAGACGGACGAACGGTGAGCTAGCCCATTACTCACCGTCCACAGGCCCGCGCCTACGGTGGCCGGGGGCCACTGGTTGCCCCCCGACGCCTGAGGCGTCTCCCGCGGCGGCTGGGACGTGAGGTTCTCTCCCTCTCACGTTCCGCCACCTCCTTCTCTAGCATGACTGCTTCGCAGGAGGCGACGGCTTACCATTCCCTATCGCTCCGGACCATGGATTGAACCAGGGCCGGACGCGAGAGGTCACCGCCGCCAATCGCCGCTACGAGGACACGGTGGTGCTCAGCCCAAGCGGGGCAGAGCGCCACGGTGTGCTCCACCGTGTCGTCCGGCCGATCCTCGCAGTGGTAACACCCGGGCTTTTCCTCCCGCCCGATTCGGTGCAGAAACCTCCCGAAGCAACCGTGTCTGGTGAGGAACTGCGTCAGGCGGAAGGTGGGGCGCCGTGGCGCCTCTCCAGCCACTCCTTAAAGAGGGGACTTATCGCCACTATTGTGGCGATAAGTAAATGGAGAGAGCGACTGTCGCAACCCCGTGCAGAGCACCTGCACGGGGTTGTGACAGTCGCTCTCTCCATTTCGCCATGAGATCGCGCCGGAGGTCTGTCCGCTGACCGACAATTTGCCGCGGCAGCGGAGTTTCCCCCCGGCGTAGTACCTCCGCGCGCCATTCGTGCAGGCACGCGAGGACTATCGCCTCCAGATCCCATGGCGGCAATCCGGCCAAGAGGCTCGCCACCTCGCCGGAGATCGTGCGGTACCCCCGGATCAGTCTTACGGCTACTACCTCCTGGGGCAAGAGTCTAGGCCTTGTGCCAAGTAAATACAAAACTGCTTACTGCAGAGACAGCTCCACAATTCATAGTTGTAATAATCAATTTAAAGTTCGGTACCGGTCTATAATTAATAAGCGTTGCTTTTTTTTATTGTTGAAATTTAACAGTATTTCAGAATAAAACCCTTGATTCAAAACACTTAAAACAGAATCACCCAAGTACGCACACAGCGACAATGCAGCTGCTCTGTGTGCGTGAGAGTCGACAGTCGACGTCTTACCCAGTGATGCCAACTTAGCAACTTTATAGCTAGATCTAGCTATTATTTGTTGACAGACAGCTACAATTTAATGAAACTTGTAGCTAAACTTTTTAGCTACTTTTTTAGCTACTTTTAAGGCTATCGAGATTCGTAAAGTAGGGTACCGAGTCTCGTAAAAAAATATAAAACTAAACTCGAATCTATGTTCATAGATGCTATGGTAGGTACAGGTCTCAGGAAAAGTGGTAAATGCTGCTATAACTGTGTTTTGCTTAAATATATACTACAAAAAAAATGGGAACCGCTGAAAAATCTTTTAAATCAACGAAAGATACTGAAACCCCAGCCATCGACATCTTCTTCTTTAAATAATCAATTTTTAATTTATTTTTTATTCAATAACTTACACAACACATTTTGAACTCTCTTGTTAGAATTAATGAAAATAAAAATGATTGTCAGGAATTTACATTTCATTGTAACCTACTTATCTACTGTATATAACATTTAGCTACTTCTAGCAACTTTTTGGGGTACAAAAAACTGGCAATCTAGCAACATTTTAAAAATTGTCTAGCAACTGGGTAAAGCTAGCAGTTGGCAACACTGGTCTTACCTACGAAATGCAACAGTGTTGCGACCGTGCGATGACCTACGGCGACCGGTACCTAGCAATTTTACCTAATTTTATTTCGAAAATCACCTACATTATTGTCATAAATTTCGCTTGATACTAAACAAATTTTTAAGCATCATTGGAATACGGAAATCTTACTAACGACGACAATACTAGTGTGCCAAAGAAAAGTTCACTGACCTGTACTTACCTAAGTTCGGTAGTTATCAGATGAGTAATAAAATGTTAGTTTTGCTTTATTGCTATCTACACTAACACTCTGAACATTGTACGTAGGTAAATTCAGCCTAAAGTTTTCGTAATGATTTTGATTGAATTTGTGGATTGAATTTATTGGTGCTTAGTACCTTAGTTGGTGTAGGTACCGATTTACTAAATCTAAAAATGTTTTTTACTCTTGTTGGAATTGGAAAGATGTGCTAGCTAAGTAGGTATGTAGAAATACTTTCGACTGTTAGGTATTATTGGCGTAGTTAAAAATTTGAAATCAACTTATTTACACTAATAAAATTGATTAAGCTAACAACGTATTTACAAAATGATAGTCTAGTACAAATAAATAAATTACCTAGGTACTTAAGTTACCCGGAGGTATGTTCAAAGTTGCCACCACCACATTCTTGGCACAGTCGACAACGACGTAGCTGGTTTTCCTTCAGCTTACGTAGCACTATCACATTCCTTTTTAAAGTGTCGAAAGCACTAATTATCTTTTCAGGTAATTCTGTAACACTTGCCACTTTCTCCGAGTAAACTAACCTTTTAACGTCTCCCCACAAATAAAAGTCTAGAGACGTCAGGTCCGGAGAACGGGCAGGCCCACAGGTCCTCCGCGACCCATCCAATGGTCACCAAACCTTTCGGTTAAGTACCTACTCGCGTACATACTGAGAGGAAACACCGTACTGCTCCACGTAGGCTGTCTCCACTGATGGCATACGTGCGGACCATCTCTACCAACTCGACGTTTGAGTAGGTAATTGTCCGTCATCTTGCACTTTGCACCTACGTCTCAACGATGTACCTAGGAGCAGAATTCGCAACGCGTATGCACGCGTCGGCGACAAATTCACACTGTTTGGTTCCGGGACGGCGGGGGGTGGATAGGCGCGCGAGCGAAGAGTGCGCCCGCGCACCCCGCTGGCATACCCGCGCCGTGCTTGGTAGGGAATAGGTACCTATGAAATTATCGTATCTTCGTTGCGTTTGCGTTGTGTATGTATTGTTAGCGTTTCTTTGTGTGCGTTTAAGCGCGGTAACAGACGGGCCGCGTTTTAATACGGCTGGTTCACACTTACGGATTTCCGTAAATAAGAAAAAAAAAAAAAAAAAACACCTACCCATTTTATTGTTGATTTGGGTCGAGAATCATTAGCATAATTACCTCCTTGAATTTGACGAGAATGCAAAACAACACATTGTATATACTTTAGTCAAATGCAAAGCTTTGATGACAATGACTATACACCCTTAGTTGATCACCACCAGCAGCAGCGATAGCGACAAAATGGAGCAATTCAGGAAACTGCAATAAGCCATAGTCATCATAGTCATAGTCATCATTTATTGCATTCATGTAGTTTACAAGTTGTTACTAGTACAATTATATAGGTTTCATACATGAACCCTGCTAGGGCACAGCAATATAAATAGTTATTGCTACAGTGTCACAATAATAAACAATCCACTGTGCATATAAAACAAAAATTCTAATGTTAACATGTTTATCATTTGTAGTTTAAATAAGTAACTGTCATAATATAATATAAAATAGGGTAAGAACAATTAATTGGTCATTTAATTCAATTTATAAATTAAGATAAAAAAAAAATTAGAACAATAATAATCATAAAATAACATAACATAAAATAGGTAGTCAGTCAAAATTGTAGGTGCTGTGTGTATTGTGTATATGAATTTCAATGTCAAACTTATCGTCAAAGAATTCCTTTAACGTGTAATACGATTTTAATATAAGGTATTTTCGGAGACTGTTTTTAAATTTATTTTCGTACTCTATATCCTTAATTGAATTTGGAAGCTTATTATATATTTTCACGCACATGGCTAAAGGTCCTGAATGGAACATGGTTAATTTTGAGCTTGGTAAGGCTAATTCATTTTTATTTTGGCGTCTAACACTGCGATGTTGTGGGCGAAGGTCCTTAGTGAGTGGGAATAGTGACTGGTGCTTTTTTACAAATTTGCTAATTTCTAAAATGTAGATACCAGTTAATGTAAGGACTTTGTATTTTACAAAGAATGGCTTGCAGCTTTCTGTGTCATCTATATTGGCAAGAATTCGTGTACATTTCTTTTGGAGAATAAAAACTCTGTCTTTGTCTACACCATTTCCCCACACCACGATTCCATAATTTAGCCAGGAGTATGCGTAGGCATAGTATGCTGTTAGAGCAGTTTTAAAATCGGTAGCTCTTTTAAGCTCCCCCAAGGCATATATAAAGCTGGCTAGTTTGTTTGCTAATGTATCTATATGGGCTTTCCAGTTTATATTGGTATCTATAGTCAAACCTAACAGTTTAAACTCGTTTGTGCGTTTAAGTGTTATGTTGTTGTATGTGTAATTTATATCTAATTTGCGTTTTTGGTATGGTCTATATTGCATTAGCTTTGTTTTGTCAAAATTTAATTCTAAGTTATGGTCTTTTATTTAACCATGCTATTATTTTAGAGAGCTTATCGTCTAGACTTAAGTTTAGGTTTTCTGTATTAGTAAATGGAAAAATTATAGAAATATCGTCAGCAAATAGAATACTTTGAGCGTCAATTTCTTTAGGAAGGTCATTAATATAAATTAGGAATAATAAGCATCCCAAAACGCTGCCTTGTGGTATTGACATTATTGTTTTGGCTTTATTAGATCTTACGCGTGTTATTTGGCCAGTGTGTAAGTCGCAATGTTCTACCTCTACGAATTGTTCCCTATTTTCTAGGTACGAGCAGAACCACTTGTGTGCTGTACCTCTAACACCTATCGCGTATAATTTATTAAGTAGAATTTGGTGTGAAACTCTGTCGTAGGCTTTGCTCATATCCAGTAAAATCCCTACTGCGTAATTTTTATTATTAATTATATTTAAAGCTTCCTGGATAAACTTAAATATTGCTAATGTAGTAGATCTATTTTTCCTGAACCCATTCTGGCTATCGTTGAATATTTTATATCTTTCGCAAAAGGAATAAAGTCGTTTTGACATCGCTGTCTCCAATATTTTTGAGAAGGTCGGCAGCAATGCTATCGGCCGATAATTACTAGTGTCAGTCTGGTCTCCCTTTTTGTAAATCGGTTTCACTATCGATACTTTCAGCAAGTCGGGTACTGATCCTTCATCAAAAGACTGATTTATTAAATAAGTTATCGGTAACGTTAATTCTTCGGCGCATGCTTTTATAAGTGTAGGCGGTAGCTCGTCATGGCCATAGCTTTGCTTGTTTTTCAAATTTTTTATAATGAACTTGATTTCATTAGGGTCAATAGGTCTTAAGTAAATGGAGTTTAGGCTTTGGGAAGAGGTAGGACGGCCAGTGGGACAAACGTTCCCGTTTGCGGTATCCGTTTTTCCCACTGATACAAAATAATCATTAAAGGCATTGGCAATGGTAGTCGGGTTTTCTGTCACAGTATTCTGTACACGCAATTTAATGTTATTTATTGGCTTAATGTTTGTCTTATTTGTACGCTCTTTTATTATATGCCACATTGTTTTAGTTTTATTTTTAGATTTACTCATTATTCTTATGTAGTTTAGTTTTTTAGAGTGGGATACTGTTCTCTTAAGTAATTTTTTAATACAGTTGCTCAAAAAGTGGCGTATTGCAGGGACGTATAGCGTTCGGGATGTGAGCTATTACACACTCGAGCTTTTTCTTTACCTTGTCCGAACTCGTGCGTTCTCTTTCCCAACTGTCAAAATAATGTCTATTAAAAAGAAAAAAAAAACAAACACGGAGTTTTTACTAAAAAAAAATCATAGAAGTTTTTATGATTCATGCAAATATTTCTAAAAAGAAGCTACTAATTTGTTTCAATATTACATTTAATGGCTTGATTCAATGAGTTAGGTTAGGTTTCATTTCATTTTCATTTCATATCAATTAAAAAAATTCTACTGAAGACTTGGCTGTATGGGCATAGTTCCCTTTGCCTACCCAGAATGGCTAAAGAAAACAAAAAAAACTCTGCTTATATTCTTTTACGGTTGGCGCCATTTTCCAAAAATGTTCTTTATTAAATTGCTTCATTTTTTCGCAACTGTATTAAAAATAGTTGTTCAGTACACGTGCGGAACCGTCATTGCAACTTGTTCCGACTGTCAACCCTCACCTTCGGCTGCGCCTCGGCTCGGGTAGACATTTGTCGGAACTCTTTGCAATGACAGGCTTTCCGAACTCGTAATGAAATATACTATTTCGTAACGCTTATAATACTTTTCCAATATATTGTTATTAGTTGTAGTCATTAATGCTTTTAATTGTCTTTTATGCTTGCATGCAACTCTTAATCCAGTCGTTAAGCTTCAAAGAATAACTTCAAAAAAAGCCTTAAACGATTATTCCATGGATGCTCTAAGTCTTGTTAGGTCCCACTTCCACGGGAAACCTTGAAGGACACGCCAAAGGTGTATGGAAGGATTAAAAATGTACTGTAATTTTCTGTACTACTAGATGTGATCTGGTCTCGTGGTTTATTATTTGTGTTATCACTAAGATTTAAAGTTAAATTATCAATATCACACATTGTTAGTGTGATATTGACAATTTAAAATAAAGAAAACGATTTTACATCAAAGGTTTAATTGCGTAAAAATATTATCTTTATTTTTTTGTAAGACTGCGTTAGCTTTAACTAATATTATTTTTATTTAGGGAATTAATAAGGACGTGATTTCTAAAAACTTATTAAATATTCGAATAAAATTCGAATTATTCGAATATACCCCAAAAAAATATCGAATATTCGAATTGCAAAATTGTCGAATATTTGCAAGCCCTAAGAACAACTTAGTTACCAATTTTGTTATTGAGTACTAATTAGTACCAATTGAGGACAAGGATTTGTGTGAGATACCACAACTAAAAAGGCAAAAAAAAAACATTTTTGTAAAAAAAAAATTACTGACTTTCAAAAAAACTGAGATAACAAAAATTTGGACCTTTATTAAATAGGTACTATTTTCTAACCAGAATGAATTCTCTGGCTTCTTACTTTGAAAATCACAGACTTTTACACAACTATTTATCCTATACTTACGCGTGAGCGAAGCTGCTATCAGTTATTATCTTTAAAATTAAGTACTATTTTCGACATTATTTTGCTGGGGTAACGCACACGTGGGCAATTGCCGACCTCCACGCGGGCAGAAGCTAGTTGGATCATAAATGGGAAATAAAAGAATGATTTGAAAACATCATATACTTATCACACATTAAGTACCACTGATTTCTTTAGCATTGTCTTACCAAAATCAGTATCATTTATTTGGTGGATGGTTCAGCTATGACGATGTTCAATGCTATGTTTAAGTTAACGTTGATAGGGATGAATCTGGTTAGCAGCTTTAATATTGGTTTTAATAGCAGATGGTGCTTTTGGTAATGATGGAGTTGCCTGGCCCAGTTGTGGTGTTGGTCCACGGGATGGGCCCATCCCTGGTGCTCCGCCTTGCGGTGCGATAGATGGTATTCCTGGACGTAAACCCTTACCCGTGCCTACAGCAGTAACTAGTGCATGGGTATCAGAAATACTGTGAGTTGGTTGCATTCCTGAAAGAAAAATACAAAGGTGATGCAAGTAAATGTTTGGGGTCTGGTACGTTCCCCCTACATCCTACACGTATATAAGGAAGGCATCATTGGATAATTTTTTTGCCAACTTAATGGAAGTTACTATGTCATCAAGATTAAAATCCTTGTTGATTCAGAGCTTCGCTGTCCTTAAGATGTCAGTTTCATTTCATGCCCAGACAAACATTTCTCTTTAAATTCTTGTCAGTGGCCACTTGGGCTAATTTATTCAACAACAGTAAATACATACCAGCAGATCGCATAGACTCTCCATCCCAATCTTCACGGCCTTTGGATATTATTTCCCAAACATGGCTCACCACTTTAGTAAACTGCGCAACTTGTTTCTAAAACAAGAAGTTATCAAAGATTATTTGATTTTTCATTTTAATTAAGTCAGCTGAATCTATTATTTTAATCTCATAATTTTACCTGTGCTGTGTCATAGCTTAGAGTACTGGCTTTGTGGTTAAATTGTTGAAGCCTTTGTTCAGCTTGGGGCTCCGGCTTGGTACGTAGTAAATCTGGGACAAGGTCATGAGTGCATGCTGGAACGCGGCCTTCCGATAATCGTGCCAATGCTTCATCGCGCTCACAGCTCAGTTGGAGAGGCAGCACAATGCGCGATCTAAGTGATGCTGCAAGTTCCGCTTGTAGTATTTTACTCAATCCAGTCAACTGTTAAAAAATAAATAATATTACGTTCTTTATATTTAATATTTAATACTTCGTTCGCTAGAAAATTTTGATGGGTTTTAGGGGTATGAAAAATAGATGTTGGCCGATTCTCAGACCACGCTTTCTGCGAAAAATATAAAATATTTGACGAATGCCAAAACGGCTTTCGGAAAAATCGTTCAACAGCATTGGCAGTCTATAAATTTATACAGAAAGCCCTAAACAAAATTTCTAAAATAACATAGAGTTGGGCAAAATATTTACCATTTTTTTAATGATGAAAATGATAAATAATGGCTGAATAGCTGGCTGGCCGCAGAAAAAACACAAAACAGGCGGAAAAGCGGCAATCCGAAATAAAATTTACTATTTTTTTCTTTAGCTGATTCATGTTTTTATTTTTACTTTCCTTGTATTCGTAATGAAAAGCACAGTGATTACCTCGGGTTAAAGACTTATTTAGTCCCTCGAACTATTGGCGCCCTCACTGTCTCGGGACTAAATAAGTTACTTTCCCCCTTGGGGTAACAATGTACTATAAAATCGGTTAATTAGTTTAGGAGTCCATCCCCGACCAACAACGTGACACGTAATTAATATAATTATATAGATGGAAACTTTTTTGAAATCGAAAGTTTTCGAAAGGTTAGAACCCATTCCCAGTTAGATGGAGCAACTTTCAGACTTGACAAATATTAACTAACTAGCTTTTGCCCGCGGCATCGCTCGCGTAAATTTAGAATGACAATAACCGTCTCCGACACGTGGCGCCATCTATTATGAAAAGAACGTTATTGGTAAGTAAGAGCGGCCAACCCGTTATACTTTTAATACAAACGCTCGTACGTGATTATGCTGTCGAAACACATCGATTTTTGAATTTTTTGAACTAATAGGTATCTTGTGCACTATATATCTAGGTTTCTATGCAAACGAAAAACAAAACAAAATCATGGCTGCGTAAGAAACCCGAGGAAATACACCAAATGGAATGGAGAAACAGTGTAACCTGCAGGCAAACAAAGAGTGCAGTTCCAGAAACTTCAAAGAGACTTGCCTGCAGCATCATAGAGTTAGAGACATCATATAGACTGAAACGGGACAAAATACGCAAGATTATATGTATCATAACCAGCCACTGTCCCCTAAACAAACACCTATTTACCATAGGTGTGACAGACAACCCTCTGTGCAGAACATGCATGGAGGCTGAAGAAGCACCACAGCACATGCTCATGGAGGCTGAAGAAGCACCACAGCACAAGCTCATGGAGGCTGAAGAAGCACCACAGCACATGGTGATGTGATGTGGTGATGTGATCCACCGCCGGTGCCGGCCCGCGGCCGTTCGAATGATGATGAAGATCATCAGCTGAATATGTTTAGTTATTCTTGTGCTTCATTGGTGTAATTGCTAAGTGTGGCGTTCCAGTGTAACATATAAATAAATAAATAAATGCTCATAGAGAGCAGAAGCGTGGCAGATCAACCAGCATGGATTCTTCCATCGCCGGCATTGTTCCCGGAAGACTGCAGCAGCCTGAAAAGGCTGCTAGCTTTCTGGGAGGACCTGGGGTGGTTGGAGTATCAAGAGGATTTTTAGACTACAATGGCCCAATAAAGAGGCTAAGTGCGGAAACAGCCCGGCTAACCTAATCTAACCGAGCCCCTTCGCGCATGCAGCTTCCCTGGTAGCTTATAAACGGCAAAAATGTGTGTTTTTAACTATTCTCAATCTTATTTTAGATTTTCCATTCTTTTTATTCAAATGTTTTACAATAGTTTTTAAATCATTAGACCATTTGTTTAGAATTGTTACAGCATGGATAACAACATTTGTGTCGCTTGTTTAATTATGTGTTTGTATAATATTATTATATATGACGGCGCCTTTGCAAAAAGGCTTCATATGATTCACGTTGCAAACTAAACTGTTACCACAGACGAGAGAGAAGCGGTCTACAATACTCTCTGGCGGAACGTCAAGTCGTTGCGGGTAGCCATATTGGCTTGGGTAGTTGTCAAGGCAAGTGGCGCGTAACAGGACGTTGACGGATCGCCGACGTCTGTTTGCTTAGTCTAATTAAATCTGGTGCCACATATAAAAAGTAATTCCGATGCCACGGGTAAGAGCCTTCATATATTTACTTTTTTTGTTGTTGTTCCAATTGTTTGTGAATGTGTGGACATTGTAGGCCTTATAGATTATTAGATCCTTGGTAACTTTTTATCTTAATCTACATTTTGTAGTAAGCAACGACTTATTTTTGGTACACTCACAACACTGTAAAATAGAAATATTTTAAAACTAAATGATTTTAAAAGAGTAACCACATAATACCGGTGGCAGGGCCCCTCTACTGAAGACACCTCCACCTATGGCTCTTCAAGCCACCCCTCCCCCGCTGGCCGTCACTGACCAACCGGAGGAGATCAGCACCGCCGGAGACACGACCGCGTTTACCTGGTGCAGGGTAATAGGCGGAGGACGGCTAAGGACACTCCGGCTACACAACGCGCTGAACCCTCAGCGCCAGTAGATCCGGCCCCTACTGCGGGCAACGGCTGGAGGAGAAACAGACCGTCCAAAAAGGAACGGCGTCAGAAACGGTGGAAAGGTAAGACTCCACGTAATCTACAGGCTAACGCCGCAGGTTCGGCTCGACCGACCAGTGGTAATGTCAACTTCTCCGCAGGCAGGCGGGAGCAGGCCATGGTCGACAGTAGTCGCCCAGGACCCAGCCAACCGTCGACCAGCATGAAGGGACCAGCCCAGACGACAGCACAGGGACCCGATCGGAAGGATCATGCCGCGGTCAAGCGAGCTCTCAATGAGACCTCGTCACCTCGTGGGGAGCATAAGCGGCCGCGGCTTGATAAATCCAAACGGGCCGCCAACCGCAGCTACGCCCAAGCAGTGGGTTCCGAGCTCGACGTAGCAGTCACCTGCGAACGCACGGGGTTCATTACTAAGGAAACTTCAGAAGAGGTGCTCGCGGCCATACAAAGGAGGATAGTCACCGAGTGCCTCTCCGCTAAATAAGAATCACCTGCACCGGCCTTCAGAGCGAGGCCGGTGTTCACCGGAGGGAAACTGTGGCCTGGCAGTGACCACACCTTAGCCTGGCTGAGGACAGTAATATCCGAGATGCCTCCCTCCACTAGTACCTCGCTAGTGGTCAGGAGGCAGGCGGAAATAAAGAGACGAGTGAGATGCGGCATACTCATCCCGGATGCACAGGGGATTTTCGCAGAGCAGTCCATCATTGGGCGCGCTCTGTGCTACCAAAGTCCCTGGTTCGACATCAAGGGATGGGTACTGCTGCACACTAGCAGACAGGCCGATGCATGGTTCGTGGTGATCGGGATCCCTGATGAAGGCCGAACGTCGTCTCTCCTTCGGGGTAGGGACGGCGTACGTGAAATTTCATGGTGCGAACGGCAGATTTGTCGACGTCCCTCAGGGATGGGACCCGGCCACGGAGACGATCGTCGTGGTGAAGAAGGAGGAGAAGGCAGCTTCCTCCCACAACGACACCGGGGTAGCAAACACGCGCCGCCGGCGCCAACGGTGCCAGCAGCGCCAGAGGCGCCAGAGGTGCAAGCATCTACAGCCGTCACGGCCGCCGCCGGCGTGGACGCCTTCCTCACATCGGGTGACAAGCTCGATGGCAACAACTTGTCGTCGGTCTCGGGCTCGGACGGGGATGGCTTCGACGCGGGCGACATGTTCGCCGGGCTGCGTCTGGAGGGCGACGAGGAAGGCACGACCAGTGATGGCGTCCCCTTCGTTGACCTGTAGAGTGCTGCAGGCTAACCTCCACCACAGCCAAACCGCAACGGCTCAGATGCGTTAGTGGCTGGAGGTTCAACATACGGCCATTGCTTTGATCCAGGATCCGTGGATCAGGGCTGGCCACACACAAGGCCTCTCCAATCTTGGAGGTAAGCTTCTCGTTGGTACAGATCACGATCACCCAATATCGTGCATATATACGACAGGTAATATCAAAGCACAACCACTGACAGACTTCTGTTGCAGGGATATCTCTGCAGTAAGGTTGACCTTACAGCGTGACGACACAGAGGTAGCAGTCGTCTTCGCCTCGGCATACATGCCTGAGGCTGAGGAGCCGCCGCCGCATGACCCCGCCCGCCTCGTGAGACATTGCGAGAGCTTGGGGCTGGAGGTTGTCATAGGCGCTGACGCAAACGCACATCACCCTCTGTGGGGCATGGAAACACAAAACGAACGGGGTAAGGCTCTAGTTGATTTTTTTATTCATTACGAACTTAACCCTACTAAACACAGGCTCCGAACCAACCTTCGTAACCAGCGGCAGTCGTACAATCATAGACCTAACCCTGGCATCAGAAGGTGCAGCGGCCATGGCCATCGGGTGGCAGGTGTTCAGGGAGGCCTCCTGCTCGGACCATAGGTGGATCCGTTTCGACATCCAGGTTAGTGTCACGCCAATACTGCCACGGCGTAACCCACGCAACACAGACCGTGCTGCCTTTACACGAACCCTAGAGACCAAGCTTGCGCTGACCGATTATCGGTCGACGTTCGAGGACATCTTGCAGATTGACGACCAAGTCAACCTCCTTACAGAATCAATGTTAGACAGCTACCACTCAACCACTCCGTCCTCTAGACCGGGGCAGCAACCCTGGTGGGGAGCGGATCTGGAACGCAAGCGCAGGAAGGTAAGGACAGCTCTGAACAGAGCCATGAACAGCTGTGCTGATAAGGACTGGGACGCGTACAAAGCGGCCAAATCCTGCTACAAAAAGTGCATCAGGTTCAGGAGCAAAACTGGATGGCGCAAATACTGTGGCAACATCGAATCATGCCAACAAGCTAACAGGGTAAGGAAAATACTGGCACAGCAAAACACGACTGGGCCCGTTGTTCTCCGAAAACCAGACAGTACACTCACCACATCAACAGAAGAGGCGATGCGCGTCCTCATTGAAACTCACTTCCCAGGATGCGCTTTCGCTCAGGTAATTGAGTGGACCGAGACAAATCAAACACCAACAGAGAACGACTGACGCTACGCACATGAAGTGGTAACGCTGGAAAAACTCCAGTGGGCGATCCAGTGCTTCCATCCTTTTAAGGCGGCAGGGGGTCTACTCTCTTTCTCCGAAACGTAACTTCGGCAACGAACGAAAATTAAACGTAGTTACATTTGTGCCCCTAATCTATATCGTTTTGCGGACGCACACAAGAAGTTCGAATTCACAGACAATTAACGTGAACGAATGTATTATATGTAATTGTGTCCGTCCGCAAATGATATAGAATAAGGCCATAAACGTAATTACGTTTAATTTTCGTTCGTTGCCGAAGTTACGTTTCGGAGAAAGAGAGTAGATCCCCAGGTCCGGACGGGATCTTTCCCGCCTTACTATAGTGGAGGGGAATCTCCGTTGCCGGTAGACTGGTGTCCCTAATGAGAGCGTGCCTGGCCTTTAGATACGTTCCGAAAGGATGGAGGGAAGTGAAAGTCATATTCATTCCAAAGCCAGGTAAGAGTGACTATACCAATGCCAAATCCCACCGACCAATCAGCCTAACCTCCTTCCTTCTAAAAATCATTAGTGTCCGACCGAAGGTGCAATTCTGGCCGAAGCCGAAGCCGATTAATCGGTATTCACCAAAACCTTCGGCCGAAGCCGAAGCCGAAGCCGAAGGTGTCATTGACCTTGAGAAATACGAGTTACTTTGATCTCAGAATATACTAGATACATATTGTGAGAGCTTTAGACATTTAAAATAATTTGTAATAACAAATATGAAATATTTAAAAACAAAACACTTATTAGAATTTTAAGACGCGCTCTCAAACTTGTTTTGACTCGTTTAGTTTACTAACTGCGATTCGTTTGGTCCGGTGCGGCGGCGCGGCGAAACTCTGCTGCTCTGCACACTCTCCGTCTCGCTCTAGCATCGTTCAGTAAATTTCAAATTTTGACAACTAGCAAACCTTCGGCTTCGGCCAAACCTTCGGCAATTTTTTGGCCGAAGCCGAAGATTTTGCCGAAGGTGCTTTTTTGGCCGAAGGTGGCCGAAGCCGAAGCCGAAGCTTCGGTCGGACACTAAAAATCATAGAGAGAATTTGCGAGAGCGAGGTGAGGGAGGGCGCGTTGAAATCTATACCACTACATAGCAACCAACATGCATACAGCTCGGGTAAGTCCACTGAATCGGCACTCCACCTGGTAGTCAGTCGGATTGAAGATGCTATACATCAGAAGGGCAACTGCCTTGGAACCTTCATAGACATCGAAGGAGCCTTCGATAAAACCAACTTTTCCAGCATCAGCTCCGCCCTTTCTCGTCATGGGGCGGAACAGGTGCTGATTGACTGGATCACTAACATGCTGAGCAAACGAGCGGTTCGCCTGGAAAGAGAGCAGCAGATGGCTCTGATAGCCAGAGGATGCCCCCAAGGTGGAGTACTTTCCCCCCTCCTCTGGAATCTGGTGATAAATGATCTCATCACCAAACTCAACGCCAGTCATTTCTACACAACTGGGTATGCAGACAAACTCGCTATTCTCATCTCGGGAAAAGTGACAGGAACAATCTGTAACCTCACCCAACAGGCGCTACGCATCGTGGAACGATGGTGCAGGGAATATGACCTTTCAGTCAATCCCACGAAAACTGAGTTAGTCATGTTTACCCAAAAACGTACTTTAGGACCTTATCGCTTGCCTAAACTATTTGATACAGAACTTCATTTAGCCACCGAAGTCAAGTACCTGGGAGTCATCCTAGACAGTAAGTTAAACTGGAGCAGTCACTTAGACAACAAAATAAACAGGGCGTGCATCACCTTCTGGCAGTGCAGGAGGATGATAGGTAAGAAGTAGGGCCTATCTCCTAAAATAATACTTTGGCTATACTGTGCGGTGATCCGTCCCATGATCTCGTACAGGGCGGTGGTCTGGTGGCCACGCACCAGACTAGTCACAGCCTCGAACAAACTCCAACCCATGCAAAGGCTTGCCTGCATGGCAATTACAGGCTGTATGAGAACCACACCGACAGCGGCTCTCGAAGCCATGCTGGAGCTTCCGCCGCTCCATCTGTACATAGAACAGGAGGCAACAATGGCGGCAGCACGCCTTAAAACTCTTCTTCTCTGGAGTTAGTCAAACACGCAACACACTGCGGTACTAGAGGGACTCTACAACGAGTTCCCCCTGGCGAAAGCCATTAACGATCGGGTACCAAAACAATTTGTATTCAACAAAAAATACAAGATTCAGCTCCACGAGGACCACCGCTGCGAGGGGTTAAATCCCGCTGAGTTACGGATCTTCACGGACGGATCTAAAACAGGTACAGGTACTGGGGCTGGAGTATTCTCAGAGGATCCATATAGCCGTACCACTGGGGGTCCACAACACGGTATTTCAGGCAGAATGCATGGGCATTTCCCTGGCCGCATCAGCCATCGTAGCCAGGAGGGCTAGGGACCACTCTATCCATATACTTTCAGACAGCAGGTCTGTACTGTTAGCACTTGACAACCACACGGTTAACTCCAGGTTAATATACGAGTGTCACCATCGCCTCAACCAGGTCGGTAATCACAACAACATAACCATACAATGGATTAAGGGCCACAGCGATTCCCGGGGCAACGATACAGCGGACAAACTCGCTAGAAGGGGTTCCAGTATGGCAGCAGTGGGACCAGAACCCATCGTGCCACTCCGCTTTGGGTATCTACGGACTCTGGTCAGGAAACGCACCAGGGATCAACACCACAAAATGTGGCTAGACCATGGTGAGTGTAGGCAGGCCAAGGAGGCACTTCCTACTATAGATGGCCGCCTCACCAAATGGTTGCTTCGGCTGACCAAATTACAGCTCCGCATAGTCACAGCCGCCATCACTGGTCATGGCTCTTTTAATAAACACATCTTTGTCCTAGGAGTCACAGATAGCCCACTGTGCAGAGCCTGCATGGAGGAGGACGAGACAGCAGCCCATGTGCTTCTACACTGCCCAGAGGTTGCAACATACAGGGCAAAGTACTTAGGTAACCCAGGTACTCTCAGCAAGATCGTCAGCAACACCAAGGAGCTGCTGGCCTTTCTCGGGGAGCTGGGGTGGTTGGAGTAATGTTCCCACCCATACGCAAAATACGCACTTTAGACGTGGAGTTGCGGAAACCAGCCCGCTATACAATACAATACAAAGAGTAACCGTGGATTTTCTTGCCAGTTCTTCTCCATAGGAAACAACTAACCCAAACCGAGGACCTTTTTGTCTGTGTTTTATAAGGGCCCATGTAGGCCTATGTGACATAAAAATATTTTAATTTTGATTGTTGTTTTCCTCGGGAACAGTACTTTTTTTTTCGGGATGTAAGGAAAATTTTAGGATGGTCAGTTCAGTGGTTTAGTGGGTGGTGTGAAGAGATAACAAACTTACTTATGCATTTTTAATATTAGTCTAAGGTTAATTTTAAAGTTACTTGTAGGTACTTAAATTTTTGCTATAAATAATCATAGCCAGAGTGATCTGTAGGTACTTCAGGAACATCCTACTTCAAACACCTTTCTCTATATAGGATAGTGCATTATGTGAACCACCATCTGTAATTCCTGATGTTGACATAAATAAAGATTTGGACAGTGGGTCGTTTTAGGGAAAAAGATTTATAATTATAATAAACATAAAACAAGTAAGAACTACAAATACTTACATGTCCTGACAAAATTGCATAGTTGTCCAGAAATGTAGGCCAGTTGATAGTTTCGTATTCATTTTCTAATTTATTAATAAGTGACTGGATAGCTGTTTTTAAATCATTAACTCTGTTCAATATTGCTTGAATTGTAGTCTCCAGTTGCTTTTCCTCTCTTTGTTGCATGTTCATGTTTTTTTTTTAACAAAAAATATTTCACATAGAATATGTACTAGATCTTTAGTTGGATTTCTGGTACGATAAATAATTAAAATTATTCACTTAGGACATAGTACTGATGCAATTACAACTATTACAAGCAAAGAACAAGAACATAATATAATTAGACCAATACAAATACAACTAACACAATACAATACAAGCAATGAATGGCAGATTGACAGTTGTAGGGATGAGACGTATTTACTATTTATGCAACGAGGTTTTGAAACCAGGGCTTTGCTTCCAATCAGGTCGCCACTGGTGGGCTTCATACCAATGAGTGGGAAATACTTGCAAGTATGTAAGTTTTAGCAAGGCGCGGCCGCGCGGGCATGTTTGAAAAAACCACGCCATGGATTGTTATCCTATTAAAGTATTATATATTTATACCCTGGAAGTTCAGGGCGGACCGCGGGCGGCAAAGAGTATAATAATAATACGGGAGAAGAGAGTCCTCTTCTGCCATTTCGAAGCATCCTGATTCAAAGCGCCATCTACAAATCTTAACGGGAACTAAGGCTTTAAAGGTAGCTATAGCTATTGTACGGTCTCATCGCCATACATTTTTCTGCTTTAGTGCATCTTAGTGGAAAGTGTTTATCTATACTAACTAAAAAACCTTCACGACAAATCGGTGTACGGAGTTAACTACTACAACCCGTACAGCTATTGAATATTTTGCATTAGGTCAAATACTTTATGTAATCATTCAAATTGGTAGCCACAACATAGCGACTGAAAATTATTAGTTTCCGGGTAGTAATCCAACAACATCACGGAGGAGAAACTTAACTCGACGTCTGATGTAGATAAAATATTCAAAAACCAATATTTAAACACAAAATGAACACTCGTCATACAAACAAGCGCAAACGCAAGTTGCGGTGAAGGGCGACCATATTGTGTGATGTGATGTTGTGAGTATCAAGGAATTCAGTGAAAAGGTATATAATTGATAATGCTAGACAGGTACGAATGTAATTATTTTGTTAAAAATATCACAATTATTTTCTAGAAAAATCCTATGAACTAAATTAGAGAACCATATTATTTGATTTTCTGTTTTGCTTTAAAGTTAGGATTACACAGACATCTACGATAATTGTGAAACTAATATAGTAATAGTTTCTCGGTTAAGTGAAGTAGATGGCGACTCTTTCATTACTGAAGTTGAGCTTGTTCTAACTGTCTCCCCCTGGGCACAAGGCTTGCACCGCGGGGCTCAGGTCGCGGTCGGCTAGCGGCATGGGTAGCGCAGCCATTTTGTAGACTTGTTCGCGCCATTTTCCATACTAATACAGAAATAAGACACATAATAGCGTGAACGAAAGTACAGTATTACTAAGCTACGTTTAAAGTCAATAAGATATTATGCTTTCGTTTTTTTTTGTCAGTTGTCGTTGAACTGACCGTGACGTAATTCATTTTAAAGAAGTTTTTGCTCGAGTAAACAATTAGAAAAAGTGTGTAAATATATAAAACTGTTTTTTTTTTTGTGTTAACTCTGTGTTTACAAGTTGTTGTAGAGAGAAGAAAAGTGGGTTTATAGAAAGACGATTTTTGAAGTGAAAACTTCTTTAGCGGCGTTGAGCACTTTTTCTGTAATGGGTATAAAATCTTAAACTCGCGTCAGGTCACGTGTCCTGATCGAAAATTCGTAAGACGAATTGACATTAGGTTGCGAAGGAATTTGAACTTTATGACATCTGTCATTGAGTTTGGTTTTCCAAAACTGGATAATTATCTTATGCACAAACAAAACCTTCGATTTCTCCAAAGAGGTAAAATTCGTAAAACGTATCGTAATATTTCTGTGTTAAATTTGTTATGTAATGTAAGTTGTCATGTTTGTGTATGATAGCGCAATAAATGAATATTGTATTTTACCACATAAATGATAGAACTAGATAATTAAAGCAATTCGTTCAAAATTATTTCCTAACCATATCCAAAAATGCACAACGTTACTATTCAAGTTTTCACTTCTGCCGGCACTCTCGGAGTGCAACCCGTTTTTTTTTATTGTAAATATTAATCAGCGAGGAAATAAAACTTTAAATAATAATATAGTCGCCATTCTATAAACATGCCTAAGCAGACAGTCTAAATATATTCTGGCACGGTAGGAACTAGACCGAACTCTACCAAATACTTTCAAGTATTTTAATATCTGGTTTTCGACCCTGTTTTTTTACTTGGAAGCCCTAGTTTTGAATGTGTCAAGTATATCTCATGCATAGACAGTTGGGTGATTGGGATTTGGATTTGACACTTGAAAGGTCAAATTGTCAAAATTTTATAGCATTTGATAAATATGTAGTCTGTGGGTCAAAACCATGGACGTTTTTAGGAGAAACGCTTGGATAGCCGAAATTCAAATTGTCTTTTGTTTTGTTGGCGTGTGTACACACAGCGACACATCAAGTTATACCAGGCCCCTCAGAAAGTATTGCGAAAAAAAGTTTTTATATATGGGAGACTGGCCAGTTATTATGTTTTTCGAAAATATGATTATTTATAAGTAAAAATAAGTAAGTTCCAATTTCAAAATTTCCCTCCACATTTTTTGCGAGTTAATTCAAAGTATTGTGTCTCACTGAAATATGGATCTGCGCCGGGAACATTTTAGAGCTATGATTTTATACGATTTCAAGTGTCGCCTGAAACCGGATGAATCGTACGATAGACTTCAAATGGCATTCATGGATGAAGGCCCTTCCAAGGCAACCGTGTATCGTTGGTATAACGAATTCAAGCGCGGTCGACCAACTTTGGGGGATGACGAAAGAAGCGGTCGCCCTTTGACGGCTGTTACCGAAGAAAACGTGCTAGCAGTGAAAAATTTAATCCAAGACAATAGGCGAATTACATATCAGGAGATTCAACACATATTGAAGATTGGATCGGGAAGCGTTCACGAGATTCTACACAGCCATCTTCGCGTGAGGAGGATAGTATCACGCTGGGTGCCGCACAACCTCACCGATGCTCAGAAGCAGGCCCGGGTGGAATGGTGCCGTGATATGCTTAACAAATTTGAAGCAGGCTCGTCTCGGCGTGTTTACGACATCGTTACAGGTGATGAGTCCTGGATTTATCAATACGACCCAGAAACCAAGCGCCAGTCGACTGTTTGGGTGTTTCAAAATGAGCCAACGCCTACCAAAGTGAAGCGATCTAGAAGCGGGGGTAAGATTTTGATCGCTAGCTTTTTTAATTTGACTGGCCACTTGGTATCAATTCCCTTACGGGATCAAAGAAGCATTAATGCCGAATGGTATACTTCCAAATGTTTGCCAGAAGTTTTCTCTGTTATAAGCAACAAGCGACCAAACACAGGGCTCCGCGGGCTACTGCTCCACCACGACAATGCACCTGCGCACACCGCACTCAAAACGAGGGACTTCCTGGACAGCACGCCAGTCAAACTCCTGGGTCACCCTCCTTACAGCCCTGATCTAGCACCGTGTGACTTCTTTTTATTCCCAAAAATAAAAAATCAGCTCAAAGGGATACAATTTTCGTCGCCGGAAGATGCGCTGGCTGGGTTCGAGCAGGCTGTAAACGAGGTGTCTGCGGCGGACTGGAAAAAGTGTTTTGAAAACTGGTTTAGGCGCATGAATCTTTGTATAGAGGCTGGTGGAAAGTACTTTGAAAAGATTTAATAAAAATATATGTACGTATAGAACAATTTTTTTTAGTTTCGCAAAACTTTCTGAGTGTCCCACGTACATTACCGGTAGGTCTAACATGGCCTCTCTCTGAAAAAGATCAGTTACCGAAATATACCGTAATACACAAAATTATATCAAAATTATTGAGAAAAGCTTGATTCGTCTGCTTGGGTCTCCAATCCATGAAAATTCTTATCCCGATTTTATCGAGCAAAAAATTCAATTTTTAATAAGGATGTTTCGGAAAGATTTCTCCAAATTAACATGCATTCGGCCATCATCTCCACAATTTGTTACAGCTGTTTTTCAAGGCTACCGATGCTTGGAAACTCGCTTGCCCGTATACTAAAGAACCCGACAATCCATTTTCCCAGAGACGGTGGGTCGACCCACTCTGCAGAGTAGTTCAGCAATGTGCGAGTCGGGTTGTCGAAATGTGCGAGTTGGCTTCACGCACTGCAGTCGTCGAGCATAGGCACTTTGTTCGACGGCACGACCTTCCACCTCGCTGCTTCCTTACGTCTTGGTGCCGCCTGCTGCTCTTCTCATCGCTGTCACTCGCGGACTCACGGACTGTAGCCGTAGTGCGGCTACATGACAGACCGTCCGTTTTGCGCGGCGCGCCAAAGACTATTAAATATATGTATACGACATCATCCGACGAGCTTTTTTTTTGTACAATTATAATAGGTCTTTACCTATGAAATTGCCGTATTGCAGTACAGACTTTTTCAAACAAAAAAAAGTTTTGATTGGCTATGAGTTCTAAATTCAAATTAATTTTGTTTTAAAAATATAACATTCTATTTACAAAATCAGTCTTTTGTTTATTGATTAGCGTTGTATTTTCATTACATTTCAACATTTTTCCTCATAATGGGTACTTTGAAATTTCGTGTAATTATGGAATATGAGTTCCGTCGTGGCACCAACGCGGCACAAACGACCCGTAACATCAACGACGTTTACGGAGAGAACTGTACAAACGAACGCACAACCCGTTATTGGTTTGCTCGGTTCCGTTCTGGGAATTTTGACTTGGAAAATGAACCTCGTGGTCGTCCGGAAACTTTGGTCAACAATGATGAATTAAAGGTGATTGTTGAAGCTGATGAAACTCAATCTACAGCTGAGCTGGCAGCAGCTTTTGATGTTAGCATTAAAACAATATTGGTCCATTTGCGACAGATTGGCAAGATAAAAAAGCTTGATAGATGGGTGCCCCACGAACTTAACGATCGCCAGCGCAACGTACGCGTCGAGACTTGCCTTGCGCTGCTTAACAGGCACAGAAATGAAGGAATTTTGAACCGAATTGTTACGTGCGACGAAAAATGGATTCTTTTTTACAATCGAAAGCGCTCAGCAAGTTGGTTAGATCCTGGTTCGGTACCAAAGCAATGTGCAAAACGAAAAATGACCCCTAGAAAGGTGATGGTCACAGTTTGGTGGTCTAGTGCTGGTGTGATTCATCATAGCTTTTTACAAAACGGCGAGAGCATTACTGCAGATGTGTACATTGAAGAACTGACCACAATGATGGCGAAACTCGCACGTCTGCAACCAGCTTTGGTCAATCGGTCGTCTCCACTGCTACTTCACGACAACGCGCGGCCCCATACTGCACAACAGACCGGCTCTAAGCTGCATGAGTTGGGTTTGGAAGCTCTCCCTCATCCGCCATACTCACCAGATCTTGCGCCTTCCGACTATTACTTTTTCCAAAATTTGGACAACTTTTTAGCGGGAAAAAAATTCAATTCCCGAGAGGCAGTACAAAACGCCTTTGAAGAGTTTGTTGTCTCCCGTCCAGCTGATTTTTTCAAGAAGGGCATCCATAAACTGCCACAGCGTTGGCAAAGATGCATTGATTGCAGGGGTGATTACTTTGAATAAAAGAAATAAATAAGTTCGAAAAAAAAATACTTTAACTTTTTTCAAACAAAACGGCAATTTCATAGGTAAAGACATAATATTTTTCTACCTTTTGTAGTAAGCAACGACTTATTGTCGGGCCTACGCTGTCCTCTCATACTTAAGTACTAACGCTGTAACATCCAAATATTGTAGAACCAAATGATTTTAAAAGAGTAACCATGGAGTTTCTTGTCGATTCTTATCCATAGGAAACGACCAACCCAAACCGTGCCTCTTTTGTCGACGTTTTATAAGTGCCCATGTAGGCCTATGTAAAATAAAATATTTTTGATTTTTGATGACCTCTTGTTACCATCGGCTTTCCAGCTGTTTTATAACAAAATGGCTTGCCACAAGACGATGGCAAAAGATCGGACGGTATATCTTTGTTTATTTCCTTGGAAGATGGGTAGGCCTTCAGTGTGGGTCGCAACTTGTGTCGATACTCTTGCATCATCATATCTTCAATGCTCTTCGTACTGTGCTGGCGCTATCACTGCGGCTGCGGAATACCTCACGCGGCGTAAATATTTTATGGTATATTTTCGAGCAGTTTCGGGTAAAACTCTGGGGCCGTGGGGTCCGAGAGCTGAGCCTTTACAAGAAAATTTCTAAGCGCTTATTTTACACTTCCCGTGACCCAAAGTCTGGCTTTTACCTTGGCCAGAGGCTAAGTATTTTAGCTTGGCCATGTAACGTGGCAACGCCGCCAGTCTCTTGGACACATTACCAGTTGACAGCATTTAGGAGGAGATTTGACGCCCTTTTATAGTTTCTTGTTATTTAACCTTTTCAACCTCGTCCGAATCCTTAGGGCCCCTTAGTTATTTAATTTACTAGTTTTTAGGGTTCCGTAGTCTATAAGGAACCCTTATAGTTTCGCCATGTTCATCTGACTCTCAGTCTGTCCGCGGTTTAGCGCAAAAACTATTGGTGTATTCCCGTTGTCCCCGTAGGCCGTGTCCCCGTTAAAGGGGACAACGGGAATTTAATAAAATAATTACAATTACTTCCCGTTGTCCCCGTACGCTGTCCCCGTTAATTTCTTGTAATATATCCTTTTCAAATTATGCCCGTTGTCCCCGTTGAGTTAAAGAGAAGTTGAGTTTTAGAAGTGAGAGTGCCATAATAGAGAGAATATTGTACCTGTACAAATGAAATGGAACTGATGACTACATATACAATTTAAAAAACACATCATATCTAAATAAGTCCAAGCCCAAGTCAAGTCGTGCCCAAGAAGGGCAGTCGAGCTGACCCGGCCAACTGCAGACCCATCTCTAGAACGTGTACTTAATTGTAAGCTCCTAGCATACCTAGAACCTAACGATATCCTTAGTGACCGCCAATACGGCTTCCGTCGTAATCGGTCTACTGGGGATCTTCTAGCGTATGCCGTTCACATATGGAGTGAGGCCATCGAGAGGCACGGGGAAGCGCTTGCCGTTTCCCTCGACATCTCGAAGGCTTTTGATAGGGTCTGGCATGAAAGCCTTATTGGTAAGCTTCCTTCATTCGGTTTGCCCGGTGGTCTGTGTGATTGGATTGCAGACTTCCTGAGAGATCGGTCCATTCGAGTGGTTATCGATGGCTGCTCGTCAGACCAACTGCATATTAATGCCGGGGTCCCTTAGGGGTCCGTACTCTCAGCAACATTATTCTTGCTGCACATTAACGATCTGCTAAGACAGCACCTTCGGCACCTTTGGGTATGCAGACGACAGCACTGTTGCTGAGAGATACTTGTCTAACGCACGGGCTACCGGGCCTCAGATCCGGTCTCTCCGTGAGGCCCTGGTGGAGCGTTTGAACCTGTCCTTGCAGGCAGTCTCCAAATGGGGCGAGACCAATCTGGTCATTTTTAATGCTGCTAAAACCCAGGCGTGTCTTTTTTCCGCGAAAAAGAGCCAATTTCATCCGGCTCCAACTATCCGAGATGTAACCGTGCCAATAGCAGACCATCTTGAGCTTCTGGGCGTTACTTTGACATCAACCCTCAATTTTGGCTCATATATTGAGGCAAAAGCACAACAGGCTGCCAAAACGTTGGGGGTCCTTGCAAAGGTGAGAAGGTACTTCACGCCAGAGCAGCTGCTCAACTTGTATCAAGCGCAGGTTCGATAATGCATGGAGTACTGTTCTCATCTCTGGGACGGATCTGCCAAATACCAGCTTGATGCACTTGAGTCGATTGAAAAGCGGGCCAAGAGGCTCATTGGCAATGAGGCACTGGTCAAGTCAAGAGTGAATAGGTTTCTTCTAGGCAAGCGTGCTTCACCGTCGACCACATCATCGCTTACCATCAGGTGAGATAGTGGTCAAGCGCGGGCCTATACATAATAAAAAAATAAGCTACACATGTGATTGCGACAAAAGAATTTATAATTTACGAATGTATTCGTTTAAAAATATAAAGTCTTATATGTGTCGGAGACGGATTATTAGTACGGACTATGAATCGAAAGCGCGCCAAAGGTCAAGCGACCTACTTACCAGTCTACCCACACCTAAGCGCGCTTACTACAGAGTCGTGATGTTTCTGGCTCGCTGCGAGTAGGACAGTCTGTGTCAGACCGCTGCGGAGTCAAGACGTCCCGAAACTGTAACCCGATTCATGGTGCCTAGTGTTATTGTGTTGGATTGTAATTTCAAGTAATTTGTTAGTTCGATAAAAGCAGTGTACCGTGTGTGTGTGTTTTCATTGCACGAAACCCGTGTTCTGCCCACATGATGAACAAATCTAACGGAATAAAATCATCTAGCTGCGACATCAGAAGTGGGATCAAATCGTGCTAATGCAATCACACGCGAGAACAGTGACAATAACAATCAGTGACGGTTACTTTTTGAAATGCAAAACGAATAATTGCACTCGCGATACGAACTTAAACTCAGCCAGTGAATAGCAAGCTAGTGTTGGCGGTTAGTGTTTTTGTTAAGTGTGTTAGCGGGTGACGAGCCGGTGGTACATGGTTCGTATAGACACGACGGGTTAGCTTAGCTTAATATGACAAGTGTGCCGAGTAGACGAAACGATGGCAAAATTAAACGTTTTGCGATTGGTGATTTTGGGTTGTTAAAGATTAAAGGTCTGTTTAGAGCGATTGAGGTTTTAGACGGTTATCCTTAACACGGAAAGCTTTAAATTCTAAGCGTACCTACAGATACGCACGCGGTAGTCTAAGGAAGATGCCAGCGGGTCACGTACCAGTCGAAGTACTAGAGGGGGATCGCTACACATTGAGATCATTAAGTTCTAAGCGTACTTACAAGTATGCACATGATGGGTTAAGAAGAATGCCAGAGGGCCAAGTACCGTTACCGTTTGAAGTAAATGATTTAGAGTTGAGAGATAGTGTCGAATCTTGGTTCGGATGGTCAGACCGTACCAGTAGCCATTTCGTAGCCGTAGTCCGTTAGAAGTCGGTGTCTGCTTATAGTAGTCCGTGGATGCGCGGTGCGCGGGTGGCTCTGGCGGAGGTCGGGTCTTGTAGAGACCATAAAGTCATGCATGTGGGACTCGGCGTTCAGGAGGAACGTAGTAAAACAAACAGAGGTTTGTTGGAGGGCCTGAGTGCCCATAGGCCACGGATGAGATTCCTGCTTTATGTGGTAATTAGATGAATGAAGAGGTACTTGGTTGCTCTTGCATTTTAATTGCCCTAATTGTTTGTTGGATCTAATTTTAGTTTTGATCAATGCGCTGGATGCGTGAGAGCAATGCGATTGCTGGTCGGCTAGAGAGCCGCGGCGTTAGTGGCTTTGCTCGAGGGTTTCTATAAGCTTGGTAGTTTTGTTGTTGCAGTAGAGTTTTAAAGGTTGATTTGAACAACTATGGTACATAGCCCAGGGTTATCATTATTGTATTTTCGATTATTTCCAATCGGTTCGGTTAAAACGAAACGGCTAGTTCTACAATGTTCTTATTTTCACCACCCCGTTGAATCTAAAGTTTGGTCAGGAGTGACCGAGTGGAACAAATTTCTGTCGTGGAGTATTTGTTTGCAGGGTACCCATCACACGAGGACGTGTGCAAGCAGGATGGCCGTGTCGGAGACGGATTATTAGTACGGACTATGAATCGAAAGCGCGCCAAAGGTCAAGCGACCTACTTACCAGTCTACCCACACCTAAGCGCGCTTACTACAGAGTCGTGATGTTTCTGGCTCGCTGCGAGTAGGACAGTCTGTGTCAGACCGCTGCGGAGTCAAGACGTCCCGAAACTGTAACCCGATTCATGGTGCCTAGTGTTATTGTGTTGGATTGTAATTTCAAGTAATTTGTTAGTTCGATAAAAGCAGTGTACCGTGTGTGTGTGTTTTCATTGCACGAAACCCGTGTTCTGCCCACATGATGAACAAATCTAACGGAATAAAATCATCTAGCTGCGACATATGTATGAATATAACAGTAATGAAATATGTGCGTTTGTTTCCCAATTGAATATTTAGGAAACTTATTATAAAACGTGACTTTGAAAAGGATGCGCATTATTTATACATTTATTTACGCATACATTTTCTTGAAAAACTCCACTAGTATTTTTCGTAGATTTATATTTACTTACATATATAGATAATATATAAATGTTGATTACTACCAATTCTGTAATCTGAATAAATAATTGTGATATTATTAATAAGTAGAAAGTTAAAGTTCTGTTTGTAGTCAATTTTATTTTAACTGTTTTTTTTTCATTATGTTTAAACTTGAAGTTCAATCCTATTTTTGTTTTTATTATTTAAATTGTTTTTATACTATGTTATTTCTGTGTCGATAAATAGGTATATTAATGTTGTATGTTTTTGTAATTATAACATTCAAATCATTTGTGTTTCATTCCACCCTTTCATTTAAAACTTAATCAAAATAAATAAGGTATTTAGTTATTCTCATTTGTTGTTCATTTCTCTCGTGATCGCCATACGTCTCTTTATCTCGTCAATCCAGCCGCCTTTATTCGAGATTAAAGCTCCAAGATATACATAGGATTGGACTACGTTGCAGTTCGCGATCTGAGTAACTGCTAGCGAATTATTGTTGGCACGGTCCACAATCATCACCTTGGTCTTACTGCGATTAATCTTTAATCCAAATTCAAGGCTCACTTGTTCCATTTTGCGTCGTAAATCTTCCATATGGCGAGCACCAGATGCAAAAAGAGTGGTGTCATCTGCGTAGCGCAAATTCGCAATATTGTAGCCACCAACTGCAACCCCATCCGTCCAATCTTCCAAAGTTTGGCGCATTATAAGCTCTGTGTAAATATTAAATAAGAGTGGCGATATAATAAATCCTTGACGGACACCTGCACTGGTGTGGAATTGACTGGACAGTATGTCATCTGTTCGTACTGAGGCTGTCCTGGCTTCATACAACCTTCTCAGAAGATGAACTAGGTGTTTCGGCGTGCCCATGTCAAGTAAAGTTTTCGACAATACTGGCCATTTTACCGAGTCAAATGCTTTGGAGAAATCAACAAAGCAGATGTATGTTGGCTTGTTGAATTCACGAGCTTTCTCAATAATCTGGCGAACAACAAAAATCAACAAGAAAGAAGAAGAACAATAAGAGTTTTGTGTGTAAACATCTCTTATTTCTTCCTATATTTTGAATCTATTAGTACAAAATTTCTTTTATTTTAGTTTTAGGCTTGCCGCGCTAAATAATACGTTTAAATAAATATTTAAAGTGGACAACGATACGTGAAATTTTAACTGCCCGTTGTCCCCGTTGCCCATATGTACATAACGGGGACAACGGTAAGGAATTATATGACGTGCTGATGTCCCCGTGACGGGGACACGGATTACGGGGACAACGGGAATACATCGGTACTAGAAAGTTGTAATTTGGCATGAGTATACACGTTAATGACGCCAAAAAAGTGGTAAAATAAAATTTTGAAAAAAAAAAACAATTATTCAGGGTACCTCCCCTACATGTAAAGTGGGGATGATAGTTATTTTTTTCGTCCTTCCCATAGTGTGGGATTTCGTTGGAAAGGTCTTAAAAAATATTACGGTTTTGGAAAGATCGTTTTGTGATTAAGTAAACCGTTCGTGACTTATCAATAGAGATCGAATATTCGGATTTCGGATGCATATTTACCTAAAGTTTGAGTGTTGACTAGTATGGAGCGCGTGTCAGTATAGGAAAAGGAGTTTATTTAAAAAATTAAAACTAGTCTAGTTACTTTTTTGTTTAGCTCCAAATGAATTATGCCCAGACATATTTACCATTATGTTTTAGCATTCGACATTTCAGCACAAAAATACGAATTCAAATAGTTGTTGTATTTTTTTTCTTGTTATTTTCAACAAACCCGCTAGGTTTTAAGTTACGATATTTTGATTACTACATTTTATACTAACATCAATTGGCATTTTTAAATAGCCGCTTCCATACTTTTGTACCTTTTTCCAGGAAATAACGTACTTTAGGTAAATATGCATCCGAACATCCGATCACTTATCAAGCTTAAAGTACCAATTATCATTAGGGTCAAGTGTCCCCCCCCTCTACAGACTAAACGGTTGTAGTTACCTATATATAACGAAGTTTAAAGGAAAACTATCACAATTAAGTGGGCTTTACAAGTTTACGAGTAATAGTCGACCAATTGTATTTGAGTCGAAAACAGGGCTGCCAGGTGCAAAAATGGTGTGATCGTACGCCAACTACAAGAAAATCGTATGACAAGGAAAAATCGTATGAAAAGATCGTACAACCTAGAAGTACAAAGTTTTTATTAAAAATAACAAAAATTCTTTCAGTTTTAGAAAAGAAATGCAATTTAGAAAGAAAGATACTAAACCAGGCCCTAACCAGACCTTCAAAAAGTCTAGTTTTTCCCAATCGGGACGATACTTCTGTGCCCTGTGTTTATCCCTCTCTTCTACAGAAAGCTCTCCTCTTTTAGCCAATTTCTTTTTTGGAGTACCTGGCGCAAGTTGCTCGTCTTCAGTTTTGTCATACATTCTTGCTTGACCACAAACAACATACACAAAAAGCACTCAAGACAGTATACAGACTCAAAGAGGATATATGAACTACGTACAGATCGAGCGAGACTGACGAGAAAAAAAGGTTTTTGACAAGTCGCAATTATTACCTACAGAAAATAATAAATGCAAACAACAGCTCTTAAATGACTCTACAAAGAGTCTTCATTCAAGTAAAAGATCGTAGGTACGCGTTAAGTTGTTGAGGAATTCCCCGAAACTCATACTTGCCAGTGGAGCACGTTCGTTTCATTCTGAAATGTTGTCAGATTTGCCAGGTATTTAAAAATCGTACATTTTCCGTACGATCTTGGTCTAGCGATCGTACATGAGTCAAAATGCCAAAAAATCATACATGTACGATTAAAATCGTACATCTGGCAGCCCTGCTCGAAAATTTCGAACAACTCCATAGAAATGTCGATAGATGTCGCTAAGCGTCAGCTGTATCGCGCTCTTTCATTACTAAATAAGTTAAAAAAAAAACAGTTGTTATTGTTGTTGTTATTTGTATAGGACCTCAAATTAGTTAGGTAGTCACGTTTGGCTTTTTACGAAACTATCAGTCAGCGAATACGACCCGCACTTGGCTGTTATAAAACTACGGAACCCTACCCTACCGTGTGGCCCGACACGCACTTGACCGGTTTTTAATTGTTGTAATGTTTATAGTTAGTTCCCAATTGTTAAATAAAGAATATTGTTATAAATATTACATGAAAAAAAAAGTTACCAACATTGATTCCGATTAAATCCACGCGCCGATAGCACTAAACTAAACTTCTTGTTCATGGCTTCTTTCTGTCACTGTCACTCAACACTGACTGACAGAAACTCAAAACTGTGCTCTACTAAAAATCAACTTTATCATCTCTATTTTGTTGTAATTAAAATCAGTGATAAAATCCAATCAATCTTTTTCAGTGTTTACAGACATATTGAATGAATTCAATAATTTCGTGATTCTTTTGCATTTAAACCTACCTTGTGATTTTAAATACAGTGATTCCTCAATAATTTTTTTAACATTATTGAGCTTCGTGGATATTCCTATTTTAGATAAAGAATAGAGGAATCCGATTGAGCACTCCAAATTTTGCGTAAGCAGGTAAGTACCATATTTTTTATAATTTTTTTATAGGTAATATAATACAGTGTGTACACATACACCTGTGTAGATGCAGTAATATTCTTGGGTATCATAATTAATAATTTTTAAGCATTTTTATCAATAATGACTGCAGGATGTCATGTTAATTTTGCCCTGTCCATCCAAAAGTGGTCTGGTAGATATAACTATAATTATAGTAAAAGTCCAAATTTATGTGTCTAATAAAGCATATTATATTCACCTAACTAATACTGTACTAGCCTATCAAATTAAAAAAGTTTCTGGGAGTTCAGGCCCTTAGGCTAACAATTGATATATTAAACGCTAAATTATGTCCAACCTAGGAGTTGGGAGTGTTGATGTTTTGTTAATGAAAGGTTCTCCAACATCTATTCTAAAGTTAAGCAAATTACAACACACAGATGACCAAAGAGTAATAAATTCTATAGGGACATTAATGTCATCAATCATTACACAGCGGTTTCAGCAATATATCACCACTATACCTTATTTGGCTTTTTTGCTACAAAAAAGCCAAATAAGGTATATAAGCCAAATAAAAGTCCTGTCTGGGATGATAGGTCAATCCAAATACAATGTGGCATGACCTTTCTCGAAAACTGGGTCGGGGATAAACTTCTAGTATCATACCTCAGATTGTACAAGTTTGTATTGCAAGGCACGTTACTGGTGGATAATCCTAGCAACCATTAGCAAGACGAAAACAACTGGAAACATTGTCGGATTGACTCACCCTCCTTGACAAAGTATTTCCGATAAGTATTAGTTATGATAACTTCATTTATAATCACACAGACAAAACCTTTAGTTTCCCCAAAGAGGGCGCCAAATGTAGGAAGGCTATGGACCCCGGAATGACGAAAATGGAAGAAGTCTACATCAGCCTTATGAAGGGCCCAGAAAAAACGTCCCTTTCACAGGTGTGAAAGAGACGTTTTTTTTACTGAGCAAGGTTGCTCTGCAATACCTCGTGATTAGTACCCAATACCACAGGTTTGCGCCAGTTTTCGTAAGCCAAGGAGAGCAGAGTGAGGCCCTTGTCCATTGGGACCACAACTCGGTGCGTCACCATCTCAACGTGGGTGGGCTTCAAGGAAGTATTACCTGAGACTGCACACCTCGCGGTTGTGCAACGTCTAAGCATTTAAGAAGCCACGACCTCCACACCTCCGCGGGATATCCAGTCTCATCATGGGTCACGTGGTCAGCAATGTGCGGATCCTCGTAGCCGTCAATTTCCGTCTGCATGACCCAACCATGGAAGACTTTGATTTCCGCCTGATAAAAGACTTTGTTCAGATGGCCAAAGAAGCGCTCCTTCAACGATTGTCTCATGTCAGTAGCAATGATACCTACCTAATGCTTCCGACATACGCAAATACTTGTAGGTCTAGGTTGAGGTCAGGTACCTAAGTAATATAGAATCTGAGAGTTGAGTTCCGATGGATTCCATAATCTCCCCCTTCCCTCCCCTCACTTTATATGCAAAATCCATACTGGTGGCGCTACTAAAACTTTCAGTTCAATTTAATTGAAACACGTAGTAGCTTCATCAGTCTTAAATTGTTGAGGGCAAAGATTTTCTAGTCATGTAAAGCTAAAGCAGTGTGCTAAGAGGATTCAAGGCCAAACAAAACCAAATCGGTCTCGAAACTGTCACAACGTAATATTCCGCGCTCAATCCTGATCGGTTCATCGTTCCCAGGAATCTGCCGACATCCTGGATAGAGAAGGACACTGCCTTATAGACGACACCGGTGCGAAGAGCTGCGTCTATTTTGTACAGACAGCGTCAGTATGTGCTAACCCCTCAACACTCCGGCCTAGGAGGCCGGAGAATAACTAGTTAGTGGAGCTGAAATCCAGCACCCTCATGAACCATGTAGGTGACACCGAGTGATAGGCCTTCTTATAATCTATCTAATCTATCCAACACGTCGACAGATTTCTTCGAGATCAACGAACCTATTGGCTTTTACGGCCATGTCAATAAGTAGCAGCTCCTTAGTACCGCCCGGCGCCCTTTTCAACATCCATTTTGAGAGACAGACGTAATTGGATTGCTATCAATATTCTGAGCAATTTTAGCACTCAGAATGAATGTAAGAGTTTTATAGGCCGTCGTAACAGTGGACAGACGTAATTTGGGTCTATAGGTTTTAGATAACTCAGTACTACACAATTTGTTGTGAAGAACGGTGCTAGCGACCCAGTCTCTAAGGCTGACTGAAAATGCGAGGCTAAGCAAATGTGTGACCTTTTTAGCCAATTAATGCAGAAATTGTGTAGTCCTTTCGGCCCAGGAGATTTCCAGTTATGTAACGGTCCGAGTGCACGAGCCACGTCCAGTCGACCAATAGAAATGGCGCCCATTTCTGGGATTGAGTCGCACACACTTTCAACAACACACATCCAATCACCCTCAGTGGGACCGACGGGCTCCAACCAAATTGTTATTGTAATTTACCAAAACCAAACCACATTATTCAAAGAAAAAAGTCATTGGCCAGCAAGCAAACTGCACGTTGGAATTTTTTTAAAATGACATTATAATTATTGTATTAGCTGCATACTTTATATTAATCATACTAATGGTGTTATTATTTGTACTTGCAGATTACATACAAATATATGGCAATTCATTTTGGAAATGTAACATAATGGGGTGCTTACACAGCAAGAAGGAAACTTCAGACTTACATCCAAATGTGTTTCGTGTTGTAAACATTGATGAGAGTGGTGCTGATTTATGTTCTGGTCAGTTAGAGATTACAGACTCTGATATAATATTGTATCGCGAGGGCAGAGACTCGACTGTATGGCCTTTACACTCATTAAGGAGATATGGATTTGAAGGCGACATATTCAGCTTCGAGTCAGGTATGTATTTACAAAATCTGCATGAATATTTTTTTTAATCTTGAATATTCCATTACATGGTAAGGGTTGCCCCATTCGTAATGTTTCTAATTAACTTTTAAATAAATATAGAAAATTAGCAAAGAAAAAATTTTATACTCGCTCGGCCAATGTGGATTCCATAGGATCAACATTCTAAATCAACAAAGGAGTTAAATAAGGTGATCCTCTTTCTCTCCTAAACTATTCAATATCGGCGAGGAAGTCTTAAAACTTGCAGACCTATGAACAACGCAAGGCATTCCGATCGGGGATAAAATGCTATCAAACCTTCGCTTTGCAGACAATATTGTTCTTTTTGCTTTGAAGCAGATCTTTTGCAACAAATGTTCCAAGAACTGAGCACAAGCTTTGAGGTTGGACTGATGATGAATTAGTCAAAGACTAAAGCCTTGCCGCTAAATACAGGGTGGCAGGGACACTGACGTGGAAACGCTTCCCACGTACTCATTACATCATTCTGAACCCCCCCACTTGACATATTTTATCGGTAATTTAGTCTAGAGGGCGCTCATGTAACAAAAAATGATTTTGGTTTTCAGGTAGACGTTGTGAGACTGGCGAAGGTATATATGCATTTCGCTGTCGAAGAGCATCTTTGTTATTTCGCACACTACAACAACACATTCTATTAAGGAATGTGATCCATGATTCTGTGCCATATCCTGTATCCAGATTAACACCATCTCCTCAGGGCAGACAAACACTACAGGCTAGCGTAGTTCATCGCTCATCCATAGACAATGGCCAGCCAGACAATGCGCGCCCGGCTATCAACAACAATTTACCAAATAATATTTCAAATGCATCAGTTCCACGTAATGTTACTCAGTCACCACGGTCACCATCTAGCGCGGATATACTAGAGGTAATGCCGTTGTATCCAAGATCTCAATCCAGTACCAATCATGTCACTAATGTCTATCAGGTCAGGGATTTTAAGAGAGAACCCAATAATAATCAAGGTGAGATGCCGATGGCGATCGCCGAGAACCGTGCATCGGAAATCCGACATGTTTACTCAAATGACATAAATAGAGATTTAGCTTTTTTACGGAGCACGTTGCGTCAAGAGGCTGCTAAGAATACGATGAAAGAAATAGAAGATGAAAGCAAATTCCTTGAAAGTTTGGATAAAAATATTTCAAGCACCAAACAAATAAATAGCCCTTTATCCCCGACATTGAGTAACTCGAGTGAACACTACGCCCAATTGAGCCTAGAACAACAACAACAGCAGCAGCAACAAGAAGCTGCTAGAATGTACATGAACCTGCCCACCATACCCACTGATGCAGGAGCCGGTAAGACTGATACCGGGCCTACCACTCCATTGACACCAAAACAAGTAGAATATTGTAATTTGACTGTGGGAAATAAACCCGAGATAAACACATACGCAAATTTATCACTCGGTGATATGGGAGACAGTATTAAAAACGCTAAACAAATATTAAGTTTCTCAGCACCTTCTGAACACAACCAAAAGTTTTCAGAATCCGATACTTTTACGTCTATGTCACCTGTGGAGGAATTGGAAGTCAACTACGCGATATTAGATATTGATTCGAATAAAGAAGTTATAAAAATGACAAGAGATTTAACTTCGCCCGAGAGTCAGTCATTCAGCAGCTCTAACAAAGAAAGCGTTGCTTCCTATTCGTCACAGCCACGTGGTCGTCTTGTATCGCAGTGCAGTGTAGAGAAAGTGAGCTTGGCCAACAACCCCGCAACGGCACCTTCTGCGGCTATCGGTTACACGACTATTGACTTTGATAAAACCGTCGCGTTAACATCTGTAGCCGCCGGGGCAGATTGCGATGCAGATGGCAATCGCAAGACTAGACATAATTCATGTAATGTCATTTGCGGTAGTCCAGCCAGTAATGACAAAATTAAATAAAAGTTAAGTATTGCACCCTGTATAGCAAAATATTTTAAAGTCAGGCGCACCTCTGATACGAATTTGTATCGCTCGTAAACGTACGACACAAGTCATAGGATAGTACCAATCCGGTAACGTGTTTATCGTCACTCATTTTGTATTATCGTGGCCCTATAACGTAAAATATTACAACAAGATCGGATTATGTAGATCGTCTAATTTATCATTTCTTTTTCGACAACACCGTCGAATTTCCTTACAGATGAGATAAACGCTTAAATTCGTCACTGTCTTTGTTTACTCAGTTATTGTTACGCTGGCGCTACGTATAGGTTACTCTGTCATTGCTACAGGTGCCGCCTGTGACAATGGCAGAGTAACCTATGCATATGTGTGGTGTACTACCCATGCAGTGAAGCGGGTTCTGCAATTCAAAAAATAGGCAATCTGCTGTACCGATAACACTTAGGGGATTGGTATCATTCGTCCGTTTCCGCCAAACTTAAACTTTGTTGTAAGGTTCGTCGGTAGACTTCTTTTAAAAGGATCTTGCCTGAAAAAGTACTACAATCTTTCTAGCGCTTAGCAGCGCTGTTCTGGTTTCAAAGATCAGTCGGTACCAGTGTAATCACATTTACTTAAGACATATCAACTATTGGGTTTTACGAAAACGCGTTCAAAGTGCGGCCGACTTTTACAAGTTATAAATGCAAATATTCAAAGAATATGTAGGGTGCAATATTAAACAATAGTTCATTTACAGGAAATTAATGAATGTGGTTTCAGCTGGATTTATTAGGTATCTAACTCATTATAAGATGCTGAAGAAAGAAAACATCCTTAATTTTTGGGCAAAATGCCTTTTTAGGGTTCCGTAGCCGAATGGCAAAAAACGGAACCCTTATAGATTCGTCATGTCTGTCTGTCTGTCTGTCTGTCCGTCCGTCCGTATGTCACAGCCACTTTTTTCCGAAACTATAAGAACTATACTGTTGAAACTTGGTGAGTAGATGTATTCTGTGAACCGCATTAATATTTTCACACAAAAATAGGAAAAAAACCCTAAATTTTGGGGTTCCCCATACACAGAACTGAAAACCAAAAATTTTTTTTTCATCGTAACCATACGTGTGGGGTATCTATGGATAGGGCTTCAAAAATGATATTGAGGTTTCTAATATCATTTTTTTCTAAACTGAATAGTTTGCGCTAGAGGCACATCCAAAGTGGTAAAATATGTGTCCCCCCCCCCTCTAATTTCTAAAGTAAGAAGAGGAAAATTCTGAAAATATTTAGGATTGTAGAACGTAAAAAAAACTATCAACGAAAATTGGTTTCAATAAGATATGATGTTTAGTTTTCGAGATATGGGACTTTTTCATCAAACTGCAGCAGTAACTTTGTTTTTCATTAACATACTATGAAAAACCAATTTAGTTTTGCGGTTGAGTGGAAGTTTAATAATGAATGACCGTTCAAAATATTGTTATTATAATCCATAGTTTGGGGCTATGGAACCCTGTGTGCGAGTAAGACTCGCACTTGGCCGGTTTTTATTAATTCATTGGTAGAAAGAAAAATATTAAAACTGTGAATGTTGGCTTTTGCCTGTACAATTTTCTTGTATACAAGTACCAAATAATTTATTAGATAAGCATTAATTTCAGTTATTTCTAGTTCCTAAAATTTATCCATGTAAATATTTATACTGCATGTTGTTACAAAGTAGTGTTTACGAAATGTAGCCTGTGTTTTAGGTACATATCTAGTGACTAGCACATCGATAATCGAACAGTTTATAATATCAATCAAATTTTTGTATCTAATTATGTGTGTCTGTCATTTTGGATCTTAAGTGAATAGGTTCATGTATTTTCCTTATCACATAACAAATTGTTCAACAGCACAAGTTTACTTGTCATTGTACAACGTTATCGTTAGCCAAAGCTGAAAGACTCAAAAATATTTTCCAAACATGCTACAATGTTATTTTTGTTGCCATTTTTTGTGGTAAGTTATGAATTGCAGTTGTTTATTAAAATACACGGCAACATTACCTTCCTAAGTAAAAGCCAATGACTAAAGTTGGTCCTCTTTTTTGAGGGCTAGTAGTAGTAACTAATCTTTATAAATTATGTAGAAAATAATAACGAACAACAAATTGTGTATGTCACTAAAGCTTATAAAAATAGCCTGACCTGTAGTTGATAGTATTTATTCAGTTTCGAGTGCATACAGTTTACCTATACCATACCTAAGTTTTAAGTATAAAGTTGTAACTATTGTTTATGAGGCTTTTTATATTATAATCATTGTTTTTGTACATACAATAATGTTTAAATTATGAATATAACATATATAATATTTTTTTAAGTGGGTGCATAATGTAACATGTAATGTCATGTAATGTGTTTGTTTAATAGATAAAAAATGCACTTTCTGGATAATAAAATGCCCTATTCGAATGTTTAGGAAATGGTGTAATAGGTTAGATTTGTTAATGAGTTAGTAGGTAGGTGCTTTATCTGTGAAATTGAGAATAAGGTGCTGAAAAAGCAAGGGTCTAACCTAAGTATGCGTAAAGTGTAAATAATATACCTATATTTACTTGTAATATGTAACCGGCCTAACCACTTTTGATGACACTTATCAACCAAATAATGACAAATACCAATGTTTAAATGTTAGTTATTTTAATTGTCGTACATCAACTACATAATCAATGTTCTGTTGATAATTAGTTTTACGTTATAATTATTAAAAGGTCTTGAATTACCTACACTATTTATTTTAGGCAAAATTTATTTGCCAAATTTGTAATATTATGGACTCTCTTAATCTTGAGATTTTTTATCGATTTGCAATAATTGTTCTGCACCTGCACATTTTTACCACAACATGTTCGAAATCTTCCTAAATATTAATTAAGAAACTTTAAAAAACTCCAACCTCCATTGAACATAACTATCAGCGCCTACCATAAACTGCCATGCACTCCAAAAGATCAATAGCAGGAAATAAGTAAGCTATGTTTTTTAATTCTCTACAGTCATTTCAGAGTTATTTTACCTCTGAGGTCACTGGTCAGTGATCTTTATTGTCGTACAATAGGGTTGGTTTCTGGTTGCTTCCACAGACAAGTCTGTTAAGGTGACAGTGATCTTTATTGTCCTTGCAATATGGTTCCTTTAGGGTTGCAGCTGTCCGAAGTAAAACAACTGTGTAAAGAGTGTACTTTTAGCTTTGTTATCGTATCTTCTTTGTAATTGATACTATTATTATGAGACTATATATGTAACACGCATCTCCTTCGTTAAGAAAGGGAAAGACTCACAGACTGCCCTTTAACTTTACTTCGCTAAGCGTCTCATACGAATAATATTCGTTAAACAGTAGTATATTCATATGCATATAAAACGAATAAAGTTATATACTAAATATTAACAGCTGCACGGGTCGATCTTTAAGGTTAAGCCTTACATACCTTTTTTTTTAGTTTCCTCCGTACCTCGGAAAGCCCGGCTGTCATTTGTAGATCTTTGACAGTCGTTACGAGTAGTCAGAATCCAAAAGTCTGACATCCAGTTTTACCAAGGGGTATCGTATTACCCAGTGACTGGGTTGTGGAAATCACATAGACAGTCGCTTCATGTAAAGTACTGGTACTCAGCTGCATCCGGTTAGACTGGAAGCCGACCCCAAGATAGTTTGGGAAAAAGGCTAGGCAGATGATGATAACCAGAACATGTAAGCGCTTCGATAATCCTTATTATAATAAATTGGTGCGTACCATTTACATTTTTTTATGTTATATACTTTATTTAATATATACTTTCGCTGGAGAGCTATATCAACATTAAAGGTAAATAATGTACAGTCTGCAAAGGAGATAAGTAACCAGTTTCTCATACTAGTAGTATGAGAATCTGGTTACTTATCTCCTTTGGAGACTGTACAGTCAACAAAACACATACGTTATAAGGTTCACATTCGTATGAAGTGCTTCCTTTACCTACCTAAAGTAGGTACAGTCTGTCAAACTTGCCCTTACCTTTACAAATTGAATATGAAGTGCAGCTGTAAAAATCTGGTATCATGTAAATTATGCTAGGTATCATTTTTCAAAACAAAAATGTCAAAATAGGTGTTTTTGATATTGATAAGCCAAAAAATCCGTTCGTTTTCCTATATTATTTAAATTATTGTTTTATAATATTATCGTAGAGCACACATGGTTGTAATGCCTAGTTGAGGGACTATTTATTGCAGCTTTTTGTGAAACTGATGACTGATTTTCAGTCTTATACCTAATGCTTTAAAAATGTAAGAACCAAAGACTTTTATTTCAACCCTTCTGATACATAGTGATGTTTTGTGTAGTCTTTTTATTTGACTGAAAAGGATGACATGACTAAGTATGAGGATGAGGTTTAGATTCTAATTATATTTACATGTGCCATTTGTAAGTAAGGAGTAGCTAACGAAATTTAAAAATTAATTATTTAGAGATGCTGTGTATATAATATAAGGTATATAGGAAAGCTATTAAATATTTAAATATTAATTGGACAGACGTAGAAGTTAGCTGTATAAGGAAAAATATAAGATATTGAACTTTATTTTTTTGTTTTCCTTTCTCCTAAACTAATTAACTGCCAACCTGTTAGCTGTAGATAAGTGACTTCATATTAATCTGTAATTCGATTATTGAATGATCCTCCTCTCCGTTAGTCTAGTGGGCGCAACCGCTACTGATGACCAGAGGTCTCACTGGGTTCGATTCCCGGGTTGAGTAAACTGTTATAGGGTTTTTCCATCAGGAATTTAGCAGTAGCAGTCTAGATATGGGTCCGATTGATGGCAATAGGCTTGACCTCCTATTAGGTGAAGCTAAAACATAATTGGCGAAATGTGTGTTCTATTAGGTACTTACACCTATGCCTATAACCCTTCGACTAAAGGCGTGATTTGTTTCGTTATACTTTTAAGTGGACCTTTTACTTACTAACTTAGTAAAATGTTTTTCATTTAAAGAAACAGTTTTCCTTTCGTACGGTATTTCAAAAGATTAAATAAAAGCATTCATTTGCAACAATAGGTATCTTTTTATTAATAATGTAAATTGAAATATTTTTACAGGTACTTACTAGGTAAAGCTTATAAAATTAACACTTAGTTAAATAGTAACATATAGCATAGTTACATAATTAGTATCACAATAGAGAAGAGTCAAAGTGTCGGTTGTAGATGCGAAACGACGGCTGCTAACGTCAGCAGCGCCCACGAGCAGTGGAGCCGAATGCCGTCGCCACCTGGAAAGCATAGTCATAATATCAAAACCATCAAAAATCACGAGTCGACGTAAACGGAAATTGGCAAAGCCGGAGTGATTCATGTGAATACAGGTGATAATAATGAAATGATTGCGTTGACGTTTTTTCTTTAGACAGCTTTTTTTTTTAGGTCTAAGGTAAGGTCTAAGTATTGCCAGGGCTGCGGGTTGTTCGAAAGAGATACCGTGGCCCTCGAACACAAAGGGCTAAGAAGGAACATGGATGTGTTTTAGTCAGTCAAGTCTGACAATCCCTTCCGCTCCGCCCGGAGCGGGAGAAGTCATTTGATGATTTCCCATCCAAAAAAAAAAGGGGCATAAGTATAATATAAGGTATCACTATACCTTCTTATGAAGAATTCAACTGACAGAACGCCCAGATAAATTGTTGGGCGCAGAAGTTTGAAAGTTTTGACAAGATTTCCTCATACATCGAAGGTTAAGTTCTTGCGAATGAAAACTACCATGGAACGTACGGCTTGTGTTGCCTATCTATAGGGCTGCCCGCCCACGTCCGATAATCGGTGACCGATTTTTTGTAGGAGAAAAGTAGAACACACTGATAGCAATAGTGCAACGCACACGTCCTACAAAAAGATGGTCAGAAATCGAGGAAAAAATAATCAGAGGAAAAATCGGCCCGATTATCTGTCTTACAAAAAGTCTGAAGTGGGCGGGCAGCATATGACAATACTTCTCTCAGAACTCACGTGCAAATATTTGAGGGACGGTTAATCAAAATAATTCCGCACATGGTGGACATTCACATTGGATATTCTGAAATGTGCTATAAATAATTATGGTTTTTATATGAGGGTAACGGATCTATGTGGGAGGTATTATTTATATTCTTAAATATTATGCAAATCAGATGTTGCTTTGCACTAGAAATAGGATTTCTGAAAACGTACTGTTAAACCTAAATCGATTAAATCCATTATAATTATGTAGAACGGCTTGATGCATGCCAGTATTGTCGCCGTGGATTATTGAGATGGGTTATTCAATATACAACTTTTTTTAAAATACAAGTCAGAACACAAGCAAATTAATGAAACAATAGCATACGGTGAGCAAATAGTTAACAATTCAGGCAAAACGACAAATTTAATTTTAACCGACCTAAACAGATACAAGTTATGTATTTAGGTACAAGTGCTCAATAACATTTATCAACTTTTGTCATTTGTCCTTGTAATTAACGGCTATTTGCCTGGGCATCTATTTTACCCACCGAAAGGATTAAAAATGTGGTTAATCGTTTTTATAAATAGTGTGGCTTGTTAGCTTCTGTGTAACTTTATAATCATAACACCACAAAAATATACGAACATGTATACATCATAGGCGTAAGCGCAAGGGTAGCCGAGTTGAAACTTCAGCTATACAAATGATTTGGTCTCTGTATCTGTCTTTAGACTTTACCGATTTTTAGGTAATGTACGACGGACCGTTCTTACAAGCTGGTCAGCTCGATTACCCACGCTTTCACTTACAATAATAAGATTTAGTTAGTAGGAATTCATATATCAGGCAAATGGACGTGGCCAGGATCCTCGGATGGGTAAAATATGTAATTTTCAAATATATTACATACACGAAATAAATAAATGATAATACTGATGTGCTGAGTGGAAATAGGTAATAAAAATAAGAAAATATAATTACAAATAATATTGAAGTATTCTTCATAAGTCAAGATAGTCAAATTGTTGATAAATAAACTTCAGTTAGTTTAAAAAAATAATTTCTGATCAGTAGATTGACGTGAAGTGTAATCCTTGGTGTCGTGTAGGTACCTAGTTTGTCTATGACTTACTGGGGTTTTGCAAGGAGTCGTGCGTAGGATCCGGCTCGGTCGCGTCCTCGGGCGGCTCAGTGGAGGGCGGCGCGTCGCGGCCTGGCGTCGACCATCACCAACAACCAACGTTAGTACACAGACAACACACAGTGGCACACACTACTCTACGGCCAGCCACAGTACTAAATACGTCTTATTTATTAACAACAGATTGATCGCAGCACACTGCACATAACATATTGATACCTTGCAATTCCTGTAGGCGATTAGACTATCAAAATTGTAAGAAAAATATCATACTGTTCAAAAATATCATAATTAGTAGTCTGTTTTGAAAACAACTTTGAATTGATTTTAACGAATCCTGTAAAATACAAATTATTTTATTGGTTTGAAACTAAAGCTTGAAGTATTTTTATCTATCCCTGTGCTAAAAGCGAAATGCTGTTACTCATCATGCTTTTGAATCCAATATCTAAGTAGGATGGATAATGGGTAATTGTGCAGTCATAATGAGAGTGTTTAGTTGGTTGTGTAAATGAGAAATGCAAATATGTAAGTTAAATTCGTTGCTCGAATAAACACAATAATGTGGAGACGTTCCAAAGCAACACATGTGTGCCATAAGCGACCAATTGATGCATTCAACTTGCTTCACTTTAAAATTACTATGTTATTAAATATAAATACTTAGGTATAGGTACAGACCTGAATTCATAAGTCATATTTAAAATTAAAGTCTTTTCGCTTCATACGTCAACATCGGCCAAGCTTTTTCCCAATTATATTGGGTATGGGGTCGGCTTCCAGCCTCACCGGATACCGCTAACTACCAGTATTTTAGATGGAGCGACTGCCTGTCTGACTTACTCAACCCAGTTACCGGGTAATACGATACGCCTTGTAAGACTGGCTGCTGCACTTTCAGGCTTTTAACTACTCTTAACGACTGAAGATCTGCAAGTGACAGCCTGGCCCAACGCCTGTATGGTGCCATCAAACTGACTGAACCAGGCTCTGAACATCGGAATTTCGACAGATAATGCATTGAAATATTTGACACAGTCGTCCACAAGTCTGAAGTCCGGTCCAGTCGGTTTGACAGCACCTTAAAGGCCAGCGCACACTGGGGACGGCAGGACAGTGAATACCCTTTGATGCCTTGGGTTCGAACTCTTTACATCAGGAATCTGGATCTACGTACGAATTTACGTTGGGTAAAATAATGCTTAGCCCTGGCGTCCGCGGTGTGCGCTGGTCTTAAAGTGCTTTCAGAAGCACGGAGCTACCTACCCTCGCCTCAGACTTATTAAGTCTTTTAACATACCTGCAGGTTCGTATTTCTTCACATCTACGTACGGAGGATGTTCTAACGAGGGGTACGTTAACTCGCAGCGTATTTCGCCTTCGTTGACATCTGCTGTGCTAACAGTGGTGTTAGCAAATATTTTATACAAGCCATTTTCACTTGTTTCTTCCACAATCGATGTTGTGTTGATTGTTTCCCTGAAATATTAAGTTTTTATTTTAGTAGGTCTCGTATTTTTATGGAAGAGGTTTTTTTTAATTTTAAATAGGTTTGGCCGTTACTCGCCTGATGTGAAGCGATGATGAGGCCTAGGGTGGAGCACTATCTTAAGGTGTCAAATTATAATTGTCCAGTAAAAAAAAACCGGCCAAGTGCGAGTCGGACTCGCGCACGAAGGGTTCCGTACCATTATTTATAAAAACGAAAAAAAAAAAACTTTTTTGTATGGGTGCCCCCCTTAAATATTTTTTTTTTTCTGTTTTTATTATTTGTTGTTATAGCGTTAACAGAAATCCATAATCTGTAGAAATTTGAACTGGCTAACTATTACGGTTCATGAGATACAGCCTGGTGACAGACGGACGGACGGACGGACGGACGGCGAAGTCTCAGTAATAGGGTCCCGTTTGACCCTTTGGGTACGGAACGCTAAAAAAACAATGAATACCATGACACCATACATGCGAAAGTGAATAAAAAATCTGTGGTTGGCTATACTTTCAAATAGGAGGCGGCTACATATACAGGTTTGTTTGTAGGTATATTTTCATAATAAAGAAAGAAGGAGAAGAAGGTCAAAATTTAACAAAACGTACCCTTGAAAGGAGATGCTCATATCGGGGAAGGGCGCGACGTCTGCAGCTTCACATCCTATTAATAACATATCTTCTTCATTGTCTGCGTTGCTGTTTAGTAACGTGTAGTTTATTGCCGGGCCGGTACCCTTCGCTGAAGCATAAAATATTTTTTTATAAGATTTTGACATTTTATGTCACGGAAGTGGGTTAGACTTTATTATGTGTCAGATGCATATAGTCACAGAAAAATTGTTGATGGTTTTATTTTTTATTTTTTTTGGTCTTCACCTTAAGGTCTATTTTTATTTGCTTCGTGCACGGTTTTGCCACAGAGAACGGAAGCACTGCGCAAGCAGGGTCTAGTGACGGCAGCACTAATAAAATCGATAAAATCAGTTTTTTTTTGTGTGTTAAGAACTGTTGCCTCTCACTAGGAATTTCTCCTGTATCGTGCGTTTACAGATATCTAAACTCACATACACAAAACGCCAGACCCGGAACAGCTATTTGTAGGCCACACAAATATTTGTTCCGTGCGGGGATCGAACCCGCGAAACGCAGCGCAGCAGTCGATCGCTCAAGCACTGCTCCAACTGTGTCTTCATCCACTTGAGCGGACCACTTCTACCAAAGACCACCTTCATAGTCATTATGGCGTGTGTTGGCACTGTCGCCTATAACAGCGGCCGACCAGGCATCACCCTGTTCTTTGGAATCTTCTACTCATACTGCTTTACAGGCTCGGTATTGCCATAATCCCATCTCAATATAACAGAATGACACTCAGTTGAAAATTAAAAATGATTGGATAAAACAAATATTCTATAATTATTTCATTAAATTGTCAGTCTATTAAAAGTAACGTATCTTTGGTTGATGTTAGCAAAACATTTCTTAAAGGGTTATGCTATTTTGTTCCTTATTTTCAAGCGACTGAACATAGTTTTCTATGCTGTAGTCTATTTAACGCCGTAGCTTTAAAAAGTAATGTGTCCTGTCTTTATGGGAAGAATTTGATACCTGACAAAGGTTACAACTCGACTGCACAATTCTACACACACAATGAATGCCCAATTGCCCATCTGTCTTCGTGAGATAAAACTTTACATGGTGTAAAAAGATTTTAGGAAATGTAGGTACCCTTATTCTGTTGTAGGAACTGATTGATACTTACAGAATACAATAAGCTTTTCGTGCGGCCTTAGTTCGACATCGATATGTGTCACTTCACACCCGTAAGTTCCGGAATCCACAGGGTTTACATCCTGTAAGACGATGGTATCGTTACCCTTTATCTCTGAAAAGTAATGCAAGGTGCGCTTTAAATATATATTTCAAAGTACACGTTTGGTTTTGTCGGTAGTGTGTTTCTGGGCTACGGCTACGTGTGCAGGTTTTATTTTTGCGGAAAGTAAAATATCTATGATTTTTAAAACCAATGTTATTCGCATTATATCATACGGGGGTTGAAGGGACATTCACGCACAAACGATACCATACTTCAGTACACCATTACAAACTCCCCCAACCAGACATTGTTCGGCAATTGGCCATTAAGAGTTTGTATGTGGAGGTCAGGATGATGTACAGAACACGTAGTAACTGTTTGTGGGTCGATGTCCCTTCTACACTGTATTGTTTGTGAACATTCTAGTTACCTATTTGGCTAGTATTGGTGTGATGGATGGCCTGTGCGTCATGGCTGCCGATGCGCTGGTACAACTGCTTGGGTTCATCGCCGCTGCCTGCCCCAGGCGTCCACCACCACTTCACATAGATCGCTTCCTCCGTCTCGTTCCCTTCTAACGCGTACTGACAGCGCAGTTCAGCATCTTTCCCGACTTCTATTGCTTTCGGCACCACAAATTCTTTTATCGATAGTTGTCGACTACCTGTAATTTAGATTGGTTTACATACGTAAATTATTTACAAATTAACGGTTTACTTGTGAGTTCTAGTTGCACCTATGCGTTATTACACGACTGCCTAAAAGGAGTGTAATTTTTTCAGGGTTCTGTACATATGTATGTTTGTGTTTCTTTATTCCACCATAACTTCTAAACACCTTAACCGATATCCATGTAATTGGTATCGTTAGAATCTATGCGCTATCCCGGGTAAGGGAGAAGCAACCGTGATGCGGCAAAATGTATGCGGTGCGGTGCGGCGCCGCACCTCAAATATTTTGCCACATCACTGTACACATGTGGTATGCGGCGCCGCGTCTCGCTCAATCGAAGTGCGGTGTGCCTGCGGTGCGGCGCCGGAACGCACCGTCTGGCATATCATTGATTTTTATATGCAGCACGCCGCAGCGACATCGCTCCGGCGCCGCGCCGCGACCGCACCGCACCGTGTGGCTTCTCTCTAACATGCTAGTAATAAAGAAAAAAATATACCTAATAGGGTGGCTACGGTTTAGGAATAAAAACCAACTTTGTATTCTTCTTTGATATTTGTACTAAATATATTACAATTATCGTCTAGAACTTGTTGAGTAGATAAAAAAAAAAAATACAACAACAATTATAATATCTTTTCGTTGATTCGTTCACTATATAATAATACTACTCAACAATTAATGAGGTGGTGGCATTTTAAACCCTGTAATCATTACGAACAAGCTACATACCAATAGATTCCTTGTAAGTTGTAATGAAAGAGAATACTACTCTTATAATCAAATAATAATGTTTCGTGATCAAAGTCACCCCTCATCCCAAATTTGGCGCTCGCTACGTTCGCGCATCTATCCTGTACTTTTTCCATTCTGTTTCACTTAACAGACTTATCTACTTTTATTCTTATTTCTTCCAAGGAGGTGTAAAGATTATCGAGCTCGCTCTTGCATACTCCGGACTCTGCATAATGTTCTGCATTAGTCGACTAAGTTACTCGTAGTATAAAATGAGAAGCGGAAACCTAACACATCCTGAATGGAATGCAACCGTTTTGATTTGTGGACTTTCGTGGAGCCTGATAATGCTCATACCAGCGCCCTTAATCGTGAAGTTTTGGTCCATCCAGAGACGGTTGTCTACTCCTAGTTAAGTCTCATTGAGTAGCATTTAAGTCCACTCCCTACCACTTTTTTTATTGATGTTTAACTATGGAGTCGTCTGAAAATTCGTATGGCCTGCGCTACCAGATAGTAACCACTTTTTTAACCTTATAAAACGTTGATTGTTTATCGTGTGGCTCGTGGAGAGTTTATTATCTACCAGCCACATGACAATCGCTTCAGAAATCTAAGTAGGTACCTATCCTATCTATAAAAATAATAATGTAATTTAGTTTCAAATTATCTTCAACGCGATATTAATTTTCTGAAGAATAAAGCAGTCTTTCGTGGCATAGGTCAAAATACCGCGATATCACTAAACTATATGAAATAAAAACAAATAATTAAAAACCCGCCTGCCTGCCATGTCAAAAACTGAAATTAGAAATGGAAAAAAAAAACAAACTGTAAATATTTGAATTAAACCGCGATTTTGTCTTAAAATTAATTACTGAACATCAAATTTTTTTATCGGAGTCTGGAGACATAAAGAAATATTCCACAAAACTAGTGTCCCCCGACTGAGGTCTACAATTTTGGTTGTGTTGGTTTGGTATAGTTTGTTAGGTTAAACGAGGGCTATGCTTTAAGGGAACTTGTCATGAACATGAACAACTTTTATTAGGTATGGAAATAAAAAACATGTGTAAAACAGCTTATTTTCACGTTATTGGACTTGCAACTAGTATTTCAGTCAATCCATAAAATTAAACGTGATCGGTAGCATTTATCGTCATACTTGGCAGGCAGATCGTTGGAGCAATAAAATGTTATGGCGTTTGTGCGAAACTGCTCAGGCAAGGTTGCGTTAATGTGGTTTAAGGTGAAGTCCATGCTCAACTGTTCAGGTCTACGACTAATTTACGTTAAACAATTATTAACTTCCGAAGAAAATTAAGCAATTGTTTTGCCCAAGAATTTTGAATGTTTACCAAAAATATTTGCATAACATAACCAACTTTGTAACTAATTGAAAATGCTAATATTATATTCACATATCGGTTCATGTTTTGGCTACACAGCTCAGAGCGTCTGGTGTAGGTAATTGCCTTATTGTTGTGGCAAAGAGCTAAAGAATTGAAATAGACGGGCAGTGGCAGGATCACTATCATTACGATAACGTGTATGTACGTACCTACCTGCGGAACTGCTAGGGTGGACAATAAATCTGCATTACCTAAGATTTATGATTACATACGAATCATACGATTATTACGATGATTTAGATATTTATATTTTTAGTACTATATTGCTCATCGGTGGAGTTTCCTTAGCAAGAGACCACCCACGCTACAATTTTTAAATTAAAATAAGATTGTGTGTGGTGTCATTTGAAGGTATGTGTTTGTACTTTGTTGGTGTGTTGTATATGGTTTGACTAGCACAAGCTATTCTAATGTGAACATGGCAGCGTGCCGTTGCACTTAATTTAAGTGCGGATGAACTAACTTCCGCATACAATACCTTAATGAGGTCGATCCTCTATTATGTTTATAATTCCAAAATTCTTGACTGCATCTATTACTTTATGAATTTTCTATAAATAATTTGTTATAGGAAATTAGGTCATATGAATGAATAAGCGACTATCTTGGCTAACCTTGAGGCGGTCCGGGAATGTTAAAAATACCACCGCGACCAGAGCGCACGCGGTGTGCGTCGACGCGATTTGTATTATTCGATAAAATACCGACTAGTTGATCAACAATTGGCAACGGCACCTCTTTTATAGTAGTAGTCGTCACTATATCTAGCAAACGTATATATTGTAAACAAACCCCAAAGGAAATATAAATTACTCAAATATAAGTCACGCAGTGCGCACTAACGCAAATTGCATACAAAAGTTTGTCTTCCTGTGGTGTTATGATTGGATGAGTCATGTGAAATAGAACAGGGATTTGAGCATCGTATTGTATCTATATGTTTAGAATCTACATGTCTGTACTCAAAGAAATATTGTTTCAGCGGCTGTTTAGTGTAGTTTACCTGTCTAGCCTACAAACATCTTCCTACTTATAGCTATCTAGGTAAATATTTTGGTGCGAAGTGGCGTTTACCCTACTTACAAAAAATCTTACAAGAATATTTCATAACTCATCAGTCATCACTGAGGCTTATCTTTTTCTTTAAACAGATTTAAAAATATTAAAATTTCAGACTATTTATTATCTGACACAATACCAATAAATTCTTGCACACCAAATGCCGAAAAGTATGTTACTTGTAACGGAAATGTGTTAACATACGTACGACAGCGCCAAAGTAAATTTAATAAAACTTAAGAAAATCGTGAAGATCACCCGATGTAATCACCCAATTTAAATTTTGCGCGATGAGTTTTTTTCTTAATGAGAACCGTTTCACATGGAAGTATCAGGTAAGCGCACTAGCACGAGATGAGCGATGCTCGTAGCGGTGAGCGCTCACCTGCCACCAGGCACAGCAGCAGCACGGCGCGGGCGGCGGGCATGGCGTGTGGCGCGCGCGGGACCAGCGAGCGACTGCCGCACGTCGCCGCCCGCCCTTCGGACTAGCTACTGGCCTTGAGGCAGCGCGAGGTAACCACTAAATTGTACCCAATGATACAAGTAGCTCGGTGTGAAGAAGCGCAGGAGATCATTGTTGTGTCAACTAGGTGTGTCACCGTGAGCAACATCTAGTACGAGTCACGTCATGGCTCTCACTAAACGAATTCTCTTATTTATTTGTTTAACTAGTTAACTAAATATGAATCTGATGTATTGCAAAATCCAACTAAAATAGAAACCTTCATTTTAGTCGCTGTGTGCCTAATTTTAAGTGTTGTAGTGTATTTTAGACCAAGGTACCAAATCAAATCAATTTAACAATGCTTATACCATTATATGTACCAAGAGTTGCTTCAGCATACATCACGCCATTAAAGGCACAAAGACGTCCAATTTCAAAGCCGGAGCATTAGAAATAATAATTCAGTAGATTCTTAACGATCGGAGGGACAAACATGTTGATTTCTGAATGTAATTGTTATGATTGTGAGTATGTCAGTAATAGACAGGCATCATACCTAGGTACGTAAGTATTAATAGTAAGCATTGATCAGAATGAAATCATCATAGTGTGTGTTTAGTAAACATTAAAAAAATGTTCAGTATAAATCAAAATAAGTATATTTGTTCATAATTTACACATTTATACATATAAATAGATTATATTAAACTTAGTAATACTCATATATTGCTGCTATGATAAACGGTGAAGCGTCACTCAGTGCAACACAACATCACTGTTTCTTTTACAAAACCTCGCCCTAATGTGTTGTCCAACTTCCTCTGGAAGTGGAACATTTATTTATTTATTTGCTCTCATGCACATTACACATTTTACAATAATTAACTGTCGGTTTTTGTACATGAACCCTGTCAGGGCACTGCAAAGCACAACGTAGTTTCAGTCGTTAAGTTACTGGACTTTCTCAATCTAATACCTAGGTGTTTTGCGGAATGTCAACTAAAGCTACGTTTCTTCAGGCGGAGGTCGTTAACCACCCTATTTTCAGTTTCCATTAATAAAAATGACGGTTACGTGTAAGACGGTGATGACGAACGTAGCAAATTTATATCTATCTGTTCAAAGTGAATGCGCTAGGGTAGCCGGCGTATAGATCATTCTAAATACATACTTATTTGTATGATCTGTTGCGGTCGCAAATCAATCAGTCGATCATCACATACAACCTGAAGCTGACATGCGTGGGCTACCCTGGTGCTTTCGCCTTAAGTAGCAAAATGACGTGAGGTGGCAGTCTTCTAGAGGTTAAAGTGTGAGAGTAGTCTGTCGCTGAAGGTGATGTGTTTGAAGAGTGAGGGGTGCGAGTTGGCGCGGGAGGGCGGGCGCGAGGCGAGCGCGATGGCCACGGTGTCGCGCAGGCGCGCGCGCGGCACGTCGCCGCGCAGCCACAGCAGGCGCAGCAGCTGCTCCTCCGACATGTCGGGGCACTTCGCCACCACGCTGTGCAGGTCCAGCGACAACATCTCGATGTCCTGGCACCTCAGTACCTGCACACAATGCGCGTTCTGTACTAAACCTCAAACCACACTGTTTTATTACATTTTACACTACCTAAGACGTACACACGTGACGCACGACACACATCAAGCTACAACAATCTGTCAAATGTCTTTAACAGATTTTCAACGTTATCGTTAAATAATTAAGTTCAAAGTTGATTGGGAAAATTTGACAGTTTCGGGTAGCCTGATGTGCTGGCTGGCGTCTGTACGTGATGATGACTTTTTACTGTCTCCAAAGTAAAAGGTATAAATCTAGATTTATTCCTTTTACCTACGTGTGGGACTTCATTTCTGGATGTTGTCCATTAATGTCTGTAACAACGATGTCACTGTTTAAAACTATATTATTATCTTCTTTATTTATTTTCTTACACATAGATTACATTTTTTAATATTTTTACAAAATCATATAAAAAAAACAAAACAACCAAACAACAATCATTTAAAAATATAAAAAATAGTAGAAATAAATTACATCTATTATTTAGTATTATTATATAATAATTTATTAAATTATTATAGTTAACGCTGCTAGACTGACCGTAGTCAAGACGGCAATACAGCGTTACGTGTAAAAAATCTAAACCCTAACAACATAACAAACAGTCAAACTATTCTTACACCGAACACGTCATATGTATCTATGATCTAAATAGAACATGAGTTTACTCCGGGTTATAGACACCCACTAACTGTTTTTCATAGTTGTTGAGAAAAATAAAATAAGTATGTTTAAGTTAGCATAATGAGTATGAAAGTCTTTAACTCACGAAATCCAATACGAGTTTAAAGGTAAATCTAAGGAAGGGCTCGTGCCTAAGTGGTTACAGGCGCAAGGTTCTATCAGACCTACGCTTTCCAAGATCGGACCATGGAAGGATGACCATTCATCACAAATATTGAGACCCTTCCGTGCCTAGCATAGCACGTTAAGCCGTTGGTCACGTCTGACATTCGAAGACCTTGAAATGCACGCCTGTGTAATAGATCTTGTACATACATAATTTTAACTGCAACTGGATAGTTTCCATAGTTAAATCCATACTAATATTATAAATGCGAAAGTCACTCTGTTTGTTTGTTACCTTTTCACGACTAAACGGCTGATCGGATCTTAATGAAATTTGGCAAGTAGATAGATTTCAACCTGAGGAAGGACATAGGCTATATATCAGCGCGCTACGATCAATAGGAGCGGAGCAGCCATGAAAAATGTTGCGAAAATGGGGAAAATGTGACGCAGACGAAGTTGCGCGGGACAGCTAGTATAAGATAAGTCTGTAGCGTTTGCAAAACTCACATGGATCGTAATATATGAAAAACTCACCTCAGCTAGCATACTGATGACTTCGAAGGGCCAGTCCACGTTAACGCCCTCCGCCGCTATCTTCCTGAAGAACGACCTTATTTGATTCCCCTCCTTCACTATTTTAGTAGCAGCTAGCTGAGCTTCCTCTACATTTTTAAAGGAAACTTTCTTCGACAGCATTGCCGTTATATACTTTTTGTATACCAAGTTTTGAGCTTCGTTTATGACATACTCAAAGTTTTTGTCTCTCAAATGATTGTAGTCTTGGAAATAGTCGTCGAGTGTGATGCAAATAGTGTCAACTGGAATGGTGGAGGGTAGCCATTTCGCGGTAAATAGGTCGTCGAAGTGAACTTCCAGGTCTAAGAACGCTTCCTCAAGAAGAAACCTCGCGGCTTCATCTCTTAAGCTCTAAAACAAATATAAGTACTTAGTAAAGTATGAATGATAACAAACACAAAAGAAAAAAAATGAGCTTCAGAAAGGTTTTAATACAAACATTGTCGGATATCGACATTATGTCACGGATAAAAGCTATCCGCGTAAACGAGGGTAAAACGGGTGGTTTTACCCTCGTTTACGCGGATAGCTTTTAGTGAGTGAAACGTGGGAAAAAGCGAATAATTACATAACGCAAACAATCCTACGGGATATTGATTCTAAAGTTAACAAACGGAAATAAATATTGTCAACCTAGGAAGTGGAAAGTAATGCTGCAAACGAACGAATTAATTGTAACAACCTCGACACTATGGAGCAACTGTGAATTTCTTAACCGCCACTTCTGTTTAGTATATAAAATCATTGTCACCGATGGATCGATATCATTCAACAACAACAAGTCCAATCAATCATGAGGAGTATCCTTCTGGTGGCATTTGGCATTTTGGCCATCGCCGCCCTCAGCTCGGCCAGGGAGATCCGCGAGAAGAGGGATGCTGACCTGGAGACCGCCGCGTCCGGTCATAAGTGGGACAAGGGTGGCGGCCACGAGGGCCACGAACACCACCATCACGACCACGGCGGTGAGCACCACAAGGGACACAAGGGACACCACGAGCATCACCACGGCAAGCACGGACACCACCACCACGAGGGGCACAAGGGACACCACGGCGAGCACGGTGGCCACAAGAAGCACCACCACCACGACGACGGCTACCACCACCACGAACACCACGGCGAGAAGGGCGAGCACGGCCATGGACATGACGAGCACGGCCATTGGCACAAGGGACACGACACCAAGGGACACCACGGAGTCGAGAAACACGACGAGTTCAAGAAGGACAAGCACTTCCACGACCATCACGGAGAGAAAGGCTTCCATGAGCACCACGGCGGGCACCACCACGAAGGCGGGCACAAGAAGGGAGGCCACTTCCACAAGGGACACAAGCACGGCGGCCATCACGAGCACCACCACGGCAAAAAGGGACATCACGAGCACGGCGGGCACCACCACCACCACAAGGGGCACCACGGCGAGGGCGGCCACCACGAGCACCACCACCACCACCACGACCACGACCACAAGGGAGGCCATGAGGGCCACAAGCACTGGGGACACAAGAAGGGCCACTAAGCGGTTGCTGAACGTAACTGAACTGTTATTTGTTAAAATGTTGCTTACGACTGTTTTTGTTATGTTCTTACACCAAAGAATAAAATTTTGTACAAACTGAAATTTAAGACTTGATTTAAAACTAGCTGCGCTCCGCGGCTTCGCTTGCATGGAGATTCCTACCTTGCATTTTTTTTTGCGTGGAAATGTTGGGCAAGTCACTAAGTTCCTCTCACTAAGTTTCTAAAAAATGTTCTCTGCCAATAAGCTACACTAGATAGTGTAGCAGAGAATTCCAATATCAAGCGTTGGTTATCCTGTCATGGACACGGTTACTTCTATCTAGCAGTACGAATGATAGTATGAAAAAAAACAGAATATGTATAATATTTGTCGAAAATGCAGTATACTTGCTTCAGGAACTTATTGTTCTTGCCAACACGATTTTTTTTTGCTGTTGACCGCGGAACGGCGCTTGACCTTGTACCGATGAGAGTTATTTACACATCGAGATCTCACTGACCGTAGCGAACGTTGAACTGTCACGATTGGCCCTGAATTTCAACGAAAGTGTCTATCTTTGTTCAGTTTGTTGATATGATCCAGGTAGCAGGTACGTTTGTGCCTTCTTCTTCTAATCGATGGTAAAAAACTTCATTATATTTCAATAACTAAGGCCCAATAGGTGGCCACACCGATAGCGGCAGCAGTTGCAGTTTTTAGATCCTCCGAAGTACAGGTGTTTTGGACACTCCAAGTTCCAACATATTATGGAACACGATTTGTTCAGGTACTCGCATAGGGTGTCGGTGTAGTCCGTAATCCCCATTTCGATACACTATGCTTGCAACGGTCTCGTTGGATCCGCAGTCAATTGTATTTGTAATAAGTCTCATTTCTTTACTTGTCTTTTAAGGCAAATAAATTTGGCGACCGACGAATTTGGTACCGTTTGGGATTTAGATTTCAGGAATTAGTTTTTGATGTGAATCTGTGTTTTTTATGCGTACAGAACTCATTCATAGTTACTTACTTCAAGTGTGCGATTGAAGAGAAAAATTGTGTTTTTCACCTACACCGAGAAATTCACTATCATCATCTACCTAGCCTTTTGCCAACTATATTGGAATTAACCTAACCGAATCAGCTGAATACCAGTAGTTTACACGGAACGACTGCTTACCTGACCTCCACAACCCAGTTGGTACTGAGTAATACGATAACCCTTGGTAAGACTGGTTGACAGACTTTCGGGCCACTAACAACCTGTAACGACTGGCAAAGGTCTACAAATGACAGCCAGCTGTTATTATTTAGCCACGAGCTGCAATCCTATCTAGTTAAAGTATATCTAGTAAAAGTACTACTGGCAAAACTATCTAGTTATTTCATCTGAAAAGAACAAGTTACCTGGAAGGTATTGAGCATCCTGTCGAACTTGGCCTCGGCCGGCGGGTCGTGGCGCGCGGGCGGCCAGTGGCGCGCCTGCGTCTGCTGCGCCAGCCGCACCATTTGCTCGCTGTTGTTCACGATGGTGATCATGTGGTGCGTGAAGTACGCCACGCGGGAGCGGTCCGCGAAGTGAGCGTTCTATTCATTCCATATAAAAATAAATAAAAAGGGTTTATTGCAGAAACTTGTACAATTTTACTGTAAATCTTGCAGAGGGACCTCCTTTTAAGTAATAGATATACCTGTGTTAGGAGGCCCCGCTCTTCAATGACAAATTATTAAACGGTACAATTGGTGTACAAAAAGAAAATAGAATAAAAAAAAAACTAAAATTAAACAAAATAAGACATGAGCTATAAAAAAATTGAGATATATCCTAAAATTGTGTGTGTACGTTTTCAAATCATATTCATATTCATATATTTTTATTTATCTTAAATAGGACAAAATAGCTGAATTATTAGCTACGGCCTGGCCACGTGTCGACGAAACGACGTAGTTGTTGCCAAAACACTTACATACGAAACATCGGATTGTGCCACATTATGTGTCTACTGTCTTGTCGCGAAAACTGGCAATGCAATCAGTCAGTCAGTCAGTTTATTTCTAGATTTGGACCATACCAGAAGACAAAATTCATCATCATCATCATTTCAGCCCAAAAGACGTCCACTGCTGGACATAGGCCTCTCTCTCCTGACATTTTGGGGGGTTTTGCCATAATCGCCACGCTTGGCAGGCGGGTTGGCGATCAAATTTTTTGTTTGAATTCGTAAGAGAAAGCTTTGTCTTATTATTTTTAGACGGTATGGATTTTTTGGCAGCATTATTTAGAAGCATTATTGTAGTATACGTAAACGAATTATTTACATCATAACATCACGCCTGTTGTCCCCGAAGGGTTAGGCAGAGGTGTACCTAGTAGTACACCCACATTACGCCGCCATTTCGGACAAACCATCGGCGATATTTCGGGCAAGACAATTCAAATAAAAAAAAAAAACAAAGTTGTTTATTTCTTCCACATGATTACAAAAGTTAATTTGTGATTGGAGCCTTCTTTTAAGCAAACAATGCCTATTACCATCCACCGGACACAACCGGGACGCTGTGGCTGCTAATGAGAAATTCTTGATGGGAAAGCCCATTAATTCTTTGCTCGACCTAACTAAACCTAAACATAACCAACTACATATTGTTCCAAAATAATTATTTATTTTGAAGGAATTAGTAGAAAATGGGTTCCGACACTTCCGACTATCCGAACGAATCTGACTTTTCTATTCCTAATATATCACGTCGTATCGTCGACCTTAGGCTATGTGCTTATTCAGTTTGTAACAATATTTTTGTTGGACACTTATTGCGAGCTCACCTTAAATTGTATTACCCCATCTCTGTACATGTTCCCGTAGCGAGCAACTTGATCAATACTTAGTAGCAACGCTTTAAACGTTATATCCTTGCTTATGGTTTCAGTAACCTGTAAAAACACATAAATCAGTCACATAGAATAAGTACATAGCTATGGAAAGTTATTCAATAAGGCCGCTTACGAAATGGCCACGCTGTCGGTTGACTTGCAACAAGTTCAAGGTTATTTTGATATTATAGTATATAGTGGAGTACAATTACCGTTTTCGAAAGAGCAACAGCAAAAAAAAATTAGAACTTTTATTTGGAAACTTCCAGAGGTCGTAAAATTCACTCAGTAATGTGTACGGTTGGAACAGTGAAGAAGAAGAAATTGGTTTGATTATGTTAGTATGGGGCCTGAGCTCCCTAACAGTAGTCCATTTAATTTCCAAAATTAGCCACGCGAAAACTTGTATTAATCAACAAAATAATGTTATTCATATAAACAGGTACTAACAGTGAGCGTTTAAAAGAGGTGGCTGATGAAATGACGAGTAATATTCCACAATATGCTTACATATTGACATGAGGCCCCGACCCCAAATAAATTACATAACATAACGCCTGTAATCCCCGAAGGGTTAGGCAGAGGTATAACATGCTTAATTCCTAATGGAAAAAACGGAATTTATTATTGTTAATGAAAAAATGGTTTGCCTGCAAGTTCTGGTCGATCATCTGGAAGATAATAACGGGCGCGTGCGTGTGGTAGGCGTTGGAGTGCGGCTCCACATCGGGCGCGCGCTGTCCCGCCCATTCCGCGCGCTCCGACTCCAGAGTCTTCTCCATCCATTCCATGTAGTTCGATTCCATTTTCTACAAACATTAATATCACAAGTTAAAATAAAAGAAATTGCCAACGATCGATAACTGGTTCAAAGAGACATAAGGTAGAAAGTGGGGCCCCGTCTTATGACGACAGGCCATGCCGACGGCGCGTTCGTGTTCCATGCGCGTCTCAAGCAGATTTCAGCAAATCGGATCGAGAGGGACGATACCTGCCAGGGCTGCGGGACAGTTCGAAAGAGATACCGTGGCTTTAGAACACAAAGGGCTAAGAAGGAACATGGATGGATTTTAGTCAGTACAAGTCGGTAAAGTCTGAAAAAAAAAGGTAAAAAGTGGGCCAAATGGTGTTTGGTTTATTCATGCCAAACCCCGCTTTGCTATAATAGTACAAACATATACAGTATAGGTACAATAAGTTACAGCAATTGTTTTCATTCCTCTAAAATCTCACCTGCAAGTATTCATCCTGTATTTTTTGCATTGTTTCCTTACTGAGCAAAGGTGGCAAAGTCGACACGTCAATATTTAACTCTGAACTGCCCATCAATTCGTTTCCCGGATAGGTATTTAAAATCCAGGATAGAAGGGTTACATATTCATTACCTTCTATGCCATTAGTTACAACATCTTGCAGCTGTAACAATGTTTCAGTATAATCCTTATCCTTACATAGTATAAAACAAAGTCGCTTCACGTGTTTTTTGTTTAGATCTTTTAAGCTACGCAACGGATTTAGATGCGGTTTTCATCAATACACAGATTGATTCAAGAGGAAGGTTTATATGCATTATTTATACCTGAAAAACACATCAAAATTTCCACACGAACGAAGTCACGGACAGCAGCTAGTATTAAATAAAATATGGCCAAATTAAGAAAAAAAAAATTGTTATAAAAATTTAATTTTACAATTATATGCACATTTCGGTCGCCAGAAATAAGTAAAAGAAACTTACACTTGCAGATAAGCAAATATGGTACATATTGACATATTTGTTCACTATATCATAGTGGGGCGGGAAGCAGGGAACGCATAATGTTTTGACGACTCTCAAGTCCTCAAGTATGAGTTGTCTGGTGAGCTCTAAATATCGGACCAGCCAAAGTTTATTGTCTTCTCGCTCGTCGACGCGCGTGCCTTCTATACGTTGAGCAACGGCACATTCTAGAACTTCAAAAGCTTTGGCTCGCCAGTTCTTAGGGCGGCCGGGCGGCATAAAACCGGTTTGGCTTTGTTGCTGTAGATAGAAAAACAATTGATAAATAACTGAATCATAAATTAATCAGTCTGAAAAATTGTTTATTTTTAAAGTGAGTAGGTGGTACCTGTAAAGCCATTTGATCCCTTTTCTCTTCCCTCTCTATAATCCTCAGTGCAGTAACAATAACAGTAGGCTCTTTACGAACAGTATTCAATGTTCGTGCCAAAATCAGTTTTATCTGTTTTTCAAGCAAATTAGACACCATTTCAACATCTTCGAAATATGCCTTTAGCATAATTTTATCATGAGAAGATTGGTTTGGCAACCTATGCAGCTCGTACAGCAAGTCATCTCTGGAGTTCTCCAAATCATTAAGACACTGAAAGTGGAAACAGTGCATATTAGAACAAGCTGTAAGCAAAGGGATTTTAGTATTTTTATTTTTAGATACATAACAGCATGCCCGTAATCCCAGAAGGGTTAGGCCGTCAGCCAGTACCTACCTAATAGTACACTCACATTTCGCCAGTTTTGTTTAAGACTCATGTATGTGGCCTATTGCCATCAACTGGGTACATCTCCAGTCTTTGTGGCTGCTACTGAGAAATCCCTGATAGAAAAACCCAATAGCACTTTGGCCCACCTGCACGCGTAGCATGACCACTGTAGAAACGAGTTTTGTTTACGGAAGAATCGACATAATGACAGATAGACAATGACAATGTGTCAGTTTGTCGATTCTTCCATCGACATAGCCCGTTTCCTCGGCGGTCATGCTACGCGTGCTCCACATGCTAAGCGGTCGCGGTAACCACCATTAGACCAAGGTCAGGTCAGGTTTCAAATACCATGCATGTACTTACTTGATGGGCATGCAGAAGCTTGCCTTCCCCTATCCATTGCTTAGTTTTGGCCACACTTTCTGGCACAGTAAATATGTGTTTCAGACTGTCCATAGCTGTCACATACTGTGAGTGACGCGAGTCTTCCTCCCTGACTGCTTGGAGTGACGCTACCAGGGGTGGCACACTTTTCAATAACTCCTCCAATTCATCCATTCTGAAGTGAGTAATTAAATTAATTTATCATCCCTTTGGCTTTACAAGTTTTTTGACAGGTTTAGTTTTTGTACAGTTTCTTTTATTTATTTAAATCCAAATAATTTACATTTTTAAATATGCCTTAACTTTACTTAACTTTTAAAAAATTGTAGCCCACTGGTATCGGGAACAGCGTCCAAGCTACCGGCCGGTCAGGGCTCCAGAGAAAGGAAACTGCTAACAATACGAGCCGTGTTGAAGACTCAAGCCTTTCTGAATCAAGCTTTTGATCCAGCTGCCTAACGAGAGCCTCATCAGGTATTGGTCGAGGCTATGGGCAATTAGGCCATTGGCTGATACGACTATGGGCACCACCATCGGTCCACATCCCACATGTCGACAACCTTGTAAGCCAAGTCAATATCAAGGTTCTCATCATGTGGAACCGTTATGTCAACAATCAATGCGCGCCGCTCTGATCGATCCAACACCACTATATCAGGCTTATTGGCTACAACAGTCCTGTCAGTGATGATGGATTGATCCCAGTACAGTGTGATATTGCCATTTTCGAGAACTGGGTCGGGCACATACCTTTAGTACGGCACTTCCGATTCCACAAGGCTGTATTTCAGAGCAAATTGCTGATGGATAATCCTGGCTACAAGGTTGTGTCTATGCAAGTATTCTCCGTTAGCTAGACGAGAACACCCGGAGATAATGTGACGGATCGATTCGCCCGGATGGTGGCATGCCCGACATATGTCAACCGTGCCATCCTTCACAATAAATCTCCAGTAGTTATTCGTCATCATAAATTCATCCATAATTGCACAATCAAAACCAAAGAGGTCCACGGAACGTAGCCAGACTACGGATGCTGATTGGTCTACATCAGGTCCATGCAGGGCCCTGAAGAAGCGTCCGTGAACCTCCTTACTCTGCCATACTCCCCTGCGGTCATTAGTGTCAAGCACTGCAGGTTTGCGCCAGTTCTCTTTAGCCAAGGAGAGCGGGGTGCGGCCCTTGTCCATCGCGACTACATCTCGATGCATCCCCACGTCGGCTTCTAGGAAATATTCCCTAAATCTCGCGATTGTGGAGAGTTTAGCGCTTAAAAAGCCTGGACCCCCACAACTCCGCGGGATATACAGTCTCATAACCGAAGAACATGGGTGATAATGCATCACCCATGTTCTTCGGTTATGAGACTATATGTCGTCAACAATGTACGAACTTTCCTATTCAGGGCGTCTAGTTCGGTTTGAGTTCATTTGAGTACGCCGAAAGAGTACAATCAAAAGCGGCATGACCCAACCATTGAAGGCACGCACCTGATTTCCGCCTGATAAAAGACTATTAAATAGTTTTCTTAGGCGGCCAAAGAAGTGGTCTTTCAAATAAAATTATTTTTATTTGTTGAACATAGGTAAACAAATAGTACAGATGTCAATATTAATAAAATGAGCGCTATGTCTTGCCATTAACGGCGTACCAATATTCTCTAATTAATAATTGGTAAAAAATAATAAAAAAAAACATTCAAAACCAATAAATAAAACTCAATTATAACTACTAAATAAATAAATTAAAAGCGCATAGGTACATAATCAGTTGATTCCCATTAATAGAATAACAATAAATTTAACCAAATAACAAAATCTTCAAATCAAATTAGATTAAATAAAAACAATTAAATTATTAACAAATAAATTAAAAAGAAAACATTAAAATTTCGTTAGTTTACAATTTGTCTTCTAGGTACTCATTGACTGTATAGTAGGCTTTCTCGCATAACAAATCAAGAAGAGCCTTTTTGAAATGGTGTATGCTGTCAAGATCTTTTATTTGAATGGGTACCCTATTATACAACATGGGTGCCATCCCTAAAAAGCTCTTTGAATATAGTGCAGTTTTGTGCGGAATATTACATATCTCTCTATTGCGCCGTTTCGATTTCAGTGTCGGAAATAAATGCAAGTTTGATTTGGCGAATACTGTAGTCTCGTAGATGTACATGCAGGGCAAAGTGAGAAGTTTACATTTACGAAATAATGGCCTACCACTATCAGTCTTTTCGAACTTAAACACAGGACGTACACACCTCTTTTGTGCTTTGAACGCAATGTTTTTATCAGTGGCATTTCCCCAATACATTATTCCAAAACGTAGCGTTGATGAGACATAAGCTTTGTATGCTACCACTCTTACAGACTCATTTGATATTTTTGCAAGATTATGAAGTGCGTAAGAATATTGGTTTAGTTTTTTGCATACTGTCTCCACGTGACATTTCCAATTTAGACAACTATCCTAGTAAAGTCCCAGAAACCTGGCATGGTTGGTTTCAGGTATTTTGTGGTCTGCATATATTATATTTAAATTTAGTTGTTTCGTTCTTTGTTGGAACGTCATAACCTGTGTTTTCTCAAAGTTTATTTTAAGTTTAAACGCTCTTACCCGCGGCATCGGAATAACTTATGATATGTGGCACCAGATTTAATTAGATTAAGCAAACAGACGTCGGCGATCCGTCAACGTCTCGTTACGCGCCACCTTCCTTGACAACTACCCAAGTCAATATGGCATTATGGCTACCCGCAACGACTTGACGTTTCGCCAGAGAGAATTGTAGACCGCTTCTCTCTCGTCTGTGGTCACAGTTTAGTTTGCAACGTGAATCATATGAAGCGTTTCTGCAAAGGCGCCGTCAAGTTTATTCTTACGTAACCAGTTTATCACACAATGGATGGAATTATTTATCTCATTTTCATATGATTCTAAGTCTTTACAGGGTATAATAATTGTACTATCATCGGCAAACAGAACGGTCTGATAATCGGTACATTTCGGCAAATCATTCATAAAAATGAGGAAAAGCAAGGGACCAAGGACACTCCCTTGGGGCACACCGCAAGTTGTATACCTAATGGACGACTTGTGAGACACTTCTTTCTTAGAATTGGGACAAACTCTGTTTAAAACCGTGATTTGTTTTCTCCCAATTAAGTAAGTTTTGATTAGGCTCAATATATTTCCTCGGACACCATAACGCTCTAATTTCAACGACTGCTTCATGTAAGCAACATTGATGCCCAGCGCTGCCGATATACCCAAATACTTGTAGGTTTCCGTTGCTGATAGGAATCTAAGAGAGCTGGGTTCTCACAGATTACACAATCTTCCCTCGCTTTACATGCATGAACGCAAATTTGTCCACACCAAATTCCATTCTGAAGGCGCTACTGAAGGTCTCAGTTACAGACCGGTAGGTCGGTCGGTGTGTGATCTCGGTGTTGTGAGGTAGTAGTTTCATCACTTGCAAATTGTTGGGGGCAGTTTCAGGTCATCTATGTTAAGAAGGTGAGATATAGCCTGACCACCTCTCCTGAATCGAAGGCTCAGACCTGAAACCTCCAGCAGCGTGCTTAGAGGATTTAAGGCTAAGCAGAACCAAAGCGGCCTCAAACTATCGCCCTGAAAAATACCACGCTCTATCTGTATCGGTTCGCTATTCCTCTGGATATGCCGACATCCTGGATAGAGAAGAACTGTCCCCATTTGCCCCATACAAAAAAGTGCGCAGATTTGCAGCGACTTAATACAATTCTAGCACCCTTTTGAGCCATGTATGTGGCACCGAGTCATAGACTTTCTTAGAATCTATCCAACATGACGAGAGATCCCTTCGGCAATGTCGAACCTGTTGGTTAGTAAATCAATGAAGAGCAGCTCCTTAGTACCGCGGGACCGGTTCCTTCATCCATTTTGACAAGCGAACATGATCGAATTGTCGTCAATGTGTGTGCGTCAATCGTCAATATGCAAATTTTAGCTCTCAAAATGGATGTAAGAACTTTATACACTCAGTGTCTGAAGCCTAAAGTTTTTGGGTTCCGCGGTACTAACCGATTTTGGAGCAGGTGGGTTATTCCAGTAGTCAGGCACTTGGGCAGCGACCCTGTCATTCAGCCCTGGAGATTTCCATTAAGGCAACGGACGGACTGCACGAGCTACATCTTGGGGGCTGATAGAGATTGCCTCCATTTCTGGTACTGGATCGCACACTTGCTTCCCGAGTCCATTCGCCCTCGGTATGGCTGACAGGCATTGACCAGATGCTCCGCCAGAACGAAGACATTGCTTCATCATCAACCGGCACGTGCGTGTCAGCCACTCCTTGGTCCGGTTGTTCCCAACTCCTATAAACCAATCTTTCATCTCTTTGGAATGTGCGATTCTGAGTGTATAGTTCCACCCGCCGCTTATACCTACGAATACGGCTTGCCCATTCACACTTCCTGCTTCAGGAAGTCGATGCACTCTCTGATAAGGCAAATATAATCACTCTGGGACGCGTTTTGACCTCCCTGAAGTAGATTAGTTTGCCAATGTGTGTTCTGGCCCCACCAATATGTCGCTCAATCCTGTACTGCCTTATGTATGACAGATTTAGGTTGTGTAGCCCTGTCATCAGAAAATTTAACATGAGCTACACAACATGCTGCTACAGACGCATGATACAGGATCGAATGAGCACACATTGATGCCTTCGAGTTACAATAGTTATCAAACTGGATTTCATGTTGGAACTTACTTGCATATATGTAACAACAAAATGTATACACATGAATGCAATAAAGAGTTTGAGTTTGAAAATAGTTTGACAACTGCGAATCCAGAACAGCCACCAGCACCCTATTTCTGTTATGCATGGGCAAACGAGGTAAACAGTTTCTTACCATTATGATGATAAAATAATTTAAAAAAAAGGTTTGTTTGCATATCATATTTGTTAAAGCAATTATGTAATGATTTTAAATCAAAGATTAAATAAGTTTAATTGGTATTTAGCAGATTCTGATATAAAAAGTCTTTTTTATAATTTTGTAAGATTGGTCAACACAAACAATGTTAGGCTAGTATGATCGTGTTTAACAGGAGATAGTAAATAATAGCAAGTGGCGTTCTGTGTGTGTGTGTTATTTCTGTACTGCCCTACCCATGGGAAACAGGTATGAGTTTGACGAACATAATAAAATAATACTTACTTGAGGCTAACTTGTTGCACATCCTCCAAACACTCCTGCAACTGTTTCAAGCCATCACTCACTCCGTCTAGTTTGCCCTGCACGGCTGATTTCAGTTGAGCCTCAATAGATGCTTTCTTGTGAGTGATTCTTTTTTTATAATGTTCCACCTGGGATTGAAAACATGAATGAAATAATGGATAGGTAAAAGAAAACATCCTCTGATATGTTATAATTTGTCTGCATACAGAAATTATGAGAGTTTGTGTGTGAATGTGGGATTGCTGATAAAGTGACCACTGAAGTTTATGCAGTTAAAAGTGGTAAAATAACTTTACTTTTAAGTCTAGATACCACACAGTATAATAGGTGGCTTGGTGCTTTTATAAAGTAATTTGAAATTTAATTATACACCAGAATATTTATGACTCAGAATCCAATTTTCTATAATTTTTTAAGATTGTTTTTCGGGTTGATTGCAACGCCCACAAAATATACATTTCAAGAAATAACTTCTTGAGGTTAAATATCTAACGATATGAAGGGGAGTGAATTATTTTTAACAGTAATAAAATGAATATGAATGTCTCTCCTTACTTTTTCAAGTTGTCCTGGTCTCTGCATCATATTCATTACCATCTTTTCGGCTGCAGCTTTCGCTTCATCTTCAATTTCATCCATAGAACTCATTTTCGTCTCGAAAGCAATTCACCGTTTTTAGCAAGTTAGAGGCGGTCGTTAATTAAAAAGTTCTTCGAATTACTATTGGATAAAGATGATAATGTGGACACAAAATTAGCAAAACACTTACAAAATAAACTAGGCACCTAGGCACTTCTGCCCACCATACACTAAAGTGCAGTAACAGCAAAATCACGATTTCGAGTAAAACGCATTTAAAGTTAAGAATTGATTTTAAAAAATCAACAGAATGTATAAGCAAAAAAATTTGAATGCAGAAAGGTTGTAAAGGCATAGGTTCACACGTTAAAGCAATAAAAAAAAATATATCTTAATAACTGAATTTATTATGGCCATTTATTCTTTTTGGTGCCTATTACTGCATAGCCTTTTTTGTAAAAAATACCATTTTAAACTTAGTAAAATGCAGCAAAAAGCCCTATTACTGCGTTTGGATCAGTTATTTTGTCAAGAAACCCAACTAACATGCAGTAAGGTCAAAAAAATACTGCATTTTAGTTAGTTTTTTAAGAAAAAAGTGTTCAATTTACTAGTGCAGTAAGAAAAATAGCTAGTTCACATTTTAAAGACCGTTTGCTAACTGCACTTTAGCTAGGAATAATCATATCTGTGTCATTATGCTATCCAAACTAATCTGCAGTAATGCTGTATTTTACTGCGTGTTAGTCAGTTTATAATGATAAAAGAATGTTAAGTATTCACAACTAAAATGCGACAAGCTTTGATTTTACTGCATTTTAGTTGGGAGTTCGTGACAATAAATTGTATTTTCTTAATTTGCAGTAAAAATAGCTTGTATGGCGGTAAATTTTACTGCGTATTAATTTTTTTTTTAATTTTTTTCCAGAAATATAAAACTATCTAAAGAACTGTAAAATTATATTGCTTACTGCATTTTAGTTATGAAACCTAAAAATTTAATCTGCAGTATAATTTATACTGTATTTTAGTTGGGAAATCACGCCAAATTGTTAATGTTTTTCGTTTGCAGTAAGTGAAAACTGTTAAATAAAAACCATTCTAATAGTCTTAGAAATAAGTAAGTTAATTCAATAGAAAGCTTAAGAAACCCGCTTTCAGAATCACTAATAAAACGAAAAATCACAAAAGGGCTGTTACTGCTCTTTAGTCTCTGGTGGGCAGACTTAGGCAGAGGCACTGGGAAAACTTTGACAACAAACAATGACATAAACAATGACAGTGACAGCATTGACAGTCGAGCGACTCAAAGGAGCTCATTCTCAGAAAAATGTGGAAAGGTCTGAGCACACAGTTGACCAGACTGGTTGGCATCGTCTCAACTCGAGCCGTTCTTTCTATAAAATTCCATAATCCTTTAGGCGCGATTGGTCAAATGTTTAAAAAAAAAACAATTCGCAGTTGGTCCAATTCGCAGTGGGTCCAATTCGCAGTTGATCCCATTCGCGGTTGGTCCAAAATGGTCAATTTTGCGACAGGGAGAACATAGGCTCGTGACCTGTGGCAAATGGAGTCGGTTCGAAGGTGAGCGAACTAAGACCCCGCCATCCACTTCGTGTTAGGTAACTTTAAAACCCCGTAGATAGAAAAACGGGCTACGTGGACTAAGCCTATGACAAAATATTGATGTTTACCACGAACCTAGAACTTTAGGTGAAACACAAAAAGAACCTATGCCACCCAAAAAAAAAGTACACAAATATTAATTCCTAACACTAATCAGTAGTTTTGTACGAACACAAGCTATGACTTGTAATATGATTATGAATATAATAAAATGTTCATAAAAATGAGTTTTTTTTTGAAATTTTGGAAATATTAAATTGAACTAACCGCGAATTGGACCAATCGCGATTGAGGTGAATTGGACCTATCGCATCTAAAGTTTTGACTTTAGCTAGATTTCAAATTGATATTTGACTACCTGCTATAAATGCTGCTACATCTATATGCTACATCAATCTTTGGTGGTGTACCTTCGACGGTCAGCCTAGAGTTTGTTCCAACATTAGGTGTGAACCGGAATTTTGAATCTGAAGCTTGATGCAAAATTCCGCTTCGATCCTAGGGAATTTTGCGTTTTCTGTGGGCTTTTTTAATCTTCGCTGACCTGCTGGCCTGTCACGTAGAGTCACATCATCAGATGTCAAAACGGCTGTCAGTTACAGTATGCTAAATGTGCCCACTTGGCTGTCAATTCAATGTTATTGAACAAGAATTCGTACATTTTACAGTGTTTATCTATTTGCCGATGATACTATCTGTTAACCTGCAAGATGTGGGAAATACTTATATTATTAATATTGTCGGCGGCAGCTTACTTCGTAACAGATGAATTAATACCCAACCTTACAGATTTGTTTGTTAATGCCGGTCTATTTGGAATAGATCTATGTAAAACCAATAAGAAAAAAATGTGAGTTAATGAAACATATTTTATTGATTTTCAGCTAAGTCTAATACGGTTTTCTTTGTGAGTTGTGAGAAGTTGTCAGCACTACTGCTGCTGCATTATTGAGGAAAATCAATCTTGAAGTGTTACTCAATTTCTTTTATCTCTCTAAAATTATTTTCAGCCCAGAAGCAATAGGTGTTGTATCTGGATGCGTCTTCTTGATAACAAGTTTTTTATTTATTCCAATTGTTTTTGGTAATGGCTTGATGGATACACAGCAATTCCCCCACAATGAGGTAATAAGCTAATTTAATTTTTTCCTATTCATACCAGTAAAAAGTGTACAAGTGTCACCAAATGGTTGATTAATGAGAAAAAATATGAAATGATTTATTATCTGGTTCTTGTTTAGTTTGCAGAACTATTGGCAGGATTGTTATCCATCTGCTGTATGCTCCTTCTTGGCTTTGCTGACGATGTTTTGGACTTAAGATGGAGATATAAACTGTTACTGCCCACGGTGGCTTCATTACCTCTGCTTGTGGTTTACTATGTGAACTTTAACTCCACTACTTTTGTTGTTCCTATTCCTTTGAGGCATTGGTTGGGAGTTTCTATCAATATAGGTATGTATTGTTTAGTAGAGATTCTGTTAAATTTAGTCTACCCATTATAAAAACTTTTTCATTCTGTTCTAGGGGTACTGTACTATATCTACATGGGGATGTTAGCAGTATTCTGCACAAATGCTATTAACATATTGGCAGGCATCAATGGACTTGAAGTTGGACAATCTGTCATTATAGCCTTTTCTATAGTTATCTTTAACATCATTGAATTGAGAGGAGACCAGTATAAAGCCCACACATTCTCTTTACATGTTATGATACCTTATCTTGCTACTACACTGGCTTTGTTGAAACATAATTGGTAAGCTATTGCAGCATTGATACATCTTTATTTCCTTTTATCATCATATTCAGCCTACTGTTTATGATAGCATGGCCTTGCATTGTTAATAAGCTACTAACTAGAGACAAGTGGGCGAAGGGTTACGTATCAGAGGTAACTGGCCCCGTTTCTTGTAAAATAAACATTGGGGAAGGGGTGGAATGGCGTAGACACCACAACCAACTTGTCCCACTTCGTAGACCAAGAAAAATTGCAGTATACATATAATACTAGCTGCTGCCCGCGACTTCGTTCGCGGGGTTTTTTATGGATGTGAAAAATAGATGTTGGCCGATTCTCAGACCTACCCAATATGCACACAAAATTTCATTAAAATCGGTCAAGCCGTTTCGGAGGAGTATGGCAACGAAAACTGTGACACGAGAATTTTATATATTAGATTATAAATTTCTCAAACGGCACTTTCCACAATGAATTAAGAAAACACCATGGCACAGAGTGTCACCTTCAAATGAAACTCTAGTAATTGTAAGTAAACAAGCATAAATTATTAATATGACTAAAATGTTTCTTTCTATTTTCAGGTTTCCTTCAAAGGTCTTTGTTGGGGATACATTTTGTTATGTTTCTGGAATGACATTTGCAGTTGTAGCTATATTGAGTCATTTCAGTAAAACAGTTTTACTATTTTTCTTGCCACAAATCATCAACTTTTTGTATTCAGTGCCTCAACTATTCCATATAATTCCATGCCCAAGACATCGCTTACCGAAGTATAGTGAAGAGACAGATTTACTTCATGCAAGCAGAACAATAATAGCAAAAAAAGAAATGACTGCCTTAAGCAAATTGATAATTCGTGTGTTAACCGTCTTACATTTAATTGATAAAAGTGAAGATAGTGAAAGTATAACTATAAATAATATGACACTAATTAATTTGTTTTTAATTAAGTTAGGGCCAATACCTGAAGTTCAACTGACCACAAAGCTTATGGCTTTTCAAATTATTTGCACTTGTATAGCTTTTGTAATAAGATATCCTTTAGCATCATACTTCTATGATAGTTAAAATTATTAGTGATCAAATAGTTAGGTTAGGTATATTATTTTTTAAAGTTATTTATGTGACCATATCAGCTTTTTTAAGGTTTTACTAATTTAAGTTAGCCAAAGATGAAAATGTGATAAAAAACTAAATTGGCACAAACAAGGTGTAATTGGGCAAAGTGATGTTGTGTTTTTCCATTAGGAATAGGCTAACCCCCTATTACTTGGTGGCGAAATGTGGGTGTACTTATTATATTTCTGCCTCTGCCTTACCCTTTGGGGTAGATGGGTGTGATCGTGATGTTATGTTAAAAGTAACACTGTAATTCAAATACTGCTCTTGTTTCCATTATTGGTCCATAAATTATCGTAAATACACTTCCATTGAAACTGTAATTGTTGTTAATATTTTTTATGATGTTCTATACAATAAAAGTGTTTATAAAAACAGTTCTTTATTTTCGATAAAATCAACATAAATTACTATAAGTAGGTAGATAGTACATTAATCACAAAAACAATTTACTACATTTAAAACTTTTGTATATCCTGTTAAATTGTTTACGTGTGATTTGTGACAAGGTGGTAATGCAGAACGTAATAAAAATTACAATCTATTAATAGATCTAAAGATAATAGAACATGATATTAAATTGATATTTTTTATGCGACATATTAAGCTATACATTTCCAGTATAACGTGGCCTCGCTTTTTAAATATTTCCCGTACAATGAGAGATCCGTCTAAACTGATATTGTATAGCTTGATTGGTCGTCGTGCGTACCTAAAATTTTACACTCAGCACTAAAATCGGATGTTTGTTGTACAGAATTTATTTTAATGTAGGGAATATCCACTAGCCATGAGAGCAGCCCAGAGGTGGCAGCCCCGACTTACGAGCAGTAAGCAGTGGGTTCGAACTCAGGCAGGCGCTTTACTTTGTGTAATTTATGGCGTAATTTACGTAATTTACGGCATGTCCTAGAACTAGACTAGAGAACTAAAAATTCGAAGACATGTGACATCTACCAACCCGCACTGGGCCCGCATGGTGGATTACAGCCCACTCCCTCCCATAGAGATGAGGCCTGTGTCCCAGCAGTGGGAACATTATAGGCTGATGATGATGAAAACGGGATGAACCGAGGGAAAACTTTGTTTGATATGTTACCAACAAGTACCTACACTATTTTAATGTAATTATACTTTATTATTTAGAGACCTTGTTGGCAACATACCATACTAATTCTTTTTTATAAAATGGCATCATGCAGATCAACCTATGAGGCTGACTTCTGCTTAACCGGATTATTCTTCTCTATTAACCGGATGCCTCCAGCCAGGGCATAAACCTTATAAACTAGGCAACAACTCTGTAAGGGCTCCTCCTGCGGGGTATGTGCCCCAGCTACGCTCTAAGCCGAGCCGAGGTTGCAAAGGGACAGGCTGGATCTGAGTGATTCAACCTCATACTAATTCAAAGTTAAAACCTCTTTTAAAGTTTTGCCTTCATTCACCCCGTTTTACAGTATCGGCAGCAAAATATAAATCGTAATTATCCACAAAAATATTATTTTGATATGTGTGCTTTCAGTATTTTCTGTGATGGATAAGAGTTTTAATCAATACAAATTTTATATTTGTGTGTAAATTAACAATAATCATTAAAAAAAAGAACTCATTATACGTTGATAACAGACTTTTTTGCTGACTAAGTACACTTTAGGCTTGAATCGCATCTAGCAGCAGGGAATCACACTTTTCCATGCGCCTTCCTTTTCCGGCAAGTGACTGTTCTACGCGACAGAAAAAGAATAGGAGCATGGAAAAGTGCGATTCCGTGCTTCTAAATAATATTCTACCTTTACTCGTTCGCTCTTTTTGGAAATATCGATGGTTTATATGACTAGTTTCTATTTAAATAAATAATTGTTTGGGTAACAACTTATCTATTAAGTAGTACCAAATGTTTCAGGTGCACCTAAAACCTCTTGAATTTAAACCATTTATTGGCTTTAGGGTCGTATGCTATAGCGATGGCGCTACAATCCATTTATCTCGTCATATCCATATCTGTTTTGTCACTGCTTACTTAGAATAGATTTTGGTAAATAGGTATTAGATTAGAATAGCAGATTAAAAAGGTACAGAACTTAGAATCCGTCTAATATTTTTATAGGGTTGCGTAGAATACCTATAACGGTAACAAAGCCGGGTGAAAGGTGGTGGGGAGTAAGGACATCCCTGTATCGGATTATGAGCGGAAAGTTAAGCGAAAATGTGGCGTGTTTAGGTATATACTTTAGGTAGAGGGAAGGTATGAATCATTTGGATAATCTAGTGTTAAATACTTGGGATGATGATACTTAATGGGATATCCTGTTTTCTCATTAGAGAGGAGAAATTATAAGTACATAATTGTATCATTTAAACTTATTAAACAGTTTATTTACATAATACATTAGTTTCATTAATTAATATTATACTAGGTATTACAATGAAATTCGTCTCTGACGTTTACAAGTAAGTCATTGTATTGTATACCACATTTAGAACAATAAATAGATAGTGTTTAAAAAGAATAAGTATTTTTTTTATAAAAATGGCTACAGAATATTTTGTCTATACCTTATAAGCATAACTTAGTTTAACCAAATATCATACAATATATTGTCCTCTGCATCATTTTCGTTTATCACCCGTAGTGTTTTGAGGGTTTGCAAGTAAAAAGTCAATTCTGAAGTTACTACACCATGTTGAGGACTACCATTTGCTACTATGTTCATCTTTAATAATTGTTCTCTTAGTTTATCTTTGAAGTTATCATGTACTCTTTTATAAACAGTCCTTATTTGTTCATTAGGAAATATATCAATAAGAGCTTCGTGTAATTTAACTAAGTGTTTAGAAATATTTCGGAATGTTTGAGATGGAACAGGGGGTTTAGCATCCCACCCTGTCAGTTGAGATGCAAGCATATTACTTACTATGAGACAAATCTTATTCTCTATTTCCTGCTTATGGCTTACTATATCACTTTCTATATTACTAAAACCATTCAGTGATAATTCTTTAGAATGCTGCCTTTCTAGCAATCCTCTTATCTTAGGTAGAAACCACATGACCACTTGTAGGGATCTAGACACTAAAGCAAGGTTTGATGTAGAGATTGTTTTTAAGCCAGCACTTTGTATTGCTCCAGCACCTAAAACCAATTGGCAGCATCGAGAATTGAACAAACGAATCAATTCCAACATACAGTGCACCAAGTACTGAACAATGACAGGAGACTGTTTTGTTGCATCGCAATATTCCAGCAAAATCTTGATTAATAGCTGCACTGTGGCAACAACAGCATAACTCTCCTTATTTATTATTAAATATTTTCCATCAGGCTTTCCACTGTCATATTTAAGGGCATTTGGTATTTCACCTGATTCATGTATTTTATTTATTGCACTTTGTAATTCACAAGGGACATCTGCAGCTTTCCAGCGCTCTCCATTTAGAGCAGATGTCAGTTGAGTTCTTCTTTCAGCATGTAAGCATTGTATATACTTCATTGCATAGCTTCGAAGAGCTAGCTTCATTGCATTACTGCAATGTCCAGTAATATTTTCACATTCATCACAAAAGTTTTCAATTAGTTTGGACAGTATTGATAATTGCGACATATCAGAAAAAACATAATCCTTGTCAGTTTTAGTTACTATGAGATTAGCACATCGTTCATTACAGTAGTCAGAAAGGGACCCAATCATCTTTTTTAACTTCTCTTCAACAAAAAGTAGTTCCTCGGGTGACCAAACATCTTCACTATCATTGCCAGTAACATCATCCATTTGAGTAATTTCCAGTATCAAATTATTTAAAGATAATATTCTTTTAAATAAATTAATTAAGTTTGGACTAACTTTCTGAAGAAATGTTATACCTTCATTACACAAAAGCCATGTATTGTCAGCAGTAGATCCTCTCAAAACAATTTCTGTGTTTCCATCTCTTTCTGAAATAATTTCTATCACAGATTGTTTTATTGTAGCCTGAATGGATGTCATTGCTTCTATTTTGAATGTATCAATAAAATCAAATTCCTTCAGGCGGAGAATTCCAGACACTATTGATACAATTTTCTCCCTATCCGGTATTTCTGTATCATCTTTTGGAGGTCTGTTTAAGTCTGTGACAATGAATCTTAAAAATTCGTTGCTCAGCATTTTGTGTATTAATCTCTTCATTTCAGTTAGTTGTGGAGATAAATGACGAAATGCTTGTATACCAGACAGGCGTGTAGATAACACTTTTTGGGTAGAACTGATCAAATCCAGAGCAGCTACATAATCTGAAGTACTCAAAAGAAGCTGTATCATCGGTTGAGTCTGTTGTACTGTACCCATTAACTTTAAAAGATCATGAACATTATTCAGATTGTGATTAATTTTTGTTAAACTTGCTAATTTTAATGGACATTCAGTTAAGTTTCCCTTTACATGAGTTATATTTTGTCTGGTTTCTCTAACTGTTTTTACTGCTCTAGCCATCTGTTCCATTATAGTATCATGAGACAGCATTGCATGAAAAAATGCATCTGATTTTTGAGCTACTTGTTTAGAGATTTTCATCTCAATAACATCTAGGTATGTACTCAGTGTTTCTTGGAGAGCTCTTATAGCAATGCTGGGATCTTCAGAATTACTTAGACTAGGAAAAACTTGGCTAAATACATCTGGATCATTTAAGGGTAGTGATTGCTCATAGAATATACTTGGTACCTCACATACATTTTCTACTACAGGTGTTTTATTTTTGACTGGAACACTTTCTTTTAGTCTGCAATGACGCCGATATTTCTTAGCAACTCTTTTGCAATATGATTCAAAATGTGCCAATGTGATTTCAGGTAAATATGGACTAGGGTATATATCAACTTTATCAATGAAACTGTCTCCCCACGTCTTAGTGAAAAAATTGCTCTGTTTACCTCTGTTAGGATCATTTAATACTGCTGGAAGGTTTTGAGAGGAAGAATAGAAGGTCCAGTCATCATTTAAGTCTTTTGTATATAAGTGGTACTCTCTTACGTGATACTTAAAGCCTGCTTTCCGCAAATCACCAAACTGCAACGATGAACACATTCCATTCTGCCCATACTGACAGAGTATGATAGATCCCTCTTTAATACTGTGCTTCTCTTGAACATGCCTGCAACAAAACATTTTACTGTAGCAACGCTCTTATCCTAATGAATATTCTTTCAATTAACCGATAAATACAAATAATATGTGTATAACCTTTCAAATTCTGTGGCAGAAGTGAAAAGAAGTCTCGGACAGTGAACACAGTTTTGCCATGTTGGCTTTTTACAAGATGTAGAGTTGTCCTCCATACCATGTTTGTCTTAAAGAACGGGAATAATTAATTATATGTTCAAGGTTTATAACAGAGATATATAAAATTTCGTAAATCCACCCAAGAAACTCATGACATGGTAAATAAAAATTGACAAACATGACACGATTTGACAATTGACGTATTTGACATAACATTGATAGGCCTCGCTGGAGGCAAGCAAGGTTAACAACCATATAGAGGAAAAAGCTCTATTCTCTATGACATTCCAATATAACGAGACGAAATCTCGGAAATATTAGGTACTATATCAAGCAGTCGTCATAATTACCTCATGATCACTTATTGCCATTTGAAACAGTTTTTATTTTATACACCAGACTTTTAATTAAAACTATTTTTCAAAATTTAGTTGTCCTTTCCCGTGACCCAAGGTCTGGGTTTTTCCTTGGCCAGAGGCTAAGTATTGCCATTCAACGTGGCAACGCCGCCAGTCTCTTGGGCACGTTACCAGCTGACAGCGTTGAGGAGGAGTTTTTTGACGCCCTTTTATAATTTGTTGTTATTTTAGTTTTAATTATCTAGTTTTAATTGTTTTAAGTATAGTACCTAATTAATTTAGATTTAGAAATAAATGCCTTATATTATTTTTCAATCCACCTAAGTAAAACTTGATATTCAAGTGAACAGTTACTTCAAGTTACTTGTGCCCAATAGGTCACATCATTTTTATTTGATGATGAAAGCAAGTGTAGTTACTTACTTAATATGGACATTTTAACTAGTGAATCAGACATCAGTCTGGCAGCACTCCGGCAAGAAACGCCGCACGCGTATTATGTATCGCTCTGTATTCCCCTATTTTGTCGAGGATATGCAGGGTTTTCAATTCAAATATTCGAAATAGTCAAATAGAAAAAATAAAACTGTGCTTGCGAAGTATTCGAGTATGTTTTATGAATATTCGTCTTTGAAATCTACACGCAGTCGAGTCGGCACAACACGTCCTCTTCTTCCATTCTGCCCTGTCAGACGTCATGGCATCATTTACTCCTTTCTCTTTCACGTATGTAATTCCTCACACAATCCATACGTCTTTTCTTTGGCCTGCCTCTTGGTCTTTTATTAATACACGAGCGTGTAGTGCCTTCAAAGTTCAATCTGAACCGGAATTCCAATCTGCCCTGCCGCATTACACGTATAGCTAGATAGTTATACCTACGCATCATTGGACAATTTGTGTGTAAGGTTGGATGCATAGAGGAACTGCTCTAAGGTTGGAGGTCTTAAGAGTCCTTCAGAAAGGCGCAACGTGATCCGATGCGAGAGCGTGACGTGGCATAGCGGTGTTGCGCGTGTGCGCCACGAAGCGTCGCACAAAGGCGCGACGCGGCGCGGCCTGGTTTTGAATTGATTACTCGATCTCATTAACGGAGAAGCGGCGCGTCGCTTGCGGCATGGCATTTCGCAGAGCGTTGCAGATTTTTTTTTCGCTTACGGAAAGGCGGCGCGTGTGATAACATGCCCGTGTTATCACACGCGCAAACAAGAATAAATGGCAAAGTACGATGTTATTTACGAAAACGCGGGGCGTAAAGTGCGTTTGACGCCGCGTGCTCCTTCGCGAGTATCGCTACGTTTTAGACGCCACTTCTCCGTTAAAGCAGTATAGAAACTGGCTGGCCGCAACGCCGCATCGACATCTGCAGGCTCAGTCGCAAGTAACAAGCAAACGAACGTAAAAAGGCTTGTCGCCATTTATTTGAATTTGTGGACCGCGCCGCTCCTCATCTCCGTTGCTCCGTAAAAGAGTTCTTTTAGAAATTTCGCAATAGAACCCGTTATTCAGTTGTATTGTGTACAACGAATATCGAGATCTGCTCCCCAGTTTAAGTAATTACAAGGATACCTCATCCCTGGCAGGTTAGTTCCTATCTTTTGTCATTTAACCATAGGTTAGATAATTAAAAGCGTTATAAGTTTTCACTAACAATAGGTGACATCGATGCGGATGTTGAAATTTTAATACTTAGTGCGTTAGGCATTCGTTTAGCGGTCGCCTACGGTGTTGTTAAAATAGACATTAAATTGTTCTTTGACTGCCTCGTTGGTCTAGTGGTTGCAATCGCGACTGCTGAGCATGAGGTCCTGGGTTCGATTCCCGGGTCGGGCAAATATTGGGAAATCAGGAATTTCAGCATAGCAGCCAAGGAGTCTGGATTTATGCCCGGTTGATGGCAATAGGCTCGCCCCCCTTATCACCTATGACCTGTGACTTAAACATAACAGGCGAAATGTGGGTGTACTATTAGATCCACCTCTGCCTGACCTTTCGGGGATTACAGGCGTGAGTTGATTGCCCGAATGAAGCTGGGGCCGGCCGCTAATATTTAGTACCTAATTCAAGTAAGCAAGTGTGTTGTTTCTTAGGGACCGGTACTAAATATTATGCTCGTCTTCAATAAAAAAACACACGGTTATCTTTTCAACGATCGACTCAGCGCCAAAAGTGATTGATATAAGGTTACCTAGGCATTATTCTTCAGGTAGGTATGAGAAGTATAGGAAGGACGGCCATACTAAATGTACTTATAGATGATGGGTGTTCAGAAAGAAACCCATACGATAATATTGTTCGATATGTTTAATCGCACTTAAAGTAAATTATGTAGAAAATGTTGCAAGTTACATTTTACATGGTACATAGGTGATAAGTATGTATCTACATTACATTTTATTTCAATAATCAATTTAAATTATATCCCTACAGGACAATGAACAAACAAGGTAATTTTGAAGTTTATCAGACAAATTATTCCTTTTGACAATGGTAGCAGGCACATGTAACGGCTGACTTAAATATCAAATTTCGTTCTCCATCTAAGCACAGCACCTTAACGGGTACCTGTAACAAAGAATTGAATTTCAGCTAAATGCAACAGAGCTATTGTATGAATGTTATGGTAGATATTCTAAACATGAGGAAGATCAAAGATACGGGACATATTTACGAACTCTATTTGGGTAATGGTTCTAAATTCTACTGAGGCTGCAATATAAAATTGGAAACTTAGAAATAATTTGGGGTCGTATGAACCGACCACAAAACAAATAAAAAGAAATGTCACAAACAAACGCAAAAGGCAACACGCCTTAGATACTTCTTAAACATCTAATAAGTAAGACAATCCTTGCATGAGGCTCGGTTTTCACCAAACCGAAGACGAGTGTAGCGGTGCGCAGACGTGGAAGATTCGACAACATTAATTTTATTGATTGATTCCCTCACATGTCGTCTCAGCTCCACTCACCTGATCCACTTTGGTCGAAACTAGGCTTCAAGCTGTGTAGTGCCAGCAGTACCTAGTAGTATGTTGGTATACTTACGTCTTCGGATTCCATGATATTGCAACACTGGCCCAATGATGTAACGGGATGTCGCTTGAAGCCCAACATGATGCTGGGCAGTGACCAAGACTCGCAGAAGCCGCGACAGGCGTTTGTAGTTATTTTGAATTCTACGCAGTCTGGAATGCTTATGTTCCGTGTGTGACCTGCAAATTCAAATTGAATTTTAGTTAACTGCTGTTCCAAAGGCGTTATTGAATGGATATTGTTCCATTTTGAATTTCTTATCCAGGCAGGAACAAAAAATCTGTTAGTAAGGTCGAATTATTATTTTCATTATCACTTAAAACGAAATATTTACCATGTTAATCATTTTAAGTGTTCATGTGTATTAGTGACCATGTCAGTTTTAACAACATATTATTTTGACAAGGAATTATTAGATTTTTGTAGAAAAAAAGTTGTCTAACCGATTCGATGACAACCCGGCTTCCTCCATGATTCTGCAGTGAATACGTTGGTGAGAGATAACAGTAATATAAAACTCCACAGAAGCATTTTTGAACTGTTCTACACGAACCACAGTTTGTGAATGAAAAAGAATTCGTGATGCTGTCCTTTTATCCTGAAACTCTTGAGCAGAGATCGTCAATTTGGGGCACTTTTTAAATAGATAGGTACCTAAGAATAAACATTGTCACTAGCGATGGCTTTCTATGTTTCAAACCCAAATTTATTATATAATAGCCGATAAGTAGGAACGATATGGCGATTCAATGTAAGAACATAAAACATGTATTATGGCGCAATTAAACTTTTACCCGAATTCGTTTGCTCCTGGAATTCGGACAAATGACCAAGTCTCAAAGAACGGGGTCAAGTACATCCGTCTTCGGACAATCTGGTTCGGTTTCATGGTTCGACTTCATTCTAACTACTCGCAGTGTAAAATGCATCGAGTGCCCGATTTCGAGTAGTCTTTCGAGCAACCGAACGACCGACGGGCTAACGACCAAGCGTTAATTAAGCCATTAATTAAATATAATTGTCATAATTATATTTACTTAATGGCGTAATTTACGCTTGGTCGTCGTTACACGTCTCAACTAACCTCACTTGACCATGAGTTAAAAGACATATTTAATTACTATTTGGCGCCCGTCGTGGGGCCAGAATTTTAAACTAAGTAAATATTATTTTCAAGTTATTTCATTGGCTTCTTTAAAACAAGCACACCTGTCTAACAGAAATGTTACTTTCACGTATGAAATGTCTAATTTATTAATATTTTCTAACGTATTAATTAACAACCTGAAACTGTTGATAGCGTCTGATTTTGTAGACGGAGTTTGTTTTCAGTTCATAAATTTCGCTGACGTTGGGCATAAAGTGCTATGGGGCGCGCAGCAAACAAGTAAACGGCCTGTGATAATTACTGTTATTGCGTTAACGCAGTAGCTTTTCGTTAGTAAATACAATATACCAAGCTTTGTAGCATTGACCCGATTGAGGTAGCGAATTGTGTAGCTAGATGGTACCATATTTTTAATAGGGAATCTAAGGAACTAAGCACTTCTGTAAAAGCTAGCGTTGTCGGACTTGGTTGCTAGGCTACGAATACCTACAGTAGTAATCAAAACAAAAGGGTATCAAAGCTTTAAAATGGAAATCGAATATAGAATATTAAATCTGTATAAAACAAAACAGTTCGACGAATGTCTAAAATTATGTGAAACGGCCTTGCAAGAAAAAGATGACCGAATGATAGAGTTCATACGAATGCGCGCTATGACTATACAGACGAAGGTCGTCGGTAATGGATACGAAGAAGTGGAGTATTATCCTCAGCAGGATGAGCTGATGACTACAGCGGTTGCCAAAACACCGCGGCCTGGAACTGCATTTCAACGAGATAATAAAACGGCCCGGAATATTGACACTTCATATCAGGTACCTACCAACCAATTAATAGCTATTTATGCAACTGTTACGTTATCGACGGCCTTTTAATACGAGTGCCATTTTTCGGTACAAGCGTAGCGCGTACCGAAATAGGTGGGCACGAGTTATTAAAAGACCAATAACGTGCAGTTGCATACAAGATTTTATCTACGAAGGTAGAATAAAACACAGATATAGACAAATAAGTATTTTTATCTACTTCGGTTTCATAACATTTCTCATAATGTCTTGATTTTGGTAGTCAATTATTAGTAGCCGCAACTGCTCTATTTGTTATATCTGGTGGAGTATTTTCAATATCACTGGATGTTGAAGACATTTTTAATAAAATTTCACTCAGATTTTTTTTCACGCGTCCACTCTTTTTATTTTGTTTATTTAGTCTTTAATAAGTATAAGGCAAAGATCTTGTAGCCGCAACAGCCAAATAGTATACTATACTTTTGTTCTAAACTTGTTCCATTTTTAAAAACATCATTTACATTGTCTCGATTTCGAAGTAATATTATAGGTACCTGGCTGTATGTTCAAGTGTGTACAAGTTGCATTATGATTCGCATAATGCAACTTGTGTCGTTATGGGTATCATAATGAAACCGCTGTCAATTTTGCAATTTGAATATAACGAAACCGAAGTAGATAAAATATTTAACGTGTTTGAGCGCCTTGGAAGTCTGATGTTGTAGGTAAGTAATTTAGAAAAGAAAAGTCAACAGCATTATCAATTGAATGCAGCTTAGAGTGTCGAGGAGTTATCGTTTTTTTTCTAATTCTAGAAAAGAGCCACAGCCACAGTGCGGTCCCGGGCGGGCACCAACACGGCCGGGGCTCGCAGCGTACGCACTGCCCTTAACACCGCATCTCGTATGTCCCGGGCAGCCACAGCCCTCGCCGGAGGAGCACCCTTCACTCCTGGCGCACCACTTTCACTTCGATTCCTTTCAAAAGACGACAAACTCTTCGCTCCGGCGTCGAAGACTCTATTTGAGTATGTGTTTTATTGCGAAGGGGATGTTAGGAAGGTAAATAAATAATAAATTTAATAGTTTCAATCAGCCATAGAATCAGGGTCGCTACCCGCCTGCTCCATAAATTAGGTAGTACTATGAAGCCCAAATATTTAAGACCAATCATGTGTCTACCAAAGATCTATAAAGGTCTTACATCCATTTTGAGAGCTAAAATCTAACAACATATTGAGATTAATTTATAATGTTTGTTCTAGAAGTTGTATTTAAAGTAGATGCAACTCTGCTTACCTTTCTAATGTTATTTATTTATGGCATTGGAGACTGGAGTGGCAAATTCCAGGTTGATAGTCGGAGTCCGTTGTGGTTTTGTCCAGCGTTGAACCCTCTTAGCACTTTGATGGAGGGTTCAGGTCTAAGCTATTGGTTGAGGAGAGGTAGTCAGGTCATTTAGGACCTTCAGTAGTGCCATCAGGATGGAATTTGGTGTGAACGAATGTGCAGTTATGCATGTAAAGCGAGGGGAGATTATGATGGAATCCGTGGGAACTCAACTCTCGGATTTCATACACCTTATCCAGACAGAAATCTACAAGTAAATGGATATGTCAGACGTATTAGGCATCAGAGAATGTTACCTACAATCGGTACCTACATAAGAACCCTAATCATCATCATCGATTACACTAATTCATTTCAACAGGCTATGGAAGTGGCGTTTCAAGCACAGAAATCAGAAGACTCCACAGACTGGTGGTGGAACTTCTCATTGGCTCGTTGTTATTACGCACTTGGAATGCACAGAAATACTGAAGATTGTCTTCGTCAGGCACTCAAACAAAACAAACACATCTCTATATACCTTCGTTTGGTGGCGATGTATGTGGGGCTGAATCAGCCAATTTCAGCGTTGGAGGTCTGTAAGCAAGGACTATCTGTTTTCCACGAATATACACCGTTGTTGATAGAGCAAGCAAGGATACACGAGCAGATGGGCAACTCCGCGCTGGCTGTGAAAGAGTACCGCACGGTAGCGTTAGAGGACCCATCGAACATGGAGGCCATCGCCAACATAGGAATGTACAATTTTTACAACGATCAGCCAGAAATTGCTTTGAGATATTACAGGTAAGATGAGCACTAAGAACCTTAAGTTTTTTGTACCAATTGGTAATAAGACTGAACTAAAGGTCCTGTTGTTTCCAGGAGATTGTTAGCAACAAACCCCGCCGGGCCGGAAATATACAACAACCTAGGGCTCTGCTGTTTGTACTGTAATCAATGGGATTTGATAATACCATGTTTTCGGCAGGCTCTTTATTTTTCTGCTGATCCCGATATCCGGTCGAACATTTGGTTTAATCTAGCTCATGTTGCTCTGGTGAGGCTTTCAATTCAGTTAGAAAGATAATAATAAAAGAAAGATGTTATACTGACCTATCGTCACTTTTAACTCCGTACCATATCATTTCAGTCTACTGGAGACGTGACATTGGCTTATCGAAGCTTGCTAGTAAGTCTGGCAATAGACTCGAAGAATGAAGCTTCACAACAGGCGCTGAAAGTTTTAGATGCAAGACTGCGTGCAAGAAAAAAACCGACCAATAGCGTGTCGGAACACCCACAGTGAAGGGTACCGTAGTCGTAATAAACAGTTCATGTTATAAGTAGGTTGAGTATTAAAGCTTACTTTCAAAAGTGTTATCTAGTTTTCCTTGCATCTTCGTTGTATAGTATTGCCGTGAATTTTTTTAACATACTGGCAGGAGGGGTCTGGGTGGTGACTACACTTAAGTAACAAACTTAATATTTCTCAAAAGAACCAAATAATGGTTTTCTCGGCATATTAATATTTTTTTTTTTTATGAAATTGTCATGCATCTCTCTTATAGATAACATGAAGGATTTCATAACATCGCAATTTGTTTTTATTGCAGATGACTCTGCTGGAGATATCTCGAAGTTGAAATAGTGTTATAAAACAATGTTTGTTACATTGGAATTTAATAAATATTAAAATGTTGTTGCATGTTTTATTTATTTATTTATGGATAGTAAATAATCAGTGGGTATGTCCAGTGACTCCATATTGCGCAGTTCATTGTACTTGAGGGCCACCAAAGAGTCCACCGCGACCTCCGGATACGCGTGCATCTGAGCTGATACCGACGTGTCTGATACATCAGTCACTGCGTTCGGCGGAATTCGCGATACGTGGCGGATTTTAACCTGAAATTATTTAATGATGATTTAATTCGATTTAACATTCCATGCTGGAACCAGATGGAAAAAATAAATAAAAGAGCTGAAATTTAAAATATTATCAGTTTTTATTAAAATGTTAAATCCCAAAAAAACCAATGTTAAAAACGTACGTAGTACCTACTAGGGTTTTCGCTGCGCGACTTTCTGAATTCAGGTAACATACGGCTGAATCAAATCAAAATCATTTATTTCAAGTAGGCCAGTTACGGGCACTTTTGAATAGTGGAACAAAATGGACATAATAATTGTGTAAGCACTGTAGTTGCCCTTTCTAAAGCGTAGATCTCTATGGAGAAGAAAGGGCAAGAAATTCAAAATAAAATAATTAGTTCGAAATAAGCCGTGGCAACTACGTGACCAGACACAACTGACAGCGCCTGTTCACGAACATGACGCATGGATCAGCCATCATTCAACTCAACCAATTTGAAGGGAACTTAATGAAACGACACACACGCCACCTCAGCGTGACATTTAAGTGAGCATGACATAGTCTTAACCGCCAGGGCATATTCATGTCAATAAGAAACGTCAAATGTACATAAACAATATTTACTTTAAGCAACTAGAAATGTGTTCCAAAACAATGAGCGAGGCTCACGTCTGCCAGATAAGCATCCGCGGCAAACCTGATGCAAACCTCGAAATAAATAGGTATAACGGTGCAAACAGTGCTCATAAAGAAGTTTAAAAACGGCTACGCTGCTACGTCGTAACGGCTACGCTGCTACGTCGTAACGGCTACGCTGCTACGTCGTAACGGCTACGCTGCTACGTCGCAACGGCTACGCTGCTACATTGTAACGGCTACGCTGCTACGTCGTAACGGCTACGCTACTACATTGTAACGGCTACGCTGCTACGTCGTATGGCCTACGCTGCTACGTCGTAACGGCTACGCTATTATGCCGTAGCTGCAACGGTACTATATCAAACGGACACGCTTCTACGAAGTAATGGCTAAGTCTTACTGAGAAATCTTCTTCTTTCTTTTTCGTGTGGTTAGTGCCTAACCTGGTGTCAGAGTTTTTATGCCCCGCATGGGCCTCTGACTAGGCTTTAAATGCCGTCGGGAAATATATCTCTCACGCATATTAGGTTTCCTCACGATATTTTCCTTCACCGAAGCTAGTGATAATTATACAATACGCGGCATATGAATCCCAAAGCTACGGAGAGCGAAAAAATAATGTTTAGGTGTCTACGAAGAAAAGATAAGTACTAAGGCAATACAAATTAACTTTTGGTAAATACGAAGAACTAGAATATTACGAAGTAACGGCTAACCCTAGCGTAGTCTAACAGATTACAGAATATTAAATCCATATCACTAAAATAGATAGACTACAAATCTACTGCTCTGTGATGATGATGAACAATCAGTGAGTAAGTTAGAACTCACTTGCTCTATTGTAGATGGCGCTACTCCAATACTTTCCCAAGTATCCGAATCTTTAGGAATAGACAAAGGTTTTGTGTAGTTCGTATTCTTCTCCTTGATAGGAATACAATTTTCAAAAGCGATGTTGGACAGCATGTCTTTGGCGCGTCTCAGAAGTGGTGGTTCTTTAGACGAATAGAACAGTAAGTGCGCATGTTGGAGTAGAGCGAAGCTTCTTATGGTTGTGCAGATCACTTTCTTTATTTCGCTATCTGAAATTCCATGTTACATTAATGATTAGTATAAAATTAATGCATAATAGTGTACTTTAGGGCATGTTTCCTATAATTTTAACTGTATCTAACTGTAAAATGCAAAATAAAAGTGGTCGAGTTGATGCAAAAACGCAACTAAATGCAAATTTAGTGCCCAATAAAAGCTTCGACCAAAATCTGCGGAGTCTTTCGCTTGACAGCTGGATCAAGGGCTTGATTCAGAAAGCAGTACTTCTGGACACGGCACGTATTGTCAGGAGGTTCCTCTCTCAAGAGCCCTGACCACCGGTAGCCCGGACCCTGTTCCCGATGCTGGTGGGCTACTATTTTTTTTTATATTTTTAAATGTTTTTTTATATGATGTTTTGTAAAAATATTTAAAATGTAAAGGATAGGTAAAGAAAATGAATAAAGAGATTATAATTCTACCAAATGAAACGTTGTCATACAAAAATTTGTTAATCGTTAGTTGTCGAAGTGAAACATCGGCGATACGTTGGTTGGCAAGTGAAAATCTGGCAAACAATTTTCGGCGAAAAGGCAGGACACCAAGTGGATGATAAGAATGATTATTTTCAAGTTGTAAAAATATTGAAAATAAAACTGAATAATTCGGAACAGTTCGTTCTCGTTACGAGGCCTCGTAAGTCTAGTTGGTCTAGTAGTCTGAATTTGTGCCCGGTTGATGGCAATAAGCTCGCCGCCTGTTACATGGGACCTAAACATAACATATCCGAAATATAGGTGACCTATTAGGTACACCTCTCCGTAACCCTTCGGGGAAAACAGGTGTGATGTTATATTTTGTTAATACTAGGTAATTAAGAAAAGAAAATAACTCGTTGAAAATCTATTGATTGAAGTTGAAAATGGAGTAAATAAAATAGAAAAATATTTTTTTACTTTATGAATTTATCGATATTTAGCACACCCCTAAGTATGTATATACCCTTTTTGTTACACCTGTGTATGCAACAAAAATGCCTGATTATCTATAAGTATACCTAGTAAATTAATTTACAGACTATCAAACTGAACATGTTTCGCCATCGGACAAACATCGTAATAGCGAAAAAAATATCACTAGGCCAGCTCATGTTCTAAAGTGTTACTAATGCCGACGCAACGCGACGGGACGTGCGTTCGACTGTACTGTCTACAAGCCCTCCAAGAGTATTAACAATTACACGAAAAAAAAGAACAATTGTATCTCGGCCAAAGTGTTTAAACTTACCAAAATTCTTAAATAGATCATATTTCCCACAAATTATTATCAATTCTGGTGAACTTTCTGCACTAGAATAGACGTCATTCATTGTTTGTGCACAAGTTTCTAAAATCTCCCATATACTTTTAATTTTACATAGATCCACCATGACGCAGAAAAAGAACTTCCCTCTTACAGGTGTCGCTTGCAGCACGTTATTTAATGTTTCCAATTTGCCGCCGTATTCCCAAATGTGGCACATAGTTTTATCGATCCCTTGTTTTTGGTTTGATTTCCTTCCAAACGAGTATTCTACTACTAATGTTTCGCGTGGTGGGTCGTTCTTCTCTAGAAAGCTATGCAGGAGTGTTGTTTTGCCCTAAAAGTTATGAAAGATGAATTATAATTTTTGTTGTTTGACCAAAGAGCGAAGCCAAGTCATCAGCATATTCTTGCCCTTGTATCATGTTAACTGAGATGTAATAACATTCATTGATGCGTGGGGAGGTAGTGGAAAGAGAGGACGGAGACCTTTACCCAGGGGTGGAATAGAACAGACTAGAAAAAAAAAAAACTCCAACTCACTACTGATTTGCTTCCAACAAAAAATATTGTTCGCGAGTTGTTTTCGTTCACGTTTGAGTGCGTTTTATCAATTATTTGTGTAGCTATTTCTGGTATTGATAACATAATTCTAGTTAAGTGGCTAATTGCAGAACTGCTGACCTGAGAATGCTAAAGCTCTAACAAAGATTAAAATTGCGTTTCACTCAGGAAACTCACAAAGTAAACACACTGTCTTTCGTATACCGTAGCAGTAGCAGTTTCCTAGCAACCAAAATGTGAAACATTAAAAGTGCCACGAGCGTTTCCAACTTGCCAAAAATCCTAATTCGTCGTTCAAACAGAGTCGGCCTGCGGTGGCAGGTTTATTTCCAAAAGTATGTTTGAGTGTAAACAAATGAATTTGAAAATGGATCTGTGGAACATGCTATTTACTTAATTCCCTCTTTGGGGCGCCTCGCCTTAACATGAGTTAAATTAAAAGTAAGGATATTACAAAATCTGTTACAATTTACGAAAAACACTTTAAGTGGCGTGGGGTCACTTTAATTTGTTTTGTCTGTGGTATGAAAAGCAAAGTTGCGAAACCAAAATAATAAAAAAAAACTTTATTTATCTGTGGAAATGGCGATTGATAATCTTGATGTCAAGAGATTTTTGTAGAAAATCCTGTGCGAATATATATTGCGTTGTAATATTAGCTGGGTGTTCATTCTTTTAAAATAAACTTTAGATTCCTATAGACTAGTTTGAAGTGCATTTTATTTGACATCGATGATTAGTGTCAACTGATTGCAAGTGGTAAGAAATACATTGTCACCTTCACTCTTGTCCTAAAACTTTATTTATTTATTGTGCTTATTTATCATTGTTTATGTTGTCTAATCATAATTAACTGTTTACTGTATCTTTTCAATGTTTTAGAAAATATGTTGGCAATTTTTTGAGTTATTATTACGAAAGAGAAAGGACCATTCTGCACATTATTCTCAGTCATATTAGTCCGTAATAACCTACATAAAATTACAATTTAAAACTATGTCTAGCGTTTCTCGTGTTAGATGTTTTTTTACTTTATCAAGAACATGTTTTTTTTTTCTTCAAGTAACTGTTATTTGGAAACAGATGTTTATAAATAGTATATAGTTCATTGAACTAATTTCATAATTACGTTTCAACATCCTAATATTTATAGTGTTCTATCATCTTACCAAAAATTTTTAAGTAGGTATGAACATTTTTTAACATGAAGTGGTGACTAATGCATCATTCACAGTTATTTATTACCATTTCAGGTGACCTGGGCCACTAAATCAAGAAGGTAGCTATTAGCTTTATTCTTCTTAATATTTTGTGTGAAAATTTAATGAGGTTAAAATAAATATATAATAAGCTCAGAATTACATTGAAAAGTGTTGATGCAATTTATACATAAAAGTTGTGATATATAGATGGCGGAAGTGGATCCAGAAACCTTGTTAGAATGGCTGCTGACAGGACAGGGTGATGAGCGTGACATGCAGCTCATCGCTCTTGAACAACTCTGCATGTTACTGCTGATGTCCGACAATGTTGATAGATGCTTTGAAAGGTAAATCATTTTTAAAAATGAAAAATGTCTGTATGGAAATCAGGCAATTAAAACATAGCTTATGAGTATTCATGCTTTGAAGAAGCTTGTTTAAGCTAAACAACATATTGTTTAATGTGATTATCACACCCTTTGTTCATCAACTTTCAATTCACCATTGATATAAATTCTGGATACACATAGGCAACTTGTTTTTTATTCAGTTTATTATCAATAGAACAATTACTTCTTTTTAGGACATACTGAAATATTTCATCAGATTGAGTAATAGTTTACCAATGGAATTTATTTATATTTTTCAAATTTATCAATGTCTGTCTGTATCAACCATTTAGTTAATTTTAATAGAACTGAATATTAATAAGCTACATTGTGAAAGTGACTTTTATCCATATTCAATAAACTTAGCATTGTTGGAATGTTAGTATTACATCATTAAGTTCATTAAATTTTACCTAGTAGACTAGCATAACATATGTATTTCGTCCAGTCTCCAATATGACACTTTTGATAGCTGACTAGTTATTTAATATTACTATACAAAAGACTATACGAGTATCTAACTGAATCAGCATAACCATTGAGGATTTACAGTGTTTGGTGTATTGATTATTGATTAAATGTATCATGTTTTCGTGATACAGTTTTATATTAGTACGAGGGGGTAGGGTGAATCAGTCCAAAGGCAACCAAATCATCTTTACAATCTACTATTTCCTGTGTGTAACCTTAAGTTACTCTGTATGGTTGTCTCATATTCATTAATAAGTATTTACTACAAATATATTCATACATTAGGCCAAGATATTATTAGCAATTTGTCTGTATTTACTAACAGTTTGATAATTTTTATTATCTTATCAAACATACAATGTTATAAAATTATCATATTTGGAGCAGCACATTGAATGTGACCTACTTTTGTTTCAGTTGCCCTCCTAGAACATTTCTTCCAGCATTGTGTAAAATATTCTTAGATGAATGTGCACCTGATAATGTTCTGGAGGTGACAGCCAGGGCTATCACATACTACTTGGATGTTTCTGGTAAGTCTGATCAAATTGAAAATTGTCTGGAAAAATTGATGAAAAATTAATTTAAAATATAACTCCGCATTAGCTATGATTTAACTTAACTTGAATTCTATTTGTATAATGAGAAATTTAATTCCTTTACACATGGTCATGATCATGACACATGCTGTATATATTCAACATTTGAATAAATAAAACAGTCTTGTTTTACTTTTGTTCTCAGAGTGAAAAATGTATTTCTGTAATTATTATTAATCTGCAACTAAGCATTGTATCATCATTCATATTCCTTATTTTACATTAATTCTAAATAATGATGCCTAATTAATTTGTCTGTATGTACATGTTTGTGTCAAAGCTAGACATGCATCTGAGAAAACATTAAATGTGATTGTATTTTGCAGCTGAATGCACAAGACGAATTGTTGCTATTGAAGGAGCAGTTAAGGCTATTTGCAGCAGACTGCTCACTGTAGATCCTAACAATCGTACCAGCAAGGACCTTGCTGAACAGTGCATTAAAGTAAGTTTATTGGACCATCTTTTGAAATGGGTAAGTTTTTTGTACTTACAGCAGCATCTACTAACTTTATGTCCTATCTTTTATGACAGGTATTGGAGTTGGTATGCACCAGGGAGGCAGGTGCGGTTTGGGAAGGCGGCGGCCTCCCTGCAGTGTTACATTTCATCACACATCATGGTACATCTGTGCACAAGGATACTCTCCACTCTGCCATGGCAGTTGTTTCAAGGTATTTTATTGATAAATCCTTGCTATATTTTCATACTAGCTGTGCCCGCGACTTCGTTCGCGCGGAATTTAACAAAAGAAGTTATTTAGCTTTTTTATTTATATTTTTCTAAAAGAGAAGTAGCCTAAGTTACTCCTTATTACATCAGCTATCTGCCAGTGAAAGTACCGTCAAAATCGATCCAGCCGTTCCAGAGATTTGCCGGAACACACAGACAGACAAAAATAGTAAAAAATATTATTTTGCTATATGTACCGTATTATATATATATTATATTATACATTCATATGCATGTAGTCAAAAGCGGTTATTTTATATTACAAACAGACACTTCAATTTTATTTATTTGTATAGATTGGCTATAGTCTTGTTATTGGCCTTTGTGTTTGCAAGAATTCCAAAACTGGGTGTGATGATTGACAAATAATTTGTTTTGTCAGAGTATGTGGCAAAATGGAGCCGGGTGACGCTCGCGTGGGTGACGCCGTCTCGTCTCTGTCGGCACTGCTGCGTCACAATGACGCGCGCGTGGCTGACGCGGCGCTCCGATGCTTCGCGTCGCTTGCCGATCGCTTTGCGCGCGCTCATGCTGATCCAGCTCCTCTTGCTGAACATGGTAAGTAACATAACATTTCAAATAATGTAAAAGCGAAATGTGCCAGTATGCCTTGTACTGCATACTTTATTTGTAAAAAAAATATATATTTAGTTGTGTTTTTTACTATTTAATTGTATGCATTACTTTTTCATCATAGGTTTGATTGAAGAATTAGTTCGTCGGTTGGGCAGTGCTGAAAGTGGTGACGACAAGTGCTCAGCTCCAGCTGTGTCTACTACTGTTAGTCTGCTCTCCACACTATGCCGTGGTTCTGCACAAATAACACATGTAAGTAAAAATATATGTAAGATAGTCTATAGATATATAGATAGTCTAAAGATATAAACTAAATAAAGAGAGAGAGCTTTAAATTATTTTTATATTGACAAATAATGTTCTTAAAATAATCAATCACTGGAACAAGATTCAATGTAAACTTCATTATTTAAAAAAAAAACACCATCAACTCCTGACTTATTTTTTTAAATAATATATTATTTTTCTACAAAGATTTATGAATTAAAAATGAATCTTGTGAAGCTTCTCCATTTTTTAATGTTTGATATAAAAACAGAATGTTTGGAAAGAAAGATCTTAAGGTCTACAGCACCTCTTAGAACTGCAGAAATACATAATATTGTGTTTGTAACCTACGAAAACACACAATATAACTTTTCTTACAATTTGTTATAATTTACTATTTTATTTATGTTTTATTTTACCTACACAACAAGAAAATTTTTATGCACTTTTTCTCCCCATAAAGTACTTGATCGTCGCGTCAGCGGTAGCTAATAAGCTGACAAAACACGATCGCTGTCGAAATGTCAAGTGAAATTTTGACTGAGAGACCAAAACACAACAAATGAGTAAAAAAAAAAATGTAAAATTTCATAATTCCGGGATCTATCATGTGTAATCCCGAAATTTTCGAGACTGTTATACAACAGGTATCCTGAGATCCAGAAACTTTGGATCCCGGGATCAAATTCTCCAGATAGAACCTTCAAGAGCTTTGAAGTAAATGCATTATTTTGTAACTAGCAAATGGCAGTTTTGATGTACATGACTGCGTAAAAAAATATAATGTTTGTTTGTAGGATCTCGTCCGCTTGGAGTTATGCTCAGCGGTGGAGGCGGCGGTGCAAGCCGACGAACGCTGGTGCCTCGAGTGCATGCGGCTCGTAGACTTGCTGCTAGTTCTGTTGTGTGAGGGACGGCATGCTATACAGAAGTAAGTACATTTAATTGGTTATGGGTTTTATTTTTTTGCGATTGCTATGTAATCTTAAGACCGCCAGAGAGTGTTACAAGGATTTCTGGCGCTTGGATCACTTTGTTAGCAAACTTCAACAAAATTGAATTGGTAAAACAAGTTGTCAGTATTAGTTCCGATTGTGGCAACGAGACAAACGATCTTTGCACAAGTAAACAACAGCATGTACCGACGTGTGACCATCAAACTGAAGAACTTACTCCATGGAAAAACTGACGAAATCGCAAAATAAAATATGCTGTCCACTACAAAATTTCAATATCTATTCGACCCAAATGTGGGCGGTCCCATGCAAAAAGTGGTTCAGTTTGAATCAGACCTTGAAATGTAACCACACCTTTTTGGTACACGCTGTATAGTTTACCAATTTACCATTTTCTCACGTTTTTCGTTGTGTGTCAGTGGTTCAACTCGCAACGGCAGCTCCACATCAGGTTCGAGCGCGTCGGGCGGCGCGAGTGGTGAGGGCTCGTCGGCCAGCGGCAGCGGCGCGCGCGGCGACAAGTCGCACCGACAGCTAATCGACTGCATCCGCGGCAAGGTACTTGTTGTTTTTTATTCATTTTTATTTAACCATATAGTTCGGTACGGGCCCCCAAAGGGGCTCGACGCGTAAACCTCCGCTGGCTTGGTATCGGCCCCGAAAGGGGCTAGCAATTAAGTCATTCGTCATCTTCATTATTTATGTAAATATTTAAGTTGGAGAGAGTTGGATAAAAATCTTATATATCAATGCCATTAAAATTTATGTTTAAAGCCCGCAAGTTTCAAGTGCATAAATACGGTCATCGCCATTTTGACGGCAGAGCTGGTCGAGGCTAAAAATCACAAAAATTATGGTTCTCGAACATTCGAGCTCCACTAGATGGACAATAATCAACTTGTCATTTAATTATGTGGCGAATTTATCCATTGTTCAAATTAAATAGCAGTTGAAATGATAAATTTTGATATCTAAAGTCGAAGTTTCGCGCCAGTCGTGCATTTTTATTGTTCACATATAACACACGCACGCGCATAGTTACGATAACAAACATGACGAATATCATTCCAAATAATATCATCATCATCATTTCAGCCGTAAGACGTCCACTGCTGGATATAGGCCTCCCCCAAGTGTTGCCACATTGACATATAACATGGGGGGTATTGACATAATCGCCACGCTTGGCAGGCGGGTTGGCGATCGCAGTACGGTTGTTACAAAATCACAGAGAATGCTGCTGCCCATTCTCTGGCAAGTCCCTTAGTCGCCTCATACGACACCCACGGGAAGATATGGGATAGTGCTATTCTTTACGTCCGACACCATACAGAACCAAATAATAAAAACCACAAGAAAATGCCCAAATCTTAGCGTTATTTACTAGTACAGGACCATAATCACGTAATATTCATTACTACCACTCAATTTGTATTTGAAATAGACAAACATATATTTTTTTGAAGTTATTGTGCTGTGTGAAAGCGATCATTCCAATCGATCGGCGGTCGATCAATTGTTTATCGCTCGGTATCCGTCGATCAACCAAAGCTACCACACCAATCGATCAACGTCGACCGATTTCGGGTGTGGTAAAACCCTAATAAAGAGTATTCTATCTTTCTATCAAGGACACCGACGCTCTGCTGGCCGCCGTGTCCAGCGGCGCCGTCGACGTCAACTTCACCGATGACGTCGGACAGACGCTGCTCAACTGGGCGTCCGCTTTCGGTACAAGAGAAATGGTGGAGTTCTTGTGCGAGAAAGGTAAGATTTTGTTGCTATTTTCAGTATTTGTTTCCATTAAAATAATATAACCTCCAAGCAGGCCACGAAATCGAAGGCGAGGGGGCCTTCGATTTCGTGGCCTGCTTGGAGGTTAGAGGTCATAGTCTGTTCTTGTGCCAAATATCATCTAAATCCGTTCAGCCGTTAAAGCGTGAAAATGTTACAGTCGGACAGACATTTACTTCGCATTTATAGTACTAACATGGAAATCCGAAAAATAAATCTGCTGTCCCATATATTTGGGTCGAGTAGGTATTAAAATTTTGTACTGAACAGTAGATTTTTTTTCAGGAGTTCGATTTTGGTCCCATGTTGTTCAGTTTGATGGTCAGTCTCTGTATCACACCCTGAAATATAACCACACCTTTCTCATACACGTGCATTCCACGCAAAGGTTTCTTTATTTTTGATTTCAACTAGCTGTTGCACGCGCCCTTCGTCGGAATCGATTTTTTTTTAACAATATCAAGGCTTTTAATTTTTTGCACCGAACCCTAATCCTTTTTATAAAATAAAAGTAGTCTCTGTATAACATCAGCTATCTGCCAGTAAAAGTCCCGTCAAATTCGGTGTAGCCGTTTTGGAGATTAGCCGGATCAAACAGACGGACAAAAATTGTAATAAATGCATTTTTGTCATAATAATCGTGTATACTTTCAAATGCATTCAGTAAAAAGCTGTTCTTTTTAGTTACGAATTAAAAAGAAACACATACATTTTATTTGCTTGTATAGATGTTTACTTATGTTGTTATGTTTTGCATTAGGTGCTGACGTAAATCGTGGTCAACGCAGTTCATCTCTGCATTACGCGGCTTGCTTCGGTCGCCCCGCTATTGCCAAGGTGCTCCTCCGTTACGGTGCCAATGCTGACCTACGCGACGAAGACGGGAAAACGCCTCTTGATAAGGCTCGGGAAAGACATGATCAAGGTAAACAAATAGAATTAAATCCTTCCGATGTTTCAACTAAGTAATTAACAAATAGGCACAGTAAAATTATGTTTATTTGTAAATCCAGGTCACAGGGAAGTGGCAGCTATTCTTCAGTGTCCGGGCGAGTGGCTAGTAGTCGGCAATCATGACTCGCCCTCGCCGACCAATGAAGATGATTTCCCTGAAACTGGAGACAAGGAAATGGCAGCAGTATACCTTGAGTAAGTTATGGTATTTTTGTTTCGTAAATACATTTTCTGTTGTAATACAGTTATGTTGTTTCGCTTTGATGGAAACCTGTTTGTGTGTTTTGAACTTTCCTTCTATTATGATATGACCTAATTAAACCTGACATGACCTGCTGTTAACTATGTTTTAACCTACAGTCCTTTCAGGGTTATTTTACATTTGACTATGCATTACTGTTATTTTGGTTTTTATGATCGTTGTAATAACTAATAAGGTTGGTGTTGAATTGCTGCCACTGACAAACTGCCAAAATTATCTTTAGTTTCGTCGTGTTCCTTCCTTCGGTTGCTGGTTTGCGTTTTGTTTATGGAGTGGTTGGGTTCCGCAGACGCCTGGTGCCGGTGTTCTGCTCGCGCTACCTGGGCGCGGGCGGCGCGGGCGTGCGGCGCGCGTGCCTGTCGCTGGTGCGCAAGATGGTGCACTACGCGCCCGCGCGCCTGCTGCGCGCCATCTCCCTGCGCCGCGACCCGCCCGCCGCCGCGCACCTCACCATGCTGGTGGCCGCCGTGCTCGACAACGCCGTGAGTACCTCACTGCATCTACACTACGTCGGTTCTTTTGGCGCGAGCCCGTACGCGCCGCCAAATTGTTTTTAAATACAATATTATGCAGACAATTTAACAAATGTTTACCGACAGCGCCCTCCTGATAATGTTATTCAAGCTCTCAAAGAATCGTACAGCACTAAAGCAGCCTGCCCACCAAAAAGAGCCCACGGTACAACCACACGCGATTTCTTTCCGGATAGTTGCAATCTATGACGTCACAGTACAGTAAAAGCAAACGATTTATTATAGTCAAGAATTTGCTGTCTGTCTGTTTGCCTGACTGAGTTATGATAATGAGCATAAAATCACGCAACTTCAATACAAATTAAGAATTAAGTTATGCGCCTCAGCAATGTTCATGTCTCTGTATTATTACTAATAAAGTAGCAATCTACGGCCGTCGCGCTTTGTCACTTCAACTAAAAAACAAACTTTGCCAAACATTATTTCCACGGTCGTATTGCGGCATAGTTCGCAATTATCCGCGTCGTGGATGTTCGGGCTGACGTAGTGTGTGTGGCAGGGCGAGCTGGGCACCGGCCGGCGCGCGCCGGCGCGAGTGCTGCGCAGCCGCTATATCCGGCCGCCCGCGGTAACGTTACGATGGTGTGATGCTCACAGGCCTGACTGTGCAAGCCGGCTCTAAAATGACTGATTTAAGGAGTCCGCCCACTGCACCGTCATACCATGACCGGGTCAGGCAAATCTATTGAACAATATGAGAGTATTTATTTATTTATTTATTTATTTATTGGCCTATCTACAATTGTTACACTATTTATTTTAATAACACAAGAAATATTTTACAAGCATAGTGTACAATATGATGCGATAGACACAGCATGCAAAAAAAAAAAAAAACAAAATTATAACAACATTAAAATAGATAAAACATCCACATCTATGCCACGCCCAGAGCCTTAAAAATTGTCGGCGAGAATATTCTTGCCGGTGCCGATACGGTCCGTGCATGGCACGCGACTTGACGGTGTTGGTGGGTGACGGCACGGTCTAGTGGGCATAGTCCCATACGTTTCAATACAGAGGTTATAACCGCGTATGATAACCATTCTAAACCCGTTATAAAAGGGTATGATGGCTGTTCTAAACCTGTTATAAACGGTTATGATACGCTGTTGATACCCTCAAGGTATGGCACGGTGTAGTGGGCAGATTCGTTTATACTTCATAGCGATATCAGGGACTAGCGGTTTCAACGACTTATAAGTGATACAAAAGTCTAATGGAACTCGCTAAACTAACATCCGTTTTAGAGCCGTACCCTTATCATTGCTTGAGACACCGTTGCACGGATTTTATGTGTACGTTTGACATCCATGTTTTGGCTTGAATCAGTCGAACGATGCCATCAACTGCGCTCAGCTTAGAACTTAGAATAGCTAAACACAAATAATGAAGGTCAGTTATCATAAGCATCAGACTTATAATACTAATATTTTTATTTGTTATCTGCTGAGTTGATTAAGATTCTGACTTGTTTTCTCACTGTCATTTATTCTTGAATGCATCCACATTTTTGTAAAGACATCACACCATCGAAACTTACCTGCATCAACAATCCTTCTCTTGTGTTTATTATTTTTTGTGTTTAATAATAATTTATCTTTTTATTGTTGTATTTGTTTTGTAACGTATCAATATTGTGTACGTTTCATTATGTTACAGTCAAAAAATCTGTGTCAAATAATATGGAGTTTTCTTTGGTATTTGTATCTATAAAGTTCAAATAAAAATCCTTTTAGACCCCTCTTTTCTTCCTTGGAATATTTCCTACCGAATGTAACCAGATTTTTTTAAACATGGTAACTTGCTACGGCCTAGGACGATGACGACGGTCATCTCATTGTGCTGGGAATCGCCGAGGAGCTGATGGTGAAAGCTTCAGACATATACCTGGAGCAGTTCGCGCGTCTCGGCGTGTTCAGCAAGGTGGAGGGACTGGCGGCCGCGCCGGCTGCCTTCTTGTCTTCTGACAGCGAAACGTCCAGTATTCCAGGTAAGCACATAACGTTGTGGTAACCATTCCTAATGTTATTCATGTATTGATGATTATTTTGAGGGACAACCAACAAGACAGTAGTGAAAAAACCTGTCCTTCTATTGTCGCAAGAATAGTAGGGGCTGTGGTTTAAAAATAGACAGCAAGCTAGGTTGGTAGGCTACTATTCAAATGCGTTAACCGTTGATGTCGTCACACCTCATCGAAAATCGACTACCTGGTTATGATATGGGTAACCAATTCGCCCTCAAACATCATTTTCCTTATCTGTCATATTATATTTCTCAAGGCGAGTTTCACCACTGATAATGATCGCGATCAGCACGTCTAAACGGCGTTCAAAAGCAGGCTGTAATTGTACGTGGTTTAGATGTTTAGATCGCGTTCAGTTTCAGTTTTGATATTCGCTCTGAATCGATGGGAGCTTTTTTGTCAGCAAGTTCTCGATTCATGTATTGCATACGTGTGTGGTAGGCTGTAGTGAGGACGCGTCGTGCCTGTCGAGCGGCGTGGGCTACTCGTGGGCGGAGTGGTCGCTGTGCCGCGGGCGCGACGCGCTGTACGTGTGGAGCGACGCGGCGGCGCTGGAGCTCAGCACGGGCAGCAATGGCTGGTTCCGCTTCCTGCTCGACGGCAAGCTCGCCACCATGTACTCCAGCGGCAGTCCCGAACATCAGACTGATAATACCGGTATCTACATTTTCAAGCACTTTACAAATAGTATAAACGCTTCCACTTCACAAGTTTCTAAAGAGATTTTATTATAAGATTTAAGATGTTGACGTGAAATATTGAATATTTAAGATCATTTTATCCTAGGTGTTCCACTTACTAATTTATAACGATAAAAAATTAAATCACTAAACAGTACTTTTTCATAAAACAGTTATTGAATGGGATTAAATGAACGAGTCGAGACGATGAGAGTTGTATTGACGATTTGAATGATTATAATTATGTAGCTACATATGTAGCGTGTTACGGTTGCAAATCATATTTTATAAACACGTATGTAGCTACTGAATTATATAATCATAAATACAACCTTTTTATGTTCATTTAATCCCATTATTATATTATTTAATTCTATAATTTATTTATTTTTTTATTATAATTCTATAAAGCCATATTTGTTACCGCGAATCATATTTTAATCATATACAACTTGACACTGCCGTGCAAATTGCAAAAACGTAAAAAAATATATTTTGAGTTCTACGCTTAGAGTCGCTTCCACCTTAAGTGTTACTTTCAATGTTAACCTTTTGAACGCCAGAGCATAAACGCACGCGTGTGCGCCCTCCACGCCAAGCCACAAATTCACCGCAAATACTTACAAATAAAAAAAAGATATTTCAAAAGTATTGTTAACTTATTTCTTGATAAGACATTTAATAATTAAGATATATAGATCACATTTTAAAGATATATAAATTAACACAAACAAAGGTAATGATTAAAATTGCTTATTTCGTGTTATAGTGCACCACATTTTTTGTCACATATTTGTGTCGTTGGCGTCCAGGGCACGCGCTTGCTTGTCACGTATATGTGACAATGGCGTTCAAAAGGTTAATAAGAATTCACTTTGTTGTCGCTAGAATAGCGGTTAGAGGCAAGATTCTGCCTGGTCAATGGCAAATCGCTAGCGTCCACCAAATAGAACCCTTTACTGTGTACATAATTATGTACACTTTACATGGTTGTGTTTTCATCATTGTCCTTCATTCATCATATTCATCCGTGTTCTTGCAGGTTGCTAACTTGGATTCCTTAAAAGTTCTGTTTCTACGCAATTCTGATACTAAAATGTTTTAATTCTAGTATGAGAGTAAAGGATTTTACCGTGGATTAAAAAGTTACGTAGTGCATGTTCTGTTGGGAAAAAATGTGAGTAATGGTTTAATTACAGAAAATCGTGGCGAATTTATCGACAAACTTCAAAGAGCGCGAGCTTCAGTAAAGAATTCGGTCCCTCAACCGATTCTATCTAAACCCGGAGCGTCTAAATTAATTATTGGCAACTGGGCTCTCTCGTGTAAAAAGTAAGTAAATTGCATTTACTGTCAAATAATGTAACATTTTGTGTGTCATATTAAGATACTATCAAAAACATCATATGTTCTTTCAGGGAAAAGGAACTACAGATACACAATACCGATGGTCAGCAACAAACTACAGTACTCAGAGAAGACCTGCCTGGTTTTATTTTCGAATCGAATAGGGGTACCAAACATTCGTTCACAGCTGAAACCTTCTTAGGTAAGAATATAAAGCTTAAATGTATACTCATTGTTAATGGTTAAATGATAAGTAAGAATAAAACGAAAGTTACAATATATACTTCTTTTCTTTGTAACTTTCTTGAGTTCTTTGCAGATTTTTTATAACCTTTTTAATTCTGGTGCTGGGCAATGTTTAATGTATGTGTTATATTTTTAGGTCCTGAGCTAGCGAGTGGCTGGACAGATCGCAGGACTGTGACACCTCATAACGCGGTAAACGCGAGTCGATCAAGACTAGCGGCCAAAGCAGAGGCGTTGAAAGCACAGGTTTGTTAATGTGTCTTTATAATTCCAATATTAGAAATAAAAGTTGACCAAAATTAGGAAGTAACTTGTTTTTTCTGAGGGTACTTTCATACAAGTCTGAGGGCTTTGTCTGCCATTATTACCTACGCTTCATAATCTGAAGGATTCTGAACAAGATGTTAAAGTATTTTTAATCCATTTAAACTATTTGTTAGCCAGTTTTTACAACAGTTCAAAGCACTGTCCCACCAAAGCTGAGGCGAGTCGAGCGTAAAGAAGATGTGGAAGACTCGACATCACAGCAAACTCAAGAGATGCAATGTTGATAGAACCAATGTGATTGGCCAATTCCCGTACGTCTATTCAGTACTCGGTCACAGCTCTAGAAGAAACTGGGGCTCAGGATCTTGTATTTTAAACAAAAAATAGGATACATGTTATTTTGATATGGTTGTAGGTATGCGAGCGAGCCCGCGCGCTGTACTCGCGCCACCTCGCCAACGCGGCCACGCGCCAGCCGCGGCCGCCCGTCGCGCGCCTGCGGGCCCTGCTGGCGCGCATGCAGCGCCTGGCCACGCAGCCTACCGGTGAGGGGACCACGTTATACATACATACTCATAAACGAAAAAAGCCTTGCTCTGAGATAGATTTCAGAATATTTATTTTTTTCGGCGTAGTGGCATTGTTTAACTAATCACTATCACAAGGTTTGTCTATTTAACCCAAAATTAGTGAATTGGAGATTTTATTTAACCAGATTCTCACGAATCATCTCTAAAATTGTTTCTTTGTACAGAGGACTGGCAAAATGAGCTGACTGAGTCGCTAGATCAGTTGATGGAGCTTTTGTGTGGAGACGAGCTGCTCTCGGCTTACGAGTTACAGTCATCTGGCTTAGCACCTTCCTTGCTGCAAGTGTTGTCGCCGCAGGCTAATGGTAAGTTACACTTAAAGTTAACTTCTTCTTCTATACAAGGTGTTGTTTTGCATCCTCGTCAAAATTCAGGATGTTGTCACAAAAGACATAAATATTCAATATAAATTACGGTACCTAGTAAATTATTAAAAAACACTGCGTTTTTTTGTTGTTTAAATTTGTCAATATTTCAGAATAACCCCCATAGCGTGGTTTAGGGATTATAAAATTATCGAAAAAACGTTTGAGGTTTTTTGTTTGTGTGTAAGCGACGTTATAAGGCAGGGATCAGACGGCCCGTGTTTAAAACACGGGTGGTTCACAGTTACCGATTTCAGTAAATAAATAAAAAAAAAGAAAATTACCTACTCATTTTATTATTGATTCGGGTCGAGAATCATTAGCATAGTTACCTCCTAGAATTTGACGAGGTTGCAAAACAACACCTTGTATAAAATTCTCGTGTCACAATATTAGTAACCACATTCTTCCGAAACGGCACAACGGATCTATTTTTCATACCCCTAAAACCTAATTTTTCCACGCAAAAGAAGTCGCGGGCTAGTTTCACAATACAATTATTGCAAGTCATTAAAATATTTTAAACATTTTAATGACATTCAATAATTCTACTCACTTTGATATCATTATAATGCAATTTTCATGAAAGTAACATTCCGTTGAAAATAAGGATTTGATTAGACTATTAGTAGATTGTTGCATCGAGCGCAAAGTGAGTCATTAATGCACGAGTGTTATGTTGGTGCCCGAGCGCATGCGAGGGCACTAAATTATCACGAGTGCATTAATTACTCACTTTATCGAGGTGCGTAATCTGCTTTTCTTTCAACTACCCTGACAAAATATACCTACACAAAATAAAAACTCAAGTTAATGAAACAAAGTTTACAAGTTTAGTTTTTTGTTTTTACAATTATTAAAAGTGCAGTTATTAAAGGTTATTAACAACTTCATTTGCAGCTGTTTTATATTTTCTAGAGTTGAATTCATATCGCTATCGCTGTCAATTTGCATGATTTTTTACCTTTTTATTTGGTAAATAAGAAGTATCTATCAAAGTTTTACAATGGTACAAAATGCGCGCCAATATGTTTTTTTTTTTCACCAAGTCAGTTTTATTCAGCCGATTTTTACTTTCAGCCAGTAATCTAATTGATCTAATGCATACATTTTATTAACTTAATAGGAGACATTACACCTCTGTGGTAAATTTAATTCCAAATTTAAAATTTAAAACAGTGCAGTAATGAAAAACAGTGCAATAATGAGATTTAATACTAACTTTTCTGCACTGTTTTGGTTCTAAGCAAAAAAGACATCCTTTGTGATCGGTTTTGTAGTGATTAATGATAACATTACTGCGTAGTTGAAAGTAAAATTCATTATGTCACTTTCACAGAATATTTGAAAATAATGGAGTTTTCAAGTACATAATAATAAACATATTATGTTAATTAGTAAACAGTCATGTTCAGTTTGGACTGCACTTATGAACGGTATTGTCCGTGATATTGCCGAGATAGGTTGTAATTCACTTGTATAAGGACGCGGCCGAGCGCAGCGCTTAGGCATAGAAAATTAAACAAAATTCGATGTCATTTTACGGGAGATCGTCGTGTATAGCCGATCACATATATATGTAGCTGTCCCCATGCTACTCACCCATGATTGAAATTTGAGCTAGTGGTTTTATGTAGGGATACGGTCACACACTGCTAACTGACCTGCGCCACGCCAACGCTCAAAGCTTTTGTGGTGGCTTGGAAGAGAAGGGTGAGAACGGGTAGGGTGGAGGAAAAACGGGCAGTGCACAACTACGCGTGTTCCTTTGACGTCATAATAATAACTAGGCAGTTGTGCGTTATGTGGCTTGCTATGTTTCGATAAGTATGGCAGTTCTTTTTGAACAAAGCTAAGTTACCGGTGGCGTTGCACTGCCGCACCCCTCCCCGCTCCTGCAGGACTGAGAACGGATCGTGTGGCATCTATTTTGGAGTGTAGTGACTGTTACAATAAAATGTTGTGTACAGACGCTCCGGGGCAGGCCGGCGCGCGCGCGACGCTGGTGCGCGCGTGGCTGGCGCGGCGCGGCGGCGCGGCGCTGGCGGCGCGGCTGGTGGGCGTGCTGGAGAGCGTGGAGCGCCTGCCCGTGCACGCGCCCGCCGGCGACGCGCCGCCGCCCTCCGCCGGCACGCTGCACCATCTCACCAAGAGGATCAGGTGACCGCTACCTTTCTAAGACCGATACGCCGCTAGCGATCAGCGCTCGTAACAAAAGCAATGAGGTTCTGACCAGTTCTGCAACACTCTGAACCATTGTTGCTACTTATAGTTATAACACAACTCTACTCTACCAACGTCAACGGTCGAACCGTTGGCGTTGGTAGAGTACAGTTGTGTCACAAATGGTACTAGTTCGCACTAAGTGCGCTTCGCATTCTTCTAACGCCATGAAAGAAAGAAAAAGTATTCATTTGTCTCGCGCAGAACAAAAAAAAAGGTTAAAATATGCTATGTGCGCCTTCTCAATCCAACTGGGGCGATCCCCTCGTGGGAAGCCATCTAAAACGATTCGCTAACGTTAAAAGAGACACTCTGCAAACATATCTGGCTCGAAGGACCACTTTTTATGTACGGCTTAGAGTAGAATTGCAATGTAGGTGTGTTTGCGAAAACCACAGACTTTTCACGATCCCAAGTTTATTGTAAAGTTACACGAAGTTATGTTGCTTGCTAAACCGCGGTTTACTCGATAAGGTAGCTAACTACTAAGGTACTAACTTTTGGTATAAGAAATAAATATTAAATTAATTATGGGAAGTAGTTCGCGGCGTCTGGAAATTATTTGCCTGTACGTGAACCGTACACATATTGCATCTAACTATCCGTTCCTCTATAGGCTGCGAGTTGAACGAGCAAGTGATGAATCGACAGAGGACACAACATCAAACAACGGCAACAACGCGGGCCGCAACCTAAAGGTAGAAGCGTTAACGACAGTGCGGCAGCTCGAGAGATTCCTCGCCAAGTCGGTCGCGCGCCAGTGGTACGACATGGAGCGAGCCACTTTTAACTTCGTACAGAAGATAAAAGCAGACGCTCCTATGACGTTCACTTACGAAGTAAGAAGCTCTCCATACTGAATATCAAATAATTGATTTTGTCAACTTCAAACTTCATAAATATTTTTTTATTGCAGCACGATTTCGACGAGAATGGAATTCTCTACTTTATTGGCAGTAATGGAGGTACTTGTGAATGGGTAAATCCGGGTGCTCACGGTTTGGTCAGCGTGTGGTCTTCTGACGGGAGGCAGTTACCTTACGGTCGCGCTGAGGATGCACTCTCGCGGTCACCGGAGCCGTTAAACGTTCACACGAACGACGACAGACGAGCCTTCATAGCGTGTGACTTGGGCTTACAAGTAGTGCCCTCGGCGTACACGCTACGTCATGCCCGTGGGTACGGACGCTCGGCTCTCAGGAACTGGTTATTCCAAGTAAGTAAAGCGGCATTTTGTTTTATTATGAGAAGAGTTTTTTTTTAATTCATTCGTATCCTACGGAAAATACTTCATGTTTCTGGAGCAGTATCTTGGGTTAATCTAGGACATAGTCTATCTGCGTGTCTGAATGTGAGATTTACATTAATAATGTTATTAGTAGTCTATGAAATGGTTATTTCCTTTTCCCATAAAATTTTCATTGTTTCCGTCAGATGTCAGCTGACGGCGTGACGTGGAGCACCTTGCTGGCGCACAGCGACGAGCAGACGCTGCAGGAGCCGGGCAGCACGGCCACGTGGCGCATCCGGGCCGACGCGCCTTACCGCTTTCTCAGGATACAGCAGAACGGCAAGAACGCTAGCGGACAAAGCCATTACCTATCGCTTTCGGGACTCGAGATTTATGGCAGGGTACGTTAAACAAGGACAAATTAATGCTAGTGAATAGATAAGTTGATTATAGGGTCAATGACCTCAGTGAGTTGGTTGTTTTGTCGTGTTAAGATATTAAAACACACCACGTTTGTACCATTTCGCTACCATTGTACATGTTTCGATAGCAGTTACACATTTTTGGATTGTCTCCTTAAGTTCGGTCTTTTAGCTTACTCATAGCGATCGAAAAGTTGCTACATAGCAGCATAACACAAGCGTCTCGTTCATCTGTAGGTGGTGAGCGTCAACGAGGTGGCGCCTCGGCAAGCGGGCGGCGCGAGCGGCGCGTGCGGCGCCAGCGCGGCGGCGGGCGGCGGCGCGCGCGGCCGGCGGTGGGCGCGCGCGCGCGGCGTGTGCGCGGGCGCGCGCGTGCTGCGCGGCCCGGACTGGAAGTGGCGCGACCAGGACGGCCCGCACCCCGCGCTCGGCACCGTCACCTCCGACCTGCACAATGGCTGGCTCGATGTTAGGTGAGTCGCAGTACTTCACTGTTGTTCCACGTACGGACAACATATTATTTTACAGAGGCAATCCTTAATTTTCTGGTGATTGAGCGTTATGTATGTTAACACTTATTCCATTAGACCACACTAATCGGCTTCAGCCGGTTAGAAAGAGCTTTATGTCCATGCCATAAAAGTGAAAATGTCAACGTTTTTCATTCGTTCCAATTTGATTCGGACGATGCGACTAGACACCGTGCCCTGTGACAGACCGAAGCTGAATTCGCTGATTAGTGTGGTCAAATATCAAAATTATGGAATCTTACGTGTATAATGACGTGTATGCTATAATTGAATCGTGTGTAACATGAGGTGGGACCACGGCGGACGTAACTCGTACCGCATGGGCGCCGAGGGCAAGTTCGACCTCAAGGTGGTGAGTGGCGGCGCCACCGGCGCTGACGCCAAGCAGGGCCGCAAGAGTCACTCCACGCCCAGCTTGCCTGACGCCACGGCCGTCGACCATCAGGTGAGGGACAGCGAAAGGAGATAACATATGATATTTGTAACGTAAAACGACAGGCGTGAGCCTTTCTGTGATCCCCAAGCAGAGGTGTGCCTTAGTAGCTAAATCCTAAACATTTTGTCAGTTATGTTAAAGTCCAATGTTATAGAGGGCGACCCTATTGTCATGAACCAGGTATCAGGATCTTCGATCCGTGGCTGCTACTGAGGAATTTCAGATGGGAAAATCCCATATCACTTTCCCAGACCTGGAAATTGAACTCAGGGCTTCATGCTTAACAGAAGCGCTTGCGACCATTGGACTAACGAAGCAGGAAATTATGTTCTATAATATCTTGATAAACCTAGACTTGCTACTAATATGGAATAATGTCAGGTATCGGTGGCGTCAACTGAGCAGGCGTCGTCAGCGGATAATATTTCGAGCGAGGAAATGGCCAGCAACATGTCGCGGCCACGCACGCACGCCACCGACCTGTCCGCTATCAACAACTCCACACATCATATCAATACAGGTACTTGTTGTTCTTCATATGTTTCCAGTTTTCTAATATCTTTCTTTGACCTGGAAACCAATAAGGTACGGTCAAACCGGACATAAACAGATTTTTTTCAGTACATTATATGTCCACTCCCGCATTTTGCAAAATTTTTGTAGAACATCAAAATGTATTATTATGTTATAGATCTGGCAACAATAGTAGAATCGCTGACCCTCGGAGCGGAGAGCAATAACTGTATGACCGATTTGGGCAACACATCTTTTACAAATATGGAAATGGGACCAACAAGTATCACTGATATCACTAAGCCCTACCCAGCCAAAGAACCGGTACCGGAAGCGAATTCTCAAGAGGTCAGTAATTATCTTTCAAACACAAACTGTTTATTTCTTGCTATTCTAATATACGATCCTGCACTGTCATACATTTATGAAAATTTGGGAACAAATGTGCAATCAAATTGTAGGTGGCTTCAAATTTTCGCTCCACTTCGTTCAACATGTTGGCTGTGCTGTACATGAGAAGCTTAAAAGGAATGGATAACATAAATATATGCGTTTGTAAATTGTGATGTTGCCTCATAACTAAGTTAAAAATTAGGAATGTAGCAATAGCTTGTATGAGCAATTCGGATATGTGGTGTGTTTGTGGACCTGCAGACGAGAGTGCGGAAGCTTAGCTCACCGCTCACATTATTGAGTTAGGCTGCGCTGTGGCGCGCCAAGACAACGATTGTTGCGTTGCATCGCCCTTGTTACTTTATTTTGTAGCCATATAATCTTTGTCATGGTTGTTGTATAAATGTTGTGCGTCAAGGACTTGTGTGATTGATCCTACGAGTTTTTGCAGTGCGAGGACAACGACGCTGCCGATGGTCAGTACGGTGACCACAAGAAGGACGGTCAGTCCGGCGGGTCGGGTGCTATGAGCGCTAGCGAACCAGATTTAACGCAACAGGTAAACAATTGCTGCGTGAAAGTTTTCAAGCTCGCATTTGCCCATTTGAGAATGCTTTAAAAGGAAAACAAATAACATTATTTATGAATGACAACATTATATATTAATACCGTCTGTCGTTGTCTTCGCAGTGTAAAATCCTATCATATCAGCTTTAAAATAAATAAAAATATTAACCTTTTGAACGCCAGAGCATAAACGCACGCGCGTGCCCTTCTCGCCAAGCCACAAATGCACCGCAAATACTTACAAATAAAAAAAGGGATTTCAAAAGTATTGTTAACTTATTTCTTGGTAAGAAATTTAATATTTAAGTTATACATATCAAATTTTAAAGATATAAGTAAACACAGAGAAAAGTAATGATTTAATTGATTGCTTATTTCGTGTTATAGTGCACCACATTTTTGTCACGTATTTGTGTCGGTGGCGTACAGGGCACGAGCTTGCTTGTCACGTATATGTGACAATGGCGTTCAAAAGGTTAATAATTGCATAAATAAATAAATAACATTGAAACCGAGACAAAATAAGTTCTTTTTTGCTCATTGTTTTTGCATGAACCACAAGTCTTCGAGTGTTTTACAAGTTTTCATGTGTTTAATGTATTTTTTTTGCGTTTTACTCAGGGTGCCGCAAGATTGTTAGAATCTCTAGGAGTGGGACGCGGTTCGGGCGCAGGTCGCGGCAACAATCCGCAACGCGCCACCAGAACTAACCACTCCACTAGTCTTTTCCCAAGGTAAGTACTTCAGATTCCGCAGACATCGAGTGAATATAAAAAAAAAAAAAATCGTTTTCGAAAAAGTACTGCTTAAAAGAGGGTTCTGCCTGTCACTCATAAATATGCGACAGTATTAATCAAAATTTCGATAAAAGTATTATCATATATACATGCCTGGATTCTCTGCTATTGTATGAGTCATTTGAATAAAACTTGCTTCAATTTCAATAATACATTGTTTGTTTTCAGTTTGGTGCGGCTCGCTCTGTCGAGTAATTTTCCGGGCGGTCTGTTATCGGCTGCTCAAAGCTATCCATCGCTGGTACCAAACGCACAAAATGCTCTCACTTTGTCTCTGACATCGACGTCTAGTGAAAGCGAACAGGTACACTTTATGAATACTCGCAAAACTCAGCAGGAATATTTCTGGAACTCAACCTGCTGTTACCTGTTTTGACACGACATCACATCGTAATTTTTAGCTTTTCGGATTGGTTCAGCTCCATAGATATTTCTATTGAAAAGTCGCACCTTGTATGTTATATGCACGTAGCAGTAGTTAGATATTTAATCTGGGTATATATATTAAAAGTGGCTGCAGGTGTCGTTAGAGGACTTCCTGGAGTCGTGCCGCGCTCCCGCGCTGCTCACAGAGCTAGAGGATGACGACGAAGGTGACGACGCGCTCGACAGCGACAAAGAGAACGAGCCCACATACCAGGAGGTAGTGAGTATAAATTCTGTAAGTAGGTTGGATCATTCTTAGCTGCATGACTACAGTCTAAAGAGTTTGGTTGTGTTTTGTCTTTTTTTTCATTTATACTGCTTTGTTGTCTGTTGCTGTAAGCCTTATTCTTGCTAATAAAACAGTATTTATTTATACTTTTGTGATGATAATTACCTTGTTAGTAGTTTATTCAAGGCAACCATCAATATAAAGTAATAAGCTGTAGGGTTTTAACAATAATCTGCTGTGTTTGTGTTCATAACATTTTTAGTGTTTCACTTTGTTTTGCAGCTTTAACGATAGGTTCGCTTTATTTAGAAATCCTATGAACATAAGAAGTAAATAAAATCTTTGTTTTTCAAGTGATCTTGCGTCATTTAGCAAACCGCTACCATGTTTGTCAATATACACACTTCTGCAGATGCGTTACTATTTGAATAACTTTAAGGTATCTCGGAATCTTCTGTCGTTGATGGAAGAGGAAGCTTTGGAAGCAGTCCGCGGTAGCAGTGGTCAGGGCGGTCGCCAGCGTAAGCCTTGGGATGACGACTTCGTACTAAAGCGACAGTTTTCTGCACTTATTCCGGCTTTTGATCCTCGCCCCGGAAGGACCAATCTGAACCAAACTGTTGGTAAGTGGAATGATGAAATCCAGACCATATAATATTTTTAGCAATTCTCTAAAAATATTGTTAAGGTCTAATATTTCTGGGTGTTTTGTGCATTCACTTTAACTGTAGACGTTATAAGTCTAAAGTAATAAAGCCCTGTTTCAGTATCAAGTACGGTCGACCGTGTTTCTAATTACAAGTTAGTAAAGATTAGAGATCTTCCGACTAGTCGGCGACTATTCGGTAAAGAGCGCCGACTATCCGGCTTCTTACTTTGTATGTATTTCTCAATAAAATGTATGGGAGGTATTACACTAACCAAACAAAACTCACTTTTATGACAGTAAGAGTATTGTCTTTATTTTTACAAGACTGCCAAAAAAAAGAGTGTTATGTTTTTAGGGTTCATGTCTGTATGTTTCTGCGTTGTTTTATTCCACCATAAGTTCTAATTTCACGGAGTGGCGGTTGCGACTTCCGCGCGAATCAGCTGTAAACGAAGCATCACGGAAATGTCCGAATACCCCCGAAATCGTGATCGTCATGGTCGATTAGTCGGCCGACTAGTCGGTCTCTTTACAAATTATGACTAATCGGCTAGTGGGCCAAAGTCATAGTCGGCACATCTCTAAAAACAATCGTTTTGCAGATCTCGAAATCCCACTGAACGAGTCGTCAGACGGCGAAGAGAACAGCAGCTCGTCCACAGCTCAGGCCAGCGCCAGCAACTGGGCGGGGCGCCTGCCCGCGCTGCGCCTGGTGCTGAGCGCGGCGGGCGCGTCCGTGCCGCTGGAGCGGCCGTCGTGGACGCTGTACCGCGCCGTGCTCGCGCTCAACAGCCGCCTGCCGCTGCTCGACACGCACCGCGATCTCACTTACACGTACGTACAGAATACCTTATAAGTTTCGGTGCTAAGCACCCAGCGTAAGGGTCGAACAATAATTCGTTCGTGTGCCCACAACGCGCCTTCTGAGTCGTTATTATACGTGCTATGACGACTTGTGCATAAAAGTAAAAATTAATCATTTGTGCTTAGCAACGAAAGCGTTTTCTTCTTCCATTCATACGTCACGATCATTCATGATCAGCATAATTCAAGTCACGTAGCTTCAATCAGACTTTGCCACATCGGCATTGTGTGATCGGAGTAGTTACATTGATTTTTGATACTTGTATCACAAATGCACACAGAAAGAATAACATGGATAAGCCATTTTTCCGGAAAGTAATTCCGGTATTTCCGGACTCAATTAAATATTGTTAATAAATAAATAAATAAAATAAAATCTTTTTATTTCAGACCTTGGTCCATAATGTTTGTTAGTAAAAGGTCTTAAAAAAACTATGTTACATTGAAATATTAAAAGAATAAAATAAATAAATAATAATTACATATGAAAATTAAATTAAAAAACTACATTTAAAGAATTTAAAATTTAAAATGACATGGTACTATAAAAAAAAATATATATTAATTTAAGTATTTGCCACCTACTGGGGCCCCGGGCACCCGCACTTGTGCTTGAACCCAGTGCCCCAGAAGGGGGCTGTCCAGCTTGTGGCTGAGCACATTCAGGATGGTGTTTGCACTCCCACGCGTACGGAGCATCAGCGAAGTAATGCGGCGCCGCGTTGTTGTTAAGTCATAATGTTGGTAGTGATATTATTACCACTCAATTCAAAATGTAAAGGAAGGTATTAAAACTAAATTAATTTATTGTTTATCTGTTGAATAATAACAACAATCGAATTCCGATCGAAAAATATTTTTTTTTAAAATTTTTTTTTGCCTTTTTATGGCCACAACTTTTTATAAATTGTTGCACTTAAATTTCAATCGAATCAACCAATTCCGGAGGAATGTCCATATTAATATGTACCTTTCGGATCAATGACCCCAATTCAATCTACCTACTCTGATCTATGATGATCAGTGACCGGAGTAGGTAGATTAAATTGGGGTCATTGATCCGAAATGTGTATATGGACATTCCTTCAGAATTGCCTGATTTAAACAATAAAATCAACAGATGAATAATAAATTAATTTAGTTTTGATACCTTCCTTCAAATTTTGAATTGAGTGGTAATAATATCATTACCAACATTAACAATATTTAATTGAATCCGCAAATACCGGAATTGCTTTCCGGAAAAATGGCTTATCCATGTTATTCTTTCTGTATGCATTTATGATAAAAGTACCAAAAATCAATCTACCTACTCCGATCACACAATGCCGATGTGGCAAAGTCTAATTGAAGCTACGTGACTTGAATTACCTTAGAAAATATTCAAAACGACTAACAAGAACTAAAATCGAAGTATCAAACTCAAGAATATATTTTATAAAAGTTCTGAGCTGATTTTATGTTTTTTTTTTCCAGATTAACTTACAAAGAAATAGAGGGCATGGAAACATTCGCGTCATCCAGCGACAGTGAAGATGACGAACCATGTGACCCAGGTTAGAATGCCAAGTTATGTAAGAATGTGTGAGACATTTATTATTGCAATGTTAGAAATAGAATAGCTACAGTTGTGAGCGTCCCCCAGAGCGCGGCATCGCGGGCGCGGAGGGCGCGGCGGGCGCCATGGCCACGTGCTGCGTGCGCGTGCTGCGCCGCCTGCGGGCCGCGGCGCCGGCGCTGCCGCCCGAGGCCTTCGTGTCCACCAAGCTCACCAACAAACTGCACCAGCAGCTTCAAGAGCCGCTCACCCTCGCCGCCGCCGCTACTCCGCTCTGGTAACTCGACATGTCGATACATGAAATTCTATTAGTTTTTTTTGACAATTCCAAGTTATAGCGCTGCCACAAAAATAAATAGTAATCGCTACACTTGTGCGGTTTGGATGGAGTAGATATAAAAATGTTGTATTTTTAACAATGATGATATTAGTCCCAAGAAGAAAGTGGTTCATTTTGTAAGTCTGTAACTACTGCAAACGGAAGTCCATACATTTATTAATATTTATACGCTGTATAACAGAATGTCTTTCGTTGGTTGTCTATAAATGTACAACAAAGCAAGCAAATAATATACACAATATCAATGACTGCTCTCCAGGTGTCAACAATTAAATGACTGGTGTCCGTTCCTGTTCCCACTGGAGACTCGCCAGATGTTCTTCGCGTGCACCGCTTTCGGAACATCCCGCACTATCGTGTGGTTGCAGGCTCAGAGGGATCGGGCCCTCGATAGACAAAGGTGATTTCACAGCTAAACATACCCTGAATAAATTGCAGCTTAAACTAGTGATAGATTAAATATCTAGGCGATTGTTTTGAGGTCTTGTTCTACAACTTAATACAAATCTTAACTCTGACGAACAAAGCACAGCCTATACTGTAGAATCTAAAAGCTTACCATATTGCACAAGAGTTCTTAATGAAGCGAAAGTGAGCGCTAAGGAAGAATTCATGAAAATTCGTTCTCCCAAGATGAACACGGGATTAATGAAAGCTGGTGTGGTTCGTCATTTTTGCTCACATCGGGTGTACGGCTTGTACGGAAATAAAAAAAACCGTAGTCTCTTTGGCTGGTTTGAATCTAATTCAAAACTGAGAAGTAGTTGTTGTAACGGATATTGGATTGTTGTAGATCTGGTAACACGGTATCGCCGCGGCGCGCGGAGCTGGAGGCCACGGAGTTCCGCATGGGGCGGCTGCGGCACGAGCGCGTGCGGATACCGCGCCATCCCGACCTGCTGCGGTCTGCTATGCAGGTATGTACATGCTTATTTCTTTCAGTTGCTTAGAGGCAAAAATAACGACATAATAAAATATGTACATTTTATAAATTAAGCCTGCTTTTTAAGTCGTCCGCGTTGTTCTTCAAACTGTATACTTAATGCCGCTACACTTATGCGGTATAAGTGTAAGTGTTACCCTCCAAATTTCAGGTCGCTAGGACCAGCGATTTAGGCTGTGCGTTGATATCCCAGTCAGTCAGTCAGGACTTTGAATTTTATATATATAGATTATCATATTCTGGGGAAATCCTTATGGATACCCTTCGTCTGTGGAGAACGGAGGGTTATGTCGGACTGTTACCGACTAAAACTCTACTGTTGTGCCTTCAGTCCGAGACTAGATGATAATGCTGATACCACTCGAGAGTGCGTACGCTTGAACGAGACATTCGCGGGCACTCCCATCTAGGATCAGCCCGCCAGGCCTTGCCACACCGGGATCTTTCGCCAACTTTCTCCCATAAAGTCGCACAACACTGCGCGCCAACTCATTGTGAAGCTGCAACCTATAGATTGTGTGATGCAGGTGATGCGCGTGCACGCGGGCCGCAAGTCGGTGCTGGAGGTGGAGTTCGCGGGCGAGGAGGGCACGGGGCTGGGCCCCACGCTGGAGTTCTACGCGCTGGTGGCGGCCGAGCTGCAGCGCGCCGAGCTGGGCCTGTGGCTGCACGACGCGCCCGCCGCCAACACGCACGACGACGACAACGCGCCGCACCATCTCGTGCTGCCCGACGGTATGTTACCTAACATAACATTCATTTATTATTTATTTTCAGGCAACTTTAGCCCATACAACCTAAAATACAATTTGTGTTACTAAAACCTTTAAACCATGTCACTTGTGCACATTGTCACTGTTTGTGCATGTGGCACTTGATCGAGGCTTTTCTGTATAAATCGAAAAACCTACTCCTTGTACGAATTTACAAACGAAAATCTAATATATCCGAGGTGATGTGCAAAAAAATCGAGCTAATTTCATAGAACTGAAGACGCTGGAAATAATCCTGCCGCCCATGGCCATCACTGCAAAGATTTGTAGCTATTTCGTTTTCTCGTTTGTTCAGTTCAATGTCTGTGCGGCCATGTTTGCCGATGTATGTGCGTCGATATCCTCCCTTCCACCCAGTATTTAGCCTGCACAACAGCAACGAAGTGCGTTTACTGTAACTGATGTTTCGTCAACAGAGAAACCGCCGGGATACTACGTGACGCGTTCAGGTGGCCTGTTCCCAGCGCCGCTGCCTCAAGATTCCCAAATCTGTGATACAGTATGCAAATATTTCTGGTTCTTAGGAGTATTTTTAGCTAAGGTATGTATTATAAAAGGTGTAAATATACCCTTAACGAAGCCGAAAGGCACTTGTTCTCCCCGTCATTGTTTTTTTTTCTGGACCATACCTTCTTGTTTCTGGGAACCTTCTAGTTACGGAGATATTGGAGGTCAAAGTTTTAAACTTTTAGACAGGTATTTTTTAACCTTTTGAACGCCAGCGTCACATATACGTGACAAGCAAGCGCGTGCCACAGGGCACGCGCTTGCGCTGTTGGCGTACAGACGCCAACGACACAAATATGTGACAAAAAATGTGGTGCACTATAACACGAAATAAGCAATTTAAATCATTACCTTTGTGTGTGTTTATCTATATATCTTTAAAATGTGATCTATATATCTTAAATATTAAATGTCTTATCAAGAAATAAGTTAACAATACTTTTGGAATCCCTTTTTTTATTGGTAAGTATTTGCGGTGAATTTGTGGCTTGGCGTGGAGGGCACGCGCGTGAGTTTATGCTCTGGCGTTCAAAAGGTTAAAATACTAGTTTTTAAGTTTATTACTTTACTTATCTCCATGACCCGTTTACTATTCAAAGCATCAATCAGCACAATATTTTGAGTGCGTTACATTGAGTTTTACCGTGAAACGTGACTATTCACGCTAAAAAAAAAAGTTGTTTCCCAGCAATATTTTTTTTGTAGTTAGGTACTTACTTTGATGTACAGAATGCTTGGTTGACGGCTTCGTGAAGGGCCCGTTTATACTTTGTAATTTTGTTTATTATGGTTTTTTGTTTGATCGAAAAGAAGTGCCTAATAAAGGATTTTTTGTTATTTTACAGGTTCTGCAGGATGGGCGGCTCGTTGATCTACCGATCTCGGAGCCCTTCCTACGTATTATGTGCGGCGAGGAATTGACCAATGACTGTTTAGAAGATATCGATCCCATCAGGCATCGGTAAGACTATGGCTTATGCTGTACTAATTGTAATAAATAAATATAGCTGTCATTTCTTTGTCGATGGACGAAGCTGTGCTTCAGATAGTGCTGACATCGGAAAATCATGAGTTCTGGCGGAGATTGCCACCAAAGCGGAGACGAGCGGAGTGGAGGGGAGACGTGCAGGTTTCGAACAATCACAGGAGTGTTGAGACTCGCGATGTGGATTTTTACCATGACGAGTGGGCGATTTGCCATCCATACGTCTCCTCTCAAATCCGCTCGTCTACGCTTTGGTGACAATCTGGCCTTATATTGTAGCAGTAAAAACGTGGCTTTTGTGTGCCAGCAGTATTGTTGTAAGTGTAACGTTCTGTTGACCTTATAAATGTTTCTATTCACCAGATTCCTACAAAGCGTGCTGTCAGCGGCGGAGCAGTACGACGCGATCATGCGCTCGCCAGCTCTGGACGCCGCCGAGCGAGAGGCGCGCGCCGCCGAGCTCACGGTGGACGGCGCCACGTTCGAGCAGCTCGCGCTCTCCATGACGCACGTGGCCGCGCACAGCGATGCCGACGTCGCCCTGCAGCCGCTCTGCGATAACGGGGAGAACATCGAGGTACGCACATGTCTCATACTGAACGCAACTGCAGAAATGGTCAGCTCGCTATAGATAATGTACCTCTTTACAACACTGGTAACGAATATTTTTGGTAACCTAATAATTTATGAAAAATTATGTTAAGACTATCTTCTGACTATTGGGGTCTTTATTAACTTATTGATCAATTTATTATGTCGCCAGGTGGGCCCACATAACGCGCGGGCATACGCCGAGAGCAGCGCGCGCTGGATGGTACGCGGTGGTATTCGGCGCCAAACGGCCGCATTCCGGCGCGGATTCGGTGCCGTGTTCCCTCCGCGCCGCCTGCGCGCCTTCAGCGCCGCCGAGCTGCGCCTGCTGCTGTGCGGCGAGCGCGGGCCTGTGTGGACGCGCGACCACTTGCTGCAGTACACCGAGCCCAAGCTCGGCTACACCCGCGACAGGTATGACCACACTACGTACTGCGGTACTGTGTAACCGCCGCGCCGCTGCCATTATCATGGTGATGATGACGATGGGATAACACGTCTTAAGTTGGAATCTTTGATGTGTCTTTGCTTCTGCAATCCTGAGAACATAATACATAAATAATTTACGGCATTGTTTCCAGCCCCGGCTTCCTCCGTCTCGTGGACGTGTTGGTAGAGATGTCACTGCGCGAGCGCAAGGCATTCCTGCAGTTCGCGACGGGCTGCAGCAGTCTGCCGCCCGGCGGCCTCGCCAACCTGCACCCGCGCCTCACTGTCGTGCGGAAGGTATAAACGCTCACGCTTTTGTTCTTCTTTTTCTCCAAAAACGGCGAAGTAAAACATGGTCAAAAGTAACGGGACTAAGTACGCTGTTCTAAATTTTCTGAATTAATAAGAAAATTAAACATGTTATCAATGGATCCAAGAGTGTTTAAAAAATGAAAAACCTAGCATGTCATTCTGACAAGAATGTTGTCCAGTTAGATAAAATTGCATTACTTAGTTTTTTTTACAGTCTTTTACGTTATACCGATTATCCTTTACACTAAAGTGTAGAAGATTATGTTGGCATGAATGTGAATTACTAATATATTTTTCTTTGCAGGTTGACGCTGGCGACGGGTCCTACCCGTCAGTGAACACGTGCGTGCACTACCTGAAGTTACCGGAGTACTCGTGCAAAGAGGTGCTGCGAGAAAGGTTGCTCGCGGCCACTAATGAGCGTGGCTTCCATCTCAACTAGATGCAACTATGCAGACTACTAAACAGCCCAGACTATCAAAGCCTGGGCGTTTCGGAATATGTTGAGAATAACTTTTACACTATTGTTACTCACGCACTTTCGCCTACGGACACGCGAAACTAGAAATAATTATCTATTTATTGAACATCAGTAGCCTTTACCCTTGACTGCTAAGAGAAATAAAAACCATAGTGCTTGTCAGATTTGAACTTACTAAATGACCTAACTCGAGTACATTACATAAGAAGTTACAGTTATTTTTAACATAAACATGTAATGTGTATAGTATGCCAGCTCATAATAACTGATCTCTTGGAACCTATTTTTTCAAGATATTACTCCTTATTAAATAGTATTTTATTATATCGAGGTATTGATCTTATTCTCAGAAAGAAAAGTGTGTCGTTCGTCGTAATTTTTGTTATTATCATGCAATAATATATTTTATTTTTAATATTATGTATAAATAATTGCATGGGTTTATAATATTTTATAGGATGGTGTGAATGTGTGAAAAATAAGAGGCTGCCTATTGTAACCTAATTTATTATTGGGAATTAATGGCAATATTCAAACGATTTTTGAATAAAAGTCTTTTTCAGAGATTCGACTAAATAAATATATAAATATTGCAACATTCTAAACTGTACCTATCCACAAATAAAACTATTTTTTGATATTAATATAATAATAAGATAAGCGATCTTAACTTCAATTTGACATCGCTGCACTTCTAACATAAACATTTTAATGTTCATTTCACTAAAAGTATAACAGTAGAGTTTGTTTAAGTGACTTATATTTGAGTGTGTTTAAAGATAAATTAATGAAATATTAAATAGTCGTCTAGCGTTTCTTGCTAATTTTTAGATAAATGTTTGTGTATGCTATGGTGATAATTAGTTTTATTTTCGGGTATGTAAGTTGTTCCAAGACGTGTTTAGTTGAAATGTAATCTCTGATCTGTCAGCAATAAAAGAAGTGCTTCAAAATATTAACTATTTACTTTGTTTTGAGTTTATGCTTCCATCGCCATTCGACAGTAGTTGTTCTTTTAAAAGCAACAAATCGTAAAAAAAAAATTAACATACTTCTTTTGAATTGTATTCAAACCAAAAACATATAAAGCTAGCTTTTCGGTAATCAACACACATTTTTATGTAACGGCTAAAACTTTTGTTGAGCACGATTCGATATAATTTCTAACACTGAAATACAGACAGCTAATGAAGATATTAAAATATTGCGAGATATTGTTGCTAGTAGCCGTTGCAATTAATATGTGCTTGTCATACCATTATTAGGACTGAAATTATGATAAAAGTATATCAAATTTTAACATTAGGGTGTGAAACACATGGGTTTCTACGAAAGATATTTAGATATGTTCCTTTAGTTAAATAATTTTGTCAACTGAAAGTTGGTATATATTGTGATTTATTATTATAAAGTACTTTACGAATTAAAATATATTTAGTTTAAATTTAATAGGTATTTAGAGTAAAATTATTAACCATAATGGCATCATGTAGTGCTCATGTAATTGTTGTTGAGGATTGTATCAATAAATTAAGCAAAAATCATTTGCCTTTTTTATAACTCGTGATAGATTCCTTTGGTTCATAATAAGTCTGTAATGAAGCTTGTGTAAGAAGTTTTGTGCAACACACAATATATATAATATAATTCTCTAAAAAAATCAGCAAGGAGTATTGCTATCTCCATTGAAGGTTGCGCTAAAATCTCAACAATATGAACCGGTATCCTATTTATTTAATTTTAACGAACTCAACTGAGTTTCTCTTTCCTTCTTGTACTTAGTACACTCTACAAGTATATGGTTAACATCTTCAACCGTTTCACATGTTTCACTATAAGGAGATACTTTCTTCATCAAAAAACCAAACTTCCGAGAAGGGTAGTGACCAGATGGCCTACCATGACGTCTTAAAACATTATTGATTTACTCCTTTTCCAGTGTGGGAAAGAGACGCTAGACATCCTGTATAGCTCCGTCTCTATCTCACAAATAAGAGTAAAAACAATACTGCTTTACAGTGGCGAAGGGTCAAAATTATGTAAGGGAAAGCCGAAGAAAAAAATGAAGAATTTTAATTTTGTTTGTCGTCATCGCTATTTTTAATTTTCATTTTGATTATAAGCGAAGCCGAAAACCCAGAAAATGACATCCATGACGAAAAATAAACAAATATATAACTGACGGCAAAATTAAAAGGCGCCGACGTAACGCCTTTTAATTTTAGCCGTCAGTTTCGTTATTAGCGACCCCGAAAACCACGAAAACATACCCATGATAAAAATACCGAAAATCGAAGAAGCCAGCCTAATCTTTGATCACCATTTATTTATTGTAACGATTAAATGCACAGGAACTATAAACAAAAAGAAAATAAATCTTTGAGTTAACGAAAACGAATATTTTTCACAAAAGCTTGTCGCGTTTAGTTTTTATAGCACGCGATAAGCTTCAGGTAACTAGGAATTTCAATTTAGTTTATTCATAAAAAGTGAACGTGTATTTTTACAGTTTCATGTCTGTGCTCCTGGCGGTAGGATGAGTTCATGATAGAATTCATGTTTATCCATCAAATATGAACGTGCATACAAATTTTCGTGTCTGTGCTATTAACCGTTGAGGAGTTCCCTCGTGAGGAGACGCTCCTGGCTGTAGGATGAGTTCATGATACAAATCGTGATTATCCATCAAAATTGAACTCGTATGCAAAGTTTCATGTCCACGGTATTAACCGTTGAGGAGTTCCCTTGTAAGGAGACAATCCTGGCTGCAGGATTAAGTTAAGTCTGTCATAAGAATGTATTGTTCTTAGAACCAAATTTTGTGTGCAAAATTTTTCAGCTCAATCGGACATCGGGAAGTGGTTCTAATTTAGCTTACCATATATGCAAACTTTGTCGTAACTCGATAAACTTCGGCTTACCTAGTTCCTACAAAACGCTGCTGATAGCCGCGAAGTCACGTGGCCGCGTCCATACGAATTTAGTTCTGAATTCTGACACCCGAGCGTCGGCTTACTAGCGCCACATGTTGCAATTTATGTTGACATTAATTTTTTTGTAATTTTTGTAATGTTTTCAATCGTATGATATATTCAATGTTTATACTGTGATGATTATTTACTATTTGACTACAGTAGACACTAGACACTACGTATAGTGCACATGGCACTATACGTAGTGTCTAGTAGTAGTCTAGTAGTTCCCAAAGGAAAGCCGGAAGGAATCGGCGTCTAAGGGCCTGCTGTTTTAAGAAATCAAAATAAAATATTTTTATTTTACATAGGCCTACAGGGGCACTTATAAAACGTCGGCAATAAGGTGCTCGGCTCGGGTTGGTCGTTTCCTATGGAGAAGAACCGGCAAGAAACTCCATGGTTACTCTTTTAAAATCATTTGGTTTTACAATATTTCTGTTACAGCATTAGTACTAAAGTATGGGAGGACATCATGGTAAGCCAGCAGAGCGCAGTCTAGCAGAACAATATGGATATTACTCATTTTTTTGATCGCCAACCACGACATTCGAAGAGGCTGATATTGAATAGTTTTATACCAGATACCTTTTTCATCATTCCCCACCACAATATTATTTAAACCTATCATAACAAACTCTTTTGCAATAACTGATTTGTCTAAACTAATATTATAAAGAGGAAAAATTAGATTAGAATTTTTCAAAACGGACCAGTAGTGTCGGAGCCTATTCAGTAATAGGCTCCGAAACTACTGGTCCGATTTGAAAAATTGTTTCAGTGTTAGATAGCCCATTTATCGAGGAAGGCTATAGGCTATATATCATCACGCTACGACCAATAGGAGTGGAGCAGTAATGAAAAATGTTGCCAAAACGGGGAAAGTGTGACGCAAACGAAGTTGCGCCGGACAGCTAGTTCTAAATAATTAGGTACTACATACAACGCTTGACCCTGAGTAACCGCTAAGTTAGCTAATCTATCAGCCTCTTCGTTGCCTCTCAAACCCACATGAGATGGAACCCATTGCAATCTTAGAACAATGCCATTGTTTGTTAGATAGTTTATCTTACTTAATATGGAGTAAGCCATCGAAATATCTCTGAAGCCAGAGGCACAGCGAGTTAAATGCTGCAGACCACTCTTACTATCTGTGATAATCACAAAATATCGATCTGCAGAGTTGTAAGCAGAATAGCTTCATAAATTGCAATGAGCTCCATCGTCAAAAAACTTTGTACATACTTGAATTGTTTCTATCCCAGACTAACTTACACTTAGAACCATATGTAAAATATTTAATATACTGACAGTAAAAGATCAAACTTTGCGCGTAGTCGCAGCGGAAAAATGACGAATTTCTTAATTTTAGTTCAAATATTTAGTGTACGACGTCGTGTAATTTTGTATGGTAAGTAAGTGCATCCAACCATTGGGGGATTATTCAACAATAGTACATTGTTACCCCAGGGGTAAAAGTAAGTTATTTAGTCCCGAGACGGGGTTTGGCGCCCAAGCAAAGTGAGGGCGCCAATAGCTCGAGGGACTAAATAAGTCTTTAAACCGAGGTAAACACTGTGCTTTTCATTACGAATACAAGGAAAGTAAAAATAAAAACATGAATTAGCCAAAGAAAAAATTAGTAAATATTATTTCGGATTGCCGCTTTTCCGCCTGTTTTGTTTTTTGTTTCTGTGGCCAGCCAGCTATTCAGCCATTATTTTGACAAAATGGTAAATATTTTGCCAAAGTCTATGTTATTTTAAAGAAATTGTTGAAACTAAATTATAATAATATATTCTTTAATCAATACTTAACTTTAAGTTATTTCAATTTTACATCGTGGCTGCATAGAAAGTTGGAACATGGTTCAATAAACATGTGTAAATAGAACTAGTTTTTTTTAAATAATTTGACATCTGTCAGTTGAAAACGATTCTCCCTAGGGATGAAAAGTATTACTTTCATCCCGCTCCTCAGGCTACTTCAGACCTACTTTCAGAGTATGAGTAATGAAAAAACTGTTTCCGCTTGAACCTCGTCATCCTAGCGGCACTTTATTTCCTATGGACGCACAAGAAAAAAAATATATTATTCAATAATTACTGTGTAACGAGATGTAAATGTGTATGTTTAAATGAAAGGGGTTTGGGTAAAAGTGGCATGTTTTTTTTAAGTCTGCGGCTTCTAATGAAAAATATTTCATTAGTAAGAAATATACATTTTAAATATACAATAAGACATTTTTCAAGTGGGTGGAAGGCCAAATCCGAAACTATGAGGAATAGCGAAAAACACTCAAAGGATTCACGAGCCCGATTTCGATAAAAACTAAAACTGCATCATTGACTTTGAAAAAACTTTATTCCAAGCCAGGAATCGAACCCGTTGATTTGAAAAAAAAAGACATTTTGTATTATTACACCATTCGATAGTGTCGCTGCTAAGGATCACATTCTGGGAAGTAATGACATACGGCAAACGACAGAAAAGAGTTAACTTTTGATAAAATACAAAACAGTATCGATATTGTATAAATTTATTTATATTGTCGACGCTTCACGTGACCAGAGGGCTGGCCTTTTTTTTGGTCAAAGAATCAGCATTGCCATCCAACGTGGCAATGCGGCAAGCCTTCTGGGCACTTTCCGTGCATCCTTTTGCCACTTTAGTTGCTATATAGCCTCTACGACTACGTAGACATAGGCGTAGCACGGTCTACGAAACATACGTAAAATATTTTAATATACTTATATTTTAATAGGTACTTTGATATGTACTTTCTCAAGGATGCATTTCTTTGATATTTGGTCTGTCGTAACTGGAAGTATTCTTCAGAAACATCAACACGTGTTGGAAACTATTCTAGCTTCACTGGATGAGGTGGAGAATCTAGACATTAGGAACTTAGCTAGTAAGTTACTCAGTTTATGTAAAAGTCTTGATAGATTTTGGAAAATTGTCTCTAGTTTTTTTTTTTTGCATAAGTACTCAGCGTGGTTAAATGAAATTGAATGTGCGGAATTAGTAAGAAGTATCACCATCATTTCATCATTTCAGTCCAAAAGACGCCCACGACTGGACATAGGCCACCCACAAGTGTCGCATTGACATTTTGGGGGGTTTTGCCATAATGGCCACGCTTGGCAGGCGGGTTGGCGATCGCAGTACGGTTGTTACAAAAGCACAGAGAACGCAGCTGCCCATTTTCTGGCAAGTCCCTTAGTCGCCTCTTACGACACCCACGGGAAGATATGGGATGGTGCTATTCTTTACGTCCGACACCATACAGAGCAAAGTAAGAAGTAATGAGCAGTGCATTCAAGAAAACGCGAACTAGCCCGGGCCATCTTGCGAACGCGGACGCCCGAGGAAAGATTTCAGAATTTAGCACTCTTTACAGTTAACTATGGTGGATGGTAAAGTGTGTACTGCTTTGAGTGAATCATCATCCTGTAAGTGTTATATTCGTGGAGCACTCCCAAAGAAATGAACAAAATAGACGTTTGCTCACAGAAACAACCTGATGAAAGTAGGTTTGAGTTTGGCCTATCTCCTTTACATTCTAGGATTCGCTTTATCGAATATTTTCTTCGTCTTGCTTTAAGGATGGATGTTAAGAAGTGGCAGGTTAGGTCGGATGATGAGAAGAGACAAGTAGCAGATAGGAAATCGTATGTACAGAATGAGTTTAGACGTAGATTAGGTTTAATAGTAGACAAATCACAAAGTGGTGGTAGCGGGACATCGAAATTTTTCTCTAACTCTCCAGTTTCAGGTGAAACTTCCCCGTAAGAAGAGCGTTATGTCGAGGCAGGATTAAGATTTATTTTGAATTTAGTTTAAATTGAAATTAGGTTGGTTGTTGTGGTTATTTTAACTCTTCTTTTGTGAATTATCGTTTATTATTTACCCTTCAGAAAAATCTCATTTAATAAAGTAAGGTATTTATGACCGCACTTGTAGGGCGCTTGGACCACCGTGCAAGGGTCGGCTTTAAGCTCTTACCTCTTCCTGGTGATTTTGGACGGTTTCACGTCGGACATCCAGAAGGACAGAGGCCTCCCACCTCCGAGGTGTATGATGTTCGCTGACGACATTGAGGTGGTTGAGCCGATAGGTCCAGAGCAGATTGGAGGTGTGGTGACTAAGACTGGAGAATGTTGGGCTGATATTGAGTAGAACTAAAACAGAATACTTGTTTGCTGATCATCAGACAGGACACGACTGGTCCTGCGGCCAATCCGATTTCTGGTACCTTGGGTCGCTTGCTCAAGAAGATGGCGAGGTAGACTGGGAGGTAACGCACCAGATCAACTCAGGTTGGATGAAATTGCGACAGGTCACTAGAACAACTTGCGACCCGGATTCGGATGCCCCTCAAGTTAAGGGAGACCATATAAATGTCTGTGATTAGACCTGTCTTACTGTAAAGATCGGAAAGCTAGGCTATGAAGAATGGATGAAATAAGAATTGCATGTAGCGGAGGATGATGCGAATATTGAGGTGAATGTGTAGAGTGACAAAAATGGATAACAGCAAGTTGCCCGACCTGGGAATCGAGCCTAAGACCTTAAGCATGCTCAGCAGACCATTAGACCAACGAGGCATGCTAGGTGGAATAATCTTACATTATTTTTGGTTTAGGTATCCAAAAAGCCAAAAACTATGGTAGGTAGGAACTTTTATAATTTTGTACGATTCTGATGGTTGATTCCCGGTCAATTAATCGTAATAATTTTAGTATGTATTTAGTTTTATTCTTACTCCAATTGAAAACACCGAAGAATCATTTTATCACTATCTTAACAGAGGTCTACGATTCCACAAGACTATACCACCCAGCGGTGCTGCGTCGGTTTCAGAATATTTTCCGGTTACCCGCGTGGGTGCCACTGCTTTTCACTGGATGTCGTAAGTAACTTGTACTTAGCAGCTCATTTTCACAACCATGCCGTAAAACGCGCGCAGTACGAGTATGAGTACTTAGTCTGGACATTTATATGTCCAGACTAAGTAACATAACAACACGACAAACAACGTAGCAACATTATTGTTAACATCATTGAGTATAAACGTTTCTGTAACGGATGCTTTACCTTTGTACCTACGCATGCATTGGTAACTCGAGTTTAATTTCAACAAAGTCTTGAAAGGGGAACATTGTTACATCGTGGCCCTTCTTTTCATGCAAATTCATACTTTTTGTTAGTGCAGTTCGGATTTTCACGTTGAGACACCGGGTGGAACTGCGCAACTCAACCGTTCTACTGCGTCGCCATATAGCTGCAACCTTGGAGCTTTACACAATTTTCATACAATACCAACAAACGGGCTACCAGTATAAAAACTAAGCTATCGCGAACACAGGCATCAGTCAACTGCTTAGATCACATCGGTGCACTGGAAACATGAGAGCTTCACTGGTGTGCTGCATAGCCCTTGCGGCGCTAGCGTACGTTAGCTGTAGAACCACTCGCGAGAAACGCGATGCCGACCTCGAGGTAGCAGCCACGCATAAGGGTGGCAAGTGGGACAAGGGTGGCGGCCACGAGCACCACGGACATCATCATCACGATCATGGTGAGAAAGGACACAAAGGATACAAGGGACATCATCACCACGAGCACGGCAAGAAGGGTCATCACCACCACGAAGGGCACAAGGGACACCATGATGAACATGGCGGACACAAGAAGCATCACCACCACGACGACGGACACCACCATGAACACCACCACGGCGACAAGGGCCACAAGGGACATGGTCATCATGAAGAAGGCCACTACCACAAAGGACACTCCACTAAGGGTCATCACGGTGTACACAAACATGACGAGTTCAAGAAGGAAAAGCACTTCCACGACCACCACCACGACGGCGGCCACCATGAACACCACGGCGGACATCACGAGGAGCACGGACACAAGAAGGGAGGAGAATTCCACAAGGGACACAAGCACCATGGACACCATGAGCATGACCATGGCAAGAAGGGCCATCACGAAGAGGGAGGACATCATCACGACCATAAGGGACATCATGAGGAAGACGGTCACCACCATCACCATCATCATCACCATGATCATGGTAAGAAGGGTGGTCATGAGCACCACAAGCACTGGGGCCACAAGAAGGGACACAAGTAAATGTTCCTTAGACTGATACCTACCTATGCGAGTTAAGGAAGTCTTTACTTAGTTGTAAGCTAATTAAGCTTTCATAATGTGTTAAGTTTTGTTGACTGTGATGTTTTGTTATTAATAAAAATAAATGTTTTTGAAACATAACAATAATTGATTTCGTGTTTACAAACCTTTTCATTGACACAGAGCTAAATATGCGACATGGATTTAAACCAATAAATTATTTGTTATTAATTCAATTATGGAAAAAGAAATAATGTTTGCAATTGGATGCTGATACAAAAACAAACTTATCAATTTCACAGCACGTTTCAACAACAAAGTTACATAAAATAGTTGGCGTTGGTCCGTTGGCAACGGCTCCCGACGAGATAAGTAACTCGGCGTTGAGAAACTAGAGCGCTGCCCGAGATTGGCCTACATTTTACTGTGCAACGAATTAGTCGTGGTTGCAATCAACCGTTTCCTATAGAAAACACTTGCAGCCACTGAAATTGATAACATTTCTCAATAGCCACTAGCCAGCTTGTCAATAGCAATAAGTTAGTTTTCAGCCTGACAAAAGCCCAGATAAAATAATTGTGACCATGTTTGGGACACCTCAGTCAACTTATTAACTACTGCGGTCGTTTTTATTTACAAAATTATTTGGCAAAATAGTAGCCAGTTGTACATTTTCAATGTCACGTTAATACTATTTTTCGACGCTTCACGCTTTATTGAACACCTAAAGTGGGTACAAAGCTCTATTTGTGCTACCGATTCCGTTTGTAGAAAAACAACCATACATAAACACGATGTATTTTTTACCGACATTAGGTCAATGCTTTATTGTATTAGTAAACATTTTCTGTCATAGTTTCTAACTTGTTATAACTGTATCTATTTTGATTTGCATTTTTTTATGGTTCATTAATGTTCCCGCTATACAATTTTTCTTTTAACCCCAGTTTACATTCTTCAAAGGACCGAATATAGTATTTAATTATAAATCTACCTCTACTTACTGCTACCTAACATTCGTCCTTGAAGGTTTCATGAAAAGCTAGTCGCTCTGCATGCGCCTTATAGATGGCGCTACTTGTTGCGATTCTGGATCATGGGTACCTAGTTATTTTAAACTTCCTTTAACTTCTGCATTTTCTCTTTGGTACAAACAGTGGTGTCCTGGAATAAGAACAGATTTACATTTATATAAGATAGTTTCTGTACCAGACAATTAACCTAAGCAACTATTTTAACTAAGTAATATAGGTCCTTTTCCTTTTTAACCCCCGACCAAAAAAGAGGGGTGTTATAAGTTTGACGTGTGTATCTGTGTGTCTGTCTGTGGAATCGTAGCTCCTAAACGGATGAACCGATTTTGATAAATTGGTTTCGTTTGAAAGGTATTTTAATCGAGAGTGTTCTTAGCTATGTTTCGAGAAAATCTGCTCAGCCGTTTGAAGATCATCACCTCTTTTCTAGTTGATGAAGGGATTTAAACAACCCACAGGTCTAGTCGATTTGAAATTTAAGATCTCACTGGTCACCACGGAAATTGCCGGGGGGGGGGTGCTCCCCCCAAAATTATATATATTTTTTAAATTTACAACTTTCCGAGTAGAGGCGCAACACCGAGAAAATTGGAAGGCATGGAGGAAGCCTATGCCCAGGAGTGGAACAGTCAAGGCTAAGAAAAAATAATAAAAGTTTAAAAAGCATGAAAAAAATTACCCTTAGTGACCGCTAAGACCAAAACGGGGGTTTTCTGTGTTGGGGTTTTTTTAAATTTTTGATTTAATTTTTTATCCTTCTAATAAGTCATGACAGCCTAGGCGTTGGGCAGAAAAAACAGCAAATTGATAATGAATAATCAAATTTTTTGCGTTCTAGGTGTTCAAACGGATTACATTGTTTCAGTCATATGACAATTTTTTTTTATTCTTTCTTTTCTTTTTAACCTCTGAGTTTAACTTTCGCTGTATAAGATAACTAGAATAGAAATAAATTTATTTACAAAGTATTACAAAAAAGTGTACATTTAGGCGCAGTAGTATTATTTCTGACTATATGTAAGAAGGTTTAATCAGCGGCACTAGTAAATTTGACAAGTTGTAAGCTTTGTTGTTGTATGCTTTGATAAGCCATGCATGAGCAAAGATGCTCAGAGCAAAGTTGAAAAGAAAGGAAGTGCACTTTAATAATACAAATGATACAAACAAATTAATAAAATAACCTAAAGCGCAAACACAGGTGCTTTAAATATCAATTTCCAGGTAACACTTTCAAAAGTCAATAACGAGTGTTATGATAATTCTTTTCCACTTTGCACGATATTGGACGTCGTCGCTTGTAAATGACAAGAAATGCAGTTAGCTCTCTTGGCACAATGCCATTATGAGTATGGCCCTCACCGGATGAGTTTAGTTTCAGTTGTATTTTTGTTCCGAGATTAGTATGTTTCAAGTTAATAATATTTCAGTAATTTTGTACATTGCGACCTTATGTGGTTAACGGTATCCCGCGCAACAAGTGGTTGAATCTTGAGGCCAGCGGTCTACCGCGGGATCGAATACCTAATAATAAAGGACATTGTGTGTACACTATGAGACTACCACATTTCAAGTATGCGTTTCCTTGCGTCGTTTGTTGCAGGTTTATCTATCTAGTAAGAGTAAAGAGTAACGTTCCAATCCACCCCCTTTTATTATCTTCTTTGATTATATTATATATTTCTTTATATCCTCTTTGATTATCCTGCTACGAAAGCAGGTGGTAGGTTAGGAATTGTAAAGTTCTGAACCAAATACTTTTGATTTTCGGAATAGTTTCTTCATTAGCTTCATGGCGTTTGCAACAGCGCCGAAATATCGGGAATTCAAACCAAATAGTAAACATGGTACATATCCCGTTTCAAGTCTTAGATTGATAGTGTTAGTGACCATGTCAGTTTTTTGTAGCTGCTCAGCTAGGAACGAGTCAGGACAAAAGTTTATTTGTTATCGATGTAAAAATCAATGTACAGCAATAATTTTTGGACTGTAATTTGGTTATCATTTAATTAATCCAATTAAGTGACAACGAAATTATAAAAAGTCGTCATTTTGGAATACTACCGCGGTCATGTCTTTGTGTACAAACAGGGTTGATTTGAATACGAAGTCTTTTCCCGGCAACCGCTTGCCGCAACTCGTGGCCAAGTCTGTCGCGCGACGCGGCGATTAGCACATCTTACACAATATCTTATATAAAACTGCTGCACCATCATTAATGTTGTCAATATTAAGAGTAGAGCACACCGAAGCAACACCGCGTGATAAAAAAAAAACAAGCAATATGAGGGTGGCGTTAGTTTTAGGTTTTCTAACGTTGTTGGCAGTTGTACATACACGTCGTTTACCCTCACGGCAAGTAAAAAAAGATATAGAACTAGAGACAAAGGATCAAGCGCCTGCTGCGACGGAACACAAAAAAGAATCTCCAAAGAATCATGAATACAAAAAAGGAGGCGGTAAAGAGCACCATGCACATCATCACCACGACCACGACGAAAAAGGTGTAAAGGGATATAAAGGTCATCATCATCATGAGAAGGGAGAAAAAGGACATCACGATAAGGAGCACCATAAGGGCGAGTACGACGACCATGGGGCCCACAAAAAAGAACATCATCACGATGACGGACATTATGATGAATACCACAAGGGCGAAAAAGGCGAGAAAGGGCATAAATACGAAGAGAAGGGACACTACGATAAGGGTCACTCGACGAAAGGACATCACGAAATTCATAAGCTTGATGAATTCAAGAAAGATAAACACTTCTTTGATGAAGAGGGAGATTCCGGCCACGAAGAAAAGCACGGAGGATTCCACGAGGAGCATGGTCACAAGAAGGGAGGCAGCTTCCATAAAGGTCATCACCATGGTGACCATCACGAGAAAGAACATGGTGAGAAAGGTTTCCATGAGAAGGGCGGCCACCACCATGAACATAAAGGACATAAAGAGTCCGGTGGACATGATGAGCATCATAAACATCATCACGACCACGGCAAGAAAGGCGACCATGAGCACCATAAGAAATATGGTTACAAGAAGGGACACTGAACACATCTATAGAAGCTGGCCAAATGAAAGACAGTTCTCGACAGATGACGCTAGTGATTTTGGATTTATTTATTATCTCGGAACTCTAACTTATCTGATAACAGTGCACTCAATACTGCGACAACGGTTAAGTGAATGATTATGTAGGTAATTAATAACTAAATTATTATTTTTTATATTAAGTAACGTCTTAAGTCATTTAATAAATAAAATGTACAGCATAATCTGAGTTTTTTTACTGATGTTTTACAAAAGCCCATTTCAAAATGAAACTGCAGTACATACTTTAATTGATTTTAATGTCGAAGTGGAGAATGAATTTAAATCGTGGCGTCCTCCCAGCACTTTAGATGGTGTGAGTCTGAAATTCCGTCGCTTATCTAAGTATGCTTTTAAACTAATTAAGGTTGGCAACCACCACTCAGGATCGTACGACTTTCGCGTCGAGATAATATGTAAATATTATGTTAACTGTGTAGTATAAAAATCAGAAAAGTGGGACACATATGGATCTGCATGCTACATGTTTGACCGTAATCGTCGTACACCTGGACTTTGAGTACGGGCAGCGGCCACGTCTACGTCGCTCTTTTGTGACATCTAAATGTCAAAATAACTTAAAGGAATTAATTTAGGTCTGAGATGGTAATGATAGCCATCTCGTACCTAAATAAAAACCTATCTTTAATAAAGAGCATACAGTTATTGGTTTATCATTGAAATAGCATATTTAATGCTTCATACGATGTTACTACCTATTTTGACAAAAGCGAGCTTGTCATCCCACGACATAGTTAGCAAAAAATAAACAATAGTGTCTGAACAGATCGAGTTCACGAAGGTCATACATTACCAAACAACCAATTAACCTCGCACTATGTCTGTCTTCAATTTCTACAGCATTGTCATTGTCGAAGTGACGTTGGCTCTCGACAATGTCACCTCGCCTCGGATTTGTCACGCTTGGAATTCTGCCCACCTGTAAAGCTAAATAGCGTGATATTGGACCTATGTCGCAAGGTGACGGATTGAACGATTAAGGGTTCAGTTACACGATCGATTTCTGGTCGAACAACGTGTCGGTCAAGGATTAAAAGTGAATGAGGTCCAGCACTGCAGCGCTTGCGAGCGACTCAATCAAACTGTCGTTTTGCCAGTTCAGTACATTGTCTACATGTTTTATTCTGCTATGTTATGGGACATTCACTTTTACCGTGCAAGCAGCGTTTCAGCTGTATTTTTAGACGAGTCTATTGTTTCATTGTGTTGCATACGTAAACAGCTCACGTACTAATTAAAGTACCTATTGGTACGTTATTCGTTTAATCCGGTGGTAACAGATTGCGGTCTATCTAATTATTTGTTAATTTCACAGGCTGTGCCAACTTGATTTGTATTTTATGTTACAACATAAGTCTGATTTTATGCCTAGTACATTACGGAGGCGAGCGACCAACTTTGTAGCAACAATTTTATTGTGGTGTCAACAACAGAACTATTAAAGTTAGGTCGGTTAGTTATAAACTATTGATGGAAATAATAACACAGACGTTCCACGCTTTAAGATAAACTATAGGAAAACTTTCGAGAATCGGTCAAAAGTTTAATTGTCGCACATAACTTTTCCGGTTATTTGCCGGGTAAAACAACCTTTGGTTAGGCTTTCTTAATAGTTTTCCAGTTATTTGACGACATCTAAACAGTATCTATGAGTGGATCGCGCATCTCGTAGACTCTACGTGGCGTAGCGGCGGCAGCGTAGCGCTACGTGTGTAGCACACGCGGCTACGTGTATCGTAGCATCCATCATTGTGCGAACCCAAATTACACATTAAAATCTTAACGGTACTCGCGCGAGTAATGTATTCGTTTATGGTTCACGAACTTATTCGTTGAAATAGATCTAATTTATAGTACCTACACACACACACATGACTATATCTGCTTGTATTTAATTGAGAATATATTCCGCCGTATTTCATGAGAAATAAACGATTAATGGGTTGTTAAGATGTCATCAAATGTCAGTACGCACTTTAATTGTAAATAGTGTATAGCAAGGATGGTATGTTTGTGACGTATCTAAATTATTACAGTAAGCATGTATCTCAACATTCAGGGTGTAGTGAATTCGTAATTTTAAACAATTCTCGTAGCAGGTGTGTTTTAAAGCTTTTGTTTAAACTTTATGATAACTTTTTAGGATGATACCATATTTTACTTCGTTTCTGATGAGAATAATTATATAAACAAAGAACAAGGTGGCGGGATCCTAAAAGCCATGAATAATATCTAAGATTAAAAACATTGTAGTTTTTTCTTTTTGTATAGGAAACGTCAACTGATTTTCCATCAACTGACATATTTCCTTTCTTTCAGACAGTTATTTTACGTACTAACATAATTTTTACATGGAACGTTAAACATTTAATTTTTACGTGAACTTAATTGTTTAGTAAGTTATTAAGTCTTAACTTATTTATTATATGGGAAATCTGACACATTGTTATAAAAACCAGTGGGTGGACATAAAAGATGTTTTGGAAGAATATTCTAGAACAAAACTTTCCAAACTTTTATGAAAAGCTTCTGTAAAGGTTACGAGAGAGTTTTGTTTTCATCCATTTCTGAATAAAGGAATTAAGAGTATTAGTATCCATCTATCTGAGAGCTAATCCCTCATAAAAGAATCGGGGGTTTCATGCGATTGATTAAGAATGTACGAATATGTATACTATTAGTATTAATTTATATAATTTTATACTCATTAATAACAGTTTTAAATATATCAAAATAAAACATTAAATATATCAAAATATATGCCCGGTATATCGAACACCGGGTGTATCGGGAACAGGGTCCAAGATACTGGCGGCCAGGGCTCCAGAGAGGGGAACCTCCTAACAATACGAGCCATGTCCAGGAGTACCGCTTTCTGAATCAAGCTCTTGATCGAGCTGCTTCCTCAGGTATTGCTCGAGGCTCCTTGCGAGTAAGCCATTGGCTTAAACTACTATCGGCACAACGATCGCTGAGCTCACATCCTACATGTTGACAACCTCGCGAGTCAGATCAAGATATTTGAGTTGCTTGTCTTTCCCTGCTTTCACGAGGTTCTCGTCATGCGGGACCGTTGTATCAACAACCATTGCGCGACGCTCCAATCGATCTATTAACACAATGTCAGGCTTATTGGCAACAATAGTCCTGTCAGTGATGATGGATTGATACATGACACCGGACGGTGGCAAGCCCGACATATGTCCGTGCCGTCCTTCACAATAAATCTCGGGTAGTTATTCGTCATCATAACTTCATCTATAATTGCACAGACAAAACAGTCGGTTTCTCCGAAGAGGTCCCCGGAACGTCACTAGCTTACGGACGCTGAAAGGTCTACATCACGCTCATGCAGGGCTCGGAAAAAGCGTCCCTGTAGCTCCTTACTCTGCCAGACCTCTCTGTCGTTAGTGCACTGCAGTTTTGCTTTAGTTCTCTTAAGTCTACCGCGACTATCATATGCTTTAATAAATAACTCGTTAAAAATGTTCAGATTTATTTAAAAATAACAAGTATCCTACGCAGTTATTTACCTAGATCAAAAGTCAATGCTTAAATCTTGTGCGGTTACGAATGGCTGTTAATTTTGAACCCTAAAAAACCCTCATCGGTGTTAATCTCAGAACCGCAAAGAAGATTTGTGAGCATTTATCCACATATTTTAGAATTTACGTGGTTACAGTAGACGGGTGAGGTTGTAATCCATTGATAACGCTTTTACACTAATTAGCGAGTGAGTATGGAGCTTAGTGACGTCACGTCACTAGATTTATGGGTGCAGACGCTGTCAGCCCTTAATCCTGACCAAGTGAGCAGGAGCTGACGTGCCGAGCCGTGCCGAGTTCTGCCGAGCTGAGTCGAGCCCTCGCCGCGCGTGATGCATGGGGTTTTGCTATAGTCGCCTCTACTGTTAATAGCGTCATTAATTCGTAGTATTATACGCTTAAGTATTCATCATTAACTCAAACCTATTAGAACACCTAGAATCTTTATGTTACAGAATAATAATACCTAGTAAACCTAATCGGATCTTCGGGCACCGTAATAATTTCATTGTTACCGCAAGTAGGTACCTGTGTATGCGCTATAGCCGACTGCGGTTAAGCCCTCGCCAACGCACACAGAGAGCTTGTCAGCTCGTTAATCGTCAATCGCCACCACTATGAACTCGATTTCCATTCACGTATAATTCACGCGAGACTAATAAGTTGATATTAGCATTTAGCCGTAACAATGTTATAATATAACGGATCAATTATTACGCAAAACTGATTAACTGGTGCTGTTCAACGAACACATTGAGCTAAAAGTAAATTACATTGATCACGCCTCTTCTAAGAGTTAGGAAGAAAATTACAATATTTGACTCTCATGGCGGTGGTGGACCGTTAACAACATTCACCGGATACTATGCGGAGGGACTCTAAATATTGTTATTAATTTGGTAATACTGACAAAAAAATCCTAAATTGCAGTTTATACTTCGGTATAGATCCTGAAACCTCACGTTAAGAACCCTAGTTTACCACCCTCTAGAAGTATAGCTAGCGTAGTGAAGCAGAACAAAACGCTATGTTTAAAAAATATGTTTCGACGATCAAAAGGAAACCCGTAGAATGCATTAGGTGGTTTTTCACACGTACGTCGTAAGACTTACCCTTACCCGCAGAGAAATATATTACCGTTACTGGTATTACGTGATGGCCAAACTACATCACTATTTAATGTTTTATTATAGTTATTTTATTCTGGAGAACTATGCTGCCCCGAAGTTGGAACATATTTGGTACTTACAATTTAGTATTTAGGTAGGTAATTAGTATTTAAACACGCACGCGTATTGTGGAATATACTACGAAATGTCAATTATTATAATTCAACTGTTTCAGGGCAATTTTATACAAAGTAGAGCACATAGGTCAGTTGTACGTCAGAGTGACAGGTACTGCGGTGCAGGGTGCTAGCGAAAAGGACATATAAGGGCACCGGCAACAGGGTACAGGGGTGTGCACTTGCACCGTCGGGAAAAACTAAGGCGTTCTTGGTTGCTCTCCTTTGTTCATCACTTTGACAATAAATTTAGTGTCCGCCTCTACTCTTTTCCTGTGAACACAGCATCGCACAACAGGGTCGTATAGGGGAGGATGCGAATTCTCTGGCAACTATAGAGAAACAAATCTATCCGAGGCGGAAACCAAAAATTTCCGAGCTCGCTTCGCTCGCTCAGACGTCTTATGGCCTATGCTTTCAAGAAAACCACATTTGAGGTGAAGTGCAAAAAATTTCGACTTGTTTTCATGGAACTGCAGATATACCCCTCTGGAAACAATCCTGCCGGTGCCCATGGAAAAGGATGTCAATATTTCTAGGACACAACTAACTGAAACAATGTTATTATTTTAGCAATCATATTTTTTTTTCTTTGGAGACAGGTACACAATAAATATTTTTCAGTATATTATTACTACTGCTACTACTATATTATTACTAATAGGTGAGTACGCTAGAAAAGTATGTTCTTATTTATTATTCTGTTCTGTTTTTCGAGCCAACAACGACATTGTGATTTTAACTTTTTACGGACTACGTGAACTTGCTTATAATGACTTATGGTGTTGAGGAAAAACACTTTAGAAACATTAGAAAGTTTCGTGGGAGTCTATTTTGTTTAGTTATACGACTGTTGTATATTTTCAACGAAATTCATGTAAGAATTTAAGTGTCAGTTTTTGTTTGCTATCAACGATCGATGGCCGTTGTTCTAGGAAATACGGGACAGCGGGTTCGAACAGTTCAGTATAACATATGGCGCTGTGCCGCCATTGTTACAGTGTACAAGACAAACAAGTGAATAATGAACGCGTTGGGCAAACAATATCTTTTTGAAGCGCTGACGTTCATACAAGAGTCGTATCGGAAAACGCCTGTCTACCTCTAAAAGCACAATGTGAGCGTACCTATTGTTGCGGCGACTATTTAGACGCCTGTAGTTAAGCATAATTTGGAGTTTGACGTTTAACAATTTGAACATGTTAACATAGATAACAATTAAGTTTTAGTTCTACTCGCTGTAACTAATGGTTGCTTCGCTGACAGGTATGCCCTTACCCTATACATTATTAAGTGAGTAGGCTATGGTGTGATATTTATTAGTAGGTAACTAAGCGAATGCGTTGTTATTAAGTTTAGTGCACTGATTTCGGACGTTCGTTACAAATTGCGCACAACTCGAACCTCAAGCATTATTTAGATGTTTTGTGGCAGACAACATTAATTAGGTAACCTTAATGTTAATCTTCCAGCTTATGATTTGCCACTGCTAAAGTACCTATGCTGGCAGAAGAGCAGCAGTTTTACTAGAGCTCCTTGCGAAACGGGTTTTTGTCTATTTGTGTTGAATAAACCAGATATGACCAACTCTAAAGCTAAGTTTGCAAAAACTGTGGCCGTTCCTTTAATTAATTAGTTAGTTAGATTATCCGCTTGCGTAATACAATTTGCAGTTTTCTAGCTCTTAACATGATTACAAAAAGTCTGTCGTGGTTGTTAGCACCTCGTTATCCTCCAAACAAAACCGATGTCGTTTTTACTCATTTCATGCCTTTTAAGGGAGGTTGATTTTGTGCATTAAGCCATTAAAGGCTTTTTGTTTAAAATCGCACGAAATAATAATTAGACATTGCACTTAATTTGTGGAGGATATCTACATTTATAACCTTAATACAGCAGCCTCATTAACCGTATTTGAAAATATCTGCTTATTCTTGTGTTTCCGGTGTTGGGGAATTTAAAATACGGATATAATATTTAACCAAATATTATATTATTATGTTGCTCATTAATTTGTAATGAACAAACGGGTCATTATTAGGTTATTGCAATGTAATTACATGATAGGCTGTTACTTATTTTACACCGTTTGAATTGCACTACATTCTTCTTAGACTATTATATCTACCTGGGACAAACGGTCCAGTTGGGTAGGTCTAACTTCGAGAAAGAGGTCAATTGTCGAATCCGACTCGGCTGGGCAGCGTTCGGGAAGCTGCGGTGGTATCTTTTCGTCCAACTTGCCGCAGTGTTTCAAGACGAAAGTGACCAGTGTGTTGCTAGTGATTACATAGGGGACCGAAACGTGGTCGGTCACAATGGACCTCATCAGAAGGCTTAGAGCCACCCAAAGGGAAATGGACCTCTCCATTTCCCTTTGGGTGGCTCTAAGCCTTCTGATGCTATGCTCGGAGTTTCCTTGTGTGATCGAATCAGAAATGAGGACATCCGCATGAGAACCGAGGTTACCGACGTAGCCCGGAGAATTGCCAAACTTAAGTGGCAATGGGCAGGGCATATTGCTCGCAGAACGGATGCCCGATGGTGCCGAAAAGTTCTGGAATGGCAACCGCGAACCGGAAGACGATGCGTTGGAAGGCCTCCCACTAGGTGGACCGATGACCTGGTGAAGGTTGCGGGGATCCGCTGGATGCGAGGCGCACGTGACTGATCAATGTGGCGTCACTTGGGGGAGGCCTATGTCCAGCAGTGGACGTCTTTCGGCTGAAATGATGATGATGATGATGACATTCTTCTGCTTCGATTCTTTCGTTAAAACAATTTTACCTCATATTTAAACCTTATTATTGTTTATAATCCGTTCGCCGTAAGATGGTGCGGGTGACATTAGATGAACCGTTCCGAAAATGAATCCCTATTTCTCCTGGTCACGTCATAACTTGAGAACTACTTAACTGATTTGATTCATCTTTTTTTAAACGTTTTTAACTCTTTGTAGAAGGTTCTTAGGTAGGTAGTGGGTAGGTAGGTAATAGGTAGGTAGTAGGTAGGTATGTAGTGGGTAGGAACAAGTGCATTGCAACGCATGCTGGGATCAGCTAGTTTTCAATAAATTTACTACAGTATTACTAATTCCGTATTTTACGACTGCCAAAATATTCATTCATGATTGAAAAGGAACGTTTCATGTAATGTCACCCGCAACATCATACGGCGACAGGACTTATAATGGTAATTTCAGTAAAACGACAGTCACCTAACGTAAATGAAATCTTGAACAACTGCAGATTTACCTAAGTGTAAGTAACTTCGACGCGTAAATTGTTATCATGAATGCAGCAGATACTCCAAGCTCAGAAGCTTTTCGTCTTATAATAAAAAAAAAAACCCTAAACCTAAACGGTCGTAATGTTAATGGAACAGCTGTCAAAGTCAAAATCTAATATATAAAATTCTCGTGTCACAGTTTTCGTTGCCATACTCCTCCGAAACGGCTTGACCGATTTTGATGAAATTTTTTGTGCATATCGGGTAGGTCTGAAAATCGGCCAACATCTATTTTTCATATCCATAAAAAAAGCCCCGCGAACGAAGTCGCGGGCAGCAGCTAGTTATTTACATATTTGCAGTAAATGTGGTACAGTCATCTGCCTTACTTCCTGTGTTTGGAATACCAACGATTAAATGGAAAAGCAACAATTAAAATGTTTCGTAGAGTGGAAAACTAGTCAACGACAAGGTAAGCGATTTCAAAACCTAACGTTTGTGGTTTACTTCATTGAAAATTGAAACCTTGTATTTTATTTAACTACAGAATTTGACTAACGTGCTTTTACACAATCTGCATGCCAGCCCCTTTAAACGTTGTTTATAATATCTATAAATATCAAGCTACCAAAATCAGACTGTGTAGAGCAATAAACATACATAAAACATTAGATATAAATCGTCGTGTGCTTCTATTTATTATCTTTATAATATGCCACGAGATGTATCGTTATTAGAGTGTGTTTAATATACCTAGAGTGGACACGTTACAAAAAAAATATAGTTTTAGAAAAACGATACTTTTTTAGCATTAAACTTAAATAAAACATGCACAATAAAAAAAAAAATTACTTGTGCGCCATCGCCACAACTAGTTTCTCGAGTTATTTGAAATAAGCCGTCAAAATTACTGTTTTGTAGTACAGTAAATAAGCTTTCAAATGACCTTTTATGTGTGTTTTCATACAGTTTTGCTGATTCTATTTTTATCAAAAATAGAGGTAATTATTCTGACTGTAATTCAATTTATTTATTTCAGTGTTAGGTACCTACAATAGCTATGTGTAGCTACCTGAAAATTATCCTTTTTACTATTTTGTTTAACAAAAAACTTTTGTTGAAATATGAATACGGGATAATACGAAAAACATCCGTGAAATCGTAGCACGTAACATTATTGTTTTTGGTTTTCTCGTGGGAGAAGAAAGGCACGATCTTCAAAATGATAAAGCTTCAATATGATTAAAAGGATTATTCGCGACTGACGAAATTCATCATACGTCCAGACCCCTTTACTACTCCAGAGCCAGCCTTACCAACAAACTTCCTGACAGACTGCTTAATCCTTGCTTCCAGCATAAAGTCATGCTATCCTCATGTAGCCCAAAGTGACACGAGAGGAGAAATAGAACATGGGTAATATGTATTTAAAAGCTGCAACAAGTACAATTGAAATAAATTATTAGGCATAAAAACAGTTGTTTTTAGTGACTGCTTTTCAATAGTAGACCAATTAAAAGTTTTGAAAATTCTAGACTAGCTTTAATTAAAACCAATCAAGAATGTATTGCACGATAAATTTATGAAAACAAACAGTCAGCAAAAATATCCTAAGTAACTTCGTTGATTGAAATAAATTCAATGCGCTTCAATAAAATAGTGTTTATTTACATCGTGTAACAAAAATATAAAAAAAAACATAACAATTACTATAAGTCTCTCAGTAAAAGATACATCAATAAATTAGTGGACTAATCTTTAGTGTCCCTTCTTGTGCCCCCATTTCTTGTGGTCTTCATGGCCGCCCTTCTTGCCGTGCTCGTGGTGGTGGTGGTGGTGCTCGTGATGGCCGCCCTCGTCGTGGTGTCCCTTGTGCTCGTGGTGGTGGCCGCCCTCCTCGTGGTGACCCTTCTTGCCGTGGTGGTGCTCATGGTGGCCGTGATGCTTGTGTCCCTTGTCGAAGTGTCCGCCCTTCTTGTGTCCGTGCTCGCCGTGATGCCCACCGTATCCCTCTTCGAAGCCCTTCTCGCCGTGTTTATGGTGGAAGTGCTTGTCTTTCTTGAACTCGTCTAGCTTGTGAACACCGTGATGTCCTTTCGTGGAGTGGCCCTTGTGGTAGTGTCCCTTTTCTTCGAAACCGTGGCCTTTCTCTCCCTTTTCTCCGTGGTGGTGTTCATGGTGGTGTCCATCATCGTGGTGATGGTGTTTCTTATGTCCTCCGTGGTGTTCGTGGTGTCCCTTGTGTCCCTCGTGGTGGTGGTGACCCTTTTTGCCGTGTTCGTGGTGGTGGTGTCCCTTGTATCCTTTGTGGCCGTGTCCCTCGTGGTGGTGATGGTGGTCTTGGTGATGTTCCTTGCCGCCTCCCTTCTCGTGGTGATGTCCGGTGGCGGCCACCTCCAGGTCTGCGTCACGTTTCTCGCGTAAGTCTCGCGCCTGCGCTAGTGCGGCCAGCGCCAGCACTGCACAGCACAAAATTAGCGCCACCCTCATAGTTGTTGTATTCTTGGACAGGTCGAGATGAGATATGGCACGTATTATTGTCACCACAACGTTTTATAGATACTGAGGCTCTGGTTTTCTAGTACCTGCATTAGCCAATCGTTGCACTGTGTCGGGTGCTTGCACTTACTTACCAGCAAGGTCAAGCGCCCTAGTGCTAGCTGAGGTTTGATTTATTATCAACTTTGATCGGTAACGGTAACAACAGTTTTTACTTCGATTGTTATGTAGTGATTGAAAACATTATTTTGCCTATGATTTTTAAACAGAAACATAGGATGCGAATACATTGCCGGCAGCGTAGCGTTATCGTCCTATGTGTAACAGCTGTAGTTCGGATTTACATATTTTTTTATTTCGTTGAAAAAATGGACAAAGACGTCCATATATTAGTTGCTCCCTACGCACATCATCACTCTCCCCTTATCCCAAATTATTTGTCGACCGCAAGGATGGAGCTCGAACTATTTAATTCAGTTACATTCGTGTGACGTTCGATACAAATTTATGTTTTAGATTAATACCTACATACTCACTTCCCGTGAATCGATTTAGTGGAAATGGACATTTGTAAATCTTCTGTTTTATGTAATGAAAAATCAGTGTTATACTGTCTGATGGTGGCATCGGAAGCGATAGACTTTCAAAACTTGGTTTCATACTCACTCCCCATGAATCGATTCAGTGGAAACGGACATTTCTAAATCTTTTAAATGTCTGTTTCATCGAATGACAAAACTGCAGTGTTATGCTGTCTGATGGTGGCATCGGAAAAGATAGACTTTCAAAACTTGGTTTTAAGGCAGGATTATGTTTTTAATTACTAACTCCTTATTTTATTACAGTACTTTAATACATATTAACAAGTTTAGAAGCCAATACAGTAATATAATATTAGATTGCAACCCGAGAACATGCATATGTAATCAACAGACAGCTGTACACAAGGCCTCATTATCTCCCTCACATGTGCTAGTGATAGCAACATGTTCAATGTACTCGTATGTACATAATAGATGTTGCATATTGTTCCGATGATAACATGCGAAAACCACTTGTTCTTTGCCCTAATTCAATCACGATCTGTGTTGACTGAAAGACATGTAATATGTTACGAGCACATCTTGTACGATCGAGAACGACACAGCTAGTCTATACTCCACTTTAATATTGTAAATCCGAAAGAACTCTGTCTGTTTGTTATTTTTTCCTGCCTTGACGGTGGAACGGATTTGGGTGTCTAGTACTCAGGTGAACCATGACATGGGTTAGGATATAGGATTCGTTTTACCTCGGCACCGTAGTACGTTCCCGTGAGATAATTCCCGAATTCCACGAGGGCATACCTGCGGGCAAAAGTTCGTAACGGAGACGAAGATTACGGGCACGCCATTTTCTTAGGGATTTGAGGAATCGTTTCTTAGTTTTCACCCAGTGGCACCTCTTAATGTAAGCGTTTTAAGTATCACGGTATTTTAGATGTAGTTATTCGCTTTAGGCGGAATGACACCACCAATCATAAAAATAGCTGTTTAACATAAAATTATTCCTGTTTTCCTCGATGTTTGGTATTAAGAAGTGATTACTGATTAGTATACCTACATTTTGTATAGTCCCTAATAAATAAGTACCTAATACAAAAGCCTATTGCCATCAATCGGGCACAAGTCCATTCTCCATGGTACCCCGGAGGACTTTACAGCATGTAATTTCAGATTTTTCGAGTTTAACTCGTTTTTGTTTACGAACATTGCCGATCTGCCCGAAGGACTTCTATTTGAAATCTTTCAAATATAGTTTTCAAGTTCTCTCATCACGTTCTACCTATTCAGCTATCAAATTTTCATGCTGAATCATCATCTTTCTAGCCGATTCCCAATTATTTTGCAGTTGGCTTACAGTCTAACTGGACGCATCTGAATACCAATATTTTCAATGGAGCGACCGCCTATCTGCCTCCACAACCCAGTTAGTACGATAAGCAATACGATACCCCTTGGTAAGACTATTTGTCTGATTTTCGGGCCACTGATTACTTGTAACGTTTTCATCCAGAATATGCCTCTGGGATCCCCTACCACTAGGCAGCAACACTTTGTAGCACTCTATGGCTGGGGATCAGACTAGCCCAAATACCTCATCTCATCCTTTAGGACCCTGTAGTAGCTTTTATTCAAAGATTTCACTTTCTCAAAGAGCTTTCGTAACCTTAAAAGTTTTTTAAAACTTTTTAATTAGGCTTTTTTTTAACAATAAATAAAATAATTAATAAAACATTATCATGAATATTTTATTAATGTTAATTTATAATAGTTTTATTAAATCTGAGACAAAAGACTTATTTCTAAATTCGTTATAATAAATATAAAAGTAGGTATGTAATTACCTATTTATTATTTTTCATACAATTAAATCATTACAATTTATGTTCGATATCAAAATAAAATGATAATAAAATAATGTTGCATTATTTTATCTTATCATTCTTGGATTTAACTCAAAACAGATCCATTGTTAAATTAATCTCCGACCTTTTCATAATAAATCTTAATTTGCGAATGAAATATATTTTTTTCAATAGTAATTTTATAGCCTTCAATACCCTTACAAATTGACCTTTGGCACTGCAACTCGAGACCAGTTAAGTGAAATATTTTCAAACACTTTTATTCACTTAATATTGATATTTGTTATAAATAGTAATACTATTATGTATTGCGTTAATGTGTTACGGTTCCTACATCTCGAGCAATTTAAGCAGATAACTTTGATGTCTTGCTGACTTGCTAATATACATGAAGTTAGAGTCGATATAAGGATGAGCTCACTGAACCCGCCACGAGTTTCAGATGTCGCGTAGTTTATAAAAACGAATGCAACATTTTATTGAAGTAACTTTTTAAGATTTACTTCACCCTATTAAGTGAAATGGAAAAGGCAGAAATCAATACTTAATTAGGTTTTCAGAGAACCCATTCCGAAATAATATTTTCCTGTATCTTATAGTTAGATATAGCACAAACTCACGTAATGGGATTTTATTTGAGTTAAAATAACGCTCGTCAAAAATGTAATTATTTAATTTGATTGTGTTAGGAGGTTCTTCTGGCTGGGGTAATTGGTTGGGTAGATAACTGAGTATTTTATATATATATATATATTTTGTTTTAGGCGGCAAAATATGCATGTTCGTTTTTTATAAATATCGATTGAGATGCCGCTATAGTTTTGATTCTGAATAATTCCACCAGGATAGAATCCTATATAAGCAATTCTCAGGGTCTATTAACTCAACCTGACGTTACCTACTCCTGGCTTTGCACATAATAATATCATTCGGTGGTATCGTACACTTGCACTCAATACTTAGTGACAGTGTGAAATGAAAGAGAGTTCGTAATTATTTTGTACAAAATGTAATTCTTTGTCGTATAAACATAACAAAAACACTCTTTAACAACGAAATTTCAACAAATATCAGTTCAGGTACATTCAGCACGCGCTTAGTGCCCTTTCTTGTGTCCCCAGTGCTTGTGGTCCTCATGGCCTCCCTTGTGGTCGTGGTCGTGATGGTGGTGGTGGTGCTCGTGGTGGCCGCCCTCGCCGTGGTGCCCCTTGTGGTGGTGGTGGTGCCCGCCGTGCTCGTGATGTCCCTTCTTGCCGTGGTGGTGCTCGTGATGGCCGCCGTGCTTGTGTCCCTTGTGGAAGTGGCCTCCCTTCTTGTGCCCGCCTTCGTGGTGGTGCCCGCCGTGGTGCTCATGGAAGCCTTTCTCTCCGTGATGGTCGTGGAAGTGCTTGTCCTTCTTGAACTCGTCGTGTTTCTCGACGCCGTGGTGTCCCTTGGTGTCGTGTCCCTTGTGCCAGTGGCCATGCTCGTCATGTCCATGGCCGTGCTCGCCCTTCTCGCCGTGGTGCTCGTGGTGGTGGTAGCCGTCGTCGTGATGGTGGTGCTTCTTGTGGCCGCCGTGCTCGCCGTGGTGTCCCTTGTGTCCCTCGTGGTGGTGGTGTCCGTGCTTGCCGTGGTGGTGCTCATGGTGTCCCTTATGTCCCTTGTGGTCGTGTCCACCGTGGTCGTGGTGGTGGTGTCCGTGTTCTTCGTGGCCGCCACCCTTGTCCCACTTATGACCGGACGCGGCGGTCTCCAGGTCAGCATCCCTCTTCTCGCGGATCTCCCTGGCCGAGCTTAGGGCGGCGATGGCCAGAAGGCCAAGTGCCACCAGAAGGAGACTCCTCATGATTGATTAGACTAGTTGTTGCTGAATGATATCGATTCATCAGTGGCAATGATTTTATATAGTGAACGAGCGCGACGGTGAGGTAAGTCAGCGCTGCTGATAGTGTCAAGGTTGTTACAAGTAACGAGCGCCGGAGATTTCCACTTCCTTCCAGGTCGACAACGTTTGCTGTGAGATAACTTCCGAATCTGTAGCGTTTAGAGTGCATTTTTTACGATGGTATTATAAGCGCTTAATCCAGGTAACATAATATGTGAACTGAAAATAGATTCCAAAACACGGTAGTCCATGTTTTTGAATCCTTTTTTAAGCCTTGACCATTGACAATTTACTTCTAGAAGTAACAAACAACTTTATGGTTACATTATTACTTTAGAAGCTTAAGGAAATATAAATAGTAAACGTTGTACTTGCAATAAAAAAATGTAAGTTTTCATAGAAAAAATATATTGTCAAAGTCAATGAAAATTCTACGTACAAGAATAATTTTGAAAGTATAAGAAATATGATTTGTACATTAACACGATTCTTATCTCGTTTGCCAAATGACTGACGAGCCGTTAATGTTCACATGAAAATGATAAATGAGGAAATATAAGATATTTCTGTACCTCTTACTTATTTCTCGTGTTCGTACTCGCTGCTTCTTGTGATTCATCTTTGTTTTGTGACGATATCGGATATGGCAGGGACAGCGTACCATTAGCGGCATTTTTTTAATACAAATATTTGTCTTTTTTAATAGAAGGTTTTTCAATGAGGTGCATCAGAATTGGGCTACGAAGCACACAGATGATATTTTGTATTTTTGAAATAATTTGAGGTATATACGCTTCGTTGCCAAATGGCTAAATCGGAACCCTTAGAGATACGTCCAGTCCGTCTGTCTGTATGTCCGTACGTTACAGCCATTTTACTTCGAGACTGTTGCCACCATACAGTTGGAATTTTGAGAGCAGGTGTGTTCTACACAAAAGTCATGTGAAATTACGAATACTGGAGGTTGAAATACAAAAATTCTACGAATATCTGAGCTGTCTTAAAAATATTATATCGAGATTATTTAATATTTTTTCTTAAGTCGTAAAGCCGTAATAATTGTGTCCCCCGGCTCTAACTTCTAAAGTAATAGTTTTGTAGAAGGTAAAAAAGAACTTTCAACGAAAATTGGTTTAAATTAGATTTGCTCGCTAGGTTCTAAGGTTTTTTTCGTAAAACTGCAGCAGTAACATTGTTTTTCATTAAAATACTATGAAAAATGATGTGCCTCTTCTGTCGACGTTTTATAAGTGCCCATGTAGGCCTATGTAAAATAAAATATTTTGATTTTGATTTGATTTTGAAAAACAAATTTCGTTTTGCTGTTGAGTGTAAATTGACATATCAATGAGCGTTAAAAATATTGTTATCATAATTTTTGGTGTAAAAGAACCCTTTGTGTACCAGTACAACTCGCACTTGGCCAGTATGTTTACTTACCCTGAATGACAATACAGTTATAAATCCCTTTTTTGGCAGCAAGTCGGACATTTGGAAAATCATGTTCAGCAGACTTATCTATCAGACACCATCTTGATAATTTCCGCGATTTGCATAAAGATACTTACCTTTGAAATTGCCGATTAGTAATTTGAATGAGAGACTTAAAATTATCTCTATTCCATACTGTTACTATCGAGAAGCTTAACCATGGATGAGACTAATGAAGCAAAAATTCTTCGACGCTGCACGAAGGAAACTACGCTGCATAAAAACACGAATCGAAGATTCAGCCAATAACGGTAAGAAAGATAAAGGAATTGAATCCGTAACGTTGGAGCAAAACCCGGTGTAGTGATTCTAAATCATATATTTGTTCCGTGCCATGATACATCAGAATGTTATCCAAAATCTCCACAATGGATGGTTGGTTTGTTGCGCAACAGGCTATAATTGTACGCCCAGTTACGTTCAGAATATGTAGCGCTGGCATTTACATAAGTGCAGGCAGTGTGTTATATCGAACATTTGCTTTGCATTACCATCCGCTAACTTGCCGGTTCACCCAAATATAACTTGTGTTAAATACCTATATTTTGAAGTAACGTTCGTGTTATCAACATCACGTGCTTATGAAACTTAATTAATGTTTTGAATGTTAACGGGAGTTTGTTATCTGAAAAATTGTTAAATGAAAATGTCTACGTTAATACGATCATCACTTGCCTAAACATTTTATTCTAACCGGATGCAGCTGAAAACTAGTATTTTACATGGACCGACTGCTTATCTGACCTCCACAACCCAGTTGGTACTATATAGGTAATACAATATCCTTTGGTAAGACTGGTTGTCAGACCCGGGTCACTGACTACCTGTTACGACTGTCAAAGATCTAAAAATGACAGATGGGACCATACGGCTTAATGTGCTTCATAAATACAATCATGAAAAAAAAATGTAACGATTCAAATCAATCGTCTCAGGTTTCTCATTCGGCATGAGGAGTTCGACGACACCTACTGTTCATGCCGTGGGGATCTCCTACTTACCTACTTCATGTTTTACTTTACAGATCTCTATCATTTAATAAAAGATGAAGAGATGCATTAAATAAATATTGGCATGAAATGCTAGCAATGTGAGGGTTATAGTTAGGAATGTCATTATCTTTGCGACCGGCACTGGCCCCGGAAGGGAATTCTTGCGGATCGGTATGTGCCCAATGAATCTCTAGTTTGAGATAAAAATGATCATGTTTATTGCATTGATAGGCATGTCTATTGTAAAAGGTTTATTGATTGTTATTTAGTTTTTATATCTTAGTTTTTGGAAACACTTAGATATCTTCCAAGGATCTGAATGGAGGTATGTGTGAACAATAAATAAAAGCAGAACAAGGGACAAAAAATATGTTATGTAGGCATAATCAATAGACAACTTGGCGAAACAAAATTAAATGTTTAGGGCGGGCGCAGTAACCAATTAGATTCATTTAAAACGATTGTTTTCGTCACGTTCAACAAACCATCACGATTAACCGTATCAAGCTAATGCTACGCAATGGTCAGCGATGCATAGCTCAGTTGCTCCAATAATTACATCATATGTGGGTAGATTCGCAAAAAGTTAAATCAAATATACCCACGCCCTTATTACGATCGATTCGAAATATGAACTAATTAAAGAATATTCAGTGAGTCTACCGCATATAAAAGAGCCCTTTGCTGTTGGTAACTTGGACCGTTTCGAGTTCTAGTTTTTTTTGTATTTGAATGTCTTTGTTTTTAAAGTACGATTGCAAAAAGTCTGTAAACGTCCAAGTATTTACTTTTCAGCCTATGGTTTAAAAAACCCTAAGCTAACTCATATATAACCTGGTAACATACCAGCTGACATTATACTGATACCAGCTAAAACAATGTTCCTTGGTATTTGATTCCTATCGCTTGGAATTGTGTTGCCGCTTTAGGAAAACTTTCATAAAAACGAGGATTCATAGGCTATGAAAACGACGATACAATCAACGGCATACTAAGATACTGTCGACAAAGTCGCGTGTATTTTAGTATTCGGAACTACTATGCATAATATCATATCAGTAGTGTATTTTAAGGGTTCTGTAGTAAACCTAGATTTGTTATGTCCGACCGTCGGTTACATAAACGCCTTGGTACAAATAGCTTGTCGCGCAAATTTATAAGAAAACAAGGCGTGTTCCGGATGAGTTGTCCATCGGCAAAAATGAAGAACTGTCTTCCTCGATTTGAAACATTTAGGGAATGAAATTTAGAAAAAAAACTTATTACGCTGCACCAAACGGTTAAGGCCGCAGGTATTGCAGATACTTAAATTAAGGTTGTTATAACCATGAACAATTCTTCGCTTGTCGTACGCGTGGCTTACTTTTGACCCGGTTTTGTTTAGATAGAACCTTTTTGTAAAGCTTGATGACACTGGATTAACGTTATTAAGATAATAATTTAAATGTTTCCATTAAATTAATTAATTAAAGAATTTGTTTCGGCTCATTAAACTGTGTAGCTCTGTTGATTGAATTTGAAATTAAAAGGACGTAAATTCTTTAAAGCAAGTTTTTAGCTACATAATAATATGACATTAGCAAGCAATGGCCCGCTGTAACGTAATTAAAGTGTATAAAAGAAGCTAGAGAAAATATAGTATACTTTTTAGTAAACGGGCACTCTGCTGGGACACTGGATTAGGTATTCAGTGGGGATTTCAACCGCCGACGCTTCTCGAGAGTCCCGCGTTGTTAGTTTTATGAAGCTGTGGCTAATAAACCTAATGCCAGAGTTTTCAACTATTTTATCTTTATTTTAACAACAGATTAATAAAAATACAAACTCGCGGCTCTTGTACCACCTGTATTATAGTCCAGACTGTAATATAGACACACGAGTTATTATTTTATTGTTATGCCTACGAATAGCTCCATTCAGTTATTAATAGGTAATAGAGTTATTTATTCGTATAATTTTAATGTAGAGGTCCCCAGAAAACACTTATTCAATGTGACGATGTTCTTCCGAAAGAAAATCCGGTGGTCTAATATTTAAACGCCAGTAATCTCTGTTTGCTGTCAGGCAGAAGAGTAGGGTTAATTAATTTAGGCCAGTACCGAAACTCCAAAAAATAAGTTCAACTCTATTATTTTGGGTACTTTAAACGGATCTTTTTTTTTCAAATAACATCCTTTAGTAGCATATTAAAATAAATATTTATTCATGTATCACAAAGTATCAACAATAACAAAAAGCCTCATCTCTTAATAATCACAGCATTAACTTATTTATGACCTTTATTCCAGCCCCAGTCTTTGTGGTCGTCATGGCCTCCCTTGCTGCCCTGGTCGGTGTGGTGTCCCCAGTACTCGTGGCCAGCTCCCTCGTCGTGGTGACCCTTGTGGTCGTTGTGGTGACCTCCCTTCTCATAGAAGCCCTTGTTACCGTGCTCTTGTTCATGGAAGCCGCCTTCCTTGTGTCCCTTGTCGAAGTGTCCACCTTCTTTGTATCCTCCCTCGTGGTGATGTCCGCCATATCCTTCTTCGAAACCAGACTCACCATGCTTGTCGTGGAAGTGCTTGTCCTTCTTGAATTCGTCTAATTTGTGGATACCATGATGACCTTTCGTGGAATGCCCTTTGTGGAAGTGTCCGTGTTCTTCGAAACCGTGGCCCTTCTCGCCTTTCTCACCGTGGTGATGTTCGTCATAGTAGCCATCGTCGTGATGATGGTTTTTCTTGTGTCCACCAAGCTCATCGTAGTGACCTTTGTGTCCTTCGTGGTGAGAGTGTCCCTTCTTGCCGTGCTCGTGGTCGTGGTATCCCTTGTATCCCTTCTCGCCATGTCCGCCGTGCTCGTGATGGTGGTCACCATGGTGTTCGCCACCCTCGCCCTTCTCCCAGTGATTTGAGGCCGCAGCCTGTAGGTCGGCGTCTCTCTTGAGGCGCATGTCCCTGGCGCACACGGCGACCACTAGCGCCAACAAGCAAGCTGCGACGGTAGTTTTCATCCTGAACTGTTGTCCTGGTTCTGTTGGGTAATGATTGCCAAATGATGCCTGTTACGATTTTCTCTGAGCTTATATAGTATTGCCAATAATAGTGTAGTTGTTGCTTTTAATGTCAGGGTGATGAATGACGGTCACAGGTACACGACTGACCTGAATTATATTTTAAATAATAGATACGTATCGACGCCAATGTTTCGGTCGTGACAATTTGTGCATTATACTGCATTACTTAACTGCGCTACACAATGAAAGCTTATTTAATTAAAGAAAGGCCACAGAAAAGAAATAAGTCATCGGCTGCACGAAACAGGTTTTAAAGATGTACTTGTATGTTAATTAAGTTATTTGTACAACTAATTGAATTCGAAAATAATTTCAAACAGCTTGGTCAAACTGATTTTATATTATGATTGAATATACTGAAAACAACCACGTTTGGTTAAAGTGCTGTGAATCACAAAGCTGTGAATTTTGTAAAATAACTAAAATATTATAACAGATGTAAATATAATGATGTGCAACTAATAAATTAAGCCCCAGTACAATGTAGTTCCCGTTTGTAAATATAGGCGAGTTCTCACCACACGAACCATGTTTCAGGCCGGGATTATATAGTGGGACGGTAAATAGAGACATAATTTATTTATCAATGTTTGCCGTTCAACAACGGATTGTTTGTCTTGCCATTTAAAAAACACGTTACAATTTAATTTACTTACGAAGTTTATTTTGGAATTATAATTATGATCAAATATTCGTTTGTAATAAAGTAAACATTGACTCTTCGTGCGGTCGTTACAGACTTTCTCTTAACTACATCTGTGTTAGCATTGCGAAGTTACTCAAATTAAAATTCATGAAATTTAGGCTTACACCAAACCGACGTAAAAGTCGGATAAACTACCATCGAAGAGCGGCGACGACGAGTACGAACTTTTGATACAATTTGAACTTTGCGCCAATCCGTCACGCACTCGGGCAGGGAATAAATTAATGCGTTGTACGGTGGTTGTATGTATACAGTTGCTTCCATCTTTCCTTGCCGAGTTTATGAAATATGGCGAAGTCGAGTGCTCTAAGTAAATAAGTATGAGCGAGTATAACGTACTGGTATTGATATTCTCTTTTGTTTGTTTTTTTTTACAGTATCTAGCTAATCCTTAAATTATGCTTTTGTAGGGACTTTTACTGATAGGTACTCAGAATAAGTAAAGTAGTACAAATACAGTTTGCTCTTAAGAACCACGCTAGCAAATAAAAGAAGTCACTAAAGCTACAAATAACCATATCGCAATAAAACTTTCATATTTATTCTTACGTTTACTTTGAATGAATCCACACATTGCAGACGAATAAACATAATACAGAATTTCATTTCGCTAAGGTTACAGTGCTGATGAGCCGTCAGAAGTCGCGACCGTTTTCACTGTGAGTCAAGGGCGTCCCCAGTCAAGGTTATGTTGCGAAGTAGTCGCCCTCATTTTTTATTATCTTTTGTCTAAATTTTCTTCTGATCGATTTCTTTCGTCATCGTTTCCGGTCGGGTGCGCATGAGTCGCGCGCACGCCGCTCACAAATAGTGTTGCACAGCCGAGCTATTGACACCTGCTTTGAGAGAAACTTAATTTAAATTAAATTAACACATTTTATTAGATTTATTGGTTCAATTTTGAGGCAACACGTGTTTGTTAATTTTTTGTTTTATTTTTATGCCGTAATTAACTTGAGACGAGTTTTAATTTAAAAGTTATTGTCATTTCATTATTTTAACCTACTGTGTTTGTGATCCGATCAGAGTGGAGGATTATTTCATAAGTTCGTTAATAATTAAATCATTTTTGTATCACTTGAGAGGTGACTGGTGACAATGCCCCTAAAAACCCCTAGGGTGATCCTAATGTTCAGTAGCCTGGCTTACCAAAAATAGAGGCCGACTTTCATAATAAGATACTGAAAACGTTCACCCCGTTCCAGTTAAAATTAGCGCTGGTCCCTAGATTATCAAATAAAGTTAATCTCGTAACGATTCTGTTGGCCGATCCGGCCGTCTCTATAGGAAACCAAACAAAATGGGAGAAAGAAATTTACTACACGGCCGTGTTCAGAATCTGAATCAGGGAGAGGTGTCAAGTCTGAAACAATGGCTGTATACTTATATCAACCTGTACATAGTGTTTGTAGATAGGTGCACGTGCCTCCTTAGAGGATATACTAACTTTTGGGGTTGAAAAAACCTTTTTGTAAAGGTTTTTTGGAAAAGTATTAGTGGAAAATAATAGTAGCACAAATTAAGTTCGTGATACCGTGGTAAAGTGACCGTCGGACTGCTAAAAGTCATAGGTCACGAGTTCGAACCCAAGGCAGGCACCTCTCATTTTTGAGATTCATGTGCGTGTTGTATGATCAATAACCAATCACTTGCTTCAGTGAAGGAAAACATCATGGGAAAACAAAACATGCTTGAGAGATATTTCTCGACGGCATGTAAAACCAAGTCAGAGGCACATGGCTGGCATAAAACTGTGACAGCACGTTAGGTACTAACCGCACAAAAAACTCTGACAGCACGTTAGGTACTAACCGCACAAAAAAAGGGGAACTCTTTATTTCATGTAAATATTATACATGACTCCACAACAGAGAATTTTGTACCAGCAAAGAGAGTTTGCTTACCTTCGTATTGTGATATTACCCTATAGAAAACAAAATATTGTTTTAATGTATAACAACACGTAACACCGAAACTAATTACGGCGTAGTCCGCGTAATCCGAGTCTGTGCTAAACCAAACCCGGCGTATTAATCCTCCGTAGTGGGATGCTTCCAATGTGTCAGTAGTCGGAAGGCAACAGGCGGGTGTCGGGCCCACTTTATTACGTCACATTATGGATGTATGCCACTGAATGCGGCGCTGAAGGATTGTGTGCAATGAGAGGCCTATGTCCGACTGTACCGAGTTGATTGACTACGTGCTTGGATATTTACAGGTGCTGTGGTTGGTTTGTTAACAACACTCTCCATAGTTTTCAATAAATAATACAACCAGCAGTACCTAAGTATATAACAATTGAGGTGAAGAGATCTATGGTAGTTAAGAAGTAAGGATAGAGGTAAATATTGTGAGTGGTCCTTATTTGTTTCAAGATCGTTTAACTCAGTTTAAACTCTAATCTATAATATTAGCCATGAAAATGGAGAAACGACTCGGTTTAGTTGTTGAATAATAGGCAGTATAGTAAGCCAGTCGAGTACTCCCTGCCTCCCCTTATTTAAATATCTTTAAGACTCATTTAGAAGTTCTCAGTAAATCCATTTTGTACTTAAGATCAGCGTCGTAATTAATTATTTCGGATTAAATAAACTTCCGTTCTTAATAAGCAACCTAAGCTGTAGAACTACCATTAAGATAATATAGATGTTCTTTTAAGATGAATATCCTAACTTTGCCTTCACGGGTTTTTTATCGCAGTAGGAGCTTCACAAAAATCCCCGTGAATATATAAAAGTATAGGTGTATTTTCCAACCAATAGGTCTCGATGAAACCGCCCATTAGTCTTTTAGCGAAGCGTGAGGCGCAGGTTTGTATTCCTAGGTCGGGAGCTAATTGGCAGTGAGTAGCCTGTCTAGTATAAACATCAGTAATAAGCACAATATTAATTCACTGAACATATTTTATCTAACCATACATTACCTATAACATTTTAGATTTTCACATGGGTAAACTTCAGAAAGTAGGGAAACCAATACATATTAATACCCTATTATTCAGACTTGTATTGATCTAAGTAATATGTATGATAAATACGAGTATTTGACATTACAAAATCTTTATGAACCCATGAAGACCATGAACTTAAAACCTTTTTAATCATGAGTCGTTTGTTAATAATTTATGAGTGCGGGAGTAAGTATACGTTCAAGACATGTAATCGATGTTTTACATTATAATCGTAGCCGTCACAGTCGATAATATTGTCAAAGCCACAATAACTGCTGTCAAGTATTAAACCAGAATAAGGTTTCCGCGACCTCAGCCACTGCTCAGCAAATACACCTGCCGCTTGCAATGTTTGCACCACTAACTATGTAACTCGCAGTTAATTAACATCGGCTCTCCGCCTAGCCGGAGCCGAGACGAATATCCGAACAATGTTTTAAGCTAGAATATAGGTCAGTCCATCTTCGTCAGAATAGTTACGAAACTTGCAAATAATGAAATCATTCCCAAGTCTGCTCTTCCATTCTTTGTTTGAGTTTCATTGGTGACATTGTGCAGGTACAAAATACAAAACTTACACTTACTTAAACTTACTTCTGTAGTTTGATGAGAAAACCGAAGTTTCCAGCGTTTCCATTCAATTTTGTCAGTAATAGAAATAAGTTGGATTGTGAGTTGACAGTAGTTTGGTCTGTGATCAGAAGACGTGATATAATACTTTTTAGTACTTTTCCGATACTGTATTTAAATGAATACTGTTTTTGTCTTCAAGTTAAGTGAAATATTCACAAATCGCGTGTTGAAATACACAAGTGTGTACTTGTTTAAGACTGAAGTTGGTTCGGTGTCCCCAAAGTTTAGCCGTACTATTAACATATCTCATATGATATCTAAATACATGAAAGCTTTACGTCCTTGCGGCTGTAGTTCAACACCTGCGGTACACGTCTCCACTGGTCAAAGGTTACCCTAATGCCGCTATAAAACAGGGTCTAGGATAAGCACAGCCATACATAATCGTAACTTGCGCAGTTTATTAACCTATGACTACGTGCATGAAATTGTTAAACCACACATGATATTTGTATTAAACAAAGTGAAATATAGAATGGTAGATATTTTTGATTGCGAGCAGCTTTCAGATTTATATTTTAGCATCGAAAGCCATTTGTAATAATGTGTGCTTGTAACTTGCACATCAATGTCATTGTGTTTGCGTTGGCGCGCGGTCGGCTCAATATCACACGAAATAACAGAACACAATACGCATTCATCGTTATACATATGTACCCGCATATTAAGTTTGCTTAGTGCCTAGCTAAGTACTTCAATTTATTTTGCCAGCCAGTCTATTTAATTAACGTTCAGAAACATCAAAGCTTACTTAAAATGTAAAATAATACAGAATAAGTACAACGAAGATGTTTGTGAAAATAAAATAAGAGATCGTATTTTAGGGATAATCAGTAGGTATTCAATATATAGATAGGTTCGAGTCTACATAGTCTGGAAGTCGCTGACAGAAGCCTGGCTGTAAACCGTCTACGAGCAGGGTAATAAGTGATTTTCCTATAATTACCACTGAACTAGAACTAGGGCCGGCTCTCGAACAATCACAACTATTCAAACTAACTGTAGATATAATTTTGTGACCGTGTCAAGTGGTTATTATCGTTTGAAAAACAAAGTCAAATAATTTTTATATTGCTGAAATCAGGGGCAAAAATATTTGTTTGATACGGGAAAACCTGGCCATCTACATAGAAAAGTGTCTGAAATGTTTTAATTTCTCGTCCACGGTCCGTCCAGCTTGTAAACGCAATATACGTTTATAATAAACCACGGCGACCTCGCCAGGAATATATCTGTTACGCCACTTTTGCTTGTGCTGCGCTTAGAGATGAATACCTATTGCTTTGTACACTGACTATGCAGAGGGCGTTATGTGCTCAAAATAAAAGAATGTTTTTTGTATACCTCAGAATATAGCCTGCTCGAAAAATTTAAATAGAAAATTATGATTTCTTTGCAACATTTTCTATCAAAAACCTAATAATTTAGCTCTATAGAAAAAAAACCCATAAAGTTGGAAAGCTTGACAGTTTGAAGAAAATATTGTTGTTAATGAAAAATCAATAACCCAATAAAAACAGGAACTTTTGATGATGGATCGTTAATCTTTCTCAAAAAAACTAACTAGTATTGTACTGCCAAATAAAATCGAATCATTAAAGTCTGACGTAGGTTTTGTAGTGCCGTCGCCACGGTGTCACCTTTGAGTTGAGAGCGTTAATTTAGAGTGCCTTATATTATTACTTGGCCGGTTTTAAGAGTACTAACTTTATTAGTAAGAGAATAAAACTTGACTAGACACTTCAAACAACAGACAAGTAATTAAAATTATATTAAAACAACTTACATTATAATTAGAATGAAGTGCTACTAAGTTAAGGCGTCTGTGAATAAAATTTAATTACTTGTTTATGTTACACAGGAAGTTCTATTGTAGAGCACATCAGCGTCCCGAAACTTGGGGACTGGCTCACAACTTGCGCTAACTAGTTAGTGCGATTAGCAAAGAAGCGTTCTGCTTGTTATACCTACTCATAAAATATGTCATAGCTAAATTTTATTCCTTTGCTTACTTGGACGAAATCTCAGCAGCAGAATTAAAACATTTCAGATATTTAACTTATTCAAATATTCACATATGAAATGTCAGCAAAGAATCTCTTTATAAGGCTCTATTAAAAATATTTGACTGCTGCAAAAATAGTGTTACAAAGGTTTCATTTTTTTTTCTGAAAACTGAAAAGTACAGTTTCACTATGGAAGAACGGTTTGCCAACTAAAAAGGGAGCTATGTTCAATCAAAAACGGAGTACAAAGCAAAAGGGTGCAATGCCTCCACAACGTATATGGACAATATACGCGTAAAATTACGTGTGTAGACACTGTTGATATTATATTCACACAAATAAACAATTTTTGCATGGTGATAAGTAATAAGTTCAGAACTATCGTACGTCTCGTTAAAATGATATTCATAATTTATCTCGTTATGAAGCAGATCTGTTATTTTTACGAGTAGGTATTCACCTGTCATAATTTGACGAGTAGTAATAAATCGGGCGCGCCATATTGAAGTAGGAGTGTGACATGCGCTCACGGCGCGTCGCGTCGACTGCTAATCGTTTGTTAATTACAGCGCTCGTTATGGCCCGCTGCAGCGGCCGTAAACAAAAGAGACTTTGAGGTATTCCGAATGCCGACGCAGTGGCATCCCTACGCTGCGACGGAAGCTATTAATGAAATTGGAATTGTCGCCGGCCCCGGAGCTCCCCGTTCTCCCCAATTGATTTTCATAGACAAGAATTGTCATTCCGCTAGAGAGCCGATTCCTCGGGGTCGGCAATTGTCGTGATATGAAAAGCAGGTGGATCGACCTTTCGTGGCTCGAATACTAAACGCCTTGTTATCATCTCATTCTACGCCACCAAAGGTTAAAATATCTTCGTATCCTCTTTTGATATTCTTTTTAAATCCATTTCATTTTAGATTTTAATTTACTTTAGCATCTCTCGGGAGTCGCGCTGCTGCATAGAGCTTTTGCTTTGTCTGTATTGATTAAGTGAAATGTTTTTATTATTGTGAGAGAAATGTAGAAACGGAGAAATATATTTGTATATTTGATTTATATTATTTTTCTTTAGAAACAATGTTATCTTATTCAGTTTCGTTGAATTTTGTTCATAACATTGTAGTGCTTTCTAGAACTGTAGACTAGTAAAAGTCGAAAAATCGAAAGAGGAATGAGTGAGGATCCGCCGAACACGACAGCGGTAACAAATGGTGTGTCATTGGGTAACAGCAATAAAAGTTGTTTTTGGGGCAAAGTTAAGGTAAGTGAATATTGTAATGAATTATTAAAGGGGATTGTTATTGAGTATCGAGAGGCGAGAGAGGCAAGTGAGGAGACACAACAGCACAGCGGACGCGCCGCTCGTCGCTGCAAGTTTCCGACCGCATTTACATAACTTGACAATTTCGGTGCCGAGCTCCGGCGCGGCGCGCGGCATTGCTCACACACAATATTCTTCACATAGCTCGTGCTACTCGTGTCACTAAGTGACAATTCGCTCTCGTTAATCGTTCAACTGAAACCACGTTAGACTATTAAAGCTTTCAGTTGTGTTTTGTGAAGCTTTCAGTTGTGTTTTGTTTCGTCCTTTAGAAATAAAATAAAGCTACTCGTATTTATGTTTTTCTGTGAATTGGTATCGTTTGGAGAAGTATTGACAGAACTAACGAAAAAGTTAGTGAAGCATTTAATTTATTGAAACTGTCATTTTATTAACTATTTTGTAGGTTTTACCTACGTTGAACCTACTAAAGTTAATATTAGCTAGTTTTGAAACGATATTTCCCGTCCTTGGAAACAAACTAAGCGGCTTTAGGCTAATTGCAACGTTCGGAATGGTAAAAAGTGTAGTTAAGAGTGATTAGAATGTGCAGGGAACAGGCCGGGCGCCAGCGGGGGTGAAGCGCGCTCAGCCAGTAGGGCGAGGGAGGGGAGCTAGCGGGGCCTGTGCGAGTACCACCCATGCATTTCTCAGTTCGCTGACCTGGAATGTATATTTAATTGATTTCGGTATTGCGGTTGGCATGCTAACGAAGCCTGAATTTCAATGAAAAGTTTGATCTTTCAACCAAAAACTATTGTTGAGGGAAACAGCTTTGCTCGGATCGATCAGTAAACGAGCTCGTCTGATTTGTACAAATATTCCATAACTTTTCTATTGACCGTTATAATAATTAAAATTTGTTCTATATTTAATTTAAGTAAGTTATTCGTTATAGCCTTTTTTATTGAGTAAAAGCTGTAAGAATACGATATTCATCAAACATACCCGAACTTGGTATTTTGTTACACTGTTAAAGAAACCTATTAAACATTGGAAAATGGTTTTGATTCAGCAATGTTTGTGGGAATGTAATATATGCTCGTACTTACAGAACAAGGTACTTGAAGCACAAGTTGAAGTGCTACGCCGACGTGTAGGTAATCTGATCCGCGTAGCACTCGTAGCACGCCTCGAAACCGCGTAGACACTTGTAAGACGTTTACGCAAACTAATCTGGTTACAATAATCCGCTAATATTTTTTTAAGTTTGCATATTTTCACGTAACTTTCATATTTTAGACTTTATTTTATTTGACAGAAATATAAAGTTAGCTTGAAATTAATTCTAGCTGGAAAAAACTTTTATCCGGCTAGTAACTGCAGTAGTTATGTACGAGCTGCCAAAAACAATCGAATACGAGTAGGTACAGCTGAATATCAGAATTTCACTGGAAGCGACTGACTATTGAGACAATAACTCGGGGCACAAATATTCCTTAGTTAGGCCGCCTGGACTGGCTGTGACGACTGTCAGAGGTATTCGTAGAACCGGTATGTGCTGCCAAAGTAAAGTGCGCTTCAGAAAACAGTGGACTTTTTTAACGCTCTTCGATTCAATACTTGAATAAGGTCGTGTTGTTTTATCTCGGTAGCCTTTTTGTGGTCATAGTACCTATAAATGGCAAGGTGTTGCTTTATGACCTCGTCAAAATTCAGGATGTTGTCACAAAATACATAAATAATCAATATAAATTACGATATCTAGTTAATTATTAAAAAACACTGAATTTTTGTTGTTTAAATTTGTCAGTATTTCAAAATAACTCCCTTAACGTGATTTAGGGAAATTATCGAATAAACGTTTGAGATTTTTTGTATGTGTGTAAGCGAGGTTATAAGGCGAGGATCAGACGAGCCGCGTTTGAAACACGGGTGGTTCTCACTACCGACTTCGGTTAATAAGAAAAAAAAACTACCCATTTTATTACTGATTCGGGTCGAGCATCATTACCATAGTTACCTCCTTGAATTTGACGAGGATGCAAAACAACACCTTGTATATATGTAGTTGGGTTATTAAGAAAGGTGGAATATATAACTGGAATCATATCTAATCTAGTAACACAATTAAAAACGTATAATGTTATGGTGGGGTAGTTTTCTTTCCTGATTTTTCTTATGCTATCCGCTTGCTGTTAATTAAATTAGATCAGATCTAAACCAAATGTTCAAGGTCAACATGGTACCCCGCAAACATGCCCGCGCGCACTCGGAAGTTTTTGCCGCACAAGACCCCCGCGCCACTTCCCATTTAAAGCTTATTTTCTCGTAAACTACTGCAGCTACACGAAAACAAAAAATACGTGTGTATAGCTGAAAATATACAAAATCTAATTACGTTAAAACTAATTACGACAACTAGATATAAGTATTTCAAAAAAAATGAATACTTGAGAATTTGCGTTGAATTTCAGTTTCTCCAACAAGAATTAAAGTTTTTCCAATTAGAATTGTAATTCGTATCAATAAAACCTATGTATAATTAAACTAGACTATATAAGCTTTGTTTTAATACCCATTTGTCCATTAACCAAACCAAACAACCCCTGCTCTGATCAATTCTATACCTATTGATTTTGTCGTGTTTTCGTAAAAAAATCACTAAGATTTCGTTTTTTTTTCATTAATTAATTAATTCAAGGTGTACAAATTATTGTAGCTATTTGCTCGCCAACCACACTTTCTCACTAAATCGAAGATCCACTTCACAACTTACAGCAATAGAAAAAAAGTTATCTCAGCGGAGCCTCTTATTCTTGATGTTCATTAGCGTAATGTCGGCCAAGGGTAAAAAGCTAAGGGGGTTGCCTTCCAGCAAAATAAGGGCGCGGGACGTGTCGAGCGATGTGACGAATAATAAAATTGACAAACAAGATCACAACTCGAGAGAAGACGTTGAACGTTGGATGACGTCACTCCTGATAGGAACCTCGACATTTTCGTGAAATTCATTAGTGTCTGAGACTAGTACACGATAAATAATTACTTGTATATTACCTAGACCGTAAACAAGTATTTGCATTAATTAATTCCGGTTTTTAAAAAGAGAATATTTAATAAACAGGACATATTTTTCATTTTCCCGTACACCAGTACCAAGGAGCTAGTTAGTAAAAGGCGAGCGTATACTTTTGGCGATAGGTAGGTCGATACTCAATATTTCACAAAATGTAAAGAGAGTCACGGCCACCGGGTAGGTATTAATGGACGCTTAAATGGAGGTGAAACTTTAGCCAAGTCCCGTTACCGCGGCAATTTGTCAAACAAAAAATATGAGTGAACTTTCAGGCCAGAAGCGTTGTCTGACATGACTTATATAAATAACCTGTGCCCGGCGACCGACCGACGGTTAGTTTTAGCTTTATTTTATGAGACTTTTTTATTCGACAGAACTTAGTGTTGCCCAAGTCAGGGGTCTCGATGACCCTTGTGAGTAAATTGTTATACGGACATTGAAGTAAGTAGATGTAACAGGTTGAAAAGAGAACCTATTAGTTTTTATCTTATTTGAAACTGCTGAAAAATATAGTGTCATATTTCTGGCAGTCTGGAAAATGGACGGTTTCAATTATAAAATAGTAATTCATATTTTTGCAAAATATGTGATTCAGAACCGTCGTAGAGTTTTAAATTTCTAAAATATAACATTTGCTTTAAAATATACATGTATCTAGAGCAGTTCTTTTTCAAGGTACCTTAGCCAAATGGCTAAAACGGACTCCTGATAGATTCGTCGTGCCTGTCTTTCCGTATGTCACAGCCATTTTAGTCCGAGACTGTTGGTACCACACAGTTGAAATTTGGAGAGGTTAGAAACAAACTAAAATAGGGTTGACTCCATACGTGTAACTGAGGGTTAACAAAGTTGTTCTAGAAGGTAAATAAAACTATCAAAGAAAATTGGTTTGAACAGTGTGTGCGAGTCCGACTCGCACTTGGCCGGTTTTTTTTTATTAGCTTTCATGTCCACAATTCTTTCTTTCTAAGGATCGCTAATGTATCGCTGCGGCTGCTACATTGAGTAGACTTAGTTATTCTGGTAGCTAACCTCTCACAACAAGCCAGATTTAAATTCGTAAATCACGCGATTTTATTACAGCAAACGTTTTTCACACGTTTATAAACTCGAAGCTTCTTTTGTAGTATAATTATATTTTGAAATTGTTGGGTACCATTAATAATTTATAGTTCTATAAAATATGTACAGAAAGAGAAATTGATTCTTAATTAAATTGACAGAAGCCTAAACTTTTCGGGTTATAGCCATTTCATACAACTCTAAATAGATTTATGATTTAGGCATACGTTATTTAAGTTCTTAGTCAATTTGGTTAACAATAAACTTCCCTGACTTTACAAATAAACTTCAGCAAAGTTTCGAGCTCAAAGAGACGTTATTAGGCTGATCATGATGATCAATGGTTAGAGTAGCAAACAGTAAACACGCCTGAAACTTTCTCCCAATCTGCATACTATTCATAAATATGTAGGAGAACTTTATAACGTTCTTGTATAACAATGTAAATGATAGGTAAACTTGCGAGCACGTTCACGTGAATCATTGATACTGTGAAGACGCGGCGCGCAGTAATCAAAGCATGAAACAGCCACTCGGGGAGAGCTTCCAAACTAGTATCTATCGCACAAACATTTAACGAATTACCCGAGGATTACTAACTTATTTCATTACGAACTTTGCGCAGGCGAAATGTTATTTTGGATAAATCCCTCAAGTGTTATCTAGATGATTGCAGCCGGAATCTCGCTCTTTCAACCACGGCGGCGCGACATTGTTTTTGTTGACTGTACGTGGCTATCTAGACGGCTCTCTCTATGTAACAGAATACGTGGGTGCGGTGCTATTGTTGTCATACAATAGTTTTACGAATTGTTATTGTTTATTTATGGAAATTATCACAATATAACTCACGCTTTATTAAAAATCGTTTTATAAAATCATTACAATCATCTCGTTTAGGTGAAAGTGTGCCATGATAACCAAATTGATTAGGTTCATAATCGTTGTTAGAACACCCTGTCTCATTGGTCTAGTGGCCGCAATCCTTATCTACTGCTGAGTCTAAGGACCTGGGTTCGATTCGTAGGTCAAGCAAATTGTTAATTATTGGATTTCCCCATCAGCGATTTCTCGGTATCAGCAACGGAATCTGGATTTGTGCCATCCATGCCGATTGATAGCAATTCGCTTGCCCCCTATTACATACAACTTAAAAATGGTTGGCGAAATGTGGTTGTACTATAAGGTACACCTCTGATTAACCCTTCGGGGATTACAGGCGTGATGTTATGTTATGAACTCCCTAGTATTGGGTCAACATGCCTCGTTCCTTCCATAATAACCCTTCCTATCGCTAGCAGGCATGTCGTTTGTTCCTTGTAGTGCATAGCATGTAGGCAAAGCAAATACCAGTCGAGCAATTTACATAATAAAACAACTGCCGCGCGATTATAAGATTAATGGAATATTTCAAAAGCAAGGATTAAACGTCTACACTGTTGGAGATCCTTTTATGAGAAACCTGATTAAGATTTGTGAAGTAACTGCGTTTTGCAAAGTGGGATTTGACGCTTAGTCTAGAGTTTAGTTTCGCGGGAATATCCAGCCAGAGGAGTTCAAAGTCATTGTTATCATTTTATTTTCCTTCACTGTAGTTGAGTGATATTGTAATTCCGAGGTATTCATGGTAGACATCTGTTGCGATTGCTTCTTGACAAAATTAGAATGGAAACGAGTGCCTGATATTACTAACAATATAAGCGTATAGTTCATATCCATAGCACACATTTTAATTTGTGGTACTGACCATTTATTTGCCCTTACATTATTAAAGTAGAGTCCATAAGAGCCATATCAGAGCAAGGAGATTATGTTGAGGAGCGGCGCCATTGAAACAATAAGTTAACGTGCATTCGGGCTGTCAGTTTACCTCTAGCAGGTCACCAAATAAATACGTTCAGTTCAGGCATTAGGGCCGTCCTCATCGGCAATAATTCTTCCGCATATCAGCCCTTGCTCTACGATGTCCCTTTGTCCCTTGTCTTTGATCGAAAGCCTCTTCGATTGATGACATCTATTTGCGCCGAGTTCGAGTTCGTTGAATGACTTTCAAGTTTGTCTTTAGCGTTTGAGTCGTTCGAAAAATATATCACTGGAATAATACTCATGAATCATATTCGCGTGCGTGTGTTTATGAGAAATCAACATTGGATCAGGTAAGTATAATTTTGTGTATATAACATATTAAAAATGTTACAGTTCAGAGTCATAACTAGTGTCCGACCGAAGGTCAATTTTAGGCCGAAGCCGAAGCCGATAATCGGGTGTCGCCACAACCAAAGCCGAAATATTGTTAAATTATTTGGTGCTACGGAAACCTGTGTATGCGACAACTCGCATTTGGCCGTTTTTAGGGTTCCGTACACAAAGGGTCAAACGGGACCCTATTACTGAGACTTCGCTGTTCGTCTGTCACCAGGCTGTATCTCATGAACCGTGGTAGTTAGCCAGTTGAAATTTCTACAGATTATGTATTTCTTTTGATGCTATAACAACAAATACTAAAAACAGAATAAAATAAATGTTTAAGGGAAGCTCTCTTAAATATTTATTTTATTTATTTATACATAAAAGTGATTTTTTTGTTCGTTTGTATAAGTAGTGGTTTTTATAATGGTACGGAACCCTTCGTGCGCGAGTCCGACTCGCACTTGGCTGGTTTTTTTTTGGTTTCCCATCATATTTGTGTAGCGGTTCATAGAAGGCACCTACTCTCCAAATTTGAACAGTGTGGTGCCAATAGTCTCGGAGTTAAAATTCTGCGACATACGGACGGACAGCCAGACAGACGGACAGAACGAATCTATAAGGGTTCCATTTATATCTAGCAATGGAACCCTAAAACCAGCCAAATCGGCCGAGCCATCCTTTAGTGCGGGTCCCTCATACACGTGGTAAACGATTTTGATTTATAATTAAAGTAACCTAACGAGATAATTAAATTATCTTGCAACTTGTCAAAAATAATAACTTTCATCGCGCTGTCACTCATTCGTAACAGTTCGTTAATCTGTACTAGCTAGACACCTTCGGCAAAAGACGAAGGTTTAGGCGGTAGTAGTTTTTTTGGCCGAAATGGAAGCCGAACCGAACCTCTGGTCGGACACTAGTAATGACATTCTGGTAGAAATTCACCAGTATGTAAAATTACGCTTTGCTGAGCTCGTGGCTAAATAATAAAAGCCGCACGGGTACATCTTTAAGGTTAAATCGTGCTTGCCGAGGTTGGTCCGTGGATGGGTGACCATAATTACATGACCGAGTTTCCTCCGTGCCTCGGAAAGCACGTTAATCCCGGTCCCGTCTGTCATTTGTAGATCTTTGACATTCGTTACGAGTAATCAGAAGCTAAAAGTCTGACATCCAGTCTTACCAGGGGTATCATATTACTTAGATACTACTACTACTGTACTACTATTGTAGAGGTCAGATATGCAGTCGCTTCATTTAAAATACAAGTACTCAGCTGCATCCGGTGAGACTGGAAGTCGACTCCAAGATAGTTTGGGAAAAAGGTTAGGCAGATGATGATGTAAAATCACGCCTTGGCTACATTTCAGTCCCGCCAGCATCATGAAAATATAAGTGAAGTACATACTTTAACGAATCATGCAAATTATTAAAAAGTGGACAATCAATGTCGGCGAACTCAATATTTCATTAAAATCAACTTCACAAAGAGAAACCGTAAAATAGCATTTGAATTTAAGTCGCATTAAAAGTTTGCGTGAGCTGAGTTCGTAGCACAATGGGGCCGTTGGAAAAATTCTAATTACTTTACCGAGTTGGAATTTAAAAAAGTTACGCTCACTGGTCGCCCGTATGGCTTGATGCACAAACTCATTTTTGACATTGAAACATCACTGATGGACACACTATTCCCAAAATATGCACTCTTATATAGAAAATGTGAGCACTTAAAATTCATGCTATTCATGTTTAAGGCATGTGAGTCTTTATTATTTTTCGAAAATTTGATTTGCTTTCATTATCCCTCTGCTCGAAATTGCTCTGTCGTAAGGTATTCAACACATTTTTACTTTTGCGAATATTTTTCAGTTACAATGCAACTTAATGACAAATGAATTTCCCTTTTACATTTATCGTCAGCGTTTTCGTACTTGCAATGCGGAAAATGGAGGTACGGTATCGTTTTTTATCTGGCGCATACACTGATGGGGCTATCATATAACAGTTTACGCGATCCCGGATCGATGCAATGTAACAAATAATGAAGTGGAGTGAACTCCAGTAAACGCCCACGGCTCAGAAGTGTTGGCAATTTAGAACAGCCGGCGCCGCTTGTTGCCGTCGTTTTTCTTGCCGCTTTGTTCAATAAATGTACGCCTGGAGTGCCTTTCTCACGATGTTAGGTTCATATTACACTCATAATTACGTAATAATGCTTAAACCATGTATTTACACTCAAACCGTGATGCGTGACTTAGCTTCCTATCTGTTAATACATTATACTCGTAATTTGAATGTCTTTATATATTTTTAAATTGCCTTTTGTTTTATTCCAGTCTTTTGTCTTCATTACCACTTAGAAGTTTAAACAAAATCAGGACCTTGTGTCTCAACGAATTAATGTAAGTTATGTAAGTATCCATTAAATGAAGCTTAAGTTTGATCACGGGTTCCTGATTATTTAATAGACTTGAGTTTCTAGAATTGATTGTATTTAGTTTTGGTTGCAGTTTTCTCCTTTTAATTAAGGTGGAATCGCTTTGCTAATGTACTGTTCGCTTAAAGGCAGTGCTATTAACATTTACATTGCATGCAACTCACCGGTTCGATTGGATATTAAATTAACTGGAAAAGTTTCTCTGAGCATTGAACTGCATTTATCAGCGTTTGGTATAGAAATACCACCCCTAAGGTAAGCATAAGGGGTGGTTTTAGTTTAGTCAGCTGGGTATATGGATATTGCTGTAAATATATAAGTAAAACATAAACCTGCCCCTTAATTTGAACATAAACTCCGACAGTCATTTGTACGTTTTTAAGTGTAGAATATGTTACTAATAAATATTTAACCGCTCTAAATGCCTATGTCTGTCAGCTAACAAATGGCACGGTACGTAGGAGGTAACCCTCTAACGAGCCAGTCAGTAACCTATAGGTACTAGGGACGGTCAGCAGCCTCACTCGTAAATGTACTCGAATAAATAAAAGTCTTTTTAACAACCGTTCTCGAGCTTTATCGATACGACTTCATTACTCAGGTAAATAAAAAGGCTCCCTATCCATTTAAATAAAATTTTAAGACCTTATATAACTAGGCATTTTCTTTTTCTCCTAATTATATTTTCGCATAACATTATTTACGCATAAGAGCTTATGTATAATTTTTTTAAACATAATTTCTCTAACCATATACTCAACTTTTTAAAGCATAAATATTTACGCATTATAAATAATATATATATATATATATATATATAAACATATGTTTTGTAGGCATAACAAAGCAGCATAATAACGAACAACTACTCCAACTCTAATGAAATTTGTAGATACTTTAGATTGTAGCTTGAAAAAATTATTTTTTATATTACATATTTGTTTTGAACATATTATGTGGGTTTTTCAATATAAGAAGCATGCAAAAAAGCATACACCATGCATGCAGCATGCAAACATGTAAACAAGCATACACCATGCATGCAGCACGCATGCCACATGCAAACATGTGAAAAGCATACACCATGCATGCAAGCAAGCATGCAATAAGCATGCAGCATGCAAGCAAGCAGTCAGTATGCAATATGCAGCAGGCATGGTTACTGTCACGGCTCCGACGCTGCAGGGCTCCGGCGGTTCCACGCGAGCTTATCGTCACAGATGTGTTTTACGCTCATGACCACAGCTTCGGCTTGGCGGGCGTTAAAACCACCAGTTCCTCAGCTCGCAGGCCGTTTCGCCCCTCCGCGCCTGCGCGGCCTTAGATTACACTCTAAATGTAGGGCAGACAAGCCTACGTGGAGTCGGTTTTGCAGCGATTCGTTTCTGTCACTAACTTTAGCAGCACAATATATTGGTTTTTTAAGTTTAAAGTTCAAAATAAACACGTCAAAATAACTCAAATTTGTATTCATTTTTTCTATTAATTGTATGCCTAAATAATATTAAACTAATACTCATTATGCCTAGTAACATTATGCACATTAAATTTATGCCAAAACAAATTAGCCTTCAAGATAATTATGCCAACATAAACTGTATGCAAAAAAAAAAATGTGGCAAAGCATTATTACGGCAAAACAAGTTATACCAAAACAGTTATGCCAAAGTACATTAGGAAAAAGAACATAAACGAAAAGAAGGCATCACAAATAAAAAGTGTGGGACCAATTAATTCTGCTCCAATAAGATGGGTCATAATATTCAGGGTGGTGTGCGTTTGTTATATAAGTCTGTGAATATTAGTGTGTATTTTAAAGCAGGTCTGCAGCACTTGTCGCATAGATTTTGGGTCGTATCGGAGAACTACGAACACAGCAAAATTGAGGCAGAACGTCGGCAGTGACGGAGTGAAGGCAAGCTGCACGAGTTCTTTTAACAAAGCCGTTCCGTGCCCCATGCGAATTAAAATCCCAACAATACCTTCGGGCAGGTGTTTTACGTGTGTTATGTTTTATACCTATTATCCTGTAACATCCGTCCGGACCTACTTTCAGACCGTTTCATCTTACGCCCAAACGGGTCAGCGTAATTTATTACCTATTGTGCGGATATTTCATTTATCACGGTGAATTCAATTTACAGAACAATTAATCATTCCACAATACTTACTTGCCGACAGCGGGCTGGTCGGCCGCCGGTACCGGCCTGCCGCCGGAGACGCAGCCACGGCGATAAAAAAACTTTTCGTGCTCGAAATACAATAAAAATACCGTTTTCACACGTCCTTCACACATGTATACGTAACATTATCTATTTACCGACACATATTCGTCGTTCGTATTGTGACTTTCATTTGGACGTTTCGTCACCCACCTCAAGGGGGCGCCACCTAGAAAATATTCTTAAAAGCTTGTGACTCAGCGTAGTTAAAGAGCGGTTTGAATTATCCATTAATGAGCCTGTGAGGACACTTGATTAAAGTGAGATCAAGACTGTTATAATAAATTGTATTACTCACGAAAAATCCCTTAAAAAGGTGAGCGAGAAAATCAGAGGCTTCGAAAAATAATTCTCAAAGAAAAAGAAATTAAGTTTGAGAGCAAGTTTTAAGAAAATTAAAACCTAAATCCTTAAACCGCTTAGAATTATAATAATCTGGAGATCGTTACGTCAGAACCGGTAGGAATACCGCGCTTTATATTCGTTGCGTATTATTAGTGAATAGAGTATGTTCTCGCATGTGTTATTTCAGTATACGTGTTCATTTTAAGCCGGTCGTTAGCATTCAGTTCGCTGCTACGGAATTGAATTAGTCGTCGCCGTCTACCCGTAACCTTACGTACGCGTCGAGCCGACGAGCCGAAGAGCCGGCGATGCTCTACGTTTGACATGACATGTCTACCGTGATTGCGATCCGGCACCAATTAGAATATGCGCCTTTTCAACATGTAAACATCTAAACTTTTCATGCCTTTCACCGAAAAACATACATAATTCAATAGCATACGTAAATATGATAATTAGGTCAGTAGGTCTATCCTACCCACGTTTTTTGATTGATTAATTTACGGCTTGTTTTCTCTCGTTTACGTTTTATGGTAAAATACGTTGTTATTTTTATTTATTAAAAAAAAAACGAAATTACTTTTTTAATAAATTTTATGATAATTATGATTGTAATTCAAGTAAGTACCTAATATAAGATAACAGTACTAGTCCATATAACTTGAATAAGGTATTTATGGACAAATAAGTTAGATAAGCGCTGGAAATGAAGCATTATTTAACTTAGCTAATTGAATCACAGCTAATCCGTTCATCTGGTTTCCGTAATAACATTGCAGAAGTATCACATGAACGGAGCACTTATTTTTAATAGAGTTTAACTAAATTCGTCGTAGGCTTATTGAACTAATTATAGTTCTTCCGATATGGGAGGTGTTTAATTTGTCCAGCGTAGCAAGCACTTAGACGTGGCGTAGTAGATGCCTGGACGTCGCGTTGTGTAGCCGCGTAGACGCTGAATGCCTACGATGCTCACACTCAAGCAATATCAAGTAAGATGGCACCTTAATTGATTACAACACAAGAGACAAAATAAGGAAGCCTATTCAAGTCTCCGTGTAAAGTTTGAATACGATAGATGTCGTATCTCTTGTCTTGCAATATCCTCGTCTTAATTTACTCGTGTAAGGATCGTTGAACACGTGATTCGTTTTATTAGATTGGAAACTTCAGCAACTCTATCAAGCGAGAGCTTGGGACTAGAACGAATCCGCGCCTAGAATCCGTTGTTGTTATGAGCAGAGTATTGTTGACAATGCGTACTCCAATAACAATAAGAGGAATTCAGAGGCTTTTGTTTTAAATAAAAATAAACAAAACAAATGCCAGGCACATTTATGCGAAAAACGGATATTTGGAGAGCAGATATACGTTTATTTCGTTTGACAAAGCTATTGAAATACAAACGACGGCAGTAAGGAGTGGCTGCCTACGTCAACCAGAAGTGTCGTTAAGTGCTGGGGCCGCGCCGCCTCTGACAATTACCGCTACGAGCCTGTAATGACCCAGAGAGACCCTTATTAAAACTTGCTTCACCCCACTTCCACTAAGTAAAGTTTAAAGTAACGATGCATATTAATTGAAATATCGATGGCGTAGTTGGTGGCCCCTTCACATCAAACAGCCTGTGATTGATGACCTGATGTTGCAACTAACTAGGTATCTACCTGTTCAAACAATATTTTTCATCACACTTGCACGTAAACAGTATCTTAACATACAGGTTAACTTGGTCGTAATATAATACCCTCGAGCTTTCTTTTTGTCATGAAACCCAAGGTCGGTAAGTATTATCTGTGGTGTGGGCACAAAGCCCGCCATCCGCTTAAAAAAAAGTTCACGTATTTCGTAATAATAGTTGTGCTGACTTGTGTATTAAAGCTATAATTCATAATTATTTATTTACTCGCAAATGTGATGAAAAACATTGTATGTTTCACGGGCGGTACGGGAATTACGAACTTCGTCTCAGAAAGCCCTCAATCTTCGACTTCGGGCTTCTACTAGAGCCTCGATCGTAATTCCTTACTTACCGCCATTAATACACAATGTACTCTAAGTGACCATATCATGCACCGATACAGGAATATCCGGACACTACTGGCTTTTCCAAGATCCTTTAAACCCTTATCATCTTATGATTGACGATTGAAAGCTACCACTTAACTGAAAAGAAACGTGTCTTGAAAATCTCAAAGAAATTTACACGCGTATTGGAAGTAGAAACGAATTAACGTACGTGCCGAGCTTAAATGTCAATAAAAAAGATTCATTTAATACAACGTATGAATACAAACATTGTTTTATTACGTGTGCTATAAAATAAAAACTTCTTAAGCATAATAAATTGGGGGCGTGACATAAACAGAGCGGATGGGTGATGCTGCCCGGTTTTATAGGTGTCATCGAATGGTGTGATCGTAAGCGCCGTGTTTTATTGCATCCACTGCTTATTATTGTCCAGTTTTATTGCCGAGTGGATCCGATATAACTTCGACCAATACGGCCAGGATAAACTTTGATCGAGCTCAGTGGCCGCAAACGTTTCGCTCGGAATCAATACAGAACAATACTACAACTATGAAATACGTGTGTAAGGGCTTACGTTTAGAATTAGGAGTAGCGGTTGTAACACAGTTTTGCTAGTCGGGAATTCGGGATAAAACGCACATTCGTGTATAGGATTACTATCAACAAGGGTGACTTTACTTAGTACAGATCGATTGGTACGTATTTAAAAGCAATATTAGACCATTTATCATGGTTCCAATAAGTAATCGATATTGTATGCAAATGTGTCAATTAGTATTATATGCACACGTTTCAGAAGGTAGTACGTAGGTAGTGAAAATGTATGGATTTCTGTGAATAGCTCAAGCGGTCTTTCTTATTATACAAGGTGTTGTTTTGCATCCTCGTCAAAATTCAGGATGTTGTCACAAAAGACATAAATATTCAATATAAATGACGGTACCTAGTAAATTATTAAAAAACACTGCATTTTTTTGTTGTTTAAATTTGTCAATATTTCAGAATAACCCCCATAGCGTGGTTTAGGGATTATAAAATTATCGAAAAAACGTTTGAGGTTTTTTGTTTGTGTGTAAGCGACGTTATAAGGCAGGGATCAGACGGCCCGTGTTTAAAACACGGGTGGTTCACAGTTACCGATTTCAGTAAATAAATAAAAAAAAGAAAATTACCTACTCATTTTATTATTGATTCGGGGTGAGAATCATTAGCATAGTTACCTCCTAGAATTTGACGAGGTTGCAAAACAACACCTTGTATAATTAAAGAAGCTACTGATGTATTTTGTGCGAATTCTTGTTAATCGTACGTAAACGACTCATTTCGATACAGAATCAAAGGATGCAATTACCACAAATTGGTCAACTACGCCTGCATCTTAATAGTGCACGAAGAAAAAACTTTATCCCATTAAAGGTTCCCTTTTGCCAAAATCAACAGCATCTGTTGGGTACTTAAGCCGTAAAAAGTTGCGAACAAACTTATTTGCATTATAACTTGTCTCATGGCTAAAAGTTAATGAAACAGTAAGTTAACTCGCACTTAATAAGAGGGCAAGTAATTAGGTGTATCTGCGCCGAGTTGGGACGCGAGTGCGACTCGTATTTTGCATTATTATGCGAGATTACCGAAAAGCTGCACTCCGCTTCAGTGCGAACCCGGGCGAAACAAAACGTTACGTCGGAAAGTTAACGCTACGGCAGATAGTTAGCGCTACCAATTAACTGTACCTGTGATAATGTGACTTATTTATTTAATACTTCAAGCACATAGTACAGAGGCGGACTTAATGCCATAGGCATTTCATGACTTCGTTCTGACTACGGAAAAACGTGCCTTTTTAGATGATTTAAGATAGGTCTCGTTATGTTCATATATAGACCACTAAAGTGGTCTTCTTCTATTGAATTTGTCTTATGATATTTGTCTGGCAGTCTTGTTTTATTGAATTTGATTGAAAAGGAAAAGTATGAATAGAGCTAAGAATTCAGTTGAACAATACCAATTAAAAATGAGAGCATGGAATATGCAAAGTAGAACAGATGATTTTCAAAGGATGAATAGGAAACCAAAAAGTGGAAGAAATGTAGGCAACGGTGACGGGAGTACGGTGCTAATGTGCTAATGTGTGCGACGTTTCATAAAGGCTGATGCGCTTGCAGCTCGCAGCCGAGCTGGATATTAGGGTTTAGACTACTAAGAGATTTCAAATTTCCATGACAAAATTATACTTTGTCTAACGCTGGTGGCTGCTTTTAGTCTATCTAGCTAAAATGGCTTTATGTTGGAGTTTGTATTAAGTTATCTGCTCGCGAAAATGTATTCTTACACAGAGGGAGATGCAACATTGTTAGCTATCTACACATTCAAAATGAAACATCGTAATAAAGTAGTACAGTTTTCGCAGACTTCGGGGCCCAAAATCCCGGTCTTAAAGCATGTAATCAGCCAAGTTCATTAAATAACAATGATACCAAACGGTTATGGCCTTTTAAAATCTATTTAATATGTGTTTCTCAAATTGTGAATATTTATAGCAATTCTGAAAGACTGTTTCTGTTCAATAAATTATTTTTTGTAAGTATTATGTGTAGATATTCAATATATATAATGAATATTCTAATTGAACATGCCCCGAATACATTAATTTACGAACTCCTTGAATGGAATTAATGGGCATAGTCCTTTGTCGATTAATTAATCAGAACCAGACCAGGCCATACCAACGGAGGATAAGTTTTCTTTTATAACTAAAAAGTACGCAGCCTTGTTGCCAAGCAGGCGTTATTTATTTGTCGCAGTTATTTGTGAAAACAGGATATACACAAGATAATCTTGAGTGACGTGATATTTGTTTATTAACCTTAAAGTGGTCCAAAAATACGTAAGTTCTCGCAGACCCCGTGTTATTCATACAATGTTATTTTAAGGACCAGAAAATCCCCAAATTGTGAAATTTGAACGGGTCTCGTTCGTCTCGTTTAATGTTACTGCAGTATTCACTTTGTTATTAATATTATAGCAAAGTTATGTAGGTTAAGTAGGACTAGTTCTAAGCAGTAAGTATAAGTTTTGAAAACAAGATTCCATAAAAAATATCGACATAAAAATACCTCAAATTCACCTCTAAAATAAATCATAAACGGATAATATTCAATTAAAAACAAAATAAATAAAAAATAATAAATTAAGTACAGTACTTCGACCATCCTGCAAAATGACATGATTTTGCAGGATGGTCGAAGTATGTAAAGAATCATGTATGAGTTTTGCTTTTTTTTAAACCCACTTATCTCATCGTTAAACCCTTTCCTCTGAAACTTTAAGCTTTTTAACCAGTTACAGTACAGCTCGGATCACCCTGCCCCCCGGCCCTCGCTAGGACCCCGATGCACAAACTGTCTGTACGGCTTCGGTTTCAGACGGGGGGATGTATTTCTTTATTTTCGCGCAGAAGACCCGATTGACAACGTTTTATGTTCCAAAGAAATGATTCCAAATGTTGTATTCATTGAAAAAAAAGTCACTTTTGAAATGTTCAAAATCGAAGATTTTTGGCTTGTGACTACTCGTAACGACTGTCAAAGATCTACAAATGACAGCCGGGACAAACGGCTTAACGTGCTTTCCGAGGCACGGAGGAAACTCGGTATGTAATTAAGTATGTATTATATTTGTATAGATAAATTTAAGTACTTTACTTGTGCAAGTTTTTTCATCATCATCATCATCGTTTCAGCCGAAAGACGTCCACTGCTGGACATAGGCCTCCCCCAAGTGACGCCACATTGACCGGTCCCGTGCGCCTCGCATCCAGCGGATTCCTGCAACCTTCACCAGGTCATCTGTCCACCTAGTGGGAGCCCTTCCAACGCATCGTCTTCCGGTTCGCGGTCGCCATTCCAGAACTTTTCGGCCCCATCGGCCATCCATCCTGCGAGCAATGTGTCCTGCCCATTGCCACTTAAGTTTGGCAATTCTTCGGGCTACGTCGGTAACCTTGGTTCTCTTGCGGATGCCCTCATTTCAGATTCGAACACGAAACGAAACTCCGAGTATAGCCCTCTCCATTGCCCTTTGGGTGACTTTAAGCCTTCTGATGAGGCCCATTGTCAGCGACCACGTTTCGGTCCCCTATGTAATCACGAAAGGATTATTTAAACTAATTTTATAAAGAAGAAAGATTTGATTGTTTGTTTGTTTGTTTTCATTGAATCCGAAACTACGGGTCCGATTTAAGAAATTCTTTCAGTGTTAGATAGCCCATTTATCGAGGAAGGCTATAGGCTATATATCATCACGCTACGACCAAAAGCAGTGGAGCAGCAATGAAAATTGTTGCGAAAACGGAGAAAATGTGACGCAAACGAAGTTGCGCCGGACAGCTAGTAAACAATAATAAGGTTTAAAATAGGAGGTAAAATTGGTTTTAACGAAAGAATCAAAGCAGAAGAATGTCATCATCATCATCATTTCAGCCGAAAGACGTCCACTGCTGGACATAGGCCTCCCCCAAGTGACGCCACATTGACCGGTCCCGTGCGCCTCGCATTCAGCGGATCCCCGCAACCTTCACCAGGTCACCGGTCCACCTAGTGGGAGGCCTTCCAACGCATCGTCTTCCGGTTCGCGGTTGCCATTCCAGAACTTTTCGGCACCATCGGCCATCCGTTCTGCGAGCAATGTGCCCTGCCCATTGCCACTTAAGTTTGGCAATTCTCCGGGCTACGTCGGTAACCTCGGTTCTCTTGCGGATGTCCTCATTTCTGATTCGATCACACAAGGAAACTCCGAGCATAGCCCTCTCCATTGCCCTTTGGGTGGCTTTAAGCCTTCTGATGACGCCCATAGTGAGCGACCACGTTGCGGCACCGTATGTAATCACTGGCAACACACACTGGTCATAGACTTTCATCTTGAGACACTGCGGTAAGTTGGACGAGAAGATACCACGCAGCTTCCCGAACGCTGCCCAGCCGAGTCGGATTCGACGATTGACCTCTTCCTCGAAGTTAGACCTACCCAACTGGACCGTTTGTCCCAGGTAGATATAATCGTCTACAACTTCGATAGTAGAGTCTCCGATCTTGATAGGAGTGGGTGTTACATGGGCATTCAACATGACCTTGGTTTTGTCCATGTTCATTTTAAGACCCACTCTTTCGAAAGCTCTACTGAGGTCATCGAGCATTGTACTGAGGTCCTCCATGGTCTCAGCCATGACCACTATATCGTCGGCAAATCGAAGGTGAGAGATGTACTCGCCATTGACGTTGATGCCTAGCCCTCTCCAGTCCAGAACCTTGAAGACATCTTCCAGTGCAGCGGTGAACAGTTTCGGAGACATGACGTCTCCCTGTCTCACACCTCGCTGCAGAAGGATAGGTTCCGAGGTCTGGTCCTGAAGTCGGACTGACATGGTGGCGTTTTTGTAATAAGTTGTTTGTTTATTCCAATACTAGTTATCCTTCCATCAATAGTGTAGTTCACCCTAACAGAATCGGTTTGACTGTGTGAGAGGGAAAGAAGTTAGGTAGGCTGGGGAAACGGGGATAAAATTTGAATTTGAGGTGTCATCCTATTTTCCCAATAACGGGTAGGACTTTGTAATCGTTTGTGGACAAGCAAACGTCTATATTTATAATTTCCAAGCGAGTACTTCGTCTATCTTTTCGTCCAGCCATCGCCCACTGACCACAGCTATTGTTCAGTGATTAATTGCTGGGAAAATTGAATCACCGTGATAAATGAAATATCAACACAATATGTAACAAATCGCTATAGTACCGTCCTTCGACCATCGGCCAGCCGCGATTGTTTGATTACGAACGAGTGAACGAGTGAACGACACAGAAAGGAGCAAATTAACGAGCGGGCGGCGGCTCTTTGCGGTTTTTGTACACATGCTAAATCACAAAAAATCCCTGCCTAGTTTACTTACAGCTTACACGGGCGATTTATTAATTCCTACATTTAATTCGCAACAAATGTTTACTTCGAAATTCAAAGTAATGTAGAGAAATTCTGCAAGTATTTTAGTTACTTACTTATTTTTCAGATTTTTGGGAAAATATATTGGAACTTTTAGTACAAATCGATGCGCAGCATCTTGCTCTAATGTAAAGGTTAACAGATTGAGTTTGTAGTCGTCTTAATACGGAACATTTTCGTCGACAGAACGATCAATCAATTTGATATGTTTTCGCTTTCCTTACAACAACATGGTAACTCCTACACAAAATCTCATCATAAACAGAATATAAAATGATTTTTATCGGGCTGGAAAACAAATTGATTTGATTGACCGTGTAGGTATAGATGTAAAATACTAATAGTTAGTATTCCATTTAAGTACATGAGCCAGCTTTTAACCTACACGTAACCTTCGCGTACCTACGTGTATGCGATTTATTTTAAATTCTTTGAAATATAGGTACTCTGTCGTGGGTGCGTTTATACCTATAATCCGGGTTCACGAATGAGGATTTTATTTTAACTATACGATAAAGTATCAATGTAGCAGTAAACTTGAGGGTTAAGATTGTGCCGTGTTAACATTTTGTCCAGTTTGCATTTGAACACAATAGTCTTGGGAATTTAAGCCTAAACTAAAGGCCAACTTTGCATTAATTAAAAACAATGTTTTTTATTTCATTTCATTTGTAGGGACAGGGAGATTAAGTTGTATCCCGCTAAAAGTTTACCTCCGCGTATACGTTTCTTTTTATTTGATGGAAAAAAATAACAACATCAGTTTGACAATAACGCCTGTCATCTTGTCACAGATGGATTTTATGTCAATACACCTAAAGTTAGCTACTCCAGGAGCTTCATTTGTATTAAGGTTTCTAATTATTTTACTAATACTGTTATTTGTAGCTTACTTGAAGTACATGGTTGTGTTATGGGGAACCGTATATTCTGATTAAGTACTACAAGTAGGTCAGTTAATTAAATATTTGACGCCCGCGGAACAATAGTTTCTTTTTAAAGAATTTTATTTTTTAACTTTTTGTGAAAATATTGCCAAAATGGTTTCTATCAACATATTTAACTATTATTATGAAAGTTATAACAATACTACTCCAGACTTCACAAATAAATAAAAAAAGATATTAAATACATACCATAGCATACCATATATTGATACCGGAAAAATGTAATAGGAGGAGTTCGTGGCTAAATAATACCAGCCGCCCAGGTCGATCTTTAAGGTTAAGCCGTGCTTGCCGAGGTTGGTCTGTGGATGGGTGACCATAATTACATATCGAGTTTCCTCCGTGCCTCGGAAAGCACGTTATGCCGTTGGTCCTGGCTGTCATTTGTAATAGATCTTTGACAGTCGTTACGAGTAGTCTACTACTTTTTTTTTTAATTATTTGCTTTAAAGTCTTTCATTTTCGTGTAAATCGAAATAAGCGTTTAGATGAAAGTTAAACTAAATTTAACCCTGATACATTTTTGCCTGAAAAGCTATTGCATAAAACTGTTAATAATAACTTCCGTTAGTACAATAGGGGATGATCACAATTTTATTTTTCTTTGTCTGTCATGTAGATTATTGAAAAGTTTTGGACACGTACTTTTTCTTTTTTCACGTGGTCATATAACGGAGATAAATTGAGTTGAAATGGCGCATGACTTCACTTGTAGGTGATTTTATGCCTACTTGTGACGTAGTGAGCCCCCACTCCCCAACTTCAATGAGTTATAAATGTGTGATTTTTGATATTTTGATAAAACAAAAAATACGTGTCTAATATTTTTGTATTACCTGTCTAACGGACAAAATAGAATTTGTTAGAATTTGTTTAATTTGGTTTGATAGTGTATGACTGTATCCTGAAGACTATAGCAGGGAGGTACGACTCCCCGATATTTGGGGCTATTATTCATGTGCGTCTCGAACAAGAAGCTTGTGTCAAAATGACAAGCTTGCTTGCTTGCATGCTTGTGACAAGTTTGTAACATAGTTTTATTTTATTAGTTATTTTATAACACATTTGCTCGTAAAGGGTCTCTTATTTCACCAATTCCGATATCGTAATGTATCTCATTAACTTGTGCGTTATTGTAATGTAAAACGCACGGTTTATAAAGATGCTCCGTCTAAAACGAACGGTGCTTTTTTAAATCTTAGCAAAGAGTTTTTATGTCAGAAAAGTGGTCAACATTTTATGAATAACATTTGCTTTGGGCGATACAATATAATAAATAAACATTTAATTCTTTAATTTAATTAATTTTGACCATAAACTACAACCATTTATCTGTAACAAAACACAAAAATATTAATTTACCTTATTAGTAATACTGGCTGTTTTTGTGCCGTTGCCTTAAAAAAAAGCGCTGATGCGCGCGCATCGCTTTTTTGTGTGCAAGTATAAATTATTCCACGCGCTTTTTTTTTCGCTGTATTGTTTTTATTTGAAATTGTCAAGTAATGATTAATTTCCTCGCAAATATGTTATAAAACGTCGAATGACTTACGTGCACTTTGATAATTACAGCCGCTCTGCTTTCTTGTAGCCCTCGCCTACGGCTCGGGCTAGCAATATCGCCTCGGCTGTAATTTTCAACTTACCGCACTTAAAACATAATGTACTATTACTAACCTTCTATGGGTATTGCTTGTCCGAAATAAAGTTTATTTTATTTTAATCATTAAAATATTTATTGAAGTTATTTTATGTAAAAAATCGCTGTTAATGTTTTTGCTTGAAGCACAATCCAAAAATATCATACTTAAATGTGTTTTTTTATCGTAATTTCCGTAGAAAAAAATGTTTAAACCTGAAAAAAAATGTTTCTACTAATTCTGTACCTAAAGTTACAAAATTTATCCTGTTAACAATTTTGCCCATGTTTTTATTCACAAACCGCGTTTTATTTTTTTTATCCTCGATCCGGATAATGTTTATTTTTTTTTACTATATCGAGAGTCAAGTGGACCTGGAGTGATACACGATTAAAGAAAAAAATCGCTGTTTAATTCAATGTTCAAATCTAAAAACCCCGAACTACAAAAAAGGCACTGCGATGTGATTGAATGCCGTATTCTAAACTAAAGCAGTAAAAAACCCAGTTATTTCCGGTAAAGCCCTTTAACCGCGACCGACACAAGATAAACCCAATAAAAAGCCAAAGCCCGATTAAGATATCTTTTTTATTATTTTGGGTTCTGAATCACATACATACAATCATCTCGTTAAAACTTGCTTGGTTACAAATACACATCCCGTATAAACTGAATTTTTGCAGCAGCTAAAACTTTTATTGTAGTGTTCAACACAGTAGGTCTGTAAGTGTATTTCAACCTGCCCCGGTCAGCAACTCCGTGGTTTTTCTTCATTCCCAGATGAGTACAGAAATTATTGTGTATTTCGGTATTATTTCCACGTAGAAACTTTTTCCGAGGTAAGGGAGGGTCGTTGTACGCTGAGACTCGTATTTTAATAATGAATGGGTCGTGCATTAAAGCCGTGACATTTAAGTTGGTTGGTAGCGGGTCGCCCGGCCGCCCGCCCCGGCGCTTCGCTCGCGACCCCGGACACCTTGATTATAACATAATTGAGTGTTTCCGGTGAACCGAGGAGCCTCCGTTACATTTATAGAAAAATTGAAACATTGTCCTCATCGTGTCCGTTTTGAATGTCCGCTCGGAAAGCCAGTCTAGCCAAAATAAATGTAAATGTAGCCCTACTCGAAATATGATAAGATAGTATTCCAAATTGCTGGGTTATAAACTGCAGATAGGGTACCGATTCTAGGTAATCGATACAATATTTTTTAATTTACAATCAGACATTTGGCAAGACTAATTACGTTAGCTGCAGGCGGAGGATCTAAAAGAAACCAAAGATGATTTTACTAAGTTTAATTAAAATAAAAGAATTACATTAATTACATCCTAACCTAGCCTAAGTGTGAATACACATATTCGAAGTATGAATATGGAATGAATCTTTACGGAACTCAGTAATTAGTAAATCTAGGTCCGTGCGTAACGAAATGCTAACTCGGCTCGTCGCTTCCGTGTTTGGTTAATTACAGCGTCTGTTTCTATGATAAAAGTATTGGGTGCTGAGTCGGCGATTCCCCTTGTGCAGCTGTTTACGGACTTACAATAATTAGCAAATTTAGGTCCGTGCGTCACAAGGTGCTATGTCAGCTCGTCGCTTCCGTGTTAACTATGTTTCTATAATAAAAGTATTGGGTGCTGAGTTGGCGATTCCCCTTAAGCAGCGTGTAACAGACTCCATGAATGTAAATAGAAAAATCTCCATGACTAGAAATCTGATTGCCGGTTTTATCTAAAGGAATTACTGACTGAGCTGTAACTTTCCTTCTTCAAATGGTTTCATTTCACACAAAGCATAACTTCATTATAATAGTTTTAGATGTTTTCAAAAAGGACATCAGTATGTCACTATAAAAAGTAGGAGTTTTTATAATATTCCAGGATGATAGTTTATTCGCAGAAAGTTTTGCGCTTTTTATATTTCTGCGTGGAAATGAAAAAGTTTAGCGGGTAGCGGCATCGCACCGCCCCGAGCCACATCCGTTCTCGAATTCTTTGACTCAGGCTGGATCATATTTTTGGCTGGCTAAATTTGCGGCAATGAATCTTTTCAAAGTTTTGATTGTACACATTCGTTACCTCCTACCATTCGTCAACGCTAAAGAGTTCCAATCCATATAACTTTGCGGTCCAAAGAGTTAAGCTTCCAAGCACTTGGAAATTGAAATTTGTTACAGAATTAATGTGTCTTACAAGTTTAAAAATATGGGTATGGAACGAGTTTCACTCGTATTCACATTAATTGAAGCTTTGTTGATGTGTTGGCGAAAGTTTTCGCAATCATTTTAAAAATTTAATAAATTATATTAACACCCACGGCACGTGTAACGTAAATTCAAAAAGAGAAATTGTTGGTTTTCAGTCATATCTGAACTTAGTTTAATTAAATAGAACAAAAATTACAACCGAGGTACATTGCACTTGGATTATTATTTTTAATAAAGCAAGTTTTCCTAATGTACATACATTGAGCTTAAGCAGAAACGCTCAAGTAAATATTTTAACTTTTGACAATGTATATTTTATTGTAGAGAGATTTCACAGACCTTCGCAAAGGGGCATAAAATATAATCATCCTCGTCGCCTGTGAAGCTAATGAATACTTTTCTGATTAGCGAAATAAGCGCCGTCATTAAATAGCCACTCAAGTAGATGAGCCTAAATGTTGTACAACTTTGCGAAAGTTAAATTCGCTCTACAATCATGATTTATATTTCTTTAAAGAGGTACCTATTAAAACTTTTTTCAGATTGCAACTCCTTTAACACTTTCAATTCCAAGTGCAATAAATCAGAGCTAACCGCGGCAGCTTTCACGTTATGACTTCCTCGTAAAATTTACATTTAAAAGTTAATTTTCTCGCTACCCAGCTTAGGGCAATTGTTAATCTTGGATTCGCTGGTATTGCCTTCGGTGTAAAAATTAAGAACATTAGTGTAAGTTGCAGGGGGCGGGGTAAGAGCCAGAGAGCCAGGGCACCAGGCAGCCCGATCGCTCCCGCCTCTGCTACACTCATACACTGGTACGATTATTACTCCGGCGCGGCGCGCGCGGTGCGGAACCTATGTTTATCTTGTTTGTTTATTTTTGAGACTGTTTCCTCATAAAGTGAACATTAAACGGGTTCATGAACGTAGCCATACGACTATTATCTAACTTTATAATTAAATTCAAGATATCTTGCGCTGCCAGCCATGTTATTTGGAACTAACGAAAGCTTATAACTTCATCTACGTAGAGTTTGGGTTTCTAGAGAAGGAGCAGCGACGTCTTCGTGTGCTCTGATATCAACTAAATTCCTGGTTTTGCCATTTCCATTTGTCAATATGGTGGACAATAACTGGATACCCTCGCAATATTATGTTGATGAGCAGATTATCAGAGAGCATTTGGACGTCTACGGTCATGAATAATCAACAGGACTCTTATTAAGTCTTAAAACTCTCACAGCGAACATGTATTTTAAAATGTTTAATTTAACAAACCATTATGGGTACTTGTACATGTTAACACTAAAAACAAATATCTAGCGAGCAGAGAAATGTTATCACCACATCACATTCAGCGAAGGCTTAAGAGATAGTTACAGACACGAAAAATTGTGTGACCAAACTGCATAAATATGCAGAATGTAGGTCGTTAACCGAGAAATCCGGTTACACAAAAGACTTGGTCGGGTGCAGAGTATTTCGTAGTCCGCAAACGAATTGCAAATGCGGCTAGAGCGCGAGTTTGCTCACCGAGTCGCCAAACACGAGGCGCGCCCGCCCCAGCCGTGGCCGCGTCCTCGCGCTGAATCACAACACGACGCGGCGACGCGACCGATAAATACACAAATATTGGTCCGCACATTACTATCTAAGGTGTTCTATCACTTATCATATTCGCACACCACTTTTTCATGATTAGCCACTATTTTAGTGATTTAATATCCGTATATCTAGCTTTCACGCAACAGAGGCCAAGTTGATTGACTTGCATCTTCATTGTATTAACGAGGTTAAAATTAAGCTTAATTTTAAAATTGACTTAACGATTTAATATTAAATTTTTCGATGCTCTCTTTTGATAAAAGTCGACCAATATTGGTTAGCCGCATTACCAGCTCAAAGCGGTGCGCATTCTAAATAGCTTTGAAAATATAATTTTAGGGGCTGTAAACTCTTGGCGGTAAGTTGATAAATAATGGTTTTGTGGTGTCAAGAATTGGACTAACAATAATTCAGTTCATCTGTTATACGAAATTAAGGTAACATTAAGAAATAATAAATATTTCAAAGCAGAGTTTTGAGAGATTTGTTCGTTACAAATAATATTTGGGGAAATCAAAATTCACATTTGCAGAAATAAAGGCACGCTTAATCACTGTCTAAATATTTGTGATTTGTTTTTCAATACTATTATGTTGGGGTAGTAATTTGAATTCCGTTTAATTTGAGGTTATGAAAGGTAAACCTACTCAGAATACGAGGAGTGCAAGACCTACCTACTCTTAATAATCATATATTATATTAATTTATTATATAATTATATTTATATAAGCAGATGCGCACATATTTGAACAAGTAAATAATTTATTGATGGGTGCTGTGAGAGCATATTTCCAGTAATATTTTTATCAAACTGTTTAAAATTATTCGTATTAGGAGGTTGCACTCTCTATTCTCTGCACAGCTCTCACTATTCGTCACCTGAATACCGTCCGTCATATTTATAGGCCATTGGGTTTAAAAAAAGAAGCATTGGGCCACACTAGGAATTTCTCCTGTATCGTGGGTGCATTTACAAACATTTAAACTCACATACACAAACAGCCAGACCCGCAACAACAAAGAAAGATTTTCCGGTCTTGGAAACTCTAAGAAAATAGAACAAAATATAAAATTTTGAATTACATCACACCAGACGCCAAAAGGCTCAAGAGTGTCAGAGTGAGAGGACATCAATATGATAAGTCCTGCCAGTGATAAGTATGGTCCTGGCTGCCCCAATTATAAAGCTATTTTACAACAAAGTTTATGTTTAATCCATTTGGTTACGTGTCGCGCGGCAATAAAAAGTGCCTGATTTATTTTAAGAGACGGTAGACAATTTGCGATTGGTGTCTTTCTTGATATTTAGGAACTTTGTAATGCTGTAACTGATGATAAAGCGAAAATAGTAAGTAAATAATAATATTAATGTACCTGTACACGTAACGCAATGTACCTTCTACCAGTTTATTAGATGATTGTTCCTAAAGTGGGCCACGTAACCTAATAGTCCCCTGTAAGGTGAAATACGGAGCTCAATCTTCCTGCCATGTTTTTCAACAAGGATGACTCTAACTAAGAGCTAGCGGAGTAAACGTTCATAACGATAAATCCATACCAGGAATAAGGCAAATTTGGTTAAATCATTGGAAAAAATGGTTTTACATATTGGTTTTTCAACTGGTACCACGTTTGAAAAAAAAATTCACAAAATCAGAAATAGCGTTTTTGTTAAAGCTTTATTCTATAAGTGTGTTTTTGCCAATAGGTTTAAAACACGCTATGATAAAACGTAAGTAAACTCGTTTCAGTTCAACTACAAGAAATACTAATGTTCATTTGGCACTGCCCACCCCATGATTAGCTGGAAATGACAGACCAAAGACAATAAGGGGATGTAGATAGTAACTTTAGATGTCTAGTTCAGGACCTTTGTTTCCGAGAGGGTATTCCGGCTACACCCTAGATATCCGGAGCATCCCGATATCTAGGGCTTGCAAGTAGTTGTTACCAAGACACAGTGACAAAGCCAAAATGATCAGTTTCCATCAGTTGATTGCAAAAGATTGATAGAACTGAGATGACTCAAAACCATTCTACATTTCAAATCAAAATTTATACATTAACTAGCTGCTGCCCGCGACTTCGTTCGCGGGGTTTTTTTTATGGATATGAAAAATAGATTTTGGCCGATTCTCAGACCTACCCGATATGCACACAAAATTTCATCAAAATCGGTCAAGCCGTTTCGGAGGAGTATGGCAACGAAAACTGTGACACGAGAATTTTATATATTAGATTAGTTAAGAGGTGTTGAAAGTCGTCGAAATAAAAAGTGGTGAAAATTGGCTCTAAGCGCTGTTTTCCAACTCATTTTGCCGTTGGCTGTGTAACTAGGCAAATGCATCGTGGACAAATAGAAGCTTTAGAATTCCACAAATAGTTGGATAAACGCCATGGTTAGGCGGAATGTTTGTTCAGCCGCACCCCTGTACCTACTATGTCCGTTGTATAGATATGTTGGTACGACATACTATGCTGCAACTACCTTCGAAATCCAGTGTGCATCTATTGTCTGCTATAATAATTTAGATTTATTAACTATTGTATGTGGCTGTGTCACACTGTTCCAATTTGCCATTATACAGGGTGGGATAAAAATCGTGGATCAAACGGAACAGGACGATAGTTGGGGTTGTTAAAAATATCTATGAGGCATAGCCCGTAATTGATATCAATTTGTGAGTGTTTTTTTAAGAAATTACCAGAATTTGTAATAGATAGGCTATTAGAGTAAAATGGGTACCTATTTTAAAACAATACATGGTGTTTAGTAGTCTAGGAAATGTATCATCACTACAAAAGTGGTTTTATGACAGTGGGTACCACGATTCATGAGTATTGGCACTTTTTTCAATGTCTTTTTAGTCGAACAAAAAAAAATTTGTAACTTCAGAAACTTACCGTAAAAAAAGGTTCTACCAACAAAGGACCCTGTCCTCTCATACTTAAGTACTAGCGCTGTAACATCCAAATATTGTAGAACCAAATGATTTTAAAAGAGTAACCATGGAGTTTCTTGCCGGTTCTTCTCCATAGGAAACGACCAACCCGAACCGTGCCTCTTCTGTTGACGTTTTATAAGTGCCCATGTAGGCCTATGTAAAATAAAAAAATATTGATTTTGATTTTGATATTGTTTAAAAAAAAAAAAAACTTGCCCATTTAATGACGATTAAAATGAGGTGTAACACATACCTAACTGCCTGTAGCAAAATTATTTAAGTGCATTTTTTCATAGCAAGATCTAAATTAAAGTAAATTGGAGGATACCCAAAAACCAGTTACCTGACTTTCGTGTTTTATTCCTGAGACTTAAATGCTATTGAAAAAAGTACCAATACTTATAAATCATGGAACTCACTGTCATAAAAGCAAATATATATTTATCGTTTATAATTTTACTCTAATTGCCCATTTTTTATATATTCTGGTATTATTATTATATTCTTTAAAAAAACACTCAAATTGTCATAACTTTTAGGGATATCAAGTTAGGGTTATGCCACAAAGATATTTTTTACTGCAGATAACCCCCAACTATCGCCCTGTTTCGTTGGATCCACGATTTTTTACCCACCCTGCATATTGAATGAAACGTGTAAATGTTTACAGCAAGTACGTTTAGTCTACCTACACACACTATTTCAGGAATTTATTTCACCCAAAACATTATGGCCCATGACAGACCTTAAGCATCTTTCGATACATTCAAATTCCCGGTAAACAGAGCTCCCGTTATCCGTAACAGTATTTCATTATTAATATTGGCCTCAATTAGAGGCAAGGCGACACGAGGCGTGCGCCAGTGGCTGTCACCATAACCGAGCCGAGTTAACCGCCTCTCCGAGAGTAATTACACTGAACTTCATTTAACTTCCGCAGCTCAGTCCAAAGACCAGTACCACTAAGCACTGTACTTACTTTACTTAGCCCGTAACAAAACGATGCAATTTTAAGTAACGGTCCGGCGGGATAAGTCGAAAGCGTATATAGCTTAATGTACTTATGGAAGTGAACTTTTGTATGGGAGTGTAACGTTCTTGCTAAATAGTTTTGTTATTGAGGTGGCCTGCTAGTGCGCTTCAGCTCGTGGTTTCAAGCTATGTCTCGACCTTATCTGTTCCATACATAGTTCAAGGTAGATAAAGAACATCGCATTATTACATTTATAACTTTGTGACGAATGTCTCTGTGCTGTGAACATTGATTTTCGTTTAGTTTAAGTAGGTTTACTTGCGTAATTTATGTTTTGTTCTCGTTTATTTTTATTGTAATGCGATAAGTTGCTAAGTTTTATCCAACGTTCTCCGTCATTTTAGTAAGTTTCGTATAAATATAGCTACTCCTTTACGGCGAACTATTTGTACGGTCTAATATATAAAGCAACTATTTCATATTTTCCTTTCATCAAAGCACATAAATAGCCGTGCACCTATAAACTTTACCTTCTCTGATGTCAGCAAACGTTAACGACGAATTTTTCAGAAATAAATTGAGCGGGAAGAGGCGAAATATGTTTTCACCGGGAATATTAGAGAGCGATCGGGTACCAGCTCTAAAATATTTAAAATGGAGTAGGTGTTTGCGTTCCTGGGGGAGTTACTTAACGATTTTGATACATAATACACGCTCTATAACGTCTTTCACAAACACCCCCGGTGCTCCGTTCGTATTAACTCCATAATCTGGAGTCATGCCTTGAGGCTTTATTAGCCTTATAGCGTGACGTAATTCATCACTGTTACGGCAACTGAATTTAACTTACTAATATTACATAGCACGTTTTTTCGTACTAGGTACTACATAATTAAGCGTCCATTTTAGTAGGCGCTTGTTTGAAATGTTCTTGAGTACGAGCTCACTACTTTAATTAAACGAAAACCAAAAAAGATTTTTACTTCAAGGAATAATAGCTTTTCTGTTTTAGTTCCTTTTCGGTTTATCTTAATTTTCTTGTCTGCGTTTGCCAACTTAATAATCGTATTTAGAAAAAGCCTAAAGGTGAACGCTTAGGTTCATACATGTCCAGGATGTGATCGGAATCACCATAGCTAATTTCATCTCGATCCGATGTCAACACAACACATCAACCAGGTGACAACACAACGTAAGCACGCAACTGGATCGGCGAGTCGTCACCCTGAGGGTGTTTAGCCCGACTGCGCCGTCAGCGGGTGATCAACCCACCATAAGCGTCTAACTGCTATTGACTAGCTGGTCCCGAGCAGTTATGATGATGGAGTTTCAGTGAAAAGAATTTGTACAGCTCGAGTCAAGTCGATGCTGATCGCATACAGTGCTTATACGTGCACGTTGACCTTATTAACTATCTCTTATTTATTTTCTTAATAAATAAATTGCCTAACAGAATGTTTGTACAATCTCATTAAGTTAATTCCGTGTTGAGAAGCAAAATTTTCTTTAAATTAAAACTCGGTTCAAATATTTCTTGTGGTTTAGTTCTGAAAGTGGTTGGCTTCGCCGCTACATCACTGCAGCAGCTGATGTAGCACGTTTTCATCGCGACAGTCACAATTGGGAATTCAGAGAAACAAGTTATGGCGGCGGAAATGGACTGGCAACCTGTGACTGCCTCTTGCACTTTTATGATAAACGAATATTGAGAGAATTCCAGTTACAACGTAGAGGAATATAAATCGAAGTTAAGGACAGTTCTATACAACGGTAACTTACTTTTTTTTCAGAATAAGACTGTTGCAGAAGGAAAGCGTGCCTTTGTTCTTTGCTGAGCAAATTCAACTCTTGATAGGCAAGTAAAATAATGAAGAACCTTGTTTATAGTTGTACTGTTTTATAGTGTTATTGGAATATGGCAAATTATAGGTGTCTATGGGGAAACATCAGTCGCAGCCTTATCTCCACTATACGTTATGCTTGCTCCAAAGTAGATAAAGTAAACCTGAATAAATCCATTTAGTTGTTTGTGCAGTGTAAGCTGACATGAAACGCAGTGTCAACAAACGTAAGAAGTATTATGGTATCGATATAATTTGCGTTGTCATGCCTCTATTCCACAGGAATGGAATAAGGCTCTTGGAGCTCTCAGAGATCTGATGAATTGCCTCATAAATTGTAGCTTACGCTATCCTTCGCGCAAGTCGCAAGCGGCCGACTCCGCTCATGTCTCGGAACATTCGGTGCCACTCCGAGAATAAGTTTCTTTTTATTATAAGAATTTTAAATATGAAACCTTTTACTTACTGATGTCTGAGGGTTGAGGAAGATTTCTGATATGTAAGTAATGTTGGTTTAACCATTAGACCGATAATGATGAATAGAACATTAATAGCTAAATAAACATTGTTAGCGATTTTCTTAGAAGTTATAGACAATATTGTTAATATCGTATCAGATCTTAAACACGTTTCTCAGAACATGATTCTATAATTACCACTTTTGTATAGGCCAATCTGTCTCTTGTATTGGCAATCTCAGTTCAGACCTGTTTCGCGTATGTAATTCAGATGCTGATAGGAAACACTTACTCCTCACTGAGGGTCAAAGTTATGGCAAAGGTCAGTTTGCCTGGATTATCATTAAATCCAAGCAGAAACACCATGGACAGGAAAATGGCAAGGCTAACGAAGACAAGGAAATAGATATGACGCCATGAGGATTTCGTGTATGGGATTTTTATAACACTTATTGTATGTTGCAGTATACCTTATTGGAAAAATGTTTTTTTTTTTTGTTTAATACATGTGCGAATATCTTAGGGTTTTAACGCTGATTGGCTAAAACATTGACGCGTAGCGCTCAGTAAACAATTTTTTTTTTTTTTTAGGTAAAGTAGATGTTTCATTTTCGGCTATAAGATGTACATTTATTGAAAAAGAGGAAGAAATACCACGAACTTAGGAAAAATATTCTTTCGTGAACTTAAGCCTGATTTGCTGTGAACAAAAATTAATAGTTTTTCAAGTATTGCCCCATTCTGTTCAAAATGGCGTCTTCCAGTTTGTGTTTTTTGTTTGCTTTCGTTCTGAAATCATGTCACATAAAAACATAATATCACATCGAAATTAAATTATGAAAAGTATGTGTTTTTGTAATTAATTATTATTATTAGTCTCTTAGACATCATTTTCAACTAATTTATAAGCAAATGTGGTGATGTCATCGTTAAAAACTATATATTAGGTACTAATTTTCTGGAGTGTACTTCTGAACGAAAAATTCAAAATGACATTTGTTTCTGACAAGTCACAAAACCCATCAGTGTCAGTCAGTCAGTCTCGTTCGTCTCGACTTTCGTGGCTTTTGGTGTTATTTTACGTTCTCACATTTAGTTTTTGTTCCATTCCTGCGACTTTTGCTTTGTACTACGTTTTTGTGATATCTGCTCATTCTTTCATTCACAATTTCTGGGTTATGTAAACGTCATCTCTACAACCTGTCATGGCTGTCATGACTCTCGCTACAAACGTCAAACATTTTTAATTTTTATTATGTGCATAAAAACCATCTATTACTATTTAAAAAATGTTACATTATTCTATTCAAGGGATTGTTTCCCACTTTTCCTGAAAGGTACAAGTCATGGCCGGAGTCCCATACAAAAATGAAACATCGCCTTTGCTTCGCACTAGGTATTTCTCCTGTATTGTGGGTGGGTATATATTTAAACTCACATACACAAACAGCCAGATCCGGAACCTGTAGGCCATACAAATATTTGTTCCTTGCAGGAATCGAACCTGCAACACGCAGCAGTTCATCCAAGCTTTATCCTGACAAATCAGAAAAAAAATTGATGAATTGGCTTGGCTTTACATAAAAAGGAAAAATGTTGACTCCACCAAACAAAGGATAATAAAAAACAAGGACGAAACTCTAAACGTTATTTTCTTATCACTTTATCAAGGATGCTGCATTTGCGATAATGTTGTTTTGTATGTGCGGAAGTTATTCTATCAACGTTTGCGTTTTCATTAGGATTCGTAATTTCCAGGTTGGGAAATTGCGGATCCGGCGAAGTCGACAGCGCTGCACCGAGTCGCGTCAGTGACGTCACAAGCACGGAGCGGAAGGGAGATGGGGAAGGCAGAATGGGGGGGTGTTACCTGACTACTGCATGACGTACTGCTTGTTCATTAACTGCACTTGACTTCTCCGCTATGTCATCTTATTATCTCACATTAGTACTAGTTTAACAGTGGTACGATTCATTTTGGTTTGTGGCGTAGGTGTGAAGAGAACCTTGAAGCGCGTGTAGGAACATTAAGAACTATATCTATAAGATTTCCGTTTTACTACCGCTGTACTGACCTCGCCGTTGTGCTGTATTATATGAGTTGGATTCGTACGGTAAATGATTTTTCGACAATTCAAAAGGGATTTTTTAGTAGGCACTTTTAATTAGTAGGTAGGTACAAAAAGGCTGATTACAAAAATAAATAACAACGGTCGATCTAACAATATTCGATTATCTACATATAATACAAAACAGGATATCAATGTTAAGAATTAAGTATTTTTATAATGATTTGAAATTGGATATGCTCAATTATTGAAAAATGATTAATTAAGTAGAAACTGGCTCACAAGTGGAAAGCCGCCTCCTTACGAACAAAAGGTCAAGAATCTAAGTCAATTAGATCAATGCGTAAATATTGCATTTATTTCTTATTCGGAATATCACTGAAAACGGTAGATTCATTCTCCGATTTAATTAAGAATGTTCACTGAACTAACATTTATCTTAGGACTCATCCAATTTGTACTGAATTTTATTTCATGCCCTGGGCAATTATGTAACAAAGGTTCGTTACAGACAGACTTGCAATATCCCAATCGATTTCGGAGAATCCTTAGTAAATTTTATAGCTGTTAGAAAAGTAAACATACCCTGAAACTTCAAATTAATTAAAAGTTAGATTTTGGTGCACAATCAGTAGTTATGTAGGTACTACTTGTTCAGATTCAAATTAAGTTTGTCGAAACGTAAAATCCGATGCTGAAGATTATAAGTACCTACCTGTACACTATACATGTGTTTCAAATTAATTTTATCGTAAAAACAGTCTCTATTTTCGTTCACGCTGTCAAAGCTTTCGGGGGTGACATTTTCTAATTAACGCAAAATTGATCTGTTATAAATCTGTGGAGCGGACGGCATATTTATGAAATCATTTTAGCTGACGGAAGGCTAAACATGTTTTCACAAATTATGCCCAACTTTATGCATAGCACTCAAAGCCTGAGCTGTTTTAATGGGCTGTCGCTTTTAATTTATTTTTACTGTAATCTCTAAAGACTTGGTTTATGTCTTAGAGATATAAAATTTTTCACAATGGGCTGATGGTGTTCTGTATTCTGGAGATTATGGGATGTGTCAAATCCTATATAATAAAGCTAACGAATTCTTACCTCTTATGTATCTATCTTTGGAGGAGCTCGTGGCTAAATAATAACAGCCGCACGGGTCGATCGTTAAGGTTAAGCCGTTCTTGCCGAGGTTGGTCCATGATGGGAAAGCACGTTAAGCCGTTATCGCGTTAGTCCCGTCTGTCATTTGTAGATCCTTGACAGTCGTTACGAGTAGTCAGAAGCCAAAAGTCTGACATCCAGTATTACTAAGGGGTATCGTATTACCCAGTTACTGGGTTGTGGAGGTCAGATAGGTCGCTTCATGTAAAATACTGGTACTTAACTGCATCCGGATAGACTGGAAACCGACCCCAAGATAGTTTGGGAAAAGGCTAGGTAGATGAGGCAGATGATGATGTATTCTTGCCTCTTATGCTCTTATGCTTATATGTTCAATGTAAAGATTCCACACGATAGACATATAATGATCATCTCTAAGATCTCATTCCCATTTGATATTTTCTGGCGTCCGTTTAACGCTTTGCTCGTCACTCTATAACTTATGAGACTGGATTCCAGCAGCTTTTTTCTGCTCCATTTGCCACCAGGCCTCCTGCATACGGCAAGTACGGCGGCTGCCGTTGCGTGCTCCCGAGGGTAAATCCTAATTGACAAATCGCAAAGAAAGAGTCACGAGCTCTATTGATTTTACCTTTAGAACCCAGACTACATGCTATATATTATAGCTATGTCATACACATAATCCGAAATTCTCTCATATATTTTAGAGAACATATTTCGTAATGTAGGTGTCTAATTATCTGTAGGCGGGTGGTGTTAAAGATATTTTGGTAATAAATTAGCGGAGACCCTTTGTATAGGACGGGCAAGCCCGGGTCTTTGGTCGAGGGGCGATAATAGGATCCCTGTCATCATACGTGTGCCGTTTATGCGTTATTACCTGTTGAACATTAGCCGTAAAAATAATATCCGAGGACAGCAAAAGATTAAGGTGATGCCGAGACAGTACAAACATAAGGTATCCCTCTTACATTGAGTACATTTTAAACATAAGTACCTAATTATTTAGTAAAAGCTAAGTAAAGGTCGAGACTTAGGTCTATTGATAAATCAATCTTATGAAGGCAGTTTCTTTTACTTTAACATGCTCTCTATCTCTTAGAATGCTGATTTGAAAAAGAAAAATCCTTTTATGTTGTCAATATATGAAATTCAGATAACACACGTTTACATACTATTGAGAGCTTTTTTGGGATCTGTCCTATTGAGAGTGGTTTTAAGAGCAGGGTTTAGATCGACAAAACTTTGGTAGAGTTCTGCTATTGAATGAATTGAATCAAGACTACACTTATATGTACCTCGTATGAACATTCGCCAGAGGTACATAAGTAAATTAGATTCTAGAAACATGGACACTATAATCATGACAGAATGTGGCGTACACTCGCACCGTTCACAGCTAGACGACTCAGGATGTTACGCGAGTGCGCATCAAATGGGTCTTCCTGTTTAATATAATAAACTACAAAACAATGGCTTCGGCTACAGATTGACTCACACTGCCATAGACTAGATTAATATCCTACAACCACTACAATGGCGCGGCAATACCACAGAACATACTTCATGACCTCGGAATGAGTATGTCCAGTAGGTATTCCACATGACTCAAAAATGGATCATACAATAATAAGTATAATAAAGTTTTCCAAAACAGTAGAAACATATTCATAAGTAGTTTTTAATGTTTGACATCAGCTGAGTAGATCCATTTTAATTCATCATTTCAACGGTCTCAAAGAGTTTGAGTGAGAATGCTCGTATAATATGATTGCTGTGACTGGTTAAAAGAAAGACCGTCAGATTTGTAAGGAATCTTATAGACTAAAATGATGAGACATTAATCTTGTAATGGAGTCAGAAAGTTGGCACTTAGTGCAGGCAAAGTGTCTGTCTAGTCGTAATCGAGCCGGGCATGGAAGCTACGTTAAAATACTTAAGAACTATCTACTAGCAAGTATACTTAGGCATTTGACTCTCACTGCAGCGTCAAATATTGAGCATTGGGTGCTATCAGATAGTATTCAGAGCACCCGATGTGGTCAAACAAAGGTTAACTCATAATTTAGGCATCAAGGTAACATAATTTAAGAACACAGCTGCCATAAATTAATGCTATTATCACTTTATTCAAAAGACAGATAAAACAATTTATGTAATTGTGTAAACAATCTTATTACAGATCTTTTAATGTTTTGTAAAGCATAAAGCGAAAAGAAAAGTCGTTTGTCTTCGCCTAATTAGCTTCAGGTAGACTAGTCGGTGGATAAAACAGCGTGAGTTCAACTTTTTCTAGACCTGGACAAAATGAAAGGCAGGATTGATCGCGGAGCTTAAACCATTTTTCACAAACGTAGGTGGTTTATAATACGGTCCGCCGGACGGCAATTGTCGGTCATCATTCGGCAATCAACTTCGCTAAATGAAGATTTCCTGTTGTTGTGAGGTCTCTTGTTGGCCGCAGAGGGTGACATCATTCAGATTGCTCGCTATATTTTCCTCTTAACGTTTTCCTTACACGGACATGATAACTTTTATGCATTGTTAAGGACCGTGTTCTATATGAAATAGGTAGTTTCAATTAAAAAGATAAGTAGAGCATTGCAATTTATAGAACAGACATGTAATATGATGACATGGCTCCATAAAATTTATACATCAACTTAAATCAAAGGTGTTTCCGGTCAGTTTGTTGCTAAAATACATGTGAATTACAACAAAAATGAACATAAACCTAATTCTAACAACCCAATCCTTGAGCATATTATGAAATTATTAGCTTTATGAAATTAACATGTAACATAATAATTTTACGAGGATAGTGTTCAGTTTTCATTTGTTATCATTATTATTTTGCTAGTTGAAATTGTTTGCGGTGAATTATACCTATTGTGTGACCGAGTGGCCATTACTTTATGTACATAAATTCGCGACAGTAAGGAATTTAATTTTACGTGTTAGTGTTATTTTATTTCTAATGAGTCACCTAATAAAAGATGTTGAAATAAAACAAATAGCTTGTGAGTTTTTCTTTATTGTAATCTTACTGAAACTACTACTTATTCAAAATTAATGAGTGAGCTAACGAGTGTGCGATACTTAAATATCATAGCTTTAGAGGTATTTGATATGTGTGTGCTTTTGGTATTAGACGTAGACTTCGACCTGGTAGTTGAGCCCTGATCCTCGTTCGCTCTTGAGCCTGATGTTGGCGTATGAAAAACCGACTCCTCCAGCCGTGACGCTGGGAATGGCATCCGTGTGGTCCAGGTCCCGCAAAATTATACCCTGGAAAAAGAAAAGTTCAAATTTACAAATACAAAATGAAAACTCACAATCATAACGAACCCTAAAATCATAAAACACAATCACAATTTTTGTTTGGACAGGCGTGTTAACCCAATAACAATTTTATTTAAAAATAATTGGGTATAATAATTAGAAAAACGTAGCTTAAATCTATGTCAAATTCACAAATTTCTAGATAAATATCAAAACATTGACCATGATATTATGTTTTCCGAATTATTCGTAGAAACGAAGTTGTCATCAATTATTTACACAGGTCAATTCGCGACCTCATCACGTGTCGGGTTCAGCCGATAATTAAAAGTTCTGGAAACGATAATAACTCGACAAGTACCTAATTCGATAGCAAATAATTTTGTTTATAATCTTAAAATGTGTAAACCAAGTGAAAACGTTAGTGTAAGACTATGGTAGAGGAGTCCTAGTAGGTTTCTAGATGCTTGTTTACTTTTTTTTTGTGTTTTACGTTATTGTGAAGAAAGCAACGACTTATTGTCGGGCGCTACGCTGTCCTTACATACGTACTAACGCTGTCATTTAATAGCATTGCAAAACCAAATGGTCTTAAAAGAGTAACAATGGAGTTTCTTGCCGGTTCTTCTCTATAGAAAACGACCAACTCGAACCGTGCACCTTATCTTGAAGTAGGCCTATGTGAAATAAGGTATTTTGATTTTGACATTTTGATGACGCGAGAGGAATATTTAAGTATCGTAGCCGGTGGCGTTCTGTAGTTTCTACCTATCTCCCATGCAGGGAAAAAAGAGCAAGTTTATGTATTTGAACTGTAAAATAGAAAAAATCAACATTACTATTCGCTCTGTTTCATTAAACGAACCTAACTATATACATTACAAAGATTAACAAACTAATAAATTAAATAACTAAAATAACAATAAACTATAAAAAAGGCGTCAAAAAACTCCTCATCAACGGTGTCAGCTGGTAATGTGCCCAAGAGACTGGCAGCATTGCCACGTTGTATGGAAATACTTAGCCTCTGGCCAAAGTAAAAGCTAGCCCTTAGGTCACGAGAAGCATCAACTAAGCGTTTCGAAATTTCCTTAAAAAGGCTATGAGTACTTGTACATAGTAGTACTAGTACTCGTACATAGCAGTACTAGTACTCGTATATAGTAGTACGTAGTAGTACTCGTACGTAAGTCTGTATGGTGTCGGACGTAAAGAATAGCACCATCCCATATCTTCCCGTGGGTGTCGTAAGAGGCGACTAAAGGACTTGCCAGAGAATGGGCAGCAGCGTTCTCTGTGCTTTTGTAATGGTCGTACTGAGATCGCCAACCTGCCTGCTAAGCGTGGCGATTATGGCAAAACCCCCCCTTCTTGGGGGAGGCCTATGTCCAGCAGTGGACGTCTTTTGGCTGAAATGCTGATGATGATGATGACTCGTACATAGCTATTTACTTGGATTTACATATTTTTAAATTCCGTATCATTTTCACCATGTATTTTTTAAAAGGTTATCTGCCTACGATTCGCCCACCTGCTGAAAAGTGGTTTCATCTGCCATGTGACTCGGACACCTACAATACCAAAAGGTGTTCCGTTTCGCTGCCGGCTTTAATTTGGCGCGCTTTCAGCTTTTTCAGTGTAAATAGTTGTGAATGATGTTTTGTGCTAGTAAATGAATGTTAAAATTCGAGTTTTATTGACGGAAAACGCTTTTAGCGTGCGAAATGAGTCGTGAAAATAATTGCGACCTATGTAGTATCTACTGCATAGATTATTACATAGATGACTACATGTATTATTATAACAAGGTGTGTATCATATCTATGTTACATAATAAGTTATAATAAAAACTTAACAAATCAAAGGTAACGATCCTCAGGTCATGAGGTGGGTATGACGCATCTCCTCGCAATTACTTACATATTATCTTATTATTATTGATTGTATAATATAACATGTCTAGCATCGCGATGACTCGATTATCTTTATCTTTTGTGTCTGCACGAGCTATACAAAAGACAAATAGATTTATGTCACTCACGCAGTTCATTATCGGCTTAGATGGTCAGGAAGGACATCTATGGTAGAGCTGGGTTGCAGTGCATCAGACATAACTATTGAGAGTTCTGTACATATCGTGTCTCGGGTTTTTTACCATAACCCAACCATTGTTTAGTTTTTAAGAAAAAATGGCTTTGCAGTTTGTAGCACACGAGCAACTTGCCAAAAAAAGAAATGTTGCAAAAACAGAGGCAGTCACCTCAACGGTTTATAAACTCTGGCATAAAATATGATATTAAGGACGAATAAGTTTTATAACCGGTTCCGAAAAAAGCTTTCGTAAGTCAGCAATATTTTTTATGAAGTCACACCACCCACCAGATTGTTGACATTGTTCCTACGTACATACTATCTCATACATATTGATTTTTATGCCAAGGTGGGCAACTTGGATTCTAGTTTTTATAATAACTCCAACAACTTTACGAGTATGAGTCATTGCAGTTCAACTGGGCCCGGGGGAATCCGGACAATTCCCTTGTGAGGATGTCTGAAGTCTGAGCTAGTCTTACTTGTCATAAAGATTAAAGTTGTATTATTTCTTTAGCTATAAATCCACGGTATTTCATTGTGTTCAATTAAATGTTTAAATATATTTTAACTTGTTTCCCAAAATTCTTCTCTCATTTTTATTTTTTAATAATTTTAGAATGGGGAAAAAGGCTTTTAGAAATGCGATACAAGGAAGATCCCGTCCCCTTTTTGAGGAGTGTCTATTATGTCAACGATTGAACTACGATGGGTTGAGTTGTAATTAAAAAAATGACCCATATAACGTTTTGTCGTTAGAAAAATAATGATTATTTGTACTTCTGACCAATTCCACAAAAACAAAGGTGAAGATTGAAGAAGATGCTATTAATAACATTCGACTTTCATGAGTAAGTTAACGGTGTACAAACCGCAAAGCCATTTTGAGAACAATAAATGAAAATAATTAACGTTCTGTGACATTCTAAGTTGTTTGAGAAACACTTAATTAAGACCTATGACAAAGACCCGAACGTACCTAAAAGTCAATTTTATTTTGAACGAGATAGAAATATACACTTCCCAGAAACTTGATTTTGCTTTTACCAAAAGCAATAAACGTAAACTTACTGACAAAAACATTAACAAAAAAAGTCAATCGGTCTTTTCCACGGTGCCAAACAAAGCTTTATATGACACGCAATTGCTGAACGTAAAATCACAGCAAAAAGGATTTTTATTTGTTACAACAGTAAAAAACCTTTGCGGTTGAGTATCAATTAAATGAATAAGATCAGAACAATTGTACATACTTATGCATGTTTACGTTTTACGTAGAGTTTCGCAATAAAAGAAAACCTTTTCCCAAAACGATTCTTACTCACAGTATCATGATATGTAGGTATGTGGTATCAAAAACATTCAATAGTACTCGCTTACTCGTAAGTAAAGAATATTATGGCTATTCAAATATACGGTAGAGAAGTCAGTTTAATTTTGTTAGGTACCTGGCTGTGTTTGAATTATTTGGAAGAATGTTTTATGTAGCTAAAGCCTTTTTTACACTTCAGGGCATTTCTTGTCGCTGGAATGACCCGCATTATTCCGCATTGCACTTTCAATTTTATTTTAATATAATCTACAATTAGGTATGATAACTTTTAGTTCTAATAAAATATTAGAGACAAAAGTTAAAGACTGTGCGATTATTGACACATGTTTCAGGCCGCAAGCGCATCGTAATAATCCGAACAGTTTCCTGGGCCACTCCTGGAGAAAAACTTCTGCCCACGCCACGGTAGCCCGGCCGCGAAGAGTTCTTAGATTCATTGCTTACTAGGCAAAGTCGTTCCCCTATACTGGGTGTAGGTGCTAGGTAGGTAGACATAGTATTTGTATGCCGGAAATTACAAAATGTTCCACAAATAGTGTGCGAAGGTTCCTACTATACGACTACAGACACGGTAATAAATAAACCAAAATGATTCGTGCTTTTGTCCTGCATTGCGGCCCGGAATAATACGCGCATTCCTGCACAGACACACGGTACTACCTATTTCTACAAAAATGTGAGGAATGTTTGCTTACAATTATCTGTGTACAAGGCCTATGGTATTAACGTAAAAGCTACATGAGTTATGTACGAAGTTGTATAAAATATTATGCATTGCTTGTACCAGATTTCAACTGGTTATGACTGGAATTAAAACAATGGAGTACTTCGGTCTTACCTAGCTCGCACGGTATAAAGTTAAGGCATAACATTTCTGATAAATGTTAATGAGTTCAATAGTTCATATTGGTCTTAATGTTAGAATATGACGCATTTTATGTACAGATGGAGTTTGTTATCAACTCGTAGGCAAGTACTTGGCGTGACCCTAATTGCTAACATAAAACGAAAGCCGAAATCCTTATTGACATCGTTATTCTTGACGACTCACTTGCCTAGGGTTTGGGACATCGTATCTAAATACCTTTCGCTTTCTCTAACAAAATATATATTTAGAGAAGAGCAAAACTGTTTACTTCGTCTAGTCTGCGGCGCTGTAGTTTACAATCTGTTCGCCCAACTGACGCAGGCGAAAATATTAATAAACAAGTTGCGTTGTAAATTTGCAAGAGCCGAGTACAATTCCAAGAATCAGTTGACTGAATACGTAATTAAAATGCTGTTGTCGCAATTAGATCACCTTTAACTTTGTCTATGAAACTTAGTGCCAATTATCGTTAAGAACTTCTTCGAAAGTCAATCAAGTCAAGGTTTGAAAATATAATTAAATATTTTAAATCTTTTATTAGTAATTTAATTAAGACAAAATAGGGACCTGCTGAAAAGGGTACGAAGAAAAGCGTCAAAACAATTCTAATTTAAAAATGGAAATAAAACAATAAATAAAATTGTTTACCTTTATAATTTGTTGTCCTGGATCAGAAAAGAACACTTCTTTAACTCGCTTCTTGAGTGGGATGGCATTGTACTCGGCTTTCTGCTGATGTATCAATCGGTTGTTGAAACTGGAGCCCACAATCAGATCCTTACAATGGACGACACAAATGATCGACAAAAGAACGACAAATAATACAGGCGCGGTCTTCATGTTGCTTGTAATGTGTGTTACGTATTAGGTAATGCGACCCGGTCAGTGGATGTCGATCGACTGGTTAACTCGCCTTTGCGTTCTATACAAAAACTCGTTTACCTCACAACTCACGGAGTGAGTAAGAGGAAAAAAGTGTATAAGTATTAAACAAGGGCTGTCGTGACTGCGTACACACAATATTTATACATAGTTACTTACACTATTGATTTCTCCTAACTTACGTTTAATTACTGTTGTGTTTTACGTTTGACAAAACAAAGCCATGGTGAACTGTGAATCATTTACTAAGCTCGGTAACTACCTGGCACCTTTGTCTTGCGACTCCTTGACAATTAAGTTCATGATGTATTCATCGTAATAGTTAGTAAGGGAGGGTATCAAATGGCCCAAAATGTTAATTGTCATAATGTTGTAATTGTACTGCCGATTATAGCACGAGCTGTTCTTAATTTGGTAACTGGGCAATTAGAGTAGTTATAGTAAACAGAGTGCGAGGGTCGGCAAGTCGGCAGCCACAAGGACAATGTAGCTGAGAGACATCACCCACATTCGAGTAAGTTTGAGCGAAATACGCATTGTACCAAGGTCTCTGGCAGACCATGTAGGTCAAATTGAAATTCGTGAACTTATAAGTTTATACTAGTTTGACTTTGGCGTTGTTTAAGCCATATTATAATGTACAAGTTTAGTATAGAATGTAAGGGGGATAGCATTCTGGAGAAATGGAAAATGCTCGACTGAAATGATTAATGTTGGATAGACTGCTTCCTTACAGCCAGTGAAAAGCTAATAATGTTACTAACCTTATATAAAACGAGGAATGATAAATAAATAAAATGCTTCAAGACGAAGCATGAGCATGAGTTACAACATGTGGGTTGCTAAATTATAATTTCAGTATCAAAACTAACAAAAAAACAACCTGTGCCAAATTGGGAAAAATATAGATAACACGTTCTTCTCTGACCTTTAGGAAAGTATTTAGAAATTCATAAGACAACCTGGAATCCTGGATTATCTGATTATTTTGTATTTTAAGTACCTTATTAGGTATGTATTTATAAAAGAGATGATCTACCACCACCCAATATTATAGCATAACCATTGATCTATGTAGAAGCCAGTAGGTAAGTCAGTGTTTCACTTCTTTTCTTATTTCACAAAGCAAATTGCCGGTCAGTTCTCAGGGATTGAAGTTATTTCATTTTGAATATTCCTGCAGCTTATCAGAATTCTTTGCGTAAAATTCCCGATAACCTCGACAGATTGTATCGGTTATTTACATTTTGCTAACAAAGTGTTCTCGCTTCTTTTATCGTGTTCAAGGAAATTTCATATTCTATTAGGTATTTTAATTCTGGATGGCAGAATGGATAACTGAATTTGTACTTTTACTACCAATAGGGAGGTTTTACGAAGGATTTTTACGGAGTGACGAGTCTTAATGGCGATTTTGGTACGTAATTTTTTTTTTGATGTATTTCAAGCTGTTCGTCAGTAGGTAAGGAATGTATATCTATAGGTATAGAATTATTACATACAAAAACAAATAATTCTAATAGACTTATGTAAGTCTAATAGAATTATTTGTTTTTGTGACCTAACTAGGTCTACTAGAATTATTTGTTTTTGAATGTAATAATTCTAATACCTAAACTAAAAACCGGCCAAATGTGAGTCGGACTTGTACACAAAGGGTTCCGTAGAACCAAACAATATGATAACAATCATTTTAACGGTTTCTCTTAATACTAAATAGATTTTTCATAGTGTAACCAAAAAATATTCATGACAAAGTTTCTGCTGCTGCGCCATGAAAAAGTCCCATATCTAAAAAACTAAATATCAAATCTTATTTAAACCAAGTTTCAATGAAAGTTCTTTTTATGTTCTCTCTCTTACTTTAATAATTAGAGGGGACAATTTTTACGGCTTCAGACGCGAATATCTTACCAACCAGAAGAAAAAATGAATACTCGATATCATTTTTTAAGAACTATCAATAGACATCCTACTCAGTTATATACGTAGTTTTTTTTTAACTCTCATTTCCAAATATGAGGAGGCCTCAACTCCAAACATATTTTTTTTCTTAATTTTTTGTGGTGTTTAATAGAAAACACCTACTGTCAAAACTTCAACTATGTGGTACCAACTGTCTCGGCTGTGACGTACGGACGGACATACAGACAGACGGACAGGACGAATATATGAGGGTTCCATTTTTTGCCATTTCGCAACGGATTCCTAAAAGACGATTTTGCGATCCCAAAAAAAAGCGAATAGACGCCTGTTCAATAGGCTAGAGCAACGTAAAGCTAAAGTTGAAATCGTTGTGGCTCCATATGCTGATGTTTACGTTTTATGACTAACCGGCGGCAAACGCGGGACTTTCCCAACACCGAGTACGCAAGCCTGGTTTAGGGGGAAAACTATTCATCCAGTCAATCTATCTCAGCTGATAGCTGAATAAACATCGGTTCAGATAACCCAAAGTAGTTCAGACGTACGCTTTACAAATGTGTTTATCTTTACACGCGAAAATAAAGCAAAGAGGAAAACAAAATCTCCTTACTGACTTACTGTTATCACTCGTCTTACTTGTCAACACTTATTCAACGTGTTTAAACTACTAAAATAGCGGGTTAGCTTATCTGTTTGCAAAATTCGTGTAGCAAAGCCATCGCGGAGGTAGCGCTCTAAGCATAGGTAATTTATTTCCTGCAAAGAAGCAAAGTATGCCGAGCCGGAGCGTTTGTACACATTAACGTGGCACACCTCATGAAAAATCGCTTAGGAGACGGAGTTCGTGATACGTTATATTACAATGAATGTACTTTATCCCTTTTCTTTTGGCCCGTTTAAAGTACGCTTCGTTACTCGACACCACTTGTCACGAGTGTAATTGCTCGCCCAAGTTTTTCTTTGTGCTTAGAAGAGATGCGAATTCTTTCGAATCAATTTAGTGTTCTTTCTTACCTGTACTGTATGTACAGTCATCTGTAAAAAGTTGATTACGCTTGACTAAATTCAAACTTACAGTTAAAATTGAGAGTGGTTATATTTTGGTGCAAATAAATGCCGATTTGAGTACAGAAGCACCCTTCAAAAAAGTAAACGTTTCGTTATATTTTTGGAGTAAAACGATTTTAAATTTCAGAATATGGAAAAAATAATAGTTTTGATTCTACAATAATGTGATGTAGATTGTAGGTATTTACAGTTGCTTGCAAATAAATGGTTGAACATAAATTACTTGAACCACGAAAATCGCCCTTACTACGACATGAAAGAACTGTCAATGTCAAAGTGTACTGAGGCTCGGTGGACTGGACTGTACCAAAAAGATTTTGTTACTTTTTTAACTTTTACTTTTACTTGTCTGCCTTTTTGGTCTGGTGGTCGAAAGCGACTGCTGAGCATGAGGTCCTAGGTTCGATGTTCGATTCCGTAAGTTCGATTGCAAAGTGTTATCGAGTTTTTCATCAGGACTTTCTCAGTAGCAGCCACGGAGTCTGGATTTGAGCCCGATATATGGCAATAGGCCCTCTTACATGGGAATTAAAACTGGCGAAATGTGGGTGTACTATAATTGGGTACACCTCTGCCTAACCCTTTGGGGATGACAGGCTTGGTGTTTTGTTATGTTATGTTTATTTATTTAATGATAATAGTTCTATGTTAAAGTGTCGCAAACGTACTGCTTGATTTGATAAATAATATTTTTCCAAAGTCATAAATAATGTGAATAGCTTTTGAAAAAACAGTTATAGTGACTCAGATGACCTAAGTTTTATAAGCTCTTCTTATTTATTAGTTTACAAGATTTAGGTTCAAATAAATATGATTTATACAGAAACTAAGGCAAACTCAAGCGTAATGTTTGGTCTTAAAAATAAGTTATTGTCTAATTTATGTTGGTATCTTTCTGTGGAACGTTCAACTGAAAATGAAATATATATATATATAATAATATGTCGTGTAAATAAAAGTGCATAAGCAAATATAATAATTAACTGCCAATAATACCGTGGGTAGTAGACGAAGTACTCAAGCAGCAGTTTTTTTTGCACATTTTCCCTTAAAAATATTTCACAATTACTTATCCATTTAAAAAGACGCATGCATGCGTCCCAAAGCAATATTCCACACCTATGTCGTCACATTGAGAAAACGCAAAATTTCACAGAAGAAGACGCTTTGTTTAACTTTTCAATCGTGCCTACCCGAGCCATGTACAGTGTACACGTTTTAAGTAGTTCAACAAATAATGAAAATTGATATCAGTATTAAACAAATTTTAGTGTTTGATTATACACTTTGCAAACCTAATTTAAAAACAAATTAAGCACCTTTTAAAATCTAATTTATTTAGCAATATAATAGTAGGCAGCAAAGAACTGAATGTTCCTTTAAGTAAATTGATCTAATATTTAATTATAACAATATTTTTATTTTTAATGAAGAGTCTGGGTAATTGGAAGAAGAGTAACTTAAATTATAGTAAGATCAGTGGTGTTTGCTAAGTAAACGTTGCATATTTGCTTGTAGGAATAGTATTCCATTTTCAAACCTCACACTCCCCTATACTATTACTCTACGATTTAAATTATGAGTAGCTATTCTAGGATTGCGATTGCTGTCATTCCAACCTAGTATAATACGAACTTTCGCACATTATTCGGTAGTTGCAAAGGTTTATGTAAAGAATTTTTAAAGAAGGTTGTGACTAAATCTAGATTCCGTATTATATCTGCGAACTAATTTTGATTTATTGAAAATAATTCCAGAAACAGTTTCCTCTCGGATGTTTTAATATAAAATAATTACGACTGCGTAGATGGACAGAATACACAATTAAAGAAATGCATTTTGTAATTGCTCCTGGGTAATATGTACATTTGTAACCCAGATTAAACCAAAATTTGCATAATGCTTTAACTTGTCACATAACAGCGCAGGAACAGTGGCTATAGTGAGTTTAAATTGCATTTTGGTAGTTTGGGAATGTTGCGGCTGCATGTGCGTGGCCGCATTTTAGCACTAAAATATAACCGGCGATAATTGGTTGTATCTACATAAACTGGCAATATTACGGATTACTACTGCCAAATTAGTAAACGGATTAACAGCTTAATAGTTACATCGTTTGCTAATGGATTTAATTTAATTAAAAATTTAGGTCTACTGTGAAACTTTTATCCTCGCTTACATCGTTAGTGACGGCCCAAAAGCGAGTGTGGATTTCAAATCCTTCTTAGATTTTATAGGAGACATTCCAGACCGCTCACTTTTCCCAATGTCCAGTTTCTTTTGTGTTGATACGCGTGAAGTCCAATAAAATGGCTTTGACTCTTATACCTAAGGGTTTTTTCATTAAAATCTTGAGCACGTCGAATAGAAGTTGGGGCACGAGTACCTACCTAACTACCAAATAATATTTTCTTTCGCCGTTAGTGCTCCTCGGTAGAATGTACAATGGAGCGAGGAATGATTCCCCGTTGATTCTGTAACCCTGATAGTTACAATGATTAGTATAAGTGGAAGAGCACGATTAATATTCGGTCGGTGGCGCGCCGTCACTCACTGAATAATCAGATTTTCCGCGCGGGTCGAGGTGACTCCTTCGAGATGTTATTAGGATGAGAAGTGGCGCTCACTTACATTAGTATTATATTATATGATTATGTTAAAGGTAACACGATAAAAGACTAGACTGTAATTATATTGGCCCGAATAATGGGACGAAATCGAGTGCCGCCTCTGATTTAGTTACGTACAAGATCGTGAAATGAATCGGGAACCCAATTATTATACATAATTACATTCTTAGATAATGAAACTTACCTACTCATATTTTAATAATGTAATGTGATTTAGTTTTCCTTTGCACGATGTGGTGCTTGCCAGTAAAGATTTTGTTGCTTGTTTTTATTATTGCGCGTGATAACAAAGAATTAATACAAATCCCATAATTTATTCGTAAATACTTTTGACCCTGAAGTAGATGTAGAGTATAAAGGAGGGGAATGCCAACGTACGACGGCTGGGCGGTGGAATCTCTGCGAAGCCGCTGGGATTAGCGTCAAACGAAGAAAAAGAGAGGCGGGAAATAAGCCGTAATCCATGAGACGTGACCTAAATTCTTCCTTAAACATCGACGATTTGATATCCTCGTGAAAACAATTTGATTTCTCCCTTTCTTTTCTAACCGTGCCCTTTGACAGTAAATTGGATTGATCCGTGTTTTACGCATGATCATTTGCATAATTTGTCTACATATTCAGTAGAGGAATTTTATGTTTATTTACACTTCAATGTAATTTCTGTTTTGACTTGGTAATGATGTCGTGCTCAGGTTTATGTTTTGCGATATTTACGTATCGAAGGCTTAGGCAAGCTTACCGATAATGCCAGGATGGCTACCAAGTGGTGGAGAGTTTGGATTCATCCGCTAGTCTGACCATTGGTGATGGTGCATATTTTAAACTACGGTTCCTTAATTTATACTAATATTATAAAGCTGAAGAGTTTGTTTGTTTGTTTGTTTGCTTGAACGCGCTAATCTCAGAAACTACTGATCCGATTTGAAAAATTCTTTCAGTGTTAGATAGCCCATTTACCGAGAAAGGCTATAGGCTATATATCATTACGCTACGACAAAAAAGAGCGGAGCAGCAATTAATAATGTTTCAAAATCGGTGAAAATGTGACGCATACGAAGTTGCGCGGGACAGCTAGTTATGTATATTTCCTTTTAATTACCTTTTACAATAAAAATTACATGTAATTTAATCAAATAATACAATGAAGTTAACGCTGTATTTTCAATTTACATAAGGAATATTGAACAGGCAAAGTGAGACAAAGCGAAACACGGGAACTGTGAATAGCTTATTATTCAGCGCAAGTAGACCTGCTTGAAGGTGCTCATACATCTTGGCAGCCTTTACTTATACATACACGTTTTAATGTTTAACGGTCTTTACGTTATCGGCTTTTGTGAACCTTTGCTGAACGACTTACGGCACTCGGTCCTTTTGAGAAACTCCGAATCAAAAAGAGGATAAATTTGATATTTGTACTTTCTTTCCTTCCTGGGTTAGTCAACTCATAAAAATCTGTTGTTAGAAACGGGTGTCTGGGAGAGTCATAAAAATCAATTGTTAGAGACGGGCGTATGGGGGAAATGGTCCCGAGTGCTTGGTATTGCAACCCGATGGTCTGCGGCACTCGTCCCGCTACTCGAAACATAATGCGACGGAAAACACCAATGATGACGTACATTCTGAAAAAGAAAATGATTGCACTTTCATTTTTCTGTAAGCTTATCAGCATAAAAATACAATTATTTTATGAAAAAATACACAGGAACAATTGTTGTTAGCGCGCGTCGAAAGAAATGGCCTTGCTTTTTATAATTTCGCAAAACAAAACACGGGGCACGATGAGTCGCTGGATGTAATCGAGCTAAATGTTAAAGAGCAACCGTTTACATTAACCGCTTTTGTGAAACAAATGAAAACTACGCTCAGGGGCAGCGTTTCTAAGTAAAATTATTCTTTACTTTTTGTATCAGCATTCTAATTTTCTTTTGTGAACACCCAATACTGAAATTAAATAAGTTATCCCTAGATACGTGATTACAAATTAATCATGAAATTAGTGAGTAGGTACCGATTATTTTCAGATGTGTTTATGAGTGATAATACACGGATCGATACGGTGACATTAATGAGTTACGTTTTGCTCTAAAACTGTTATTTATACAAACATGAGTTTTGTCATAAATATTAATTCATATTTACATAAATTCAAAAGATAACGTTTAAATGCTAAAATAAAAATAAAAAACCAATTATAAAATATTCAGAACAACAAAATGTTTGTAAGCTCGCATTTATCTGACATGATACGGAGCAGAGAGTTGTCTGAAAACTATTAGTGTTCTATTCATGTTATATTTTGCTATACTGGGCACGATTCCAAACTCTGAATTCACTAAATATTAGAGCTCTTAAGGTAACGAAAATCCCGAACGGAATCGACTTTATCAAGCATCAATTCGGTGTCAAAGAGCAGTGGGAAGTGGCGAGTTAAGCAGTCGGTAACAGATGGGAGAAAATAAATTTCAATTGCATAGAAAATGACACGGAGTGGTTACCACGGCTTCTAATAGAAATAAGTTTTGGAGCTTCCCACAATTATTGGCAAGGGACGGAAGATTAGGAGGATTACGTATATGTGAACACGCCGATATAATTCGTCCACACTTTGCGCAATGTTTCAATAACCCATATCACGGATTAAAGGGTTTTGGTTTGCGCATAATCCTTTCTTATTCCTTCGTAAATGGATATTGAAAAGTTTGATGGGCCCCTTTTTATCGGAAACTCTTTTTCAGAAGTGCTCTATTTTGCCTCTCGGAATGACGTCGATTTAAGGTGAATGAACGAGCGAAATCCCTCTACATGGAAGAGGCGGTCCTGAGGAGGTGATGAGTTTATACAGTACCATTTAGTCGACGGCGCACCTTTGAACCAATAAATTGGCGTCAAGAATAAGCGTACTTACTTTTTAGCAATCTTTTACGTTCGCTTCTTGTGCGAAAAGGGGTGTCGCTTTCTTTCAGTTATGGAACAAATCTTCAGTATAAGTGGATCGACATTCAATTCCTTCCATCTTGCTTCAATACGGTCTTGATCGCGATACTTTTTTACGAAAGTATTCGTCGCGGAATTTTACTTTGTTATTCGTTGGTTCCTCCTTTTAAATGTTCATTTCTTTCCTTCTGTCTGGGAAAACAGAATATAATCAGTCTTAATAGGTTCACGCTGCACATAACTATAGCGTGAATGATTCTGTTAGTAGAGTGTAGAGTAGTTTCGTCTGTGACATTGGCGTGTAATAAATTCCTTATTATGGGTTAAATTTGCAAATCCGCATGTTATTATGGTGGAGGGCAGCGGCTACTGTGTCTAGAATTTCATTTAACGATCCCAGCTCGACAATAACCGTCCGTGGAATTTAATGGTTCGTAAAGCGGTCTCGATTAAAACTGCCGTCTGTATGGATAAGGTCAGTCGTTTTAGTATATGGAGGCAACTTTTAATGAGTTTATGAGCGCTCCTGGCGTGGCTCGGTGTAGGTAACCCGTCTGTAACTTATTACCGAATGTCACATTGACGTAATTAGTTCGTCCGTGTGACATGTTGAATGACAACTGTAATGTGATTTTGTTTAAAATAATAAACGCGTGGAAACGGGAGGTATTATGGGATACAAGTGTTTGCATTACCATATCCGTGTTGACTTAGGATACAGAAAACAGAGGTTGGCACAGAGATGTGTTTTTAGCGTTTCAGTAGAATCTTCAAAATATTGTCAAGTGCGTGCTGTGAGATGTGATTTAAACAATTGCATTTACTGCCTCAAAAAGCTCGGAAATCTTTTAAGAAAAGTGCGAAGGCAATAAAACGATAAAGTTAATGATGCTTAAACACACATGTATGTGAGTGAGTACCATTGGCTGCCGCCAGAGTTTCTCCTTCCGTTGCTCTATATATTTAAGACGTCATGTACAAATGTTGCACGAACAAGGTGCAGAAAGTTGGACAGCAAAAGGGACATAAATCAGGGCGTGGAGTGCGCCAGCTGGCAGCTCGTGAATAGTTCTGTCGGGTAGCGACCGCGTATGACATTCGATTACCCTTGTGCCAGGAGAACGTCTGGCGTACTCCTACAGCCGTACGTATGCCGTATGCCGTACGCCGTACTCCGAACATGACGCGATACATATCGGAAAATTAAAGTGAAAATGAACGGTTCGAGAAATTCTTTTTTTTTTGTCATAGTTAAACGCTACAGTCACTCGTCGTTAGACGCTTTCAGACTTATTTTATTATCGCTAGTTCTTAATTAAAGTTTGCCAAGAACCAATGTAGAAAAATATTTGTTGAACGTAAAGTTAATACTGGACGTCACTTAACCTAAGTAAAGCTTTTGCATTTCTTATGCATTAAATAGAGCGCCGGTTCTAAGAATCTAAATAGCAGTAAATGTCCCTACTCTGCAATTTACAGTAGTATTTAAGAACACGGTAGAGCTTGGAACTTGGAGCTTTAATAATATTCATTATTATTCATGGGTATTTATAAGATGAAATATCGTAGTCTAAACATATTATTTTTTAGAAAAATAACGATCTATGCTTCAACTTAGCTGTGGTCTAATGATGATCGTGATGAAGAGTTATTTTCCTTAGTATACAAATTTGATTGTATACTAAGGAAAATATTGTTCATACCAAAGTAAAATATCACCCGACCAGAAAGATCTTTTCATGGTTGCCCAAGAAATACCTACATTTATCTTATACTACATATTATATATCCTATACTACATTTATGTACTCGAGGATGATATTTTATCTAGGTGAATTGTCGATAGTTTTTGACGGCTGCCTTATTAAACTGTTGCCTTCACCTTGCCTACGCATCAATTTATTACAAAAATGTGACGTATAACGTCCTTAAAGTTGAATTAATCAAATATTGATGAGTAAATCCTGTTGCGTGGTAGACAAGATGATTTGTTAACACATCATGAATGTATAACGAAGCACGAACAGCTAGGTGACCTCGATTGTATTATACCTTCCTACATTGATGCAGTATAACCATTAAGGAAGGAAAATCTTCGGGAAAAACAATCAGTTGTGGCAAGACTCAATTTGAACCACATGACTGCTCGTAAACATCCTTATTCCGTTTGCTTGTTACCACCGCACACTCATAAACTATAACGTTCTTAATAAACTGCGACGAAATGGGTACTATACCAATAAAAACAAACAAAGGCTTTGAACCAGATTTCATACTTTTTAACTGGAACAATGTTTTACGAGTTGCGGGAGCTAGAGGATACAGCATAAAAAAACATTATGATGAAATTAAGACATTTAATTACGGTAAAAAAAGTAACCAATATGGACAAATGTGTGCAGGAAAACATCTTCGGGGAAAGTAATCGCCCATCTTAATATTCCACAGTTCCGCTAAAATGACCACTCATGGGGAAAGTTGTAACCAACAATGCCAAATGTTGGAAAAAAACCCTTGGCCACTTTCTACGAATTACGGGAAAAGCAGTAAGTATTGCCCATTATTTCCGGGAAATCACACAGTAAAAACATTATCCTGTCATTACTACACCGCGGTCGGGTAAAAGTCATCAAGGGTAAAAAGCTTTTAAAAGTCTTTTACCCCGTACCAATAAAATCTATAAATCAGTGATTTTGAAGATGAAATCAATAGAAAGTAATACTGAGGAGCAAAATGTAAATGGAGAGGTAGACATTTAAATAAGGGGACTATGAAGGAGAATTTAGAAGTATAATTTACGTAAAAACGTGCGCTGTGATCATGGGCTCTCATATTAACTACCTAATTAACTCCATTCTAAGACCGTACCTACAATAGTAACGAAATGTTACAACGTTGTGTTTGACACGAACTTTAGCAGTAAAGTGCATCCATTTTTGCTAACGAAGCTTTTTTATGAGGGAATTAAAAGTCACTATAATGTTGGCATTTAAAGCACCTACGCATAATAAACGGTTGTATTGTAAAAGTTGTCGGTATTCTATTTTGGAAATTGTACAACCGAAATCATTCCGACAGTGTTTGCATAAAATGTAATGGCAGATTGCGGCCGTGCCGGGAAGTACTACCAGCGATTCGCATTGTGCCATCTGCTCACATTTAGATCCCTTATAAAATGTTACTGCGCATTATCACACGTGGATATGGCCCCGGCCTCGCGGTTATTTCGAAACGTTACCTTTTTATGACACTAATGGAAAATACTGTTTAGCTTCACACTCATATTTATTTAACGCACTCCACATGAGATACTCGGATTTCCCTGAACGGACATTTTTATTACTGTTTTGTAGAACAATCAATCACACCAGCACGCGATACATCCAATGCACGGCTGTCGGTCGCTTTGCCACCCTTATTTACATTTTTGTTATTCACTCATTGTAAATAAATGTTTCTATATTTTTCAGTCACGTTTTGCAGTACCTACCTATCCTAATTTCACGTAATAAAATTTCGTGTAGATAACGTTTTAACTGATCTCACTGGATGTTTGAGTATTAACCCGTTTACCATGTAAGCTAAATGTAAAATCAAATGTGTGAATTTCGATACGACACGTAAGGTTGTGCAAATGACCATATAAATCATACTGACTGACGTAAAATTGACATATCGAAGTCATAAATCAAACGGGAATACCATAAGAGAACAAGTTTTGACAAGGCACTTAACTCCGCCAGGGACAAAGTGGTTTTTGGTAAAATTTACCTACTCATATGATGTTATACACATGTGTCGACGTATGTACATAATTATATGTACTTACAATGTTTTCTAAGTTAAGTTGGACACGGCACCAGTAATGCCGGCTTAGTACCTACAAGTAAATGAATACGTCATTGATGGTATTTTAGTATTAATTGTTTTGTAGCTGTCCATCCAATTACTCATACATAAAATAAAAGTGGATTAGGTATGATAAGTGGATATTGGTGTAGGTCTATTATATTTTATACATAATACAAGAAGCATGTCATCATGCATAAAACATGAATTTCAGGTAATAGGATAGCCAATGTCCATCTGCCCCAATGAAGCTTCATATAAGTGCTTTGTTTCTTTGATGACTAATTTCATAAAATAAATAATAGGGATTCTCACTGAACTTTTTATAAATAATGAGAGAGGAAGAAAGGGATTTTTACTCCGGACTGACTTTTTATGACGGCTGAAGCTTTTACGTAATTTTCAGAATTATAAAAGTTGAGAAAACTGTTCTAACTCTTAGGATATGAATATGGAATCATTTAGTTGTAAGATTTTTATGTCTCTTTCAAACGAATTGCTTCAAGCAAAAAGAAATAAAAAAGATTTGTGTTCCACTTCGAATGCGAATAATGTCTAGCTGGAATAATATGGGTATATCGTTAACTTTTTTGATATCTCATTGCGTTCTATAAAAACTGAATACGAAGAATATGAACAATGTCTCTGACTATCATGAAAACAAGCAAACATTTGCACAGAAGCTTAAAACTTGCATCATTTGTAGTTATTACTTGATGATAGGCGTTTCTGTAGCTGAAATGAGTTTTAATATATTGGTAATCCTGAATATTTTAAAAATTTGCTTCAACGATTCTCTTTTATCATAAAGTCAAAACCAAAGAAAGATGAACAAAACAAAAACATTGTTATTACACTTAAGAAACTGAAGTTCTGATGGAACTAAAGAAAGATTTTGCCGATACGCTTCTCGAACAAACTTTATATACCTAGCTTGGTACTAACATTTTCAATTAAAAATGTATAACTTCCGCCACCGAGACTGGAAAATTATTTTACGTCAAAACTTTATAGTCAACTCACTCATTATTCATACACTATGCTTTTTTGTTTAAGTAATCTTTAGGCAGGGAGCCATTTAATACTGCCCCGTCTTCCAAGTTTTTTTTTTTTATGAGCCGTCTTTTTTTTTTTATAAATAACACACCAAACGCCAAGGTAACACCGGTTACAGCCTTCCTGATTTTTTACTACCTATAACTATTAGAATTGTCATGTTTGATTACCGAAACGAAAACGTTTACGTGCTCACCGAGGTAGGTACGTCCCCTCCGTGACTCTAATTTGATATTTATCATGAATTTATTAAGGTTACGCTTAACAACAAATGTCTATTTATTTTATACATTTTTCGATATGAATGTGTGGCTACTTCCCTCCCGTCCCGGCGTGCATACATGTCTTACACACTTGTGACTAATGTTCGCAACCCGCGTCAATGCTTGACGAAGGTGAAGGCACAGGTGCACCCCACTACAGCCAGTATTGACGTTCCAGTTACGAATTCTATGCCAATAAATTCCAAATCAACGTTGTGATAATATCGGTCGCACCCGTCGTTTCTCATTTTCGTAACATCGTACGAAATAAATTGACGAACGCGTGACAATTTACTTTTTTACGGTGTTTTGAAAATGTTATCCAAACGTCGTCGCACATGACTTATCGTATCTATAAGATTCGAAGGTAACTAAATCTTAGAAAATGTTACGATCACGTTCTATTTTCAATCAACTTGTTTTATTTCAGGCTTCTATTTCTCAATTAAAACGTTAATTTCGTCACAACTAACTTAAGCCTACCCTTTCCTGGACAAAGACAAGTAATTCTTGTTCTTAGGCTTTAATGTGCTTCCTAAAGGGGTAATTAACTTTTTAAAACAGAAATTCTTGTTTTAAGGGAAAAAAACCCTAAAGACGCGGTCCCTAAGAATTTAGGACACGAGACGTCTTAAACGAGCAAGAAGTCTGTACAAACGATCCAGAGATGTCTCAATTTAGACATCTCGTCCGCGGCCCTCTCGCGTTGAGAATTAATTTAAATGAAATCATCACAGTTTATTCTTCTGTGATGGCGAAACGGGCGTTCAACCGACAAGAAAGCGCCGCAAGACTCATTTACAATTCCAATTAAGGGCAATTCTCATTTACTTTTGTCCTGCAGAAGTAACGAATCTAGCCGGCCGTCTCGTGCAGCGCGAGCGCGACCTCTATCGGCTCCAAACATTTACGGCATAGTTCTCGTGGTCAGTTCGCGGCTCGCTCCATAATTTATAGCCTCTATGTTCGTTTTCGTATCATGCTGCGTATTGCGTGCGTGCGAGCCGCCGAGCATCTGCCTCTAATTGTATTTTATTTCCCAATAATAACCACGAAATACCTTAGGTGATAATTAATATATAATGTATCAAAAAAGTCGCTCTGTTTTATGCATCGCCGTTAATTCATTAACTAGCCGACGCGACGGAGCCCTAATGTATTGTTGTTCTGAAGCACTTCGAAAAGTTATAAATCTATTTTTAAAATATCCTCTCAGTGGCGGACCTAGCTGGAATCACAGCAGACGAGTGAAGCTGCGGGATTTTCTTAAAGACTCCGGTCGCTTCCAATAGATACTGGTATTTGCTGAATCCTCGATTGCGAGCTTAGACATTCAATTTAACTTACTGTACGCTAACGGAGATTTGTGATAGCGTCGTACACAGACTTGGTGAAAAGTAATTTATTATTTTATTGAGTAAATCACGCGTACACATTAGATTTCGATGTATGAAGTAACACAACTTTGATAGCCATTTCAAATGTTAAGTCAAACTGTGTGCCAATATTTTATTACATTTCTATTATAACAAAAACGTTGTAGCACAGAAGTGGCGACCTCTCGTACAAATTATAATGTTCGCGTACACATGCATGTCAAACATCAGTTACAAGTGGTGTATATTTGCGTTTTAATAACATTGTGACCGTTCGTCGGCGCTCGGAGAGTTTTAAAACAAAACGCTGCAAACTAATAAATTGATTTCAGCGGTCATAAAATCGTTCATCCTATTTGTTTGACACATTTTTAAATTAAACTGGTCACGTTTCTTTGATATATGCGAAAAATAGTGAGGAATTATATTTAATTCTAGCAAACTAACGGCTTCCCAAATGACGGCGCAGCGTGTTTGCGGTCGTCCGCCCTTCAAAGGGTCTTAATCGGCACATAAATTTTCTTTTAGGTTCAAGTTTGGTAGGTATAGGGACCGACGGATGGATTGAACAATATATGTGGTTTTTAACTTTTGTTACGAATAGTCGGGTTATTTTTGTGAGCATTACCTATTAAGTTGGTTTTGAGAAGATAAAATTAACTTCTTTCTTTCAACGACACACAATTAAATTATTTCTTACAAATCCATGATTAATTATACAATTACAAGTATCTACCTTGACCAGCCAATAATGCTTAGTAAGTACAAATTCAATTGGATTAAGCTTTTTTACATTCGTCTTTTTTATTTTATGTATATGAGGGCTGAACCAGGTTATTCTAAAACAAAATGAGCTCAAGAAGTTTTAGACAGTTAAAAAAACATAATTTGTTATAAATTCTAATCTAAAGTTACCAAGACAAATGAATAAAACCTTTGTTTCTTAAAAATGCTACCCTACACTGATGAAAGTGAGCCCAAAAAATATTCTAAAGTAGACCTACAGAGAAATTAAGCTTCTAGATTTATATCAACTCATCGTGTTTCTTTGGGTATATCTAAATTAATTCTGAATACTTTATAAATGTATGTATATTTCTATGAAATTGGATGTTAAAAGTTGGTCGCGACCGCAGGTGCGGGTGTCACCTCGACTCGTATGAAACATTTCTCACTTGCAACTTAAATTCATATTTTCTAGAAACAAATTGCTGTATTTACGGTACTTTCAAGTTTCAAATTGAAAACTCATTAATTATTATTCAAGAAAAATGTGTGAACAGTGTGTAAATAACAGGGCTCTTGTTTTGATTAATTTATTAATTAAAACAAGGTAGAAGCGTAGTTTTTCAGTTCCATTAGTAACTTTTTCCCGCTGCTACAAGCGTGGGTGGCAGGACTGAAAAAAAAGTTTATTACCTCGCAAAACAGCTTATTGGAAGCTTATCATTTTGTTAATATTTTAATGGCGGTAGTAAAATTATTTTATCTTATCAGTCGATGTTAAAACCAACGCAAGAGTCAAACTGTTTTGATTCAGATCAGCTTATCCGACTTATGAAAAAATAACTAATACTACAACTATATAACGCAGACATACTACAATGCTGTCATTTAAATTGATTTGTTTAAACATAAAATAAATAGATTTTGTATAAACATGAGAACTAGTAAACCCGTACGGCATTTAGGTACTAACATTGTGTTATTATGACATTATTTAAATTACACCAGGCGTACCTATTTCTAAAACAACATTAAAGTTCACAATAGACGCAAAATATCCACGATTTGACACATCTATCATCATATTTATAACTAAAAAAAAACTTTAGTCATTTAAGATAATATTATAATGGCCAGACTGAATAATCGACGAATAATGGAAAAAGTACTCAGTTTTCTGTCGAAATGTTAATAAAACGTGTGAAAACCTTTGTTAATCGTGATATGCACAGTCGAAATATTCATTGATACTGACAATTGGACCATCCGCCTGTGTTTGTTGGTGATCAATCGGATTTTAATATCGAGTGTTTTATTTATATTGCTGTGAGCCGGGTTATGCTATTGGTAGGTGTCCTGCGCTACCAAGCACTAGATAAAATAGGTCGCCTGTCACCGCGGTCACCAATATCTAAATGTTTTGGTTTATTTGAGTAACGTCTGGGCCCTAGGTAAATGAATCTATAATGTACTAGCCTATGGAAATGTAGGCTATGTTGACATATCGAACATATTTACCTGGTTTATGATGTTGTAGTAAATGTACCAATTTGTTTGCATAATGTTCTGAGGACCACGATAATGTTGATTCTCCTACCATAAAGGACATTTTATGGCCACTCCATTCCGAGTCAGATGGGAGCCGAAATATTTTATGATAATATTTTCATCTGGAATGTTGTTCAAATGTACACTTCATTTTCTTAAGTAATAAAATTGGATCCGTGTTCAACAGGTAATAAGACACGATGACAAGGATCGCATTATCGCGCACAAGGCAAAATCCCGAAAGTGGGTTGATTTATTGCCTAAAATATCCTTGACGCAGCTCGCAGAGAATTATGTTTTACCAGAGTACAAGCCCTTCTTTAAATATAAATCCCACTTTTCCACGAGAATCTAGTTGTATAAGACCTTTGGCCGGGGCATCTCCTCAATGTAATTTATTAGTAGATACTAGAACCACTTAGGTATGTCTCCTTGAAAACCGTCGAGATTCAATCTGAATCAAAGGTATTTTTTTAAGATATCCAATTTATTAAAACGAGAAATCTTATTCATTCTTGGGTTTTGCCGGCCTACCACAAAGCTTTACCTCTTGTAAATTAATTAAGATCAGTATTTTTTATCCACAATTTGGAGGGTTTCTGGTTCTAGCGACAGTTTTTTTTACATTTCATTTGCATAATTTGGCAACGTGAATACATTTCAATACTTTACTATCTTAATAAATTCAGCAAAGAGTACTTAATTGAAATGGTGGGAATGCTCGGCTAATATACCAGTTTATAAATATATAAAAATATAGAATCAATTTATCGCCAGATGTTTATGGTTTCAAGTTATTTAAATATGATATTGTAGTGTTTCTCACTTGTACACTTAGGGTGTACAATCGTTCGATAGGTTTACGTAGTAGAAACTATCGATTGACATCGACTAATCCATTCTACCATCCATCGATGGCATCGATAGACGATCAATCGATTGGTGTGGCACCAACCTTAGGTTTCACACTTCTATTACGTATCTACAATTCTACAATTTTGGAGCAAACTACCTTCAAGGTATGTTCGTGATTCATTACACGTGTACCGTTTGGCCTCTAGGCCTTACTCAGGTCTCTTGTTTATTCTCTTAGCGTTTTCTTTCACAAATCACTTTAACATCAGCTGTTCCGCCCGCCTTCTTTATAACCTCAACGCGAAAAAGGAGGGCCGTTATGAGTTGGAGGCCTATGTTCGTAGCCAACTTTTATGGCCAAATATGATTTCATGTGTGTGTGTGTGCTATTTATTGGTTAGACTAACTCACAGCTGCACAAGCAGTGGATTTGAATTTGTTTAAAAATCTTATTAATAATTGTAGTCATCTCAGTGGCATGATTATATTTGTCGCGTGATAATTTGTGAACAGGTTGAACATGGAAAAAATATTCTATTGCAGAATGTAGTTACTAAAAAAGATGACCATATGTTATGTTTGTTTACTAGCTAGCTATTGTTGTGGTTCGAATTTCATCACGATTAAACTTGTCATCCGCTGAATCCTGTCTAAGTAATTCGCTGAAAGGGTATCTGGATGAATAGCCATCACTCGGAGAAGGGCCGTCGAGCTTAATTTTAGACTTCACGTAACAAATGACAAGTGTATTTTGGCAGGAAATGACAAACGTTTAGTGAGACACATTCGCACTCTGAAACTCATTAACTAACATGTTAGAACTGGTGAAATAACTGAATAGATACATTCAGTGGTGGGTTAAAATGACTGGGGCGCATATTGAATTTTCATGACATTTGCCAGGATTAAACACGTTTTCATGACTGACTTTTTCATTCTCGTATAAGTAGAAAATCACAAAGTAAACATGTAAGTACTACGACGCTGGTTTAATTTTAGATATTTTGTTCACAGCGAAAATAGACCAGAAAAGTATTTCTATTTCGGGATTTACAACGTCGGTTCCATTTTCCCCGTCGTCAAGTAAGTAGTAAGCATTAAAGTACCTATAAGATTGAGCGTAATAAAACTTCAGCGAAGCAATACTATCTTTTAATTCAATTACTGAGATATAAGTGTCATTAGTGAACAGAAATAAATATGTCCAAGTTTCACTAAACCTTGGCCTTCGTCTGCAGGAAGAAGTCATGACATACGAGCGCAAAGGGCTTATTCTATCTTATCGCGGGCCCAGTAAACTTGCTTTGAAAACTCCACAGGGAATACACTTGCGCACAAGACAAATGGAATCGTCCCCGACACTCGAAAGCGATAACTGCGAAAAAATATGTTTCTGCTCGAGATAATTCTAATTTCTTTTTAATTTATTGTTGGTATCATTTTAAAGATATTTTTATTCTTTTCAAACTTTACTTTATGTTTGAGTGTTTCCAGTCTTGGAAAACAAATAAATTACTGCTTGGACATGTCTACGTACTTAGCTAGGCTTATCTTTATTTGAAACTACGGGGATTAATGGTATCTACCTGGTTAAATAAGTAAATATTTTTTTTTAATTCTATAGCTTCAGAAACAAAGCATTAAACTTTTTTTGATAAATACACTAAACAGAGACGTTGTTTACTAATGCATATTTGAAGTGTAAATATAGTGGAACAATATCAGTAATGGTTGCTATTTAGAATAATTTAATTGCAGCAAGCAATTAGCTCGGGTGTAATGAATTAATGGCCATATTTTATACTGAGGCTGGAGAATCGGCCACCATTTATTCAATGGCTTCACTCTTACAGATATCACAGGCCCAAACAACGATGTGAGGACTCCGTTTGGAAATCTAAATAAATTGAGTCGTCAGTAAAAAAATGAAAATTGTTACTGCTATTGCTATCACTGCCACTAATAATTATGTTCCTTGCATTTGTAAAGCACAGCTTTTAAACTACTTCTACCATAATGAGGGTAGCATACACGCAAGCTAAAAGTAGCTCTAAGTAATTAAAAGTGCCTACTCCACGGATATTAGCATACAGTCATAAAGTCAAAAGTGTGTCCAAGTAACTCGAATGACGTCAACGTGTCGATCCAAAAAATAAGGTTGTATTATCATAATATGCTAAATGTTATAAAGCATCATTTGTACCAGTTTAGAGGCCCCTCATAACTAAAGAGCAGGTAAAAAGTAACTGACGAGCCGACCTTGTAAAATGTGCTTCGGTTAATCACCCTCGTGTCCTAGCCATTTGTAATCGTCTGCTGATGGTCTGGCCATTTTCTTAATATTATGTCCTCGCAGACGTGACGCCTCGTTGGCGTTGGTGACAGTAGTTACAGCTGCCAACTTGCAAATGAAAATTTGAGATCAAAACTTGATATTGAAACTCTGTTTATGCACTCAGAAGTTGTCGCTTGACATGTCAGGTCGCATGTTATTTGACACAGAAAGTGTTATTTACGTGGTCTTTGATTAAATAGAGCTGCGCTGTACGTATTTTGCGGTTCTCTGCAATTTAATGTGAGCAATACAACTTGTGACGAGACGTTTCTTTGTGTGAGCGAAACATGAAAAGGTTTTTTACAACGTACATATGTAGATTCATTTCGTTACTGCAATCCAACTTCTAGCTGTGCCCTAATTTTTCATAAAACATCTACCTGATGAATAAAGCTGAATAAAAACGTACAAAAGCGGTATATTCTATCAGTAATTCCACCAATTAGCGATATGCCTTTTTCCGTATAGTAAAATACATAAAATCTGCGTAGTAGGTCGCGAATTGATTCGATTCAACCGTCCTAACCGTGTTCAATGAGAGCTCTCGAGCCGGCCGGCGCGGCCACTCGGTTCGCGCTCATGTCGGAATTTAATTGAAACGGACGCTATTCGATCCGGCTCGACATATGACACGCACCATGCGACGCACTAATTACAGACATCATAGCCGCTACGAATAGAGTGACGTATAGTGGTCATACCAAATTTACAAGTGCCTACGGGACGGTATTGACCCTTACAGCTTTCACGAATGCCAGCATGGTGTGAGTACGTTCTACGTATTCGGATTAAATTCTTAAAACGGCACGATGTTTATTAAGTCGGCTCTGTTTAGTGAAGGGATGACCGCTCCAAACGTCGAGCCTTATCATTTCATTCCTATTTGAGAACGGTTGAGTTTCGTGAAATACAAAGATAAAGGGTGGTCATATTTATTTAGCGAGTATTTAATTTGGTTTTGGTTTGGAAGTTGTACAAAAAAAAACCGCGAGATTTTATTAAATCAATAAAACTAATTTTAAATCACAACCAACAAGTCAACAAGTCGACTATCTAACGTAAACTCGATAAATAAATATACATATAAGATACACTTGAAAACCGTTAAGATACGTCATGAATATGACTGGTATATATTTTAAAATCTATAACGACACTCTTAAAAGTAGATCTGTATTCAATTCATACCTAGTACCTACAAATTAACGTAGCTATTTATCCCAGTACTGGGTGATTTTATGTACTTGTACACGCTGGGTGAGCATGTTTCAATGTGGCATTTAGCATTACAAGCTCCAATTCATCCGATTGATAGCAATTGAAAGTAAATTGCATTTCACAGTCTATAAAGTACCTATCTGTTTGTCCCGGAAAAGTTTGATAAATTCAATTTTCAACTGGGTAACTTCCGTGTCTGGGCGGTTCACGCTTGATACTTTTTGAATAAATTGGCCCCGCGCCGAATCGATAGTAGTATAGAAAACTCGGAAGTTATCGAAAGGCAACATAACTTTTCGTAGAATATTGAATCAGTAATATCTGTATTTCTGAGCTTGTTTGTGGTCGATGGACGGGCGCCGTCACATCTATCAAGAAAAATATTATTTTTGGAAGTAGGCGTGATATTTGCCGGAAATTCGACTTCCTATGTTTTGTTACCACGCGTGGATAGATACAGCGGACTGAAATATATTCAGCGGTATGCCGTTTATTAGAGTACCAACATAAAAAAGAACACACACACAGTTGACTAAATTCTTAAAAAAATGAGCATGTATTAAAATATTTATTTCAGGTTCTTAAATTTTGTTCCTTTTTGCTTTTTTTTTTACTTTGAATGTATGATTTCATATGCCTTAAAGGCAGAATGTACAAATATTCTCTAAACAATTAAACACCTGATTTGTAATACCTACATTCTTTGCAAATGAACCCTTCTATACCAACTTCAAAGCTATAATATCGCAATATTTAATTAACTAAGCAGGTTTCGTAAACAGAACACAATGCAGTACGTTTATTTCCCGTGGGTTTATTTGGACGTTTTCAGCTGCAACTTAAAGTCATTTAGAACTTAATTTCGCCAATAGAAAGTACATTACGTGTTTCTAAAGAGCTTTAATAGTTGTAGGTCTACATAAAAGTCACAAAGCTCGTAGAAGTAAAAGTTAATTGTTTGAATCAATTTGTTTTTAAATGCGACGTTCGAATAATCCGGCGAACAGCCGCAGGGTTAGGCCCAAAAATAATTCAAATAAGGTAGTCCTCAATGAAGGATTAGTTTATGCGGTGAACCCATACCCTTTAAATCTGATGCAGGGTGGAGACCAGGACTAATCAGCGCGGATTGTTGCCCTTCCGCCACTCTACGCCCTGATTCAAGTAAATGAGAAAACTTTCTAATTGGAATTTCAAATAGGCCTCCGTTTATCCAGACGAGAGCTGTTCGCGGTTCGACGCCAACATGCTGGGCCGCATTATAATTCTCTTCGGTTTGGGTAATTGATATGGGTTTTAGTAATTTAACATCCAGTGCCTACCATTGTCAACAGACCATTTGTTACATTAATAAATGCAGTTGCGTGATAACTTTGAGGGTGCCATTACACTGCGGGGACGTTTCGGTTTCAGATATGAGTCCTTGTTGAGCAGTAGTTTTGCCGTTTATACTAATTGAGGTTTTATTATATTTAATGTTGTTGTATTACTTGTTAATAGCGTCAAAGTTTATGACTGGCCTTTGCTTAAGAATATTTCATGATTTGGTTTTGTAACAATTTAGAAATATGTAGTTGGGAGCATGCCACGCACTCTATTTCTTTTGATGGTGTGGACAAAGTTTTAGATAAACGTTCAAGGAGCTAAAAGTTACGGTTTTGAAGTGCGCTACGTCGATTCAAAGAAAGTTCCGATATATTTTTAAATATCTTTACACGAATCATATTCCTCTTCTGCTTTACGTGTTGATGGACTCAAATTACCTACATCCAACCAGTATGAATCATGTTCAAACTCAACGATTGAGGAAAATGCTTTGATGGAATTTCCTTCTGATGTGAAATGCTCTGAGAACGGAGTTAGGTTGAGCCACCTGTCACGTTTGGCATGCTCATTAGGCAATTTACCACACTGACGTGATTTCGTTAAGTATCCCTTTATGCAGTAAAGGAAGAAAACAAGCAAGAAAATACCCACTTTTTCTTACAAACTTTCCTTATTAACCTAATTTTTTCAACGGTTATTGTTATATTGTTATGAACACTTTCTATACTCACTATACCCGAGTCACCCTTTGGCTCTATCCATTGTTGTTTAATCCAGATGTGGGTTTATCTAAGCCATTTTATATAGGTTCGAATAGGTAAAAGTTTCACGTACATACGGAGTAGATATCGATTTCCAATCTAATTATTGTATAACGTTACTAATCCTCTCTAAAGGCTTCGTTTGTATGGGATTAGATTCGTCGAATATAACAATTACTTAGGTATTAACTACTAGAACTTTTATTATGTTTTATTAGCGTTGATATTGGTTTAAAAAGGTTTTTGAATCTTTCTTTATGTGATAAGTACCACACGTAAAATATAAAATGGCATTAAACTTTAAAAAAAAACCGTTTTTAATATTTTTACAATTAATGACAAAATAGAAGTCATATGCACAACCAACGGTAAATAAAATGAGTTTAATGTAAAGTTTTAGTCGCATATGACATAATATCACGTTTGTTATCCCCTAGGGGTTAGACAGAGGTGTACTCACCAAAATGTGGGTGCACTATTACACCCACATTTCACCAGTTACGTTTAAGTCACGGCTAGTTACGTATTTGCCATTGTATATTGCCATTAATCGGACATTAATCTAGACCCCGTGGCTGATAATGAGTTTTGTAATGGAAAAACTCAATATCCTAAGGACCTCATGCTCAGCGCTCATGGTGCGCTTTGCGACTACTAAATTAAACGCAACAGCATGAAGTTATCGCGCTACGTATCGCAGCGGCTCGGTAAACCGTTACGTTACGACCGCTTGCTCGACGTGTGTCAGATGAAATGCATTTTTTGAAATTTTTCAAGTTTCATTCATCATCATGATCATCAGCCTATAATGTTCCCACTGCTGGGACACAGGCCTCCTCTCTATGGAGAGGGCTGTAATCCACCACGCGGGCCCAGTGCGGGTTGGTAGATGTCACATGTCTTCGAATTTTTACTTCTGGGACATGCCGGCTTCTCACCATGTTTTCATTCACCGTTTGTTAGGGCAGCCGTGATGAAATACAAAGTAATGCGTCTGCCTGGGTTTGAACCCACGGCTTTCTGCTCGTAAGCCGGGGCTGCCACCACTGGGCCACCGCTGCTCTCACAAGTTTCAAGTTTTATTACCATTATTACTTAAATATGCTATACTATAATACTACTCAATTATAAATTTTATAACCGTTTACAGCAGACGCATCTGGGAAAGTTATGAGACTGCTCTAGTAAGAAGGTTATAAGAACTTTATTGGCAGTGGAATGGTCAGCAATAAACTCACGTCAGTGACGGCTAAACTTTTCTAAGATTAAATAGGGAAAATGAAGTGCTGAATCAGCGGGATCAGTGCGCATGTATTAGAAGTTTCGTCAGAGCATTCGCGTTACATCAGAGACGTTGTAAAACTTGTCCGGCCGATGGTCCAGTAAGCTCGGAACGAAATTGCCAATCCTCTTTCACAATGGACCGTAAAATGGTTTTCCGTTTTTGCCCGACCGAGCGGAGCGCTTCTCGTTGATTCACCGGACACGTCGCTCGGTGGGCTATCACTAGTGGGGGCGAATTTGTGGAAATAACTCTTCATATACCTGGAAGCCGCGCCGCGGGAAAAACTACATCACGCGTTTACACGGTCTTTAGTACACCACCTCCTTGTAATTACCCCGAAATTAATCTAAACAGCCAGAGTCCTTTCTAGTGATATTTTTAAAGTGTGTTGTTACCACTAATCGATTCGACATTTTACAAAACCCATTTTATACCCTCAATAGTGAACACAGTGAAACGAAAATGTACCTTGAAAAGCTTTTATTACGCTTAAACTTTTACGAAGCCAAGAGCTCACTTATTGTTTTTGACGTATTTTCCATTACATTAACTGAATTTATAATTCAATGCGAATATATTTGTATTCAGATGACAAAATACGCCGGTTTGTTAATGACGATAATAATTTCGTCGATCGTTTTAGCTGGACTTTCCACGTGGACTCAGTGTGTGATAAGTTGCGGGCTGTGGTCTGGCAAAGTTTTACATTTTGAAACCCAAATTTTCGTTCAAAATACCTACTGCATAATATGTATATTGCCTTAGCGGATCAATTTTAGCTTACGGAATTACGAGTTATGGGCGAGCATGTAGATCATACATTGAAAGAATTTCAAAATTGCAAGTTAAACTTTTAAAACTCATCGTACCCAGATAAATAAAGCACCAAAGTAAAGATAATGTCATCGAATCATTTAAATATTGTAAAATGTTGCCAGTATAGACTAGAATCGACATGGTCCTCTTAATTGAGCAATCTAATAACCAAAACATTAAAATACCCATATCCCATAAAATACCAGGAATAAACTAATAGTACCTCAAGCTAGAAATTATTATGGTAGGCGAACAGTAAAATTTCTAATTCCCACAATAATCAACTAAATACCAAAATCCATGAAAGACGAAATAAACGTGAAAAACTTTAACCAAAAATATTATTACAACTGCATAAACAACTTAGTCCAAGGAAATACTTTACAAAACACTAATTTAAAAATATAAAAACGAAGAAACCTGTATGCTTACTAAAACCGGCTTTTTAGTGGGAACAATTTTTTTGTGCTTTTGTTTAAATATTCGAGATGTTATTATGATCAGTTGGAAAACATATTGAGCAGTTATAGTACATTACTGCCGCGGTCTATAATGACTACTTTGCTGGTCGCGCTGATTATGGCCGACAGCGCAGCATAGCGCAGCTCCAGGCCGACACAGCGCGGTCAGCGTGCAGCACTTGATGGACGAGCTGAGATAAAGGCCGAGACCGTAGGTCGAGGCCTTTACAGCGAGGACAGCAAGGGCTGCAATGATGGCCAATCTGAAAGGCCTAGAGCGTAGCTAGGCTAGCTCGAGGCAATCATAGCCTCGGTTTGATATTATTAATAATCTAACTTTTCATATGCAAGCTTAGTTTTCCTTTAAGTTTCGCGGTATCAAATTTTCAACCACTAATTTAGCTTCATCTGTAATTCGTCTGGCGGTGTTAAACACCAATCGGAAGAATTTTCGCTTTGAGAGCTCATTTTTAGCAAAAAGTCACTAAATAAAAACCAAATTTTCGCTGAACCGCGCTTTTGTTAGTTCTGTGTTTTTTTTTGAGCAATTGTAGTTGGAACTATACAGCCTATATATATAATATGGAATAAAATCTTTTTATACCTATCTTTATAGATACAAACAGCTGTGTTTTAAATAAAATCTTTTTGGATCTGATTTTTTAAAACGTTGAAACGTCAAAATAGCGACCGGCAAAACATTGCCGGCCTGTTAGAGCGGCCACCAAAACTTTGCCGGCCGCTGCTTGAAACAGAACGGCAAGGTCGACTTTGCTCAAACAAGGTTGTCAACATAATGACCACATTACATGCATTTTTGAGTAAAGTATTTAATTTAATGGCGGTTGATTAATTAGTTATTGCGACAGTAAAACATGGACAGTAATAAAAAAATCTATTATTCGGTTATTTTATCATACAATATCAATTCTAAAAATAATTGAGCAGTCCAATAACTGAATGAGCGGTAAAAATGATGGAATGAGCGGTTCGATAAATAGTTCGGCAGATCATCGGACTTGGGGCACCCCGACTCGGACAGGTAAGGTTCGAAGGGGATGGCGGGGTCTAGTGAGCGAGCGGAGCGAGCGAACTAAGACCCCGACTTCCCCTTCGTGTTAGGTTACTGTAAACCCTGCAGACAGAAATAGGAGCGCCGCGTAGCGGGGCTACGAGGACTATGCTTTTTATGCGAATATAAAATGTTTTGAGGTTAGGTTACAATAATTGGTTTTTCTCAAGAACGGTGCATTACCTTTTGATGGGAGTGGTGCAAGGGGAGAAGGGGTAACCCCCCCCCCCTTACACCTCATTGTTTTTAGAATTGCTTAGAATGAGATTTCTTACCGACGAATTCTGATTTATTACTGCCACATGCTACATGTAACCGCTCGTTCCATATTTTTTACCGCCCATTTAATTATTTTCCTGCTCAATTATATATTCACTGATCCATTTCATTATTTTTTATTACTCGTTTTTGTTTACTTTACTGCTTAGTTTTAACTGCTAAACTAGTTATTAAACGTGCCATTTATATTTTTTAACTTACCAAAACTAAAACTGCTATTTACAACTCCCCCTTTAAATCAGTGCCCTTTCTGATTCGCGCCCAATAGTCATAGTACACACAATACTCACAGTTTTTTTATGAATGGCATCTCGCAGTTCAACCTAGGAGGTTGTCGTCTACTTAACCGGACTATCCTGTGGGTGCCTTAAGAGTAAGACCTCCAGCCAGGGCATAAAAACTTACAAACTAAGCGACTATACGCTGAGGGCACCCCCTGTGGGGTACGAGCCTCGGCTCAGGGCGTCGCTGGGGGAGGACTGCATGGGGACAGGCTGGATCTGAATGATATCATTATTTAGGGGCTGATTTAAAACTACTGGCACAGCATCGCGGGCTGGCTCGAGCGAGGGTCGGGGAGGGCATGGACCGGGACGTCGCGACGGACCTCGACGGCGAGGTCGGAAAGACGGCGCTTTGTGTCTGAACTTTTTAAGAGTGCTAGTCTCTTTGCTACTCTCCTGGAGGAGGGTGATAGCATCATCGGGAGTGACGAGGGTATGCCGAGGGCGGCGTACTGTACTAATGCGCGAGGGTTCGTAACGGGCGGCCGCTGCGATCAGGGGATTACGGTGTTTACTGGCGTTATCGAAGTAACGCTTCGAAAGACGTTTCATAAACTGAAGGACGGTGAGCATTCTAAGGTCTACGTGTAGACGGTCGTTACGGACATAAAAAGGGGCTCTCGTGACTCTACGTAAGAACCGGTTCTGCAAGGTTTGCATCCTATGGATGTATTTAGGCTTGGTGTGAGCGTACGTCATAATGGGGCGGATCACCGCGGTATCAAGGCGCAACTTGCACTTGAGTGACAATTTGCTTTTTGCCGAGATCATGAAATGAAGCCTACCCATAGCAAAGGCAGCTCGGTCGCGAGCTGCTTTGATGTGCGCCGCGAAGGACAGGTGGTTGTCAAGTAAGACTCCTAAGTACTTGGCTTGCTTCTCCCAAGGGATAGGCTTACCGTACATAGTGATCGGGCTGAGCGCGAGTGGCTTATTTTTACGCGGTTTAAAGAAAAGAACTGCCTGACTCTTGTCGGGGTTCACCTCGATTCTCCATTACCGGAACCAAGCGCCTAGGACGTTGGCTGAGGTTTGGAGTGTGCTGTAAATAGCGTCGTGACTATAGCCAGTGTAATAGATGGCCGTGTCGTCCGCGAACAGGGCTAGCTGTGAGAGTGGGGAGCCCTGAGGGACTCCGGCTCTAATGGGGTGGAGGGGAAGACAGTGCCTTCCCGATGCGATAGCGGAAGGTGCGATACGACAAAAAGTCTCGTAAGATGAGCACGAGACGGTCCGGCACTCCCAGTTTATACAGCTTATATAATAAGCCGTTGTGCCAAACTTTGTCGAATGCCTTTGCTATGTCGATAATCAACACACCCGTCATCGCTCCACGCTGAAAGCCAGCGCTCAAGTGTTCTACGATGCGGTGGGCCTGTTGAATGCAAGAGTGTCCGGTCCTGAAGCCGAACTGTTCGTTGGAGATGAGACTCTTAGCCTCGGCGAAGTCTTTGAGTCGCTTATACATAAGTCTCTCGTAGATTTTACCGAGTGCATTCAGGAGACTGATAGGTCTGTAGCTCGAAGGCTCAGACTTGGGTTTGCCTGGCTTGGCGAAACCGATGACAGAGGCCTCTTTCCATATTTGGGGAAACGCGTTGTTGCTCAGGGCGCCATTGAAGATGGCCGCCATTAACACGACGAGCTGAGCGGGGAGGAGTTTGAACACCCTATTGGTGATTCCGTCGGAGCCGGGTGCTTTCCGCGGTTGAAGTTTGCTAATGATGTCTTGCACTTCGGCAGCTGTGACCGGAGTTCACCGGAGGCAGAGGATCATCAGGGTCTTCTTCGGGGGGCAGAGCGGTTCTAAGTTCGACGAATGCGTTCACCTCATCGAGATGTCGCTTGTCTACTGGTTGCAAGCTGGGGGAGCACTGAGACTCCAGGCTGTCGGCTAGGCATTCGGCCTTTTCAGAGTCGTCGAATTATTATAATAATATAATTAATTAATCGGGTGAGGGGAGGCATCGAAGCCTCTTCGGTGGAGCGCATCTTGCGTTGCAGCTGCCAGAAGGCTAGGTGGGTGGGCTCGAGTTCGCTTAGCGTTTTGTCCCAATGATTATTACGAAACTCACTGGTGCGATCCTTTACAGCACGCTGTAAATTACGCATGTGGGCTTTGTTTGCCTCGCTGGGAAAGCTGCTGTAGGCACGGATGGCCGCGTTCTTTTCGTTTATCAGTTCACGTACGTCAGCAAGAAGTATCCAGCGTTGATCGCTCATTGCTGGGACTTCCCGTGAGCAGTCCTTCAGTACGGATTGCACGTGTTCTGTAAACGAGTTGATGGCGGCCGTCGTGTCTGCGACTGAGACTATGTGGTCGGGGATGGCCTCCAGGTGAGGCGACGTGGTGGATTTCAACTTTTCGCTGACTTTCCTCCAGTCGGTTATCACTTGGGTCGGCAAGGGCTGGCTGGGGTCAGAAGGACCCGAGCGAGGAACTAAGCGCATGAGCACTGGTCGATGATCTGAGTTAAGCTCATGTAAAGTCTCGATGGAATGCAACTTAAGGTTGACATTCTTTCGTGTTCCACGCGCGCCTCAAGGAGATGTCAGCAAATCGGAAGGGGTCCGAGAGGGCCGATGCCTGCCAGGGCCGTTGTTCGAAAGAGATACCGTGCCCCTGGAACACAAAGGGCTAAGCAGGAACATGGATGGGTTTTAGTCAGTACAAGTCTGACACCCCCTTCCGCTCCGCCCAGAGCGGAAGAAGTCATTTGATGATTTACCATCCTAAAAAAAAAAAAAAAAGGTTGACATTCTTGAGTAGCGCTACGTCGAGAACGTCCGAACGTTGGTCGGGTCGGGGTCGTGGGGATAGTGGGTGTGCTCCATAGGAGCGATGGGATCGAAGTTGAGGGACTCGCCCAGGTTATACACGTGACGTCCTCTGGCAGAGGTCGTCGTGCTGTTCCAGGCGGGGTGTTTGGCGTTGAGGTCGCCCGCTATGATAACGGAAGAGGACCGAAGAGGACGGCAAGGTCTTTGGTGAACAGAGTGTGCTCCTCGGACGTGCCGCCGGGAGGGATGTACGCAGAGGCGATAGTGATCGGTTGATGGCCGGTCATGCCTAGTCGACACACTGAGGTCTCGAGTAAAGACTCCATGGGAGGGGGATCTAAGGGGATGCAATGCAGTTCTTTTCTATAATAGATTAGAGTCCCGCCCTTGTGGCAACGTGACCTATCGTTGCGAACTATGCGATAGTTGGCAATTCTCGGATCGCGGTGACTGGGTTGAGGAAGGTCTCCTGTACGAGGAGGATATCAATTTGATGGTCGCGGAGGAAGGTGGCGATCTCATCACGCTGGCCTCTAATGCCATTGGCATTAAAGTACCCTAATTTTAGGGATCGGGGTTTGGTGCACGTTAATCTCGTATTATCCATTGGAGTTAGTCAAGATTAAGGTTGCGGAGGAGGTCGCCTAACTTGAGTAGGGACTTGAGGATAATTTTTAGTTTGTCGCCACCAGTGTTAGCCGCCCTGAGATCAGCTGCCATGCGGTCTGCTTCTGGGGTGACTAACTCTGCTAACGTTTCTAAAATTACGTTCTGAGAGGGGTCCACGGCCGCGGGGCCGGGTGGCGTGGGACGAGCGGGTGCCGGTGCGCTCGCTTGGGCCGCGGGAGTGGGGACAGGGGCATCTAATAGCCCGGGGATGGGGCTGGACTTGGCTTTGCCGAGTGCCGGGAAGGCTCTCTGGTGGTTTAGCGTGGTCCAGGGAGAGGGCCTCTGAGGGCTGAGTCTCTCCGGCATCTGGGCAGAGGGTAGCCTCACCGATGGGCTTTCTCTTTGTTGACGGGCGTTTGCACGCTTCACCAGGTTCTAGGAGGAGCCTTTGGGAGCTTTCAAGCAGCCGCGGTAGTTGGCCGTGTGGCCCGACTGGCCGCAAAGCACACAGCTCGGTGGCTCCGTGCAAAGCGACTTGTCTTTGGGATGGGGGCAGTCTGCCGTGCCATGGTCGCCTAGACACTTTACGCATCTGTGCGGCGCTTGGCAGTTGGCTTGGCTGTGACCGTACATCTGGCAGCAGTGGCACTGTCCGACTACGCTTGAACGGTAGGGCTTCTCTATTGAGATGCCTGTCAGGGAGCAAACCGACTTCACTTTGAAGATCGGGTGGTGACCTTCTACTGGGTCACAGATGACCAGTACCATATCGTAAAGGTCTCCGCCTCTCGCCTTATGAAGGCGGTGGGCGGCTGCGACCGGGATGTCCTGGCCTTGGAGGTCATTGAGGATGTCCTCCGTGGGGATTTCCTTCGGGAACCACCTGATCACCACGCGGGTGGGCTTTTCCTCTGGAAGAGAGTAGGTGTGGAAGGCTATGCGCCTTCCGATTAATTGACGGGTTAGTTCCCTGAAGTCGGTGGTCGTAGGGACCACCACTTTGATGCCCTGGTAACTTACTGATAGAGTTTACGGCTAAAATATTTTTCATGTACCTACATTTTTACTTATATTTGTTTAGTAGTGATTAAGTGTTTTGGCGAATGTGAGTACCAATACAAACCATGTCTGGTTAATGGTACAAAATAAACAACCTGTGTATTAAGACTTGGTTTGAATAAATAAAAAAATTATTGCAAATATATCTGAATTATCTACCAATCAGATTCTTAGGCTGTGCATTTTCATCTTATATCCTAAGGATAAAACGTGAAAACCAGAAAACCACGTGTAAGCGGTGCGTTTCTTAACATTTATTTTCCTTTTCTTCCCGTGCTGTGAATCCAATTATGAGTATGAATTGAGTATGTCTCAATATTATATTATATTAAAAAGGAAGCCACAGTATTCAATAGGTGACCAACTACTCCTTAAGTATTACATCGCAAATCTTCGAATGTTTGTAAACAGTACCAACATTCACAGAAATATAATTTAATTTACAAAAAATGTTTTTACTCAAAAATGCATGTAATGTGATCATTATTTTGACAACCTTGTTTGAGCAAAGTCGACCTTGCCGTTCTGTTTCAAGGAGCGGCCGGCAATGTTTTGCTGGCCGCTCTAACAGGTCGGCAATATTTTGTCGGCCGCTATTTTGACGTTTTAAAAAATCAAATCCAAAAAGATTTTATTTACAACACAGCTGTTTGTATCTATAGAGATAGGTAAGTACAAAAAAAAACCATATTAAGCTGTATAGTTCTTACTACCATTGGTAAAAAAAACAAAGAAGTAACAAAACCGCGGTTCAGCGAAAATTTTAATTAATATATTTTCTATTTAAATTACTTGCTGGTTTTATTTAGATTAGGTACTTGCATTTTTGAGTAAAGCACTATACAAACCTTGCACCACAATGAATGCTTCGCTGGTCACGCTATGATTGCCTCGAGCTAGCCTAGCTACGCTCTAGGCCTTTCAGCTTGGCCATCATTGCAGCCCTTGCTGTCCTCGCTGTAAAGGCCTCGACCTACGGTCTCGGCCTTTATCTCAGCTCGTCCATCAAGTGCTACACGCTGACCGCGTTGTGTCGGCCTGGAGCTGCGCTACGCTGCGCTACGCTGCGCTGTCGGCCATAATCAGCGCGACCAGCAAAGTAGTCATTATATGTAGACCGCGGCAGTAATGTACTATTATTCCAATCCGAGAAGGTTAGTTAGAGCTTAATATAGAAATTCAATATAAGGTCTTTGGTCTGTTTAGTAGGAACACGTCCTAGAAATTAGAATCGCAATAAAATTACAATGAACTACCTTTCTTGTAAGTATAAATACCTTTCTACTTTTAAATTGAGTCGGAAAAACCAATCTTACTTTTGAAGCTTCATCATACAATGGGTCTCTACAATAATGTTATCAGGAGTGTTATATAAACACTCTTACTTTACTTTAGTCTGCACATAATATTTAACAATTTGTGAAATGCGCCTCTGCAGTACATTTATGCACGTCTTGGGAGGACAATGAGTAGACTCTCTTCTTAATGCATCCTTTGTTGTCTTCGGTTTAAATCTGTGTCTTCTTAGCTTATTGGTAAACTTTAAAATCCAATGGTATAAAATTGAGTTACAGTTAGTTCACCTAATAAGTAGGTAGAAACCATTATACTTATTTAAACAGAGCTGCAAAGAACAAATAAACAAAGGAAATTACATTGAATCCTAAACAAGCATTATTTAGAAATAAAAACATCCATAATGCAATGTTCCTAAACCAAATCACCGCAAGTAACATTACGTCCACTACATATTAATAAACATGAAGACAAAAAACGGTCGGGTAAATAAAAAAGAATAATACAGCGTAGAAACACATTCCGCGCTCGGTCCGGGAGTACAATGCGGGGAAACGACACAAGTACATAAGCCAGTTGAAACTACTGGCGGTGACAGCTACAGGCAATATCTTTGCTACACCAGACCAATATCTGTAGAGCTGCAAAAATAATGATACTTGAGAAAAAGTTGCACTACGGAATAATCTACTCTCTTCTCTACATATGAAGTTGTTTCTTTCTAGCTTTTAAGCGAGTCAGTTATTATTTCTATCTTGACAAAAGATGCAATTTCTTTCCTTTTCCTCATTAGGGCTGGGATCTTTGCACTGTTGCTGTTGTGCCCGTCCCTAGGGCATTGAGAGTAATTGAATAATTTCTTTCAGCGCAAAGACTTACAATCTCCAATTATAATGATTACAAATTGCTCTACACTTTGTAGATTTCAAGTACAGATTTCAGTATAATGAGTATTTTATTTACTTAGACTTAGACATTGAAATAAATTAATAATTAATAACGTATTAAAATCTAGAAGATATAAAATGCTAATACGAATTTATTACTGCCTACATAATTCAATGACACTCATAAGAACCAATACTCACAATGTCCTTAACTAATTTCAAGGAAAATATCGGGTCAAGGAGAAGGACATGCCCGTTTTACCTGGAAACATCGAGCAATCCTCCCGGGAAGGTATTTCATTCCACGCAGACGAATAAAGGCATATCTCCATGTAAAAATGAACATTTCGTTTACTGTATTTCACAGAAATTCATAGACACATGAATTGTATCGGCGATGAACGTCTGTGTCCGAGTACAATGGAAAATGAGTGTCGACGCCAATTATTTCAGCATTTATTCGATAACTTTCGTTAAAGAGAGACTTGTTAGCAACCGTATGTTTTATTCCATTGCTTTCTGTTTAAAAAGTAAAAAATATAACGAGGGACACGTTTAAAATATAAAATTATCTTAACGAGATATGCGGTTCACTATAGAATTTAACGAACCCTCAGGTGCGAAGCGTTGTAAAATATCTTTTTACTTTTTATGTCAGCCTTCTCTGTCCCACTGCTGGGCAAAGGCCACCGTGGCTATTATATAATTAATTCCTGATATTTAATTTAATATTTCATTCGTTTTTAACCATCTGTCGTGTGCAATCAGCTAAAAATGAACTAATTATCTTATTAGAAAAAATATTTTTTACAAAAAAAGAAACCGACTTCAAAAAACACTTAACGCACTAAAAAGTTAAAAATAATACTACAACCTACCTATATTAATAAACCTACCTAACCTACGATTAACCTATAATAAAATTTAATAATTCTTTGGAGTCGGTGCCAAGCAATATAATTGGAATTAATGAATGAATTAATATTTAGAAGCTGTAAGATTTATGTTTTGCTTTTTCTGGCCTTAGTCTGTATATAGTCATTTAGGTAGGTATCGTATATTGCTTGGCACCGACTCCAAAGAATTATTAAATTTTATTATAGGTTAATCGTAGGTTAGGTAGGTTTATTAATATAGGTAGGTTGTAGTATTATTTTTAACTTTTTAGTGCGTTAAGTGTTTTTTGAAGTCGGTTTCTTTTTTTGTAAAAAATATTTTTATTTGTTAATTTTTAGTGACATATTTTTAATCTAATAATAAAATATGGGTAGGCCTAGTAAAGATGATTCTTGTGTGAGAAAAGGCGTCGAACTGAAACTGAGAAAAATGAAAACGATTAAAAGAACTAAGGTAAAGAAATGATCAACGCATTTTGAATAAGAACCCTGATCATCGCGAAAACAGACTATCAAAGCAGAGGACCCACTTGTTACTTAGGTTGAATAAGGAAAGTCAAAAAGTTAGTCTGTGGTACACGTGGAAAGTGCATACCGTTACAATTCCAACAAGCCCAAACACAGCTAAGATACATTGTCTTATTATGGAGTTCCAGTGCTTGTCTCTTGTCTTCATCATCAGATCATCAGATTAGGTAGAATGGTTCTTATTGAACGCAAATGCTTCACTTGTTGTAGAAAATACCAAAATCGCTGTACGTTTCCTATAAAACTTGAAGAGTTCCCTCGATTTCGCCAAGATTCCATCATCAGAGTCATTTAATTTCTGTATCATTACATATTTACATTATTTACAAACTACAAATATATCTAAAATAATAATAAAATATGTACAAATATCAAAATTACAGGGCGTCAAAAAATTCGTCCACATCGCTGTCAACAGGAAAAGTGCCCAGAACGCTGGCCGCATTGCCACGTTGGATGGCAATGCTGATTCTTTGGGCAAAAAAAAGGCCAGCCTTCTGGTCACGTGAAGAGTCGACCAACCGTTTAGCGATATCTCGATACAGAAGGTGGGCACTCGGGCCCCATGGCCCTAGTGTTTCAACCCCAAACGGCTCAAACACATAATTACCAATTAAGTTATTGTATTTGCGCCGTTTAAGGTTTTCAGCACCTGCAGCAGCAGCCCCAGCGCAGCTCACCGTGCTAGGAAGATGGGATGGCGCAAGGGTGTCGACGCAAGTCGCATCCCACACCAAAGGCCTACCCAACTTCCATGGCATTATGGTCATGCCATCTGGTCTCTTCCCATCGACGCGTGCCAAGCCATTGGGTTCTAAGACAGCTGGCACCCCGGCGGTGGCAAGAGCACGACGAATAAGATCATTAATGCTAGCGTGCCGCGCTATCCGACCTGCACTCTTACTGCAGAAAAGGCCATGGTGTCCGAGGCCGTCGACTGCTTCACCACATCGACAGCGATGTGGAGCCCCGCAAGGAGCGCCCAATCGCAGACATGTAGCGAGCCGGAATGTTGTGTCACCTAGCATGCATAGTGCCTATGTTAGGTGACGGTAGTGCCTGAAGCCAGAGACCCGACTCCCACTCACCCACAGCCAGCAGGCGGGCACGCTCAGCAGTATTGGTAGACGTATTAATAAGTTTATTCCGTACCAACCTGCATAGCGGCTCATCCCACTGTCTCTGGGAAAATGGGTTCTCGGGCCGATCCGTGTCCGGGCAAGCCACTTTCCAGGCGTCCTCTGCGTCCGCCAAGCACGGCACTTCCGAATCAACCAGGGAGAGAGTTAAAATCTTCCTGGTTAGTTTTTCAGTGCTGTGGACAGACGACAGGAACGCCGGTAAGCTTACACTAGAAATTTTGCGGACGCCGAGGCCACCAAAACGAATTGGTAGGGTAGCTTGCAGCCACGCTCGGTCGTCCAGGGCCACATTAAGAATGGATGTTAATGTGTTGCGAATAATACGGTCAATTTTGTCCAAAAGTTCTGGTTTCGTCCAAAGAGGCGAAGAACGGAGAAAATACATAAAATTTGGACCAAAACAGCAATATCTGATAAGGGTGAAAGCCGAATGTAGGTTAATTTTGGAGAGTCTATCCGAAATATCAGTAAAATGTTTGATTTTCTCTTCGATGAAAGATGAAAAACTTTGTTCTAAAACAGGTGAACCTAGGAGGTGCAGGGAACTTTTTTCTAAAATTTTGATTTGTGGGGCTATTGCATTAAATTTATCAATAGTCGACTGTCTGTCAGTCACGTCAGAGAGGTAAATTTCGCACTTTGAGGTGTTAAGGTCCAGGCCAATAGATTTAAATTTTTGTTTGAGGAGTTGAAGGTCATGCAAAACGGTGTCAACATCACCTCCTAGCGTTCCATCATCTAAATACCATACGTTAAATTTTGAATTTAGTTGTTCGATTATGGGATGAATAGCTAAACTGAAAATGACAGGCCCGAGAGGGTCACCTTGTTGGCAACCAACTGCAGATTCCAAAACGTTGTCCTTGTATAATAATTTTGATGGATGCCTATAACATTGCCAGATAAAACCATAAATTTCGGGTAGATTTTTTTTAACTTCAGCCAACAAAGTGTCCCTATTTACGGAATTGAAAGCGTTTTTGACGTCAACCTTGAGAATGACCTCACCTTTCTTTGCGTTAAGAAAAGAAGATAAGGCATGTACGGCAGCCTCACAGCCCCCTCTAGAACCAAAACCAAGTTGAAGGGGCTGAAACTTAGTTGCAAGCGTTTCGCTGTACAGCTTGCAACATATTTTGGCTGCCATACGCCTGTAGGTGCAACCGACGGCAATGGGACGGATGCCGCCGTCCTTCTTGCGCAGGGCACATAAGTTAGCCCCATACAAGACATCGACGACGGCATCGTTCACACCGCCGGAGAGCATTAAATTGATTAGAACCGCAAGCTCCTTCAAGAGCGACTCACCAGCTGCCCCGGCGCCCGAACTCAACAAATCTTTTTAATGTTGTGGAGTCAGTCCGTCGAGACCGCCGGCAGAACCACTCCGGAAAGAGCTTACGGCTGCGATCAACTGTGGGGCTGTAATTTCGATAAAAGGTGAATCCTGAAGGGGGTCGGGGTGGACGGGTGTGTCGGGAAAGGTGAGACCAGCCGCAGGCGCTGGATGTTTGCTCTCCAGGGCTGAAATAGTCTCTGGAGAGTAAGGCGCCATTTGGTGACTATGAGACCAAATGGAAAGCATAGGCTTTGGAATAAAACAATAATTTTCCAAATCGGTTCGTAAATGACTGAGTTATGCGCGAACAAAAAACGCAATGCAGAGTAAACTAAAAATTAGATATATTTAATTTTTGTTGATTTTTTCAGAAACGGCTTATCTGATTTCGATAAAATTTTCATGGGACCATTTGGAAAGTGTACGCTTTCAAACAAAGAAATAATTTTTCAAATCGGTTGGCAAACGACGGAGATATGCGCGAACAAACATAAAAAAAAAATACAAACATCCGAATTGAGAACCTCCTCCTTTTTTAGAAGTCGGTTAAAAATATCTAGTACTTATTAGTTGTATCAGTTGTATGTAATATTTTCATAAGTAGTTACCTACGCATTGTTGTAATATCGACCAATTTATATGCCAGTAATAATATTATATATTTAACGAGCTATAATGTATTTATTTAATCTACAGTAATATTATTATTCCATATTGCTACCATTATTTAATTATACTACTCGATCTTTTTGTGTGGTCTGTGGTGGGCCATAATTATGTGTGCATGATGTGATTGTTCCATTTATTAAATGTATTATTCGCTAGCAGAACTTTCATTAAATAAATGACTGTCGAAAATATTTATTAAATAAAGCTTTCTATTTCTGTCACTATTCTATTATTGTTATTGACCCAATAGTTTAAATTAAAGAAACCGGCTAGTTCCTTCGTTCATTATTTGGCAAATTTGGACTTTGAGAAGCGACTTTTGATTTCCGAGGATATGTAAGTTTTTAAATACATCAAAACCTTACAATATTGAAACATTCAACAAAGTAAGCCTAATCGCTTGACTCTAAAAATTGTTATAAGATACAGATTCTTATTAAAAGTCGACCACATCACATATAAAACCCATAACGTCTCCCTTTACCAGATAAAAAGGGTTATACCATAGAATATTAATACAAGATCTTCTATTGAACGCACTTGATTTAAGAGCTATAATAAAAGTGTCCCTTACAAGTGAGCCGGAGGATTCGTTCTCGTATTGCGTGACCTTTCCCATAAGCGGATTATTATGAACCGGGTCCGGTACGGCTGCTGACATTTATGGCGTCATTAATGCCGTTAATGATGTCTGATCTGTCAATAATACCGTGACAGGTTAAATTGAGCCCGGATAGACATTGGTCTAAGATTGTTTTGAACCACTCGGGAATTGAAAATGGAACGGTTCACTTTAAATTGTAGCCGTTCATTTGTTTATTGGCCTATTTTTGAACCTCTGACCATTATTTGACCTGACTTTTTTGAGATACGTCATTTGTGTTGCTTTTCAACTTTTCTGGAAATTAGGGGAAATGTTGTAGTGTTTTCTCGATCGAGATTTCTTTTTCTTAAAATTGGGATATAATATTACTCACATTATTTCTATTTTCTGCCTGAGTATTGTCCTTTTCATGAAACATCTTTATATTTTCAACAGTTTTGGTTTATACCCGCTCTCAATGTGATTTTATGATGTAAACTAAATACGTAGTCCAACACATTGTATGTCTGATCAAAGCTGTATTGTTTACATTTACGAGAACATAGTTGAAACGGGAACTTTAGTGTTCCGTTCAATGGTTGAACATGCATTAAACTCGTTCGCTGCCTGAAAAAGTCTCGCACACTTGACTCCTGTATGGATTTGGCATAAGTTTTTGACTACCAACATACATCTTGTAAAATACAAAGAGTTCTATTTCAGAGTACCTAAATGATGTTTTATTTTTCAATTCATGCCTTGTATTTGAGCTATGTTTTATTTGCTACATTGTAGTGAAGATGTATGAATAATTAAACTAAAATAATAATGTCACAAGTACACAACCCTAGCTTTCGTAGCCCTAGCGGAAATATTTTGAAAGATAACATTCAAAATATTTCTGTAATCAATTTTACAGATATTAATCACGTGACGTCGGGTTAATTAGCTAAAAACCTTGACCTCCGGTATGTTCCGCGGTGGCTAGGGAACTGTTGCAAGCGATATCGAGGGCCCGCTAAAACGAATTCCGTGTTTCTTAATGTAGCGACGAAATAATGACGCGGTAAATCTTAAAATTATACGATCAGAGTAACGACTGGACATTCTGATTAGACGGTTACATTACCTACTTGAAAGCAGAACATTTGGTGTGGTCAAGCGAACACTAAGCAACGTATTTTTACTTGAAATAAGTAAAACTATAAACATAGACTCTGGTGAAATACGATAAAGCACGGAACGTGATTCACATTTTATACCATTTCTATTTGAATTTCTTACATATTAGCTAGATAACTATTAAAACAATATCTCACGACGATCATAACGTCAAACTCTCATAAAAATAAAGTAGACCCTGTTAGATTGTAGTCGTATATAAATACATCTAAACGACGAAGTTAAGGTGATCGTATAGCTATTTACGTGTTTAGTACGCATTCAGTAAAGGAAAAGATCGCGTATCGTAACGGAAACATTTGTGAAGTATCCCTGAACATCGGGGCTTGGGCATTCGGGTCACGTCGGAGTAACAACGCGCGCCGAGCACCTCGGGTTTGTTGTGATATCGCCCCTGGTTTTTTCACAATACCTGACCCCACTACGAGAGATTCCCTAACGTTAGTTTGTTGAGATAGCTGTACCAACTTTATGTTCTTTTTAATGTTTTAGTGGCCAAAGCTCTACGTGCCGTTCACAATGTTCGGATATCTGTCGCGAACCCTTTTTATCTCTGTGAAATGTTAATTGGAAATGGGATTTCTGAATAAATTTATTATATTATTTTATAGAACTTGACTGGTGTATATCGTCGAAATTGTAGTAGTTAAAACTGATTTTGTTAAAGAAGATTTGACTATTTAAATCTAAAGAATGTATAATCCTCCTACACTTCTGCCAAGTTTTTTACGCTTAGTAAAGCCTTTAAGAAGTCTTGAAAGGTTACTTACGGTCAAGACGCGTTGGCGTTTCACGAATGTAATCTGCTCCTATAGTCCAGTAACCTTGTCGCCTGAAAGTACCTACGGGGTACTTTGCGTTAAAACGATTCGTTCTGATTTTTTTGCAGACTTGTATATGATGTTGGCCTAATGAATAATACAAGTTTGTGACGGCAACTTTGTCAAAAATCTAAAAAACCGGTGATTATTACCCTAAGGACTAGTTTTTGACAGTAACTTCTCAATACGTTTTTGTATCCTTGTAGCTGAAAATACCTGCCGGCCTGACTGCCTATGTACTGGTGCCTAGTAGAGCTTTGTTTGGCAAAACCGATGATATCTGGCATCAAGGGCTACCAAATAACACATAAAAAATTCACATTCAATAATAGCGGCAGTCAGATATCTTATGATTAAATGAGAAATAGAATGTCAATTAAAAAAAATGATAAACTTTGAAAGGCTTCATCTCGGAAACTATTGACTGTACAGAGACAATTCTAGTCTCATATTGTAGCAAATTTAGAAATTAATTTCAATCAAAATTAAAAATACTCTTTAAAAACGTTGTTAGAAGGTACAATCAAAACACTAGTCCTTTTGGGTTATAATGGCCAAAACCTGAAAAAATAACCCGAAATTTTCGCGGTTTTTTTTAAATTTATGGCATAGTTGTGTTCGGCGCTTGAGGTCACAAACTTGGATTATTAATTGGCCAACATCATATACAAGTCTGCAAAAAATTACAACTACCGGATTTGACGTAAGCACTGTACTGTATCAAGTTACTGTACTATACACACATACTTACTTATTTTAGCGGAACCCGAAATAAAACCTCCACGCTGATACTTTTGTTAAGGTAATAAAAATCTCTTACAAAGTTTCTGTACAGTGTGTTAGTACAAAATCAGATATCATCTCACTCACCTTTCCTACCCCAATTACCTCATTCAACCTCGGTACTAACAAAAAATACATATATTTTTCCGTACATATCTGTTCGTATGACTGCTATGTATAAACATCAACATCATGTTTGTTACCGAACGTAATAAAAACTCCCTATCAAGGACAACAGTTTCATAAGACTGCTTAGAAGTTCTTTTCATGAAAGAGTATTAAATATTATTTACTTCTCTATACAACATAATGTTTGTTTATGACTCCTTATTATTCCTTAGTGTTCCAGAAACTTCTGTGAAATGGGCTCAACAATCTTAAGACTTCCTTACAAAAACAAGAAAATATTACGTTTCCTTTTAAACTTTCGGTACCACGTACTTGTGTTGAAAACTTTACCAGTGTCCTTTGCAATGCTCTCTAAAACGTGATTAAAAGAATATTCTCTCACTCCGAACGTATTTAAAAGCAGCAGCTGTGGCTGTTTAACGTCTTTTATCAGCTAAGTCTTTGTCTTGACTGTGGAGGTTCTAATTCTAAACTAACCAGATGTGACTAAACATCAGCGGAGTTGGTAGCGTCATGTTGGACTGAAGAGCTATACTTTTGTTTAGTGCTGTTTTTCTTAATTAAAATTTACAGTTAGCTATAGCTACTAATAAATAATACGACATTTAAATTTAATGATCGTTCTACATAGATATAAGAAGTATACAAGGTGTTGATAACGAACCTTTCACGACGAGTAACTCTCCGCAAGAATTATTTTTGGGAAACGGCCTTTTTTTGGGGTGAAAATTTATTGACTCAATGTAACGCACTCGAAACATTGTACTGATGGATGCATTGAATAGTACGCGGGTCATCATCATCATCATCATTTCAGCCCAAAAGACGTCCACTGCTGGACATAGGCCTCCCCCAAGTGTCGCAAATTGACATTTGGGGGGGTTTTGCCGTAATCGCCACGCTTGGCAGGCGGGTTGGCGATCGCAGTACGGTTGTTACAAAAGCACAGAGAACGCTGCTGCCCATTCTCTGGCAAGTCTCTTAGTCGCCTCTTACGACACCCACGGGAAGATATGGGATGGTGCTATTCTTTACGTCCGACACCATACAGAACAACGCGGGTCATGGAGGTATTTAAAGTAAAGTATATGTATTTAAAAAAAAAGTATGCTGTGTTGTTGGAGCTTTCACCTTCAATATCTCAGTAACTAGAAGGTATGGTCCAGAAAAAATCTCTTTCAGCTTCGTCAAGGGTATTTTTACATCTAAACTAAAATTATAAAGAGGAAAGATTTGATTGTTTGTTACCATTGAATAGGCTCCGAAACTACTGAAACGATTTGAAAACTTTTTTCTCTGATGGGAAGCTGTTACACTATCTCCGGGTCATAAGCTATATTACATTTTCAAAAAAAATCGGGATCCTTACTAAAACTCCAGTAATGTGACCCAAGATGTAAAACTGCGAAAACGATTGATGATAGAATAAAATAATGTACTAGGACTTTGCAGAACACATCATTATTTACAAAAAGTGTTTCGAGAGCATATGTCTAACTATTATAGTTATGCCACGATAACTGTTCTTTTATTTAAAAAAATTATTGGAAAGAGCCGCTAGAAAAGACTCTTTATTTGTATCTTGGTTGGTTTCCTTATCAAAATAAATTAATTCATATTCAAAACTGCTTCAATACCTTTATCCATATATTTTTTTTCAATACCTTTTGAATTATTCAATTCGGACATTCCATTCGAAAGATATCACGAGTTTAAAAAATGTAAGTATTAGAAAAAAGTTGCGTGGTCGCCGCTCAGCTAGCTAGCTAGGCAGCACCTTATGCGATGTAGGCGTCACTGGGGTACGGGCCTTACGGGAGGGTAGTCAATGTCAATTATTATGTATTTGTGTGTATTATATTTTTTTGGTAAATACCCGTGCGAAGCCGGGGCGGGCTGCTAGTCTATTATATTTATCACGAAAATCATGTCAAATCGAGCTAGGCTTTGTTTACGTACTTACACCAAAATAATTGTATTCCGCAGTTTGCCCGAATTTTATTTACCCTAATATCATTTGCCATAATATTCAACAGCCATAATATTATACGACGTAATATTCATTTGCCCTTCTTTTATTTGCTATATTAGTCACGTGCTAGAAGCTTTGTTTCCCATAAAGTCACTTACCATAACATCATTTGTCATAATCATTGTAAGCCCTAATTATCACATGCCCTAATTATCACATGCCATAATTATCATATGCCATAACATCATTTGCCATCGACATTGGGTATGTAACGGTTGTTATATCAGGAGAAACTTGATGCAATTGGGACTTTAGGGCACTCTGACTCGGATAGGTTAGGTTAGAAGGGGATGGCGGGGTCGTGTGAGCGAGCGAAGCGAGTGAATAGACCCTGCCATCCCCTTCGTGGTAATTTTTTTATAAACCACACAGAAGTGCCCACCATCAACCATGCATAGAATATTTTAAGATTTGGCTAGGTCTAATAATTATTATGGCATTTAAATGTTATGTCTAATAATCATTATGGCGTTTAAATATTATGTTTGATAACTATTATTGTACTTAAAAATATGAAAAACAATACGTATGGCACTCGTATCTTATGGTATCTAAGTTTCGGGCAATTAAAAGTATGTCATATGTCTTTTAGGGCAAACAAAACATTCGGGCAAATAAAAATCGGTTAAATGAAATTCGGGAATATGATGATTATGGTATCTTCGGGTAAACAATAGACAACCCAAAATAATATTTTACGAATCTGCCTAATTTTTGCGTGGCTCGATTGAGATTAGGTCTTTGAAAAATAATTCTGATTTAACAAATACTTGTGACCATATAGGCTGACTACGTTCGAGTAAGTACAAAATGTAGTTATTTATGAACTATCAACGTCACAAAGAGATGTTCAAAGCAAAATTGTGTGCGACTGCTTTCGAGAGCACCAGCCGATGTGAAGGTACGGCCTGGCTTTAGAGTTCCGTAATCACTGGAAATATTATGTGACCTTTAATATTCTTGCTATTCATGTGAAACGTTGTTACAAAAATAAAGTTTATTTTTGACGCCTTGTACTTCAGAAGGTAGAAATGTTAAATACATGGAAAATTCACAAGAAATGAATATAGGAAAGAAATAATCGAATATTGTAGGCATGTGTCGTATGTTTATATAAAGATGTTGAAACTTTTATTTTCTAATATAACATCACGATTTCCGACGGGTAGGCAGAGGTGTACGCTAATAGTACAACCACATTTCGCCAGTCACACATGTTTAAGTCCCATGCAATAGGGGCGAGACTATTGCCATCAACCGGGCACAAATCCATGCTGCGTGGTTGATACCGAGAAATTCTTGATGGAGAAACCCATTAACACTTTGTCCGACCCGAGAATCTAACCCTGGACCACAGGCTCAGCATTCGAGCTTGCGACCACTCAACCAAAGAGCTAGTTTTCTACTACTTAAGTATTGTTCTGGAAACAGATTATCACCTATATTTTGAAAGCACGTTTGTCAGTTTGTGTTGTATGGCCCTCATCCCACGTACAGTTCAAATTAGAATTTCCTCAGTTTCTACGTAAGGAACTGACCTCAATTCTTAGAAGTTATTTGTCCAGTATCGACATGGCAACAGCGTTTCAATCACCCCTGTTAATAATTTAACAAAATCACACTTAAGCTTCTTTCAAAGGCAATTTTAGCCCTTAATAACGCTATAATATAAAAGTGGTTCCCTATCCATTTGCATACAATTAAGACCTAATATAATTTGACATACTTTTGTTTCACTTAGTGGGGATGCAAACTGCGAAACTAATGGCGCTACCATAGCTGGTTCCATGCATCGTCATTGGTTGAAAATCCGGTAATGTCATTTTATATTTCAAATTCGCTCGACCTCATTGGTCAGATTGAGACCCAGCTATAGTCGTGCCATCTACAATTAGCTTTTAACGGGCTTCCCCATTATATTTTCACATAACATTATTTACGCATAATTTTTTTAAGCATATATGCTTATATATATGCTTATTATGCTTATATATATAATGTATGCTTTAGAATGTTATATTTACTAGCGTATACGCTAGTAAATATAACATTCTAAAGCATACATTTATTAATGCATAATAATATTAAAACATATTAAATATAACATTCTAAAGCATAAATTGACTTATGCATAATAATTAAAACATATTTTATAGGCATAACAATTAAGCATAATAATTAACTCCTGAAATGTTAGACAATAATACACATGTTTATACAATATTGCTCTAATAAAATTTGTAGGCACTTTACATTGTAGGTAGACCAAATTTTTTTTTTTTTTTTCTAAGTGGACGGTGGTATCACGAAACTATTGTGTCCCCAAGTGTATTACTGCAAAGTTTTAATTTAATCCTTTATAAAGTGAATTGAAGTTTTAAATGGAAAATACAGTTCGTAACTTTATAACCAAAAGAGGCCGAATCAAATGAGATGTGGATGGTTTCATATATGAGAGAAATCATCAAAATGAAAATAAATATTATGGTGTGTGAATTGCGACGGAATAACAATTATAAACGTAACTGTCGACCGCAAACATTTAAATAAGCATACACCATGCATGCAGCAAGCTTGCAGCATGCAAGCAAGCATACAGCATAAAGCATGCAACAGCTGGCATGGTTTCTGTCACAGCTCTGGCGCTTTGGGGCTCCAGCAGACCCACGCGGGCTTATCGTCGCAGATGTGTTTTATGCTCACCCCGCAGGATCGGCATCAGCCACTCCGCCTGCCTCTCGGCTCGCAGGCCACCTCGCCCCTCCACGCCTACTCGGGCTTAGATTACACTCTAGGGGTAGGGCAGACAAGACTACGTGGAGTTGATTTAACAAAGATTCGTTTCTGTCACTAACTTTTGTAGCACAACATATTGAATTTTTAAGACAATACTTTAATTTTAATTTAGGGTTAAAAATGGAATTTTACCAAAAATCGTCAAATTTATTTCCTTTATTTTCATTACTTGTATGCCTAAATACTAAGCTAATAGGCATTATGCCTAATAACATTACGCTAATTAAATTAATGAAAAAAAAAACTAAATAGCCTTTAAGATAAATATGCCAACATAAACTATATGCCAAAAAAATATGGCAAAGTATACTAGGAAAAAGAACATTATACGAAAAAAGGGATCCCTATAAAACTAGGTACAAAGGGCTGCTGCAGACTGTATAATGTTACAATAAAATATACAAAAATAATTCGAAGTTTCTCATATAGTTTTTAAGTCTCTATTACTTTTGGATAAGTCGTTAGTGGTAGTCAGTAGCCAGAAAACCGAAAGTCTGATAACCAGTCTTTCTAAGGGGTTTCGCGTTACCCAATACAGTTATTTTAGTTTTTGAGGTTAGTTAGGCACTCGCTTCATGTAAAATACTGGTATTCAGCTGCACATATGTCCTATAAAATTGGGACCCGACCCCAATAGTAAAAGGCTAGACTAGAAGGGATGATGGTGATGACTGTCATGGATTTTTAAAATAGAAGTAAACTTATTCAATATTTTAAATACAATATTACGCCTTTCTTTTTCTCAAGACTTCGAATGTTGACATTCGACTTAATGCTTATTCTTTGTATAAAGAAAAGTACATTGAGACATAAAAATAAATATGAAATGAACAATATTTAATGTTTACTCTTATTTTTCAGTAGGTACACCAAAATCGATCATACCTACGCACTCCTCTACGCAGTTATGGTTTTGTTTGGGTAGGTATATCTTCAGAAAGTTTATCATCATAACTGTCTAACTTATAATCAAGGTAATAATGCAAATATTTAAGCATAATTAACCGTGGATACACGGTTATTGTGAATTTAACAATGGGTTTTTAAGGTAGAGTTCAACCACAATTTGTTGGGCTAGGCGCAACTATCGGAACAAACCGCTTGCGGACATCGTTGAAGATCGTTTTCTTTTTTCAAGGTTTCAAATTTTATTTATTTATTTATTGGTTCACCAACAATTGTTTACACTGGTATTATGCTAAAGGTAACATGCAATAAAATAGAGTACAATAGTGTAACAATCACTTATAGGTAAACTCCGCATGCTTTAAGGATAAGTTGTATAATTATGAGGAAAAAATAAAATAAAATAAAAAAGCAAACTTAACTGAACTAATCTAAAACTATTATTGAAAATACGCGACTTCATAAATGTCTAATCCAAATCGAGATGATATTTATAAATATTGGTTTTTAATTGGCTTAAAGAGTCAAAGTGCAGATCAATTATGTCACTACACCCATTAACCTCCTTGCAAAATCTCGCGTAAGGAGAATTGGAGCCTAAAACCGTTCTTCTTTGCGGTGGACGCAGTGGTGTTATCTGGCTGCGAGGAATTCTTGAAGGTGCACGGAAATTAAAAGTGCTCAGTATTTGTGGACAGTCAATCTTGTGAGCCATAACTTTGCACACAAACGTCGCATCATTTAGACGACGGCGCTTGTCCAGGGAAATCATTTTGAAATGTCTCAATCTATTGTTATAAGAACGTATTTGCTTAGCTATGCCCCTAGAAAACGCCAGATGCCACAGAAAACGCTTTTGAACACGTTCTAGACGCAACCAATGTGCAGCATAGTGCGGACGCCAAACCACGCTACAATATTCCAACACGCTTCGAACCAAGCAATTGTAAAGCATTATTTTTGTCTTACAACTTCTAAACTGTTTCGTATTTCTTAAGACAAAACCCAGCATTCTAGAAGACTTTTTTATAATACTGTCTACGTGTGGAATAAAAGTTAAATATAACCTAAAAATTTATAACATTAAATTCACACGTTGGCTGTTACAATATGACACCATAAAATCTAGCATTAACCCTTGAGTATCAACGAAAAGATTTAAACAAAACAATGAAAAAGTAAAACCGCAAAGCCACAACCGCATGCGTGCGTGGAAAATTAGGTATCCGCTGCGAGTTTAGTCCCTAATCGGTATCAATGGTAACCGTCAACCGGCCTCCTTGAAAGGATGCCTGAATATTTAATATCAGTTTCAGCATGTTTACGTCGTTTATGCGGAACATTCGATAAATAAGTGGGTTCGACCTTGGCATTTTTTACAGAGGGGAAAGGAACTCATATGAGAAATATTAAGGCTTAGCGATCGCCAACAGCTGACGCGGGCCACGCGTGACTCACAGCGAAATGTACCCTATGACCTTCTTCACCTTGGAAAATGACATTTATCCATACATTGTAATAAAGGAAAAGGTGAAATTTTATTTAAGGAACATCGTATTTGCTAAGTGCTGTACTGAAATTGATATCAAGTGGTGCTGTGGTGAAAATCACTACACATGTCGTATTAAAGTTGGTATGCTCATTCATTTAACTGTTCTACTATTTTAAAGTATATTTTATCTGGTTTCGTTAAATACAAATATCTGTGCAGAAACGAGTTTATACGAAATAATATTATGTTTAAGTATTTCAACCATTATTCATATTATTTTAAAGATGAAATATGAATAATGATGACGAGAATGCAGTTGAAAACCTATAAACTTTTACCGTAGCTTCGTATAAAATATTTTTGAACCAAGTTAAATGCATTTTTAACTGTTTTCAGCATCTAGTGATAGAGCCATTACTGAAATGATTTTATAACGATCAACGTCGAACATAAGTTGAAATAGATGGAATAAAAAGATATTACTACTCTGCTCTGTCTCAATGATACTTCGTTTCATTTCAAAAACACGCTTTTCTTTTTGAAAAAATAAACTGCACTAGATTTGGCGATAGTTCCTTGAATATCGACTCGGTTATCAGGTATTACGACAGCTTTCGTTAACAATGCTCATCATATTCAAGTATCCGAATTATATTATTAGAGCTGGAAAAGCTTTACTATCTACGAAATGAAATCTAGTAAAACAAGCACGCATGATACTTGAGAAGTAAATACCTCTATAAACGGATAGTTAATCTGAAGACGATGAGCTCATTGTGATTGTTTCATATCTTCAGAGTGCTCAGTCTGTTGTGTATCATAAATCTATTGTCTTCAATTTATTATCATCTTCACAATGAAAGCAGTAAATAATTAAATTATCTAATCATAGCTAGACGTCGTAATTATTTTTATGGCGGCCATTCCACAACCATCAAAAGGCTCGTAACTAAGAATTGTAAGCTTTTTAGTATAATCGGTCAGAAATAAAACCAGAACACAATTTAGACATTTATTTTATTTAGGTTAAGCGACTTTTATTGGCGTGGTGTTTTGTTTTTCTTTTCCTTGTATTTTTAATTTCGACACTCAAACAACCGCGGGTGTAGGTAGTAGAGATGTTCCAGACACGCTCGCGTTTCGCCAAAAAAGATTCTGGTGTCGAGAGTGAGCTCGTTTGTCAGCGAGGGCGTGCGGCCGGTGCCTCCAGCAATCTGTTTGTCCAGCTGCCACCTTCCTTCTTTTAACAAGAGCTTTGCTTGATATCCGGAAATTTATTTTTCTCACAATTTGTCGCGACGTTCCATTGCTCGCGGCCGCGCCGACGATTTATGACAACATGCCGAGGACATCACGAACGTTATTCGTAGAAGCACGTTGATTAAACTGCCTATCATTCACGAGACATGTATGCCGCAATCTAAACTAAAACATGTCAAGCCTTTCTTTACATTTTGGTTTTTTTATATACATTCCCTAGACGACACAAAACATGAAAAGTATGAAATAAAAGAAGCATTTACTATTCTCTTGTAAAGTTTCCGCAGCGAATGGTTTGCACAGTCTTATTGAAGTTACAAAAGTAGCGTAATGATTTTGACCCTAACGAGTTTCAAAATACAGATAATTAAATTGAGAAACTAAAACACCTACATGTTGTCGCCATTTACAGAATGACATTAATCAACTTAAAAGGTGTAACGAGGTGTTGAAGACGGAAGCACCTCCCAAAATAAATTATATGCATGGTATGTGTATGTAGGTGTGTGACCAAGCGTTATGCGAAGTCAATAATCAAATTAACTAGAAACATTATTTTATTATCTCCGTATAATGTGAGGTAGTAATTTAGTGGGCTCGTCGGAGTACGTGCAGACAGAGATTGGGCCCTCATCAAACCCTCGGATCCGCGTCTGAAGGAAGTTTGACAACTCTATAGTTACAAGTGCACACTTTACGAGCTCACGAATCATTATCTCATTGTTCCGGTGGAACTCAAAACACGACGTTCACGGCAACGCTTTGTTCCCCAAAATTATGATCGTCCCCTTGGTTATCCCGTACCATTAGCAACATTATGTCCTCGGGTATTAGCTTAGTTATACGCCTGGTATCTCGCCTATGATTTAGACGTCAATATTGTTGTGTGTACTGTTTATAGGTACGTATTTTTATTTAGTTAGAGCTGTCTTCATGACGCGGACAATAAGAAAAATTCATCTACGGAATATTTATTTTTATGGTGTTAGGTAAGATGATTAAACAAATCATAATTTCCTCAATAATCGCTTTTTAATTGGGATAAGTAAGTATGTAATACTTAACGTAGAATATTTCAGTTGTTGTGGCAACAATAAATACTTCAACAACACTATAAGTAAGTACCACCATGTAAGTTTACGTAAGTTATTATAATTCAATTTTATATAGGTTCCTGAAAAATGTTGCCTTTGTAAAAAGAAATATAGCATTGTTATCATGAATCGAATGAGTTACAACTCAGTTCTGGTGAACATAAATGGTGCAAAAATAAAACGAATATATAAAGAAGCAAATATATCTTCCACTAAATATGATTACCATTTCCAACTAAGTAATCTTTCACGTGGTGGAAATATTGCTTGTGCTCATTACTTGATCTCTGTGTCTTTGCTTTATTCTTAGAAACCTATCGTATTTAAAATTATATCATATACAGTTGACATTTAGAACCAACGTTATTTATATCGTTAAAAATACTAAATGCAAACCTAATAACACGACCTTTAAGAGACATTTTCAAGAGTTGAGCTCGTTTAAATGCACTTTATTAATAGAAGCTCCTCATTTAAGCGTTAACCCGTTTACGGTTGACCTTCACTGAAATTGTGAAATGCGCAATAGAAAATAAGTCGCAATTAGCCCTTTCCAGGAGTATAATCTATGCTTCTTTTATAGGTTTCATAATTGCTGAGATTATGTTAACTCTTGCAAGACAAGATATTTACTTAAATCAGAAAATTTTAGAGAATTTCTTTCTGTTGAAATTGTAAATGCGATACTTATAGGATCTGCTCTTCAACTGAAAGTTGTTAGTTTGTCCCTCGGGAGACAGTTCCTTCCCTGATTATATAAAGAAGATGTAAATATAATCCTCATTCAAGAAATCCAAAGCAGATAGCGTTCGCAACATTATTTACAACCGAGAACTCTGCGATCTCGGCTTGTAATGTTATGAATGAGATTTGATTGTAGTTTTATTTGTTACTCGATCCGGTCTCGAAGGACCAATGGTTGGCGATGAAACTTTGCAGGGAAAGTTGCCTTCGCGCAGAGGGACATAGGCTACTTGTTTACCCGATTGGATCGCTAGTTCCTTAGAGATCAACAGTGAAATATGATTTCTTTTAGATATTAAGTTAAGATTTCTTTACCCTAAAGTTTTCCGGATTATTGCCGAAGTTTGTCTTGTTATGTGGACCGTTTTAGAAATAAAATAAAGGTAGGAATAATATATGATATTGTCAGAAACAAGAACTGTTATGATACTTTATTATTATTCAGGAAATTTGTTTAATTAAAAGGAGCTTTCATTCCCGGTAATTAGAAAGCCAGTTATTACTGTTACTGTGCAACTAAGTTTTAGGTGAGTTCGTAGAAGCAAACGTGAACCGATGTTCAAATTATTTTTGTTACTTATAAGCTCAGTTCCAGAAGCTCATAAAACTTAATTTCGCCATCATTTTAGAAACATAGCAAGTGTCTCTCACATAAACATCTTAAATCAGTATGTAAAGAAAAAGAACGTGACGAAACATACATTGGATCAACTTTCGAAAACGGGCACAAACTACTAAAACGTGGCAGTGGAACGACATCGTTTATATACGCTCCATTTCGCTTCTTGTATCATTTGTTAGTTGTGGCAGTATTAAGCAAATGTTTGTTTACATAATACAACACGGCAGTAGTAGGTACTAGTGCCGGTGGTCAGCCGGTCATCTGAACGCCACACAGCGCTCCGTAATCCTGCAGTGCATCCATCATTCGGTAAGCCCGGCTCTAGCTCACAACCGCTCAAAACGGCTATAAAGGGGCTTTAAACGATTACGTGCGTAAACGCTCCTTATATCGTTCAGTGTTCATTAAAAGTGATAATTAAAAGAATGGTGCTGTAGTGATGAAGGTAGGGGATTTTATTATGGACGGGAATTGTGGCCGTTTAACGTGTTTAAGGAACGTGAGAAAATGGGTAAATAAGCTGCTACTTGCGTTGTCCGTCGCCCCTAAGTTGTGGTCCAGTCAAGTAGGGAAAAGGTTTCATTGTGGGCTACAAGAGGTGGGCAATGCCACGTTAAAACTGGGACTACACTTTTTGCGAAAATATTTAACAAAAACCTCGCAGCTATAAATGGTTTACTTTACGCAATTTGATTGTTCCGATCAAGTTCCTTTTCGTTTTGATTACCTAACTACTTTAAATCAATGTGACACACAGGTTTCCATAGCCCCAAACAATATAATAACAATCATTAGTTTCCATTCATTAGTTAGTAGTATTAGTTAGTTAACTTCCACTCAACCGCAAAACTAAATTAGTTTTTCATAGTATGTTAATGAAAAACAAAGTTACTGCTGCAGTTTGATGAAAAAGTCCCTTATCACAAAAACTAAACATCATATCTTATTGAAACCAATTTTCTTTGATAGTTTTTTTTACGTTCTACAATCTTAAATATTTTCAGAATTTTCCTCCTCTTACTTTAGAAATTAGAGGGGGGGGACACACATTTTAGCACTTTGGAAGTGGCTCTAGCGCAAACTATTCAGTTTAGAAAAAAAATGATATTAAAAACCTCAATATCATTTTTGAAGACCTATCCATAGATATCCCCACAGGTATGGGTTTAATGAAAAAAATTAATTGTTTTCAGTTCTAAGTATGGGGAACCCCCAAAATGTATAATTTTTTTTCTACTTTTGTGTGAAAATCTTAATGCGGTTCACAGAATACATCTTCTTACCAAGTTTCAACGGTATAGTTCTTATAGTTTCGTAAAAAAGTGGCTGTGACATACGGACGGACAGACAGACAGACAGACAGACATGACGAATCTATAAGGGCTCCGTTTTTTGCCATTCGGCTACGGAACCCTAAAAATAAAGTAATTGGACTTGTACCGATTCTTGAATTATGAATATATACTGAAGAAAATAAAGCGACCTACTGACCTTCAATGAACCTATCTATTTACATTATGATAGACGGAATGTTTTTATGACATTCATAAGAAAACTCAAATTAGAAAGGTCAAAGCATAAATAAAAATAAATATTGCCTGAATTGTTTGAACTCACGCTTATTTTCATAATGTTTGAATTATTATATTACTTAGTACTCAAACGTAATGTATACTTTGTGACTTAAGAAAGCAACGTTTTTATGGCTTACTTTGTTGTTATGATTTAATTATGAAGTATCTGAACATTTGCAAATATGTATACGCATTATTAGTGTAGTAGGTGGGTAACTATTGCTACCTAATCTCAGTTATTATTGGAAAACATTGAATGGCACCTCAATCACTAATTTCAGATTAATTGTCAATACAAGCCATATTGAACTAAACCTTCACACGTTTCGCTTTTATTTCTCGAAGGAGTAAGCAGAATTACTCCCGTGAATAGGGTTACCATATCTCAGGATTTATCCTGAGATTTCAGGATTTCTGGACTCTTCTCAGGATTGCGGCTTTGCAAATCTCATGAAATCTTAGGATTTTTTCAATTCAATGAAATACAGCTTACATTTTGAAGATCTCTTTAATAAAAAGTTCAACAAACTAAAAAAATCTTCCTTTGGTAATAATTGCACAATTAAAATCAGTACTTTTTTTCCAAGTAGGTACTTAATCAGTTTCATCATACTTAATATGTGAAGATACATTTTAAGTAAGGTTTTTTTTTAATTATGGATTTATAAAATGCCCCACATGTTAAGCTCTTCAAATTTTATTGAATTAAAAGTGTTGCTCGAACTGAAGACAACGTTAGTCGGTTTCTTTCATTCGAACTGTAAAAAATCTCAGGATTTTTTAATTTAAATCAGGCCTTTTCTCCGGACTTTTGATTTTTTCATCTGGTAACCCTACCCGTGAATATCTAATCACATAAATAGATTTTACTTTTTTTGGAGGGCTCATGGCTAGATATTATCAGTGTGTAAATATAGTGCTAGTGAAGTCTCAGGCGATAGCAACTCGATGTAAGCTAAGCTGAGTGCCATCGAACCCTATAACGATTGTTTTCGAGAGTTATCAGAAACAACATTTCCATCGAAACTAAATGTATAAAACAATCCCTATTATAAATTAAAATAGATAACCGTAGACTCGTCAGACACCTACGCATTTTCAATAACTATTATAATTTCATATTCTAAACCATTTTGTGATAGATTATTCGGAATACCGGATGGAGCATTGAATTGGCATTAATAACGACCAACGGAAATAGGTGTCTTAAAATTTATGTTTTTATATTAATACCTCGCCGTTTTGGGCGAGCTTTAATGTAAGTAGAGATATTGTAGAATAAGAGAAAAGCACAAATACACGTGCTCTACCTATAAATAGAAACCTGACCTTTTGATGCTTGGCAGCCGCGCTTGCAACAAGAGACAGATTTTACAATATTGCTGCATTTAATCAATTAAGTATTACTTCTCTTTCCTCTTTTTCTCGTCGGTTGTTTCTCTTCACCTAGAATAACGCACGAGTAGGTAACGTTGCTGGAAGCATAGTTTGATAGAAATTATTGAGAATATGACTTATGAATACTGGCCAAAGTTAGAGCAAACCAGGCCCGTCCTAAAGCTCGTTGGGTCGAGGATATCGCCAAAGTCACGGGAAACACCTGGATAAAGGACGCACAGAACAGGGAAGTGTGGCAGAAAAAAGGGAGGGTTATACCCAGCAGTGGGTGATTCCGGGCTAATATGATGACGATGATGCATATACAATGAAAGCTAGCCATTTCGACCGGTATTTACAAAAACACCAGATGTCAGGACTCAGGGCGAAACTGACATCGATTTCAAAATCAGCCAATTTTGCAAAGACCGAAACCCGCATTCTACTTTATCGTCTATTCATCCATGTACAGCTAATACTAAATTAATTACCTTTTATAATATTGAACTTGCGTGGAAAGGAAGCCTGAACACACGAGTAAGGGTTTAGCATTACCTACTCAGTTTTTGCTCCGAGTCTATAAATCTAATTTTGTGAATAGCTCATTCACTAGAAAATTAATTTGCTCACACATGTAATTCATACTGAATGAGATGATGCCGGTGGTGTGGGCAAAATTATTTAATAAATGTGTTCGGATTTGAACAACCCAAGTTTAGTTTTGAGCTGTATTTACAAACTTCAGTGTCTAACAACAATATAGGTGTCCACTAGGTACCATACCATTTTTTTTCTTCTTGTATAAATTAGATCTAAGACAGAAACAGCCATATTTCCTTAGTAACGTAAAGATTTAAATTTTTAGTGTATTAACAGCTAAAGCTGAGTGTGTGTGAAAATAAATTTTCAAATCAACTTAGGGTAATCTGATCATTTCTTTCTATTATCCTTATAAATTATTCAAGTGAATCTGAACAACTTTACGTCTATATTCGTATTAACTCAAAAAGTACGCTTGAAGGCGAATCACTGAACGTAATCTGCTCATCAGACATTCTGCGTTATCTTTACAAATCGTCTCTGGGCATGCAATAACGCGAATGTACTTTTTTGAATGAAGCTTCCTCTGCGACAGTTCATGTTTCTTATTCAACTGAAGTCGGATCACGCGTTAAGTCGGCGTAAGTGTTGAAAGATAAAAAGAAAAGGTATGTATAACACTCTCGTAGGACAAAACAATACAACAAAATAAAATTAAAATAAAATAAACCAAAAAAATGAATTTAAAAATTACGACATACATTAAACTAAAGTGGTCCTGTACGAGGCTAGTGGCCTCGGCATGGCACTGTAACATTAAAAAAAAATGACACAGCGCTGGTATTCTGTTATGTTACGGTCTGTTTACCTAACATTTGTATGAAATCAAAATTACCCTTATTACGCGTGGTTTTATATTCGAAATTTTAAAATCAACATTTCATAAACACGATACCAACGATACGACCTCATTAAGCTACTTGCGTAATATTATTTATCAACAAAAATTAATTTCGTTTCGCATCAATACCAATTGTATGGCGAGCGACGGAATTAAACACAAGTACCACCCAATAAATTGACAAATTTCACTCGTATAACCCTCTTTTAGGCTTGTTGAAATCACAAATGAATATTCAAATTTTACATTGACTAGCTTACGAGCTTTAATTTATAATTGAAAGTGTTGCCTTTCCTGACTTTTCACAATTCGGATGCGGCTAATTGCGATTCTGAATAGAACTTTGAGTTGGGACTTAAACTGGTTATAATGTCCGCCGTACTCAGGTCACGTAACGTTTTAAGCCCTAGGGTTGCGCCTTCCACTTCGCACATCTATTTGTTGTTCACTGTTTTTGACGTTTCACGCCTTTGGAACTGGATTATAATGCGCTAATTTAATATTTAGGTCACGTACTGCAGGTACAGAATTCGTAAATTGCATTAATTATAAGTTTAACCTAGATTAATTTACAAAGAATATTAAATGTATTGTGCAAATTTAACAAAGCGATTTATGCTAGAAGAAATAAAGTAAACAAACTAATTTACTTCATGTGCCATAGTGTATATTTTAAACTCTGTTTCTGCTCGCAGAAATACTACTACAAATGAATAAATTTTAATTGGAGTTAATTTAATTTTGGATCTAATAAAATACGGGTTAAATCTGAATCTGGATTGAAATCTGAAACTAAATTCAGATTTCAGTAAATTTTAATGACTTCAGTAATTTTAAGTTTAGAAAGCAATGAGAGCAGCTGTGGTTGTTAATGAAAGCTAAGTATAGCTCTAGTGTTGGAACTGTGGCTGAGTGTTGGTATTATTCCGACTTAGAGTTATGGTTCTACAAAGAAACAAAGAAGATTCGAAAATGTTCACATACGATATGAATTCCCGGGAGAGTAGAAGAGACGTGGTCGGAGAGAGTGGGCCGACGCGCGCCGCGTTCGCCGCCCCACTCCGTTCCGTCCCGCCCCGCTCCGCTCCGCGCGCGCCCGCCACTTAATACAAACGTGCCCGTTTCAAACGTCTAACAAGAATTGTGTATTTCTAAAATAAAACTTAACGCAACGCTCTGCACCCTCGACTTTTTAAAGCGCTGGTAATCTAGGGTTGGTGCCGACTGGAGTAGAGACAGTATAATAGTAATCAGGGGTTTCATTTGTTGAAACTAAACATTCTGAATATAGTGAGGCACCTTTATACACGGATTTTAGTAGGTAGGTACGCAATGTGCTCCGGTCACCCAACATAAATTGGCGCAGCCGGCAGCTAAATAAGCCGTTTTAAAAAACAAAAAATACTTATAATAATTTTTATTTCACTTGTAGAAATAAAAATTATTATAAGTATTGCAATGATAAACTAAAATTGATAGATTTTCACGATCAATGTATCACGTGTTCTCATAAAATATGTGTCGGCGCCTTTGCAAAAAGGCTTCATATGATTCACGTTGCAAACTAAACTGTGGCCACAGACGAGAGAGAAGCGGTCTACAATTCTCTCTGGCGGAACGTCAAGTCGTTGCGGGTAGCCATATTGACTTGGGTAGTTGTCAAGGAAGGTGGCGCGTAACAAGACGTTGACGGATCGCCGACGTCTGTTTGCTTAATCTAATTAAATCTGGTGCCACATATCATAAGTAATTCCGATGCAGCGAGTAAGAGCCTTTATCATAAGAGGGATAAAGAATCGCGCCCTCCACAAAAGTAAAGCCAAGTGAGTAACATAACCAATGAATTTTTCAAGCAACAAGGAAAGCGTTTCAACCTGCGAGCACAAATCATCAAGAGGGTACCCTCACAACATCATCGGGTGAGACCGTTTCTTTTCTTTTTCGATAAGTAGGTCATCTGACTCATTGCTTAAACATGGCTTGTTTAATTGGTTTATGGGTGACATCATAATCAGTAAACCTTACTGGCATCGGAGGTTATGATTTAAAATGCACGATGGAGATCGTACCATTAAAATAGGCGATATTTTGATAAAATGGGTTGTCGGCCAATAAGTTCAGGAATTATTAGATGCTGGCGTAATTTGTAAAAGTTCTTTGACATCTGGAGTTTCGCGGTTCTGGTTGAGGGGACACATTCATCCGGTCCAACCTTAAGTGTTCACTGGTCGAAAGGACAGTGTCGTCCGGGCCATGCAGCTGATAGCGGCTGGTTGAAAGGACACACCCGTCCGGTCCAGGTGTTAACTGTTTAGAGAAAGGTGTCGTCCGGTCCATGAGTGGTCGAAAGGACACACGCTTTCGTTGTAGGAGAAAGGTGTCGTCCGGTCCATGAGTGGTCGAAAGGACACACGCTTTCGTTGTAGGAGAAAGGTGTCGTCCGGTCCATGAGTGGTCGAAAGGACACACGCTTTCGTTGTAGGAGAAAGGTGGCGTCCGGTCCTTCATAGGCTTAAGGCCTTATTAAGGCTTCATATGATTCACGTTGCAAACTAAACTGTGACCACAGACGAGAGAGAAGCGGTCTACAATTCTCTCTGACGGAACGTCAAGGCGTTGCGGGTAGCCATATTGACTTAGGTAGTTGTCAAGGAAGGTGGCGCGTAACAAGACGTTGACGGATCGCCGACGTCTGTTTGCTTAATCTAATTAAATCTGGTGCCACATAACATAAGTAATTCCGATGCAGGGGGTAAGAGCCTTTATGTGTAATAATATGGATCATAAATTAATATTAAACAATTTGTATTTGGAAATTATATCTTCTCTCCAAGAGGGTGCACAGTATACATATGTTGGCAGTAATCGCATAAAGAGACATAAATATGTCACAGGCTGGAACAAATATGTCAGCGACGCGCATAGGGAGGCTCGAACTTATTACCAAACGTGGCTATTGCATGGTGGACCCACTCAGGGCTCCATGTATGAGAAAATGCGCGAAACACGAAGAAATTTTAAAACTAAATTAAAATGTATTAAAAATAATCAACAACAAATCAAATTTCTAAATTCTGGAAGTCCACTTACAAATTAAATACCAAGCCGATCGAGTCTCCCTGCAAGTGTCGAGGGTCTGAGCGAACCGAAAGAGATTGCCAACCTATATCAAAGACATTTCAAGGTTCAGTCTCTCTTGCTAATAGGCCCGCGGGTGTTCGATGATGAGGGGAAATTGTCGGAGTCTCGTGAACTTGCCGTAATATTTACAGCTAAACAGGTGGCTACTGTTATTAAGAAAATGAGGAGAGGTAAGTCGCCTGGCCACGACGGACTTAGCGTCGAGCACCTGAAGCATGCGGGGCCACACTTGTATAGGGTTCTTGCCCTTCTTTTTAATTTATGTCTCAGTCACCGTTATTTGCCGCAAGACCTTATGCGTACAGTGGTGGTACCGATTAATAAAGACAGGACGGGGGACGCCTCTGACGTGTCCAATTACAGGCCTATTTCGTTAGCCACGATTGTCGCCAAGGTCTTGGACAGTTTGCTTGATCAACAAATATAAATTATGAATGTTTAGGTTTCTATAGGATTAAAGGTTACACAATAAATAGTTTCACCCGCACCGGGCGAACCGGGGGTGGGGTATTAGTGTATACGCGGGAGGGGCTCGCGGTTCAGGTGATTGAGTCGCCAATACATAATGAGATGCGCTCCGCAGAGTGCGTTTCCGTTTCTCTTAGACACTTTAACGAAAACATTTATTTAGTTGCTATTTATAGGCCGCCTAAAATAAGTAAGCAAGATAAACTAATTCAATTTATTGACGAATTACGGAATTTGCTTAATAACCTACCACATAACACTAAAGTGATTTTATGCGGCGATATAAATATTGACTTGCTTAAACAACAGGATACTCATGTAAACTTATATGAGGATCTGTTAGCTGAATATGGGTTTATAAAATGTATTGATCGAGTCACGCGCAGCGAAATTGTCAATGGTAATTTAGTAGAATCATGTCTAGATCATATTTTTATTCGATCGCCTCTTGTTCTGAATATACAATCAGCTATAATACGAACCAAAATATCCGATCATTACCCAGTATCGGTGGTAGTAGAATGGGACCGCAATCCAATTGATAGTCAAAACACTACTATACCTACGAAAGCGCGAGCAGTACACGCGCGCGCGCATACTGAGCCTACACGAAAGCGTGTCCTTGATAATCGTGCGGTGCGGGATAAATTGTCATCCATAGATTTTGATAGTCTGTTATCGATTGAAAGTCCCGTTGAGTTATATGAATCTTTCAGACAAATATTTGCTGATATTTATGAATCTTGCTATAGAAATAAAATTATTACCAAAGGAGTTCGGAATAATAAAAGCTGGATAACGAAAGATCATAAGAAGCTTTTGTTTGAAAGAGACAGACTTTTTGCAATATGGCGTAACGAACCAAAGAATATGGTTAAACGATTAGAGTACACCAAATATAGGAATAAATGTCATAAAATATTAATCAAATGTAAGAATGAATACGATAGGCAATGTATAATAGATTGTAACAATAATATAAAAAAGTTATGGGATAGAATACATGTAATGATGGGGAAAGATAAACAATCCCTTGATAACGTAATATTAAATAACATTAAGATGCAAGGCAGTATAAAAGATATTTGTGATAAGTTCTCGTCATCATTTACAAACGAAATTGAAAATATAAAACACAAGTGTAATGCGAAATGGTTAGACAGAAGCACATATGTGAAGGAGAAGAGTGTGTGTATGCGATGGCAACCGGTGAATAGTCTAGATGTTAAGAAAGTAATAACAGGTATGGATACAAATAAATCACCTGGAAGCGATCTCATACGCATGTCTGATCTTAAATATTTAGTCAATACAGTGAGTCCTGTGCTCTCACATCTTATTAATTTATGTGTAAGGACATTTAAATGCCCGAGCAAGTTAAAGGAGGCCATAGTGCGTCCTATTTTTAAAAAAGGGGATCGTAAAGTATTATCTAATTACAGACCAATTGCCATATTATCAAGTGTAGACAAAATTTTAGAGAAATGTATTGTTAATCAACTAGGAAATTATCTTCAAAGAAATAGGATTATTAATGAATGTCAACATGGTTTTCAAAAAAGTAAAAGTACGACCACTTTATTATCCAAGTTTTGTGATGAAATTAATAATAATTTGAATAAAAATCAATTTGTAGTAGCAATTTTCTTCGATTTTAAAAGGGCATTTGATACCTTAGAAATAGATACTTTATTAAACGCAATGGAGGAGTGCGGGGTGGGGGAACCACTTAACAAATGGTTTCGTGATTATCTCACGAAGAGATATTACCGCGTAAAGGTGGACGAGTGGTACAGTGACGCGAGGGAGGTAAGGTGCGGAGTGCCGCAGGGCGCCGGCTGCGGGCCTGTATGCTACCTAATGCACGTCAACAGCTTGTGCGGCGTTTTGCGCAACTGCTCAGCATACATGTTCGCGGATGACCTGTGCGCGCTGCGCGCCGGCAGTGACCTCGCCGAAACTTGTCGACTCGTGCAGCTCGATGTAGACCGAGTTGTCAAATGGTCGCACGATAACGGTATAATACTAAACACGGATAAAACTCATTTAGTTATAATTCGCTCACCATACTTACTTCCGCCTGGCGACCCACCTCCAATGTACACACATGAATTTGAGTGCATTCATAATAACCATGTAAACTGCATTTGTAAGCCTATTAAACGTGATACATGTGTAACATATCTCGGGGTAAAAGTTGATGAGAACTTTTCGTGGGCTAATCACATTGAGTACTTATGTAATAAACTTAGAATATTACTCGGTAAATTCTACCACCTCAGTTTTAAAGTACCAAATAATACTCTAAAGTGCCTTTATTTACAACTCGTTGACCCCATATTAAGTTACGCTCTCGACTGCTATGGACTCACATTCAAAACTAATTTAGATAAATTGGAAGCACTGCAAATTAGATTTTTAAAATTGTTAGTCAATAAGAAAACTAAAAACAAATGTAAAAACAATTATAATAGGTTATTTAAAATTTGCAAAATTCTTCCTATCACCTTAAAACACAAATACCTACTTCTAGTTAATAGTCATGGCAGCTGGGGGCGCCACTCGCTTGTTACCCATAACCATGCTACTAGGTCAATATCAGCAGGCAAGTGTGATGTACCTAAAATAAGTAATTATTTTGGGGACCGAACGCTTGATAAAAGAGTACCATACCTTCTCAACCGATTGCCTGCTGATATAAGAAGTCAGAAAATAAAAAATAAGTTTGCCAAATCGCTTAAACTATTCTTTCTCAGGAGTCTATAAACCATATTTTTTAAAAAGGTGGTTTGCAGATTGTTGGGGGAAATTTTAGAATAGATTATGAGATTAGGTATTTTTAGATTTACATTAACATTATCTTTAAAATATTGTTATTATATTGTTCCGTTCCCACAGACAAACCGTGGAAACGGTTTTGTGGGGCATAGTTTTTAAATGAAAGTTTGTAATAAAATTGTTTAATAAATAAATAAAAAAAAACAGTTGGCTAAACACGTTGAACTCCATGACGCACAATTTGGCTTTAAATCTGGATTATCCACGGAAAGTAACATTCTGTGTCTCAAGCAAACTGTTCAATATTATACTTCCAGAAAAATACCTGTTATTGCTTATTTTTTGGACCTGTCTAAGGCGTTCGACCTGGTGTCGTATTTGGTACTATGGGATAAGTTGCGGAGTGATACAACACTACCTAATGAAATTACATCCTTGTTTCGTTATTGGTACCACCACCAGAGGAATAGTGTCAGGTGGGTTGAGGCTCACTCGGATGTGTACCAGCTGGAGTGCGGGATGAGGCAAGGGGGGTTAAGCTCACCACGCCTCTTCAACTTGTACATAAACCAGCTAGTCGGTGAGCTTCGCAGCGCCAGAGTTGGATGTCATATTGATGAGGTTTGTTTGAACAATATTAGTTATGCGGATGACATGGTGCTACTAAGCCCATCGATCGGCGCTTTGAGGAAACTGGTGGCTATTTGTGAGTCCTATGCAGTGTCCCATGGGATCAAGTACAATGTAAAAAAAGCTAACTTATTATGTTTAAGGCGAGTGCCATGAACTATTCTGATGTTCCCTGTGTCTCGCTCTGCGGCACTCCTTTAGCATGGGTGACAAAATTTAAGTACTTGGGTCATTGGGTCACTGATGATCTTAAGGACAATATGGATGGATATAAAGAGGGAGCGCAGGTCGTTGGCTGTCCGATGTAACATGCTGGTTCGACGATTTGCACGTTGTACAAATCAAGTTAAAGTAACTCTTTTCAAAGCTTTCTGACAGTCATTCTACACGTGCAGTCTTTGGACCCGTTTCACTCAGAGGACTTACAGCGACCTGCGTGTCCAATACAATAACGCGTTTAGGATACTGTTGGGGCTGTCGTGGCGTTGTAGTGCGTCCACTATGCTTGCGGAGGCGCACACAGACGATTTTTACGCCATTATAAGAAAAAGGACCGCCCCCTTAGCCGGCCGGCTGCGCTCCGCCACCAATAGTCTCCTGAGCAGGGCAGTCCCACCGACCTGCGGCCTGCGGCACTGTGTGAGGATCCATACCAATTGATATTTTAAATACTTTTTGTCTCCTTATTACTAACACTAATTATAAAGTTTTCTTGTTGCTACTAACACTATGGACTCATGTCTGAAATAAAGAATTTGAATTTGAAAAGTAAAACGTAGATGACAAACAGCAGTGATTCCGAATCATTCGAAGAACCAGAAGTGATATCCTAAACGAAGCATACAGTGGCTTTGCTCAACCACCGTGTTTGAATGCATTGTCCCTGTCTCCCAACATAACCTGCAAAACGTTATTTTTATACACACTGTGTATCAGCTACCGTGAATAAACGAACTACATATTTACGTAGCACCGGAAACTTATTGGGCATGATCCAATAAAATCAAACATTACTTTTCAGGGATTTAGAAAAAGCGTAAGTAATGTAATGATAACAGGTGCAAAACCTGACGTACTCACTCCACTCTAGGAGAGAGTATAGGAGTGTCCCTAAAGGAGGTACTCACTCCACTCTAGGTAGGGACCAGTAGGTCCTGCCTGCTGTGTTCAAGCTGTGGAAAGCCACATTGAATTTACATAAATTGAGCTACTTTACTATTTAACTAAAAATAAATTATTTTTAGTTAAATAGTAGTTTATTAATGAAGTTAAAACTGGGTCAGGTTAGTACTTTTCCCAAATATAACATCTCATATAGAGTAAAATAAAAAAGATTAAAGTTGCTCAGCACAGCTTACTAGTAACTTTTACGAGTAGGCTTTTTTTATTACAAGACAGAAAGAACAAGCAAGCCCGATGCCGGTAGCCGGCGTGAGCGTAAACACGACCGATTGCGCAGGAGTGTGGGACAAATGAACAGATACCTATCATTACAATATTATTACTAGTAGGAATACCACATTAAAAATCAAAAAAAATATTTTACATAGGCCTACATGGGCACTTTTAAAACGTCGACGAAAGAGGCATGGTTCGGGTTGGTCGTTTCCTATGGAGAAGAACCGGCAAGAAACTCCATGGTTACTCTTTTAAAATCATTTGGTTCTACATTATTTGGATGTTACAGCGTTAGTACTTAAGTATGAGAGGACAGCGTAGGCCCGACAATAAGTCGTCGCGCAAAAATAAAACATAAGAACAATAAATTAAACAATTAACACAAATGTAGTCATCAGTACTGTAACTATTCTGCACAATGAATAAACGGTGCAATGATTTGAAAACTATTGTAAAACATCTGAAAAAAAAGAATGGATTAAATAAAATTAGGAATAGTTAGAGACGTCCACATATTTGTGTCGTTTATGAGCTACCAGGGAAGCCGCATGAGTAGAAGGAACTACAGCCAAACTTCTTTATCTTCAACGTAGTCCTTAATTTTGTAATATGCTTTTTTAATAAGAACACGTTTGATGCAATTTTTAAACTTTTCCTCGGTCAGTTCTGTAACTGACTTTGGCAACTTATTACAAAAGCGTATACTGGATTATCATATCATTATCATTAAGTTGATAATACTGAATACGTTTGTTTGTGGTGGTCGAGTTAGATTCTCGGGTCGATCGAACAAAGTGGTATAGGAGTTTTCCATCAGGAATTTCTCTGTAGCAGCCGCAGAGTCTGGATTTGTGCCCGGTTGATGGCAATCGGCTCGCCTCCTATTACATGGGATATAAAACATAAGTGGCGCAATGTGGGTGTAATTTTAGTTAGACCTATGCCTAAGATTTCACCAGGTTCTGCGGAAAAAAAATTATTTGTTACATAGATTATCTGTATTAGATAGGTAAACTTGCAAAAACTTGCCTTTGTGCAACTAAAACTATGTAAAAAGAAAATTTATAAACAGAAGCGCTGTTTTTGAAGTGAGAGCAAGTCTATGGGCGTTGCGTTAGATAGACTCGTCGCCGCTTAATGATCTGTTTTAAAAAAGGATATTGGTTTCTAAACTGAAGCTCATAAATTTTATTTACCTGCCTCTAGTTGAAGTTCCTTAAGAACATTAATTAAGTTTCAAGAGACCATGCTAAAGCTAGAACACGTGCATGTATCTAAAAACAAAATTAGATTTTCCTTTGTTGATAGCTGAATAGTAACGGCCTAAGAAAGCCCCTCGTGGGAGTGTGAGGTTATCAGCACAACGAGAGGTAATTGGCATAAACGCCAAGCTCCTCACAGAATGTTACTGGTCCTTGGTTTACTTTGCTAAACCTAAGGGCACAATTCCACCAGATATGTTTATAGGGAGGTATGTGTGTGATACCCGCCAACGGATTACATCCTAGCCTTGCATACCGCAACTCTGGTTGTAAAGAGGTCTTATACAGTATGTACAAGATTTCCGCTAAGCCCCTTTCTACCAAGGCTGTGGGTGCGAACATGAGAAAATAAAATAATCTTAGTGGTGGATATTACACAAATCTAGCTTTGCATTCTCACATATCCCTTATTCAGGCTCGTAGCATACCGCTTCCTCGCCCAACAAAGTCCGCTTCGCATCCTCCACCAATCTGCCATTCCTTACAGTTTCGGTTTCGAAATAAAAGTTCCACAGTCCCGCTACACTGCTCGCACCACTCTGCTTCCTGACTGGACATATTTGGTGGAAACGCAAGCAAAATATTAAATATTCTAAGATTTATCAATACTTCGCAATCAACTGTCAAAAGTTTATTAGAGGATTCAGAATGACAAGAAATAAAAAGGGTAAGTCTTATTAGTCTTCTACCAGGCATCGGCAGTATTTTTGCTGCTGAAACTTGTACCTAATAAAGTAATTCTAAACATTTTCTTTAGTAACATAGGTGAGCCTACCGTTTCGTCATAACGTTTGCCGCGGTACGCTCCTTGACGATAGCTAACAAGCCAGTAAATAAGGAGTTTCAAGCTCTAATGGATCCCTCCGTCGCATGCCGTCTCAATCTCGCAGCCCTTAGGGAAACTAGATGCGCAATATTAAGTTACGGATTATATGTTGATTTGCAACTGAATCATGAAAAATGTAATGCCGTTAACTGCCTCGTTGGTCTAGTACTGCTGCGCAAGCGCGAATGGTGCGCATGAGGTCCTCTGGGTTCGATACCTAGATCAGACAGTGTTACTTACCTATTAGCCTATTACCCCCCACCCCCTAAGAGTCTTTGGTCAACTGGACCCGCTCGGTACTGCGCGGGTGGGTCCACTATCGGGATAGAGATAGATATACTAACTCTGCCATCACTTTATATCTTAGAAGGTATTTAAAAATGTGCGGAAAAACTGAAGGCTTTTCAAAATTAGAAGCGTTCCATAATATAAAACCACGCAGTAAACACGAAAACGTAATACCCAAATTTAGATTAACAAAAAGTAGCAAGTCATTTGTTTATAAACAGTATACGCTTTTACTATAAGTGGCCAAAGTCAGTTACAGAACTGACCAATGGAAAGTTTAAAAATTGCACCAAACGTGTCTTTATTAAAAAAAACATATTACAAAATTAAGGACTACTTTGAAGATAAAGAAGTTTGGTTCTATTTCCTTCTGCTCATGCGGCTTCCCGTAGCTCATAAACGACACAAATGTGTGGATGTCTGTACCTATTCCCATTTTTTTTTATTGTCTATTTTTTGTGAATGTGTGGACATTATAGGCTTTGTAAATTCGTAGTTTATCTTATTCTACCTTTTGACGGACTTACGCAGTCCTTCCATGCTTAAGTACTAACGCTGTAAGATTCAAATATTACTAAAAGAGTAACCATAGAGTTTCTTGCCGGTTCTTCTCCATAGGAAACGACCAACCCGAACCGTGCACCATTTTTCGACGTTGTATAAGTGCCCATGTGGTATGTAAAATGAAAATTGTAGATTTAGATTTTTTCAAAATTGTCAAATCAAATTTAGTGAATACCTTGCATTCACTAAAATGATGATTTTAGCGGCACTAACATCTTCTTCATGATTCAGCTCTTCTAGTACTTTCTGTTCAATTTCTAAAATAAAGTAAAACAAAAGATTAGGCTTTACTCCGTAACTATACTAATTTTGAAATGAAATAAAATTGGGCAGTGGGTCTAGTCGACCGATTCAAAATGTGACTCTGTCGATTGATCCCGCGGAACCATTTTGAGTGGGTCCAGTTGACCAAAGACTCCTAGTACACGGAACTTAAACATAACTGGCGAAATGTGGCTTAGCTATTAGTTATAGTAATGTAATGTATGTATATTATGTCGTTCAATTAAGAATCGGCAACGATTCATTCTCTGTTTGTAGCCCTAAGCCCTAAGTGTTAACCTAGTTATTTTTTAACCAGCTCAAAAACTGCATCGTCTATGTGCCACATTGCTGAATCTAATAACCAGATTGCTGTGTTCGCAGTGCGGCCCGCTCTTGACAATCACTTACGTGCCTTTTGTGACGAATGTAGAAAGAGGAGAAATGAACTATTCTTCACAAAAAGCACTCTTACTTTGCGAAATACCCCAAAAACTAAAAAAATAATTTCATCTTTAATATAATGTTGTAACTGGAGCATATATGAGTGCCAAAGTTATTGGATATGTGGTGTACGGCTCATGTCATAACAGAATTCTATTGTGATTCCAAAATAAAATAGAAAATATTGGATATATATAGTAATATTCTCGATGGTCTCAATATGTTGTACTTCAAGTATATTTAAAGCATTATTTGTTATACTCACCCACAATCTTATAAAAAGATACTTGAGATTTTTGAAATACTTTGTACATTCTTCAAACGGCAGCGGCGCTTATATTCTGCTGGTCCGTTCAAAGGGCGGAAACATTTTCATGAAAAAGCTTTATAGCTCGTATGTTTGATACGTAAAGGTTAAATTTAATTACCCATAAATATTTTACGCTCGTTATAGCATTTATTATTAGCACGTAATTATCTAAGTTTAGGTACGTACCTACTTAAAGTTAACATATATCACAAACTTCATTTACCTAAAAATTATAAACCGTCATTAAAATAAATGATGTTCAGTAATGGCTGATTTATGGCATCTACCGAAGCAGAAGCAGCCAAGCAAAGACCCCTCCCCCCTTTCCCTTCCATTCTAATAAAATCACAAGTCATCATTTTGCCACTTCTAAAAATTAATGGATGCCTTACGCAACTCGTAACTCATCAATATTAGAAATATTGAACATTATAGATAGTGCCTATTTGTAAAATGGTCTGTTAACTTGATTCATATTCCAACTATTATTGAAGTATATTTTGATTTGAAGATGATTTTCTAAACATTATTAAAGTAAAATACAATTTCTTGGTGAGCAAAATAACGTAGAGTGGTGCCAATGATTTGATCAAGAACATTATGGTTTGGTGGACTTTTTAAGACACTTGAACACAAAATTATGGACATAAAATCGTGAAAAACCGGCAAATAGCGTAAACCATGCTTAGATTTTCTATACTTATCCTATGTAACGGAGAAAAATTTAGGTAGGAGGTAAAATTTTGTACCTATCTAAACCCGGATAATTTATTAGATACATTCATAGGTATGTAAGAAAAATCAACATTTGATTCGGCGGCCAGATACCGTTACTAATATAAAAATAACTATAATATTTCCATGTTACGCTTGATTAGCTTAAGGCAAATAACATGTAAGGAAAATGTATGAACGTGTAAAATATGCCCGAAACATTTCCCTCTGCTGGTGAAAGTGAGGTGGAAACTCGAACCATCGTCAACGTCACCTCCCTGCGATTTTTCAAACGGTAATACCACTTGATGTATCTGTTCGTCGAACTTGATCGGAGATTTATACATACCTACATATTTTACGTAAATACTGTAATAACCTTCCAGGTAGATTTTATAGGCATTTTACACGCACTCGAGTGTTCGATTTTATTATTTTACTAGCGTGTACGGTTTTTGCTTCGGTGTGTCGTTTGGTGGTTGTAACACCGTAATATACTTAGCAATGTGCTAAGTTTAAGTTCCTAAGTTTGTCATAGTGTGGATGATAATTATAGGTACATAATAAAAGGCATTAACTTATGTGTTACAGCATAAAAGGTAATTTATTAATGTTGAGTCTAAACGACACATCTTAGAAATGAAAACAATTAATATTATGTGAAGTACGACTCCATTCCTTTTGGAACATTTCAGAACCGGGGAGCAGTCCAACTAATATTATTTCAAAAACATTTGCACAATATTCTCCCGATTCTCCCACATCATTTGTCAACAGCTCCGGGACGGAAAATGTAGTGAGAAAAGCCACGTTTCTGCAATATTCTAAGGAGTGTAATACCCTACGGGCGGCGATAGGGGCACCTGTCATGATAGGCACGATATACCTGCGCGACCAGTATAAAACTTAGGTACATATATTATTATGTCGCAGGGTTACATAAAATCGAGGTAAAATAAAAAAGAGCCTGTATCTAAGTGGAAAAAATCTTATAAAGTTAAACCTAAAAGGTACTTAACCTATTATTGCCCTCCTTTTTACAAAAGGGAATCTGCTTCAAAGCTAAAACATTATTATTTCAGACGTTTTACGTTCCTAATCTGTTTTATATGTACCTACAGATATTATCTTAACATTCGAAGCCGTACCTATTACATAAAATAAAATTGTTCGCATACGGAAGACCATATTTCTTAATCGGCTTAAATGAAAATCGGCATATGGGTACTTTGGGGTCGGTTAAATTCGCGAATAAACCAAATCGACTCATTAGAATTAAAATGGTGCGGTTTGAAATTGCCATAAAAATTACACGCACATACACATACGAGAAAGAATTGTCTAAAAAGCTTAGCAGTCGTGTGTCATTCTAATATAGACCTTACGAGTTCGTCATGAAGTGCACGGTTGTTCGAGATACAATATGAGCGAAATTTTGCGACTATGTGACCTCGTGTCCCGTCTTTGCTAAATCCCGATCCCGAATTGTATCATATTAGATCTGACAAAAATAGATCTTACGTTATACGCCTTGGAGATACTGTTCTTATTAGGACTTAGACTTGCGACGTAGCCTCTACTGATGAAAATATAATCTTATTGAACAATGGCCATTAGCAGAGTGTTCATTTTCCGAGTTGTGCAATACAACTAGCAAATCCTAAACTAGGAACATCGCCAGCTTCCCAATTAAGTAAACTGCGTGCAAACTCTGATATAGCAATTTACAACGTTGAACTAAATGCGCCTTTTACAATAAATCTATTTAGGAAGACTAACGCGGTCATTAGTATGGGCAACAATTTGGCTGCGGGCGTAGTGGTACTGTGGTAGGTACATCATTAAGGTTAAGACTAAATGGGACAGTGTTATAGAAACGGTTGTGCAATCCATCACGCGTAAGCGAGGCCCGACAGACCACTTAGCCACTGTCCGCCAGCATCGGACGTACCCCTCCGCACAACTTCCGCCACGGCCGGGCGCCGTGCTCCGGGCGGCGGGCAGCCACACTCACATGCCTGCCACGCGAGTCGTGCGTACTCACGAGTAGGTACGTGTGTAACGACCACGAAGCAAACAAATGGAATGCTTCAATCTTGTGCGACTGCCCGAAAACCTCTTTTCGATTCGGACGGCTTTATTTTTAACGGTTAAATGCCCGTCCATTTTCAGTGAATTCTTTGAATTCTTTGAACTTATTAAATAAACAATAACTTTGTTCGAAACGTAATTCTCAAATTGTTTTACTTATTTATAAACACAATATAAGCTACCTGAAATATACTTCTTATGTAATTCAAATAGATTATAGTGATAGCCCAAGGTGTGTTTGCTCTTGGAACCAACAAACACAATTGTTTACGTTATAATAATTCATTGAGAAACAATCAATCAAAAGATGCCTCCGATGATGGAATTGAGTTTTCTCAGTATATTAACTTGTGCTATTATCGTGGACATTTTGCAAATTATTTAATACTTCTTCTTTGTGCTGCTTACGTAACTTTGCGTAATATTCAAGCTTATGTATAACAGCAAGAGGTATGTCACTATGTAATCAAATATCACAGCGCGTCGACACAATATTTTCATTTTTTCTTTTTTGTAAGTGTTGCCTAGCAACCGGGCTTGGCCTAGACGTTTGTGTATTTTTGTGTTTTACTATTTTCTGAACTTGTTTTGGCTGATCTATTATTGTTTCTTAACCACTATGCCCGACAAGATTTTGACACATGACACATCCGCTGAATCGGCAGGGTGATGCGAATTGTCATGAATTTCACGAAATTTTCATCAAATTTCAGCGTTCGATTTTATTGTAAAAAATATGTCACGGGATCTGTTACATACGATAAATTTGAGGTATCTTATCGTATCTTCAGTATCGTGTTGAGGTCGGTAAAACGGAGTCAGTCTATTGCAAAATACGTGTAAAATACATATTACTACACCTTTCCAAAAAGTAGGTACCTTAGATGCGCTGGAAATAATGTACATAGGCAAGCTTATCGTTTGCTAAAACAATTCGAAAGGGCAAAATAAAAACAGTAACATTCTATCTGCGTTCTTATTTTTGCCATTATTCACACACAATTTCATATAAAAACCCAATCAAAGTCTAGACAAATATTACTGAAAATTATGTTGTAACATAACACTTCTTAGTGCTGACCAAAAACCCAAGTTTCTTATTTACGATTAATTAGTTGCATTCAGCCTAATCGATAATCGCAATTAAATCGAGTTTGAAAAAAAGAGTTGAGACTGAATAAAAACTTATAAGTATAATTTTAAATAATTATTTAATTTTGAAATTGGTCTTATTAACCTATCTTTTTTAATAATTTCATTAAGTAATTAGATCAAAAGCATCTTATAATTAATTAATGAACATTGAACGATGACTTCAAGGGAAGGAGATTTATTACTAAGTAATAAGAACGACAGAAGACAGTAATCCCAAAAAAAGTCAATATTTTAATGATTAGGCTTAATTCCCGCCCTTTTATTTTCGATTTCAAAATTTAAATAAAGAATGCGCTCGCAATTCTCTTTATTTAAAATAAGTATTTTAATTTTACTAGATAACATTTTAAGAATTTTATTGTGTAATATCTGAAGGTTGGTTAAAGTATGCCCAGGATCTTGGAAGGCATAGTAAATAATTATTATGATCCATCAAAGATAAATTATATTTATTCTTCCAAGATTGTGTATCGTATGATGGGGTTATTGGTATGTTACAGCTAGTCAGTGGCCCGAAAGTATGACAGCCAGTCTTACCAAGGGGTATCGTACTACCCGATACTAACTGGTTTGAGGAGGTCAGATAGGCAGTCGCAGGTCGCTCCATTTAAAATACAGTTATGCAGCTGTATCTGGGTAGACTGGAAGCCGACCCCAAAATTTGATGATGATGGTTGACAATCGGCAATTCATAAGCCGTTTCAAGGAACATTAGTTTATTGTTTCAAAGCGGTTCACTGTTCAGTCTAAAAAGGTTTTTGAAGTGATAACTTCTTAGGGGAGGGTAAGCCTCTTCGTAACGTAACGCGTTACGGCACCACTCTGTGTGGCTTCCTTTTCTCTCACGCATACGGCAGCAGGCTTAGATTAAGTGAAGTTATCACTTCTGTCGAGCGTCCCGAGACGCACACGTTTTTTTAACTGCCATTTTCAGGTTATCCGTCAAAGGCCGAGTCACTTGAATAAAGCCTTGAACAGCAATAGATATGAACCAGAACCATCAAGAGTCTACAAAATATATGAGTAAGACTCTTACTTGAGAGTCTTACCGTACCTATACTTTGGATAGTTCTGTTTAAAATTGTTTCTTTTTCTAGCTATCCCTAAACCTAGCCTATCTAAGTAGGTATAAAAAAATATTGTCGATTAAAAGTATTGGACGGTGAAGGCAAAAGATAAACTGAATTGGAAAGACATGGGTAGGCCTTTACCCGCAGGACAGAACAGGCTGATAAATAAAGTAAAGTTTAAATACCCATTAACCAACCCAATCTCCTAAACTTAATCAAACTAAATAATTATTTTTTATTATTCCTACCGAGATCCTGTGCATTCTACCAATCTTCAGATACCTAGTTCAAAACAAATTCACAATAAATTATCTATAATAGTAAATTTAAATGCCTACAATATAAATTGGAACAGCGAACGAATTCCAAATTTAAATTTTCAGACGGATAAAAAAATGGCGCGACTTTAGTCATAATAATATATCAGTCCGTGCTGTTTATTGTTGGGTCGGAATGTACGAAAAACAATTAAGATTACCATTATAAAACCCTAAAAAACATTATAACAAATAGTTATTGTATTTTAAATTTTTTAAATTCTCACCAATCGATTTCTTAAATTTCTCAATTTAATTACTCGATTTGATCGAAGATTACAAAAAATAATCGATTGGAATAATCGCTTTCACACATCACAATAATTTAAAAAAAAAATGTTCATCTATTTCAAAATACAAATTGAGCGGTGGTAATGAATATTATGTGTTATTGGTCCCGTATTAGTAAATAACGCTAAGATCTGGGCATTTTCATGCGATTTATAATATTTGGAATGATATGTGTCATATTTGTTACCGAATCTATACGCGTGTGTGTGTTATATGTGAAAAATTAAAATTTAAACACGCACGATTGGCGCGAAACTTCGACTTTAGATTTCAAAATTCATCATTACCACTGCTTATTTAAATTGAACTATGGATGAATTCGCCGCATAATTTAATGACGAGTTGATTATTGTCCTTATAGTGGAGCTCGAATGTTCGAAAACCACAATTTTTATGATTTTTAGCCTCGACCAGCACAGCCGTCAAAATGGCGATGACCGAATTTATGCACTTAAATTTTATACGGGTAAATTAAGATACTTGCGCGCTATTTACAGAAGTTTTAATGGCGTTGATATATGAGATTTTTATCCAACTTTCTTAATTAACGCACACTCATAGTATTTGATAATCAGAAAATTAAATATTTACATAAATTATGAGGATGACGAATGACTTAATTGCTAGCCCCTTTCGGGGCCGATACCAACCCAGCGGAGGTTTGTTCGTCAAGCCCCTTTGGGGGCCCGTACCGAACTATATGGTTAATGAGACTTGAGGTAGGTACTGCTGGTATTATTTGAGAAACAAAACAACAGGATTTGAGTACACCGCATACAACAAAAACAGTTTCTTTTGCGCATATTGTAAGTAAAACTATTCATACCTACTAGTTACAATGATGTATAAATACTTAGGCTAGACCCCGAAAAAAGTTGGTCTTTTTTGTGTTTAAATTTAAGTTTTCTTGTTATTTTAATGTTGTGTGTCCTTTACTTTGTGCTATGTGCCAAATAAACCTATTTTCTATTTCTAAACTTTAACACATAAACACAGGAATTACTTTTTTGTGATAACCAAACATTGCTACAGCATAATAGTTTATACTTACCTAAAAGTGAGATGTATAGCGATAACACAAATGAACTTAAACAAAAAAACTAATGGCCTGTGCGGGGATTGACCCCCGTTTGATTTTATATCATTGGTGCTATACCTGTAAATACAAAATACCAAATTTATTCAGTGTTTTTATTTTAAACTGTTCAGTCAAAGTCAGGATGCGAGAATTTTCACTAGTTTGGTAACGTATCGTGTTCGTCTGCTGAAACTTTTCAATCTTTTAAAAATGTATCCAAAGAAGTGAAAATACATTCATGTCGTCACGGAAAACGTTTACGGGGACGGTATCGATAAACATGGTTTCAAGTACCATACTGAATAAAATCCCAACTATTTTGGGGTCGGCTTCCAGTCTAACCAGATATAGCTGAATACCAATATATAACATGGAGCGACTGCTTCACTAACCTCCACCACTTAGTTAGTACTGGCCTACTGGGTAATACAATACCCCTTAGTACAACACCAATTTGTGTAAGATCTAAATGAAAATGGAAAATAAGTGGCTATATGTAAGAATCCTGCTAGGCTCAAAATGATAGATAAGGTCTAGGTTCGCGACAATACTTATATGTAAAGCAGCGGCAATATCTTACTTCTGTCCTACTCTAAGCCGGGGGATGGTTTACTCTTGTGGGGAAAATGTTCAATATTAACAGATTAACTCGGTCGGGGATCTCGCTTCATAAAAATAAATTCCAATATTCCCCTCGTTGCTCTCATAACTCGTAAGAAACGGCTCTCGCTGGAAAGTTTAAGGCGGACGATTGGAGAATAAAAATTGCATTTTTACTATGTTAAATTAAGTTTTTATTGTGAAATTTACGGGGTGTAGTAAAAAGAATGTTACGTTATAGCAATTAGATATTTTTACGGGTTCCGCGACGATATAAATGTAAGAAATTACAAGGTCTTAATACTTTGTAGTCACTGTTATGATTTGTTTATTTTTCTTTTTAGTAATCTTCTTGGCATATTTTTCTTCAGGAGCGCACTTCACCTAATTTATAACATTGTGCTATATGAAGACCATGTTGTTATTTGTAAAAATACCCAAAAGTGCAGTTATATTTAAAATACCTTTGTTTTACTAAACATGCATTTGGCAAAACTGTGACCCACTCTTCAAAAGGAAACGTCTAACTATAATTATTTGGAAAGGGACAAACAAACAAATTGACAAGCTTTTCACATTCATCATAAAATATGGATCGCTTAACATAAAACAGCTTAATCATTTCCAAATAATGTTACCGCTTTGACAGCTGCCGGTGAGCACGTATAAAGAGGATAATTACACCAATGTTTTAATAATTTACTCACCTCATTTTACCCATATTACACATAAGTATATATTTTGACTATAGTCACAGTAAAAAAGTAAAATAACAATCGTAAATATTATATTTGTCGCGTTCTCTCGCGCAAATATTATTATCCAAGGGAGCGTAGACATTTTGCTAGTTAGAGTAACTGGTATAACCTTGCTGTGACAATGACTGTCTGGAGTCTCGAAAGGCAGGAGACAAACATATTATAATTAGCTATAAACTTTTGTGATAATGTTGCCTGTAATATAAATGTGGCAATATTAAACTAGTGATGTGGTTATATTTCAAAATTTCTTAGAAATAATGGGACGGTACTTTGAGTGTTTTTTATCGTTAACAAAGAAAACTCTTTAAAAATAAATTGAAAGGATTAGGTCTGCCTCTATATTTTTAATATTACAGACTGGTGGATAAAGGTCTACGCACTACATATATAAGGGCATGTTAAATACATGTTTTTATAACCAAAAGCATTATTCTTTTAGATCATTTAGTTGAGTTTAGTATTTTTATAAATTCCTAAATAGAATATAAAAAGAATATTGGTTATGGCAATATTCAGGTTGAACTACGAGATGCCATTATGACTTTTATAATAAAGACTTGGCTTAAAGGTCTTGTAACCATGCCAGTGGCATTGCCACAAACGACTTATAAAAAAAAACGAGATGCCATTCACAAAAAAATGGCAATATTCTTTTTTGTTTCTAAATGCCAATATTATTACACCGACACATGCATATATACAACCTGACACTGACCTGCAAGGTGCAAGAAACAAGAAAAAACTAATTTCTCGTGTTACCCGCATCCTTAATAAACTTATTAAAATACCGGTTATCCCTAGCACGCGTCCTACTTTCAGGAACTTGTGAAAGTAGTGTAATTACGGCTTGGCATATGCGACAGTAACAACTAAGTACATTTGCCATCAATCTAGTCGTCAGGTAATAAAGCCAAACCCTGTTTTGATTTAACAAAAATGTGGTTACGAAAGAGGCCAGATATTTTTTTTTCTATTTAAATACTCATTTTTACCCTTCTTGCCTAGAAACAGAATACCAGCTGAAACAGAATTCACAGAGAATATGCGATGTATTACTATTTGCCTGTAGGTACTTATGGAGAGCAGCGGTGGCCTAGTGGTGGCAGGCCCGACTTACGAGCAGTAAGCCGTGGGTTCGAACCCAGGCAGGCGCATTGCTTTGTGTAATTTATTTCATCACCGCTGCCCTCAAAAACGGTGAAGGAAAATATCGTGAGGAAACCAGCATGTACTAGAGCTAAAAATTCGAAGACTATGTGACATCTACCACCCTGCACTGGGCCCGCGTGGTGGATTACAGCTTATTTACAACCCACTTCCTCTCATAGAGAGTAGGCCTGTGTCCCAACAGTGGGAACATTATAGGCTTATGATGATGATGATGATGTACTTACCAAAACATGTTTTGTAATTATTTCCGTACTGGTTTTAACGCAAAATAAGAACTTTAATTCCTTTATCGAAGTATATGAATCGATGATCACTTTGGCTGTTCACGATAAACTTAGCTTGACGTACCTACTAATCAAAAGGTGAATGCAGTGACTTTGGAAGTTCAACTTTTGTATGCTTAAATTTTCAGTAACGTATGTTGGGGGAAGTTTCGCCTGCTCTTGCTCTTACGTCGCTTGTTCTCAGCACCTTCTACATAAGTACGTAAGTAAGTACTTGAACAGGATCAGATCATTTTAAATCATCTGACTTGTCACTAATTTATTTTCGCGCCTCTGAAGGAGACCGGAGAGAGGAAGAGAGAGAGAGGAGGACTGAGAATTCAGCCTATACTTATCAAAAATATTTAATTTAAGTTTATACGACAAATTACCATCACTTATTCTTATTAAATAAATTCTAAGCGAGAAATACGAATTAACCAAATGTATAAATAAAATACCTACCTAGGTAATCAATATAGAGACGGGTATAGTAAATACTAGACACGGTTTTCTTTACATATTCCTTTAGCACCGAAATCAAGCTAATATCAGCCATATACTATCAGTGAATGGGACCTCGAGTAGACAGCAAGCGATTCTCAGAGAATAATGAGATAATCATCGCGTTTGGCAGCCGGATTGATCACGGCATAAGTCGGGAGCTCCCGCCCGTTCCCATGACTTAATCCTTCAGTCGCCGCTTACAAAATTCACGGCAAATATACCAAGGTAGTGCATTTGTCCCGTATCGGGTTTCTGATTTAAAATCCTACCTGTGTGACTGTGTCTGTTTTTTCACATGAAATGCTATTGGTAATATTGCAGAAGCTGCTGTGTATTTACATATCTAGTAACTACCTAATGTTGGTAGCTAGAGTCGGTTATTATTGATAAATTTTTGATGAAACAATTTATTAAAGTACCATGTAAGTACTTGATATTAACTTACTCAACTATCACGATAAGGGGTTCTGATTGGCGCATAAATTGAAGTATCTACCCACGTACATTCTGAAACTATTTTCAATGTTGTTTAGGTAGTTCCAGGAAATTATTTCGGCTTTGGAAATAGGTCAATAACAAAACCTAAATACATTATCTACCTAGCCTTTTCCCAAACTTTGTTGGGGTCGGCTTCCAGTCTAATCGGATGCAGCTGAGTACCAGTATACATGAAGAGCCTGCCTATGTAACCTCCACAACCCAGTAACTGGGTAATACGAAACCCCTTGGTAAGACTGGATGTTAGACTTTCGGCTTCTGACTACTTGAAACGACTGTCAAAGATCTACAAATAACAGCCGGGATCAACGGCTTAACGTGCTTTCGAAGGCACGGAGGAAACTCGGAATGTAATTATGGTCACCCATCCACGGACCGACCTTGGCAAGCACGGCTTAACCTTGAAGTCAACCCGTGCGGCTTTTATAATTTAGCTACGTCTTTTTAGTAATATTGAATAACAGTCCAAAACGAGTTGCTTTGAAAAAAACAAAATCTAAAATTCGTTTATATGTTACAATGGTCAACATAGCTGAGCCGTCCACCAACAAAATAAAACAATAGGCATAAATTTTAAATTGTTAATCTTCATTCTCAAACAAAAAAACAATTTTGTTCAGCTACCTACCCTTAAAAGTAAATATTATTCAGGATATCGCGTACCTTTTTACCTAAGCTTACGGCTACATATAGAAAGTGTCGTTTAGCTTAGTAATAAACGCCGTCATTGACGTGGTATAGTTTAATATCTTCTGTGTTGATAAAACATTTGTTTAAGACTAGCTGCTGCCTGCGACTTCTAAATTTTGATGTGTTTTCAGGGACAATCATACATTTAAACCTTCTTCTTGAAACATTCTGTCTATAGATGCAAACCGCATCAAATCCGTTGCGTAGTTTAATAGTACATTGTGTATTAAGGACGGTAAGTAAGGAATTACGATCGAGGCTCTAGTAGAAGCCCGAAGTCGAAGACTGAGGGCTTTTTGAGTCGAGGTTCGTAATTCTAAATAATTCTGAATTATAGCTTAAATACATATCAAGGCGGGGATTCCACCATAAATGAATATCGACGCCATATTGCCTTTCGGTCGTTAACTGTGCAACATTAATCTTCATTGTTTTTAAATAGGTGCATGGGTAGTTGAAATCACACACAACACTTGACTCAAACTGCAAGTTTATTTCTAATAAACCAGCTACAGGCACTTTAACACTTATAAACTTTCCAGTTGAGCCGCTCATTCACAAACATGGTTGATATGAGTAGAAGAACGAGCCAAGAAACTACTCACACACTCTTTTGGATCTGTCTTTCAATTATTACAGTTCTTATTAACAGAAGTTATTATTGCTCACTTCAAAAACTACTTTCAATTCATTAATATTTCAATTCTCTAATCGCGAGCTAGCTCGAATGACATCTCTGGGTGCGCCCGCGGCTCTGAGTGGGCGGATGTACTACACTCATTAGATCAGTCCAATTATTCATTACATAGTTAGTTCAGTAATACTCCATTAAAACAATACTAATACTTCACAATTAATTATTTTAGTAATTAAACAATACCAATATTCACAAATGCAAAGGCGTTATTAAGTTACAAGCTTAATTAGTAGCTTTAATACTTTTTACAACAATCGCATGCTTAAAACCATTTTCGGCAGATCAAAGGATTAAATACAAAGAACTGGTTTACCACTAATGAAATACTCTGTAAAATAATCTTATTAATTTTAAGTTTGTAGTTAGTTCTAGAAATTGATTTAATTGTTGCTACAAATTATAAATTCACTAATTGACTATTCGGCGTTCTTTCCCACAAGACTGGGTTGCCGCCTAACAAAATGAGCCATTGTTAAAATTCAAATTGTCATTGCTAAAATCCCAGCTATCATAAAATATTTGCTAATCTTAATTTTGGCTATAGTTCTAGCTAAAGGCTTTTGTTTAATAAATTACAGGCCATCTAAGCTAAACGAATCTATTATTTGCGCAGTAGTTAACACACAAGCCAATAGATGGCGTTTAGTCAAATGATTATCGTAATAATTATGCTTGCCCCACACAGATGGCATGGCAGGTTCATCAATATTATGACAAATGAGGATTATTAAGTTGATTCTTAATAAGATTAATGAATAGTCTTAGCACATAGACGCTCTTGCGGCGACATACACAAGTCAGAACAGCTAATAATACGACATAATGTGAACTTTTTTTAGCGGATGGCGGTCTTTTTGCCTACACCACAGATTATACAAAAGTGTCGTTCAGAAACGTTAAGGGCAACTTTTTTTTTTTTATATACGTATCTATTATTAAGAACATTCGTTGAGTATTTAAGTAACATGTAGCGAGATTGCAATGAAATTCCTGTTTAGATAATTTTAAGACAATTTTTCAATTGCGTGTAAACTCCTTGCTTGACATATGTGCTGTGCTATAAATTAAAAAAAAAAAACGGGTTGCACTCCGGGAGTGCCGGCAGAAGTGAAAACTTGAATAGTAACGTTGTGCATTTTTGGATATGGTTAGGAAATAATTTTGAACGAATTGCTTTAATTATCTAGTTCTATCATTTATGTGGTAAAATACAATATTCATTTATTGCGCTATCATACACAAACATGACAACTTACATTACATAACAAATTTAACACAGAAATATTACGATACGTTTTACGAATTTTACCTCTTTGGAGAAATCGAAGGTTTTGTTTGTGCATAAGATAATTATCCAGTTTTGGAAAACCGAACTCAATGACAGATGTCATAAAGTTCAAATTCCTTCGCAACCTAATGTCAATTCGTCTTACGAATTTTCGATCAGGACACGTGACCTGACGCGAGTTTAAGATTTTATACCCATTACAGAAAAAGTGCTCAACGCCGCTAAAGAAGTTTTCACTTCAAAAATACTTACCGACCGTGGGTTTCATGGGGCATTACGGCTAAGTTAAACTGTATGTTTAGATACTGTCTAAGTGCAAGTGTGATGAAAAAGATCTAAGCGTACAGACGACGGGAAGCGACTTTGTTTTAGACTTTTTAAAGAAGTGTTGGCGCTCTGCTTTATAATAATGCAGATAACCCGCAAAGAATGGGAGGGTCAGGGTGTGGGGCACCCCCTTTACTGTTCAGGCCTAATGGCCCTGTCGCAAGTCAACAAGCCGACCGACGTGCTCAGCGTCCCCAATTAACACGTACCACCTACTGAAAATAACAATAACGAACGATTGACTTTTCCATATGATTCAATTTTTTATTTAGTTGCGCGTGTGTTGCAGATATGGCAATAGAGTTAGTAGCCGGGCAGCAAACGACGATAAATGCACGTTTAACCTCATAAAATGTATCTTGTTATTATTATAACTTGTTGAACAAAATCTTCGCACTCCGTACCTAAACTAAGGTAACTACTAAGGTTAAAAGATAACTTATTCAATGGCATGTTTACTGTGTCTACTCAGCAGCTTATAATATTGTATCTACACAGAATCTTAGCCAAACTGCTATCGATGATGTATGGCCATAGGTTGTGCATTCTCGTCACGGTATTGGCTTTACATTTAAATTGCCACATATGAAAACGAGATCGGTTCTTCTATGCGGGCGATTTCGAGCCCAGACTAGAAGCGTTCTGCCTTGATAAGGATGAAGATCCTGAGGATTCCGTAATCGGCCCTAGTAACCAAGATCTCGCCCTCTCCTTAAATCAGGATAAAAAACAAAGCAAACCTCATCGAAAAACAGAACACTTGACCACTGTGTGTCAGTCTAGTCCAAATGTGCCCAAAATTCACGACGCCCTCGATTTTCACGTCGCAAAGCTGGAACTCCTGACGGTATGCGAGCGTATAGGTTGCCCTTCTGTTATCATCTCCTGGTAGTTTGGACACTGATCTTATCTTGATACAGGGACTAGAGACTTCCGACTTGCTGGCGAACTGAAATTTGAGGACACTTTTCAACATACCCACATCCCTAGGCATCCCACCCTGCGTTAAATTACGACGTGAAATATCGCTCCGAGTCACAAAAATTACAACAAGGAAGCAATAATTCCTTTTTTACCAGAAAAACAAAATCTAAAACTTACAAAAAACCTCTCAACTTCTACAGTACATAATGCCCTTCTTAAATGCGTATGTTTTTAAATTTCGAATCGTTATTAAATCGTTGTTAAATGTTATTTGTTAAAGTTTACGAGTGGCTCTGTATGGTGTCGGACGTAAGGAATAGCACCATCCCATATCTTCCGTGGGTGTCGTAAAAGGCGACTAAGGGACTTCCAGAGAATGGGCAGCAGCGTTCTCTGTGCTTTTGTAACAACTGTACTGCGATCGCCAACCCGCCTGCCAAGCGTGGCGATTATGGTAAAACCCCCCAAAATATCAATTTGGCGACACTTGGGGGAGGCCTATGTCCAGCAGTGGACGTCTTTTGGGCTGAAATGATGAATGATGAATGATGACGAGTTGCTTAGATTTTTTTGATGTGTGTATATTCACTTTGGTAAATCGTAAACCAAATTATATGTTAACAATTTGTAGTCCTATTCCTATTAAAATACTGTATGCGCCGCAGATCGATAGTAAATCGTTAGCAAATCATTAGCACTGGGTGTTCGAGGTCGATTGAGATAGAGCAGACAGAAGTGGCCGCGTCCATCACACGCCGGTCACACACGCTCGGACACTTCATTTAAATGTCTGTGAAAACAGGTGAGTGTTTAGCAAACTTGTTAAATATATAATTGTACAGATAATGTTTGCGTTCTGTAAACGTCCAAAAATATCCTTCTACCACTTATATCTGGAGAGTTATGAATTTCATAAATACCTACTTAAGTTATAATACTATTGTGTGTCGAAAGTTACTTTATAAAATAAAAGGTTCAGAAAACATATCTAAGGTTATAAAATCCAACAAATGTAACAATATCTTGAACATGTAATTCTAAGTGCGCATTTACGCAGACGCGGCCCGCTTTAAATTAAAACATGGCGATGTATTTACGGAGACGCGGTTTGACGCGCGTTTGCTTGATATGTAGGCGTCCGACGCCTCGTTATGTCACACGGACAAATACAAGACATATGCCAGTGCCCGGGTTCGATTCCCACACGGAACAAATTAACAACGTTTTAGTTTTATTCAATTATAATCATTTTGTTATTAGTTGATTTTTAGTTTTTTTTGTTTGTAAATTTAATTCATTTACGATAACCTAACTGTCTTTTGAATGGTTCAAAAACTAACAATGCATTAAAATAAAACAATATACTGAGTTACAAAAAGTAATATTTTACAGCATTAAGAAAAGCAAAATAAACACAAAAAAAACATTCTTACTGCCATTTGATCCTGCAATTTTTGATTCGCAGTCTGGTCGCAATGCCACAACTTACTTCGCTGACACTTTGTCTAAAATAGACGTTTTCTAATGCATGATATGACAGTTGTCAGTTTTCAAACAGTTAAAGAATATGGTCCCATGTTGGGCTACAAGAGGCCGAAGCGGCGGTGCACGCGGCATTATGTCACACGGACAAATACAAGCAAATGATCCCATATTGGGCTACAAGCGCCCGACGCGGCGTTGTGTTACACGAACAATACACGCATACGGCAGTGCCCTGGTTCGATTCCCACACAGAACAAATTTAAAATGTCGTAGTTTTATCCAAAAATAAACACATTGTTTTTATTTTTAAAACTTTGGTGTTTTTTTTTTCGTAAATAAGACAGTTTTTATTTGTTATTTACGATTACCAAACTATCTTTTGAATGATTAAAAAACCAAAAGTATCTATATTTAAACTGCATATTTTGTAATGGTTTGAAAATCGTACATTATGCAATAAATTAAATCAATATACCTAGTTACAAAAAGTAATATTTTACAGCATTAAAAAAAAAACAAAATAAACACGTGTTCTGATCCTGCATTTCTGATTCGCAGCCCGGTCGCATTACCGTCAGGCTACTTACTACGCTGACACATAATCTATAATAGACGTTCTATTCCAATGCATGATGTGACAGTTGTCAAACACTTGAAGAATGTGGTCCCATGTTGGGCCACAAGATCCGCCGCGTCTGCGTAAATGAGCAGTAAGACCCATAAAGAGTAAGTGGCGAGAGGCTGAGGAAAATTCTACGAAAGAATCTGTAAGTTTCCAGGAACATTTAAAAAGACGAAATAAACATTTAAATCCAGCACTTACTGATATAATAATTTCATCAACTGTAATTTATAGCAGTTAAATTTCAAAGATCTTGTCTTTCTCCTTAATGATCTTGTATTTATTTTTAAAAAGATTAAAATATTATTCTGGTAACGATTTATTCCACTTGATTGCAGACAGATTGAAAATAAAATCGAGTTGTCAGAATTCGCCTTCAGCTGCATATTTAGTTGATTGACTTCGATCTACAGACAGATTACCCGAATAGTGTAGCGTACCAGCGAAACGGCAAATGCATTATGCCGATCCATTTAACACTTGGATTTAGTATTCGGCGTGCCAATAAAACAGCAGTCGCACGTCACCGTCACGTGCAGTCCTATATACAGGTAAACTACATAAAAACTCAGATACTACGTGTATATAAATTATATCACTTAGGTGTACTAACACTACTTTAAGTTTTGATTACTTTTCCAAGAAAAGGGGCTGCATGAGGTTGATGAGAGTTCTATTTAATTTACTCAAAAATGAACAAAGATTATAACTAACTGAAACTTAGTTATAATCCTTGTTCATTTTTAACAAACAAATAATTGCGTCAGTTTTGACAATAAGGCGGGTCAAGGGCGTTCCGAGCATGCATTATTGAGTAGTTCTGCAGCTGTTACAGTATATTCACAGCATTTCTCCAGTATATTGTAGGAGCTGCTAAATTTATAAAGTTTCCCGCTTCGTACTGTCCAGTTGTGTCCTAAAGTCTTGTTCAAACAACAAAACATGGTACTGTTGACTGCCGAACTCAGGAATATGTCGCAACAATACCTGACTTCCGTTGCTTGGCAAATAATTATTTCGATAAATGATTCCCGGAAATAGCAACCTAATTTCATCAAGCACATCAACATCACGGTTTGAATTATAAAGGTGGTAAATAATTTATTCAAGCTAAGGCCTAAACCGAATCACCCGACCATACCGTTCGGTTTGGTGCATTAAATAAATAAATATAATATTATTGACTAACTTACAATTATAGAGAAACCGCAATGTATCAACGGATTCGATTAGGTAGGTACAATATAGATTGCTATCTCACTTAAAGGTATGTCCATAATCTCGAACTGTTAAACAATCAGAATCAGCGACGTTATGTCCGGAAAGGTTTGAATACTAATCACATTAATGTTGCTATGGATACCCTTTGGAATGTCGGAACATCGGGCGTGTCGGACATATCGGACGTGATGGACGTATCGGAAATGTGACAGTAGTTATTCCGAACCGCGACGAATAACAATTTGATTTTCAAACAAAAATCAGCGAGTAAGAACATCGTGACACCACAAATCAAACAATTTGAGGTTTATTTAGTTTTCCGTAATGAATAAAACCAAATCCAATCATACTTTGACGATGCAGAAACTTATACACAATTAACGCAGTTACCGAGAAATTTCGGGATTCGCTTGGCTCGATTCCCATACGAAACCAATGTTTATATGGCCTACAGATATTTGTTCCGGGAATAGTTGTTTGTATATCTGACGCAACGACACGAACGCGACGATACGATAGATAAATTGCAGTGAACGAGAATATTTTTAAAGTCTTAACAACAATCTTTGTTGAATATAAAATCCTAATATGATGCCTTTTCCCCGCAGTCCACTGCAATGTAAACATAGGCTTCTCCCAAGTTACGCTACGACATAGTGTTCGCATTCTCCTAAAATATGTATGGGTTGGGTTACTATTTTCCTGTCACGGATACACCAGAATAGCCTCTTATAACTCATTAAGATGCTGTATTCTAATGTATTTCCACACTGCAATGTTGTCTCGAACTCGAACTAGCGGCAAAATTACAAAGCTAATCAAATTATCACATCTAAAAGGCCTTGAATAGGACGGAATTTATTTCCTTTATTCATTTTATAACATATTATTTACATTTTTAATTATTTTTACAAAAAACATTTAAAAATATAAAAAAATAGTAGCCCACCGGCATCGGGAACAAGGTCCGGGCTAGGACGGAAATTTATTATTAAGCATGCAGGCATTCTGTGACGCGTTTTAAACCGTACGCTAGTCTGTAGAAAAATTATTTTGTCATGACATTTCAATTTTACAAATACCTCTACCTAAATAAAGTGTCGTCAAAGAGAAAAGTTATATCAGGGTGAGCTTTATCCCTCTATAAGTCGACTCAAAACATGGTAACGTGATAGTTGCCCTTGAATGGAGTTTTAAGCTCCCATTGCTTTGAATGTTAACAAGCTAACCGAAGCTTTAAAACGAGCTTATGACATTTGCTCTGACTGAGGAATAGGGAAGATTATGACTTATGCCTGGAACAGTTTGTTGATTCGCCATAATCCCTGGTGGGTGCAACGCTTTCACGGAATTTCACTTTTGAATTTCCCTCCTTTTGCATATAATCATCATCTAAAGTAATCGGTAAGTTCTAAGAAAATCTGTTCTCAAACTTCAAAAGGATCGATACATAAAAAATATTTTACGTTTACACACTACCTTATTTAAATTTTCAACCAGTTATAATCTAAAAACAAATGTAACATATGTTTAATGCAACTTTACCCTAGAGAACGGTATATTACGAATAACAGAATTCTTTCACAGAAAGGCTTTTGGTTAACTCGTTGCAGAAAACTTTGGACACACATTTTGGTTTGCAGCAAGCCTTTAATACACTTATTTTTTTCCAGATAACTTTTCAACGTGAATATTTATGATATGCACAAAACGATAGTTAATCGTTATATGATGGGCAATCATTACTTATATCATATTTTGAATGCTCGTGTAGTTAAAATAATAATGGCTTCAAATTAATTTTAAAATATGTTCTGAAACTAAATTGCTATCATGTTTTCCATTGTTATCATGTTATTTCATACAATATTGAGTATTATGGTTACAATATTGTGATATTTGGTCATAATCCATTAAAATTCTAATGTTTTTATCATTTTATAACCTCAAGGTGCTCCCACAAGCGCCATAATGGATCCACCCAGTGGTTCTGAGATAGCTTTTAAGCTGAGATCCGGGTAAACCTTTATGGTTTACCGAGACCTGCGAAAATCTAAGGTACACCCCAGTAAACCCCTGGGATCTTCGTCTTGTGTACCCAAAAGTTAATTAAAAGGGCCTTTTTTCTCACGTCAGTTTCAGTCTTGCTGCCACCACTAGATGTGTTTTATTTTAGGATCAAATTATTATGGTAGTTTAAAAAAAAAACACTTTTTTCTATGGTCTGAGCTGCGTTTTGCCTTTCAGTGACGTCATTTTGAAAATACTTTATTATTCTGGTAAGGTAGCAAGATAGATTTAATCAAGACTAACGCCATAAATTATTAAAATATTTATTGTCCATTAACGTAAAAAGTTTTTTTTACTATCTAGATTTTGCTTGAAAACGTTACACGTGTCTACTTTCGACTTCCGGGCACGCTGAAGTGACTGTAATTAGACCATCCTCTGGCCGACCGATAATTTATTTATGAAAATGTTATGTAAACTTGTTAAAATATACGCGTCTCTCCGAAATAATTAATTTGCACCTACAGGGCAATTTTTAGACACTTGGAAGCCATAGTAGCTAAGCTGGCTGGACCTGTAGCTGTCCTAGGAAGTTGTTCAAGGTCTCTTTATTTCCTCTCCGCTTGCTCTTATCGTCCAAACCAATATCTACGTAACCCTGTGGAGATTTATACAGATGTGATTGTTATGTATTCGCCAAATAGCTAATCATTTTATTGTAACAGAGCTCGCCAGAATAATTTTATCGCAGTATTATGCAGACTCATCCACAAAATAATACGTATTATCTAATTAGCTTATTAAAATAATAACCCTAATTATATTATGTGCTGAACATGACAATAGATTTATTTGTACACAGCATAATTATATCGGGACCAAACGAAACATTGAACATAATATTGAAAACATGTCCTGAAACTGTTAACCTATATAGGGTAAGTATATAGATATATATACTTTAGTAGATAGTGTAGGTACTATTATTAATAATATTGTCCTATTACAAATTACGGTAAATTGCTGGAGTTTAGTGAGCGGCGCACTAAATTAATTACAAGCCATAAATAATGAGAATCATCTTGTTAGATCACAGATAACTAAAGCTTAGCCTCGGTTCATACATATGTATTAGGTTATATCCTTCGTATTTACATATTCATGTTAACCCTAAGATATATGAAAGAATGTACTTTTTATTAAGCTTAGAGACACATAACAATAATTGCTAAGAAATTCAATCTTTCTCATTGGTGACCATTTTGTGCTGGTTTTGAGATTTAAGAGCGTTTAACGTCTAAAAGAGAAAATTTAGTGCTTTTTTGTAGCTTAAACTTTCAGGATCGTGTTATAAAATATGGTAGTAAAGGTACAAGTTGGTGCCAATCTGTCAGGGCGGAAAACTTTTTATCCCCCTATAATGCCGACCGAGAACGATTCCGTAAAGTAACAATAAAAAAATAACGATAAACGCTATGAGGTCTAAATTTGAAGAAAATTACCCAAGACCTCCATTGTTTGTAATGGCTTTCTTTGTGCTTTAGAATTAAATTTGTTTCTTGTTTGTTGTACGGAACCCCAAGGTGACTGCGGCTCGCACTTGATACACGAATTTTATATTTTGAGCTTTGACTTGAGGAAAACTAGGTAGGTGAGGAGCGTAATATTTACTTCAAAGTTTCGAATTTCTATGCATATACACTGTTTCGTAGACCCAACCATAATATAGCTTGGTTTTCCTATAGTCATAGTTCTTGCCCTATTATTTTAACCTCATAAATGGCCCAAGGTTTAGCACTAAATATAAATACACACAATTTTGAGATTCTCGTTATTCAGTGTCATGTATTTTTTTTTGTAGTACGAATTACTATTTGACTCTGATTTTAATGCAGTCAAGTACACCCACTGCAGGCAGATCAAAGCATAGCTTCGCCCAACAGTTGCTGTCGGCTTTCTTTATATAGTCTTAACTCGATGTAAACTTTGCTTGAGATATTCAGACCATATTAGTTCTTCCGTTTTTTTTTTATCATAGATGGCGCTGTAGCACTTTTTGTTTTAAGTTGCTTTTTGTAGGTCGCTACAACTGCACTGTTTCCCATGCTGATGCTGTGTTGTGATGTGCTACGCCGTAGGCAATGCGTAGTACCGCTACGCTAGCTACGCCTTCGTAGAAGTTACATTGTAAATGATTTGGACAGAGTTTTATAACTTGTATATTCTAAAGAGACATTTAAATTAGCAAACGATTTTACGCTTTCAAACGAAGCCACACCAATCGAATGGAAGAAGTTCCGTCGCTTAACTTACCCAAATCCTGTTTGTAATTACTTTGACTGATGCTAATCTGTTTAATTGCACCTCCACAAATATAAGGTCTCTCAATACTGCTCGAAGTTTCAGTAGATGTTCAGAATGTATAAACAAAGGTTTATGTTAAAAAGCATATTCTTTTGACTGGGCAAATAAATTTAGCAACAATAGTGGTAAGATGTATTTGTTTATAAAACCATCTTGGTCGTTGGCATCCTAAAATACAACATCGATTTTTAATTTTCAATTTCATCTCGTCAGCCATCATTTCTGAATATGCAGTCGGTGTTTACGTAAATTTAATTTTGCTCAAATATTGTTTTTAGTTCAAGTTTACTTGTGTTGCGTATCTAGCTTGTATTTAAATAGCAGCCGTGTCTAACCGAGATTGCGGTCATATTTACGTTACGAATAACGATGAAGCTAACTAGACTTGTAAAACATAGTTAGGCTGGTAGACGTCGGCAGTAGGCTCACCCGTTCACCGCAAGCAGACGTGGAGCGTGTGTAATGAAAGGTTTCATTATAATCAAGGGCCCGTAAGTATAACTATTTGAGAGAAGCGAGCTAATCACGGCGGCACTTAAAGCCTTTCCACGCCCTAAGTGATGCAAACGAGGAAACTTGGAGATCGCAAACGGCTTAGACTTCATCGCATAACTTTGATCGACACTTCAAAGTCAAAAGTCAATTAACTGCAGTGAAAACAGCAAATGTTTCTTTGACGCTCTTTATTTGTTATGGAAACATTTTCTGATTGGTAAACTAAGATAGTTGGCGGATAGTTATTTATCAACTTTATAGTATATATATCTTTGGTTTGCGCTAATTTGTTTTGTTCTGAAGAAAGCTTTTACAAAGGTTAATGAAGCGCCTTTATGAAGTGGGAAAAGGGAAAGTTTAAACTCATTTGTTTCTTCTGGAAAGTTATGGGTCTAATATGCTTTTGCGTAAATATTATGGAAGTAAACCTTTCGGAAAAGATAAGAAGATGGTTTTATGTGTTGGTAAAATTCTGTAGCTACTATGATGCTGGGCATCAGGTTTGTGCTTATCTTGTATTACCATGGCCTTAATGTCAACTGTATTAAGCTTCCTAAGATCCTCTAACACTCTAGTGACCGCTTGGCAGATGGATAATGATCGCAATTAGTTGTTATTAACTAACAGTTGGTCGCAATTGGCCATCTTCTTAAAGTGTTTCGCGAGCCACCTTTTGCGATGGCTACAATAATAGAATGGTTAGCTAGTTGTTTTGGAAATGGTTATAGTAAGGTTCTGTGGACTTGACTTTCGGGTTTTTGAAGTGAAAACTTCTTTAGCGGCGTTGAGCACTTTTCTGTAATGGGTATAAAATCTTAAACTCGCGTCAGGACACGTGACCTGATCGAAAAAGCGTAAGACGGATGGAGAGTTTTTGACCAGTTATTGGATCTCTCCACACGCGATTATTTAGATAACTTTTTCAAACATTTCTGCTTATATCAAATTAATTATGAGTTCTTGTTCAATTAAATGGTGTGGGAAATCGTCTAGAACATCCAGCTATAAAAAAGATGGCATAACTTTTCATCGGTAAGTAAAATATATTTATAATTTAATAAAATTATGAATAATTGCAGGGCTCTAGCTAAACTAGTTGTTTACGTTTAAGGCACAAAAAACGTACACCGCGTTGATGTCTTTTTGAAAAGTCCCTTTCTCTCACTAGGTATTGTCAATAAGTCTGTCCCTTTCCATCTGTAGGTGTAGATAGAAAGGGACAGACGTAATGCTGTAGTGTTGTGTCAACTTCGAAACAAAGTATAAATAATATTGAAGATAAAAATTACGGTGTTCCCTTACTGTAAAAAAGTAACATTACTTAATGTTTACATTTTAGATTTCCAAATATTCCAGAAGTGGAAGAAAAGTGGATTAATGCTGTTAACAGGGAAAGTTGAGGAGGATCGTCCAACCTAGGCACAAAATTAAAATTTTCTTTGGATTTTTTTCGATTTTTTTTACGATTAATTTAATAGCAACGTAAAAAATAGTGATAATTCATTATTTTATGTATTCGAGGCATATCTAATCATATTTTTTGATATTTCAAGTATTTTCATGCATTGAACTCCGCAGTTGGAAAACGGCCGATCTTATAGGAAGTTTGAGTTGGAATCTTATGTGAATAATGTATGTAGGACTCCTAAAAAACACTGTCATTAGATTACTTGTATATTTGTGATGTTAGTTATAAAGTTTCGTATAAATTTATTGCGTAGTTTTACTAAACAAAAATAAAATACGGTGACAGTCTATTTGCAGCAAGCAATCGCATTTCTATGGGATGTTTATAATTATCAAGTAGTCATAGAAAAGTTGTATATATTATAATACACGGTCTTGTTATCTAAGAACACGACACTGTTTACCGTTTAAGATAAGCTTTATTAGAACTCTGGCGATAAGAGTTTTTATGTCGGCCGGCCGAACGACGTCAGCGATGACGTAATGCGCGCGGCCGTTAGGGAAGTTACGCGTTAAGAAATGCAGGACGGAGAGGTTAACCTTGATTTTATTTTAGCATTGATTTGAATAAAGTGAAATTTACAGTGTTACGTAAGTGTTTTATTTGCACCCAGTTAACGCCCTATCAGTATAGTTTAAAAAAAAGTAGAATTAATAGACATCGTAATGTTCAATTTTATCGATATTAGGTATTGTAGCAAAACTGACTTGTGCATCACTATGTGTGGAACATTCGTCCTGACATTGTTGCATCGGCCAATCACAACCGCTATATTGTCTTCGTCCCCCGAACCGCAGTGTAGTACTTTTATACTGATAAAGCAATTGGTGCAAAATTATTCCCTAACCATTCCAAAATATCAAACATGCTCAGCGTTAATAATCAAGTTTTCACTTCTGCCGGCACTCCCGGAGTGCAACCCGTCTTTTTTTTTTATCGAAATTAGGGGTATATGGAACAGGGTGTAAAGTTTCTCATTATCCGTTGTCATCAGTGTTGTGTCTGGTGGCTGTTACCCGACGGTTCTTGTCATTGTTGAGGCTTAAACTTGCGGGTAACTTTGATAACACGATGCAGGATTTTAATTCTTTATTTGCGTCATAGATGCCGCTAGTATTATTTCTGTCAATTTGATTGTGTTCGCTACAAAGACATGAACAGTTAGTATGTATAGTTGTACAAAGATTTTTTGTTGCGTGACCATAATCGATTCTTTTTACAAAACATAGTTTTCCACTACAGACTAACAGAGTATTTTACATTTTTTTTATTTAATAATAATGTTTTGTAAATTTTGTATTTAATATAGAGCGACTGCCTGTCTGACCTCCACACCCAGTAATGTACTGGGTTATACAATGTTTTTTGGTATGACCTGGCTATCAGACTACCTATTCATACCTTTTCATACCTACTAACTAAAACTGAAGCACTTTCTTATAAAACTCTTCACTAATGTTTCAGTCTGACCGTCCATTGTTATCGCGTGCGAGAAACGTGTTAAATTAGTAAAATAATAAAGAGGCCCTTGCCTAGCTTTAGCGGTAATAGCAAGATAATACCTAATAGCCGCGTTTTCAAGTAACAGTAACATAACACATTTTTAAAATTGGTCCTTTATTTGATGAGTACGAGGAGTTCTTGTCAAAGGTACGTCCTTAAACAGTTATGTGAGTAAGATTCTGTAGGTATTGAATTTGCCATATTTTGGACACGTCTCCTTAATAATTAAGTAGGTATTTCACATCTCTGGAAATAGACTGGTATGCATGTATTTTAATCCATATAAGTTCAGTATGATAAAAAACAGCTAGGTGATACTGGTATATAAAATAAGAAACAAATTAAAGTTAAGAGAGGGTGTAGTGAATCATCATCTGCCTAGCCTTTTCCCAAACTATGCTGGGGTCGACTTCCAGTCTAACCGAAAGCTGCTGAGTACTAGTATTTTACATGAAGCGACTGCCTATCTGACCTCCACAACCCAGTAACTGGGTAATATGATAACCCTTGGTAAGACTGGATGTCAGACTTTCGGCTTCTGACTACTCGTAACGACTTTCAAAGATCTACAAATGACAGCCGGGACCAACGGCTTAACGTGCTTTCCGAGGCACGGAGGAATCTCGGTATGTAATTATGGTCACCCATCAACGGACCAACTTCGGCAAGCACAGATTAATCTTAAAGATCGACCCGTTCGGTTGTTATTATTTAGCCACGAGCTAGAGGGTGTAGTTAATATGTATTCTTAAATCGGTTGAACTTTAAACATAAAAAGACATCTTTCTAACCTTGCCCAACAGATTCGTCGAAAATGTTAATTACAGTACAGTAGTGTTCGCTCGGCGCACCCCATATTTATGTTCTACCTCTAAAACCAGCAAAAAAGCTTTTTAACCGTGACCGACATACAACACAAAACAGAAGCCCGATAAAGGTATTCGCTTTTGTTGTTTTAGGTTCAAAATCAGATTTACAATCAACTCGTTCAGGCTCGCCCGGGATCCAATACAAGCCGTATAAAAGCCAATAAAATAAACTTCCCAAATATTATAGTTATGGACGAGGATCGTAGATAAGACAGCAGATATCATCTATCGCTCCAATGTAATGATAATCCTAGTCGGCTCTGATTCTGTAATGAAATTGGCGGCAGTCGAGAGCGATCTCAGTTGATTAATGTCAGCCTCTTTCGGGCTCCGACGGAAATTAAGCTTCCTTAACGAAGTTTATTGCACTTTTTGTTAACTTGTTTCCTAATTAATTTGCAGCAACAAGTGCTCTACCAGAGTTCCAGCGGATTAATCAACACGGAGAGATGGCCACGTATTTATATAACACTCCTACAAAAATTCTTAAGAGGATTCTTTATCTTTTCAAAATTTCAAGAATAACGCGTTAATGCTTGTTCAGCGCTGTAGCGAAACTTTTCTAAAGATAAATGTGCCTATTGTTGCGATTGTGGAACTTTGCAAATCACTCTGTGAGCTTACTCCAATGGAATAACCGGCTAAACTTTTTGTAAATGCTGGCTAACCAATTAAACGAGTTTCTGTAGAAAATTGTAACAGTGGCGGTTCGACAAATTATGTTCATCGAACTCCCGCAAAATTCGATGGATTCGATGTATGAAACAATCCGGCGGAAATACCTATACCACGACCTTCAGCCTCATAAAAACCAATATTGTAACAAATATTTAATATGTGATGAATAGTGAGGACGTGAATGTGAATAGGAAATGCGTAGGCATCAACCACAGCGTACCGGAGCTAAATTCTTTAAGATAAGTTAGAGATGTCTACGAAAGAATCTCATAAGCTGTGCTCATAAATCACGAACATACATTTCACGTGGCTTAGCATGTTTTAGCTTGTAGCTGACAATTGTAAATCTTACCTGTTATTATTGTGTTTATTCGGGAGCGTCGTTCGGGAACAGGAACGTTATAGATAGAAGTTGAAAGCTCGCCGATCACGGCCCATTACACAGGTCCTGGCTCCGGCTAATAGCCGACCGCTAACTTCTGCTCAAGTATAAATCAGGATAATGGGTAACACTTATAACCTTAATTCAATATATTGTTTCAATGTTCTACGTAGGTATATGGATAGGCATTAGGGAAGTCGTTTAGCTCTACACTTTAGTCGGACCATTTTGTTCGTAAAGCTGGGTAGATAGTACCTTTCTATAAATACTATGCGCTCTTAGTGAGTAGTTACTTAACACTTACGTAATAAAAATCATTTGATAAAATCGTGTAGAAGCTAACGTATATACCTATTTCTTTAATAGAGGCCAGTTCAGTTTGTCAGAAGAAATTCCGAGTGAATTCTTAGAATCATGAAGAAAATTCTATTTATATTTTGTTTCTAAAGACGACCAAATTAAAAAGCTATTAAAGATTAATTGATTTTTTACTGATCAATAAAATAACCATTATGTGAAAATGTACCTCCTCTCCTAGCGGGCCACCATTGATACCGCCTGAATAATTAATTGGCCTTTCAATACATTGAGTAATTAAGGATAGGGAAGGATACGTCCCGCCGCCACCGTCGCCGCCGCAGCCAATATAATATACGGTTTGCGGTGGAAATTTATTCTATTTCACAGCTACTCCACTGGACTCTAGATTTCTATTTTCGGCTTAATATTTCAATTTTCTATAGGCACTGAATCCAATAGGTAAAATAATACCATTTATTTAAATTGAAAACATACTTAAAAGACCTTAAATATCAAAGTCAATTACGGTCTGTCATTCTTTAACGATTTGTAATTATTAATTTATTGATACTTCATAAAAGCAAACAGTTCAGAAGTGGAGTGGGTAATACACGCATTACTTATTCACGGCGGAACCCCCTCGTATAGGCTGGATGTGGCTGGTGAAAGCTCGTAGACCATTAACGCGTCCTCACACATCCCCCGCAAGCTTATGCGGCTGAAATCACTGTTATAAGTAATATCAAAGGAATGGATTGCGATGTCGGCGCCGGATCAAATATTTGGCGAACAACAAAGAACTTGCCGCGTGTATCGCCTGAGCCATTAATCACCCTATTATTGTACGCAGTGGCACAAAACGCAATATTGCCCTTCGACCGACGTCGCCGCGGCGCTCATAAACACACTGCCGTAATGACCTATTTAAGAAGAGTTAAATGAAAATCGATAACCACAAACTGTTTAAACGAGGACGATATTTAATTAAAATCAAATACAACTTTTGCATTTTTATAACAATAGCGCGCTGATGTTTCAATATATTCAGCAACAGACATTATAGTTTCAATAAATTGTTTTTTATACGATTGTAAAGCGAGAGCCAGCGGCCGCTTGTGGTGGGTATGTAAAGCACGTTGACACTCCGTACAGTAAATATTTCAGAACAGGCTGTCGGGTGGAATTCAGTTTTATTTTTAACGGCAAAATCCTGCAAACGACGTCGCTATTAATTAACCAGAGCATGACGTAAACAGGTACGGACAGAATGACAACTATTTCTTGTGGGTTGCATTCGAAATACAACATAGTCAAGAGAATCTAAAACGATCCAAACAAAACATCAATTACTGTAGTTGCTCTGTAAACCATTGAAAATATGTATATGTTCACAAAGCATATTCTTTGCAACTCTATCCTTCTAAATAAGTATATTTTAAGGTATGGAAATTGGATGCAATTCAAATGTTTTGCAAACTGGTTCGGTGAAACAAATGTATCAATTTAAATAATGTCTCCATTGGATTGAGGAGATCGGAAAGGGAGGGATCGGATACGGGCTTTAGGCATTTACTTGCTTGTATATTGTAGATCATGTTTGTATATCCAGAGCGGTTTTATACATACAACGTTGAAATCTTTTTTGGCTCACGGAATATAGATCAGTCAACCTCTATAAAATGTAATTTAACTTAAACTAAACACACATTTAGGTATTGATTAGTACTTTTTTAGTTCATGACACTTGTATTAACTACCAAGTTATTATCACCTTGGGCATGAGGGAAAGGTCACGTAATTATTTGACCTTTTAATTACCTGCTAAGTTTTACAAAATTATTACAAGTGGGCACAGAGACTAAATTGCTTTGGCGCTCTTAACAGTCGTTAGTGAAACATAACGAATAATTGCCGGTACTTTCCAATAGCTGTTCTTCTTAATTAAGCTTATAAGAAAGTAATTAATTCACCACAGTGAATTTTCTCCCTCGTCAAGCTAGCGCCTGAAAAAAAAAATAGCTACCTGCCGCGGAGCCGCGGTACACTAGCTTGCTACGATTAATTTATAAGATAGTGTCTAGCATGGCTACAGGGCGTAGACCTGACGTAAGGCAGTTAAAAACGATACTGCAATTAGATTATTTTTGTAACGATACAAATAGCTACACGCGTTGTTTATGGTATGGTAAAGCGACGTTAAAGTTGTGTCTTAGGTATTTTCGCAGTTGTGTACCCAACTAAGTTACCTTCGCCTAGTAATGACACTTGTAACAAAGTTCCTTGGTAGGAACTTTGCTATATAAATTATATCCATGAGTCAGCACTGGCAAGCAACGTTTGATTTTTGGGGTTATTTGCAAAGCAGCCGGCACTAACATATATTGACGCGCTCTCTTTTACCAGAGCCCCTTGAAAAGGTCTTTATCGGTCCATAAAACTTCTTTTATGCCACGCGAAGTTTCTGTAGCGAACGGTAAGTTGTTTGATGGTCACCCTCAAAAATAATTTTCCAAGCCCTCCTTCAGCGCCGCGATCGATTCACAAGTTACTGCCGATAAAATAAATTCTATATAAAATAAATTCTGTTATGATCCCTTTTACTTTTTACTGAAAGCTCGCCGAACGAGTAATAATAGGATGATCCAAGAATGAATGTATTCAATAAGTCGTCCTTTTTGAACTTGGTTTAAAGATTTTATTTTTGAATATGACGAAAAGTAGGTAAATATGTGGTATTTCATTCCATTTTTTTAATACGGTTAGGTTTCACTAATTTCGTAACATGTGTATGTTCTTGGGTAGAGACTGATAGACTCAATCATTTCTATTTCAACTTTTTATCGATACCGCATCGCATATTATTGAAATATACGCCCAGCTTACAAAAATAAATGTTGTTATTATTACATCATACCTTCAACGCATTCGTTATCCTTCTTTTGTGTGAGTTTTTTAAATTTACACAACAACCTTAAATTAAGCTTTCATTTTAGGGTTCCGTACTCAAAGATGGCAACGGAATTCTATTACTAAGCCTGCGTCCATCGTCCATCTGCCTGCCGCAGAGATGTACGAGTATCTTCAAACTGTAATAGGAAGAAAGTCTCATCACATAATAAAAACAAAAATATGAAGGCTATAAATATCATTTCTAAGTCTGTCTCGCGCTTGGCCAGTAATACTAAATTTTTTAGTCATAGTCGGCTCTCATAACCCTCACGAAGACCCGACAAGTGCCAACCCACAACTGACTTCTCAAAAACACCCAAACATGTTTCCTTATGAATACGTTTCCCAGGTCCGCTACGTTCAAACCGCGATTATAAATATTTTCACCTTAATAGTAATTGGCTATCCCTAAAGGCTGATTACGCTTGTTTATGTTCACCATTCATGGAAGGGGTGCTATAGACATGAATTATATGTACCTCCACATATAAACTTACTTACCTACGTCATGTCTGTGAGCGGTCCCGGTAATGACAATAATCGACTCGTCCCCTATGACAGTGATATGGGAAAGCTATGGCTGTACTTACCTACGACAGTATGGGTAGATTACCTGCCTACCCCTTTGGCAAGCGATATACCTGCGCCGATTATTTAGAAACGTTGTTTTTAATATAATAACATTTGAATAATACAGCTGATTCGATTAATAAAACCTTTGTCACTCGATATTCCTCTAAAATATACAGGAACAAAGTCCCGGGTGCACACTGTTTGTTTTATTTACGTTCGGCAAACACATCGCGTCAAATTTTATTTCGGCCGTTTATTGTCAGCGTCAATATTACCGGCTCTACTCGGGAAGTCGGGACCACTCCACAAAACTACGAAGTACCTATACAATGACTACATTTTTCATTTTTACTTATCTGACTTAAACCTTCATGTTCTTTGCTAGTCAATGGCCTTCTAAATACGTACTACAGCCATAATTACATGATGGAAAATAAGATTATGTAAAGATTAATCCTTTCTATTTTTAAAACTCAATGCGAACCCAAATTAAATTCCATATTTTACACAGGGGCTTAAAAAAGCTCCCTTTGTTTCATTTATTATTGATATTTGATTTGATTTCAGCGAATCAAGTTACGGTTGGAGATGTCATTCGGTTGGTGTTTAGGTCACGTCCGGGAACATAAAACGACACTGGTTGCTGGGCTGTAAAGGTGTCATATCATTGAACGTGTGTCGTAACGCGGAGAGGGCGCGGTGTGGCCTGATGCCTGATACCAATTGTGTGACTCCGTCAGGTCGATATGCGGCCTTTCACTTCCTTCCAAAAAAAAACAAGAAATCGTTCTTAGCAGTATTTTATTTCCTAAGTATGTGTGCAGGGTACCTACTTAGGCTTATCCACGTTTTTGTTATTCTTTTTTGTTATTTTAGATATTCAGGAGTGGCACTGTGCTCTATAATAGGCCCAGTTTTACTGGAGTAGTGCTGGGCTCCGGAGGCGCAGTGCGACGCGCGGCTGGGACCGATTTCGTGGTCCGCTGGCCGCCACACACCGGTGACCAGAGACAATGGCAGCCGGAGCACTGCCCTCGCGTCTCGTCGCACCGACACACAAACTTCTCATTGTTTCTGATTAATCACGCATAGCAGTTTAGATGATCCGCTTTATCAACAACACCAAGTAATTGAGAACCATTAATTGGAGCGAAACCTCGAGATAAGTATGTTTTGTAGTAGTGAACAATTAGGCCGCTTTGGGTGTCAAGCAAAGCGGATATGGAAACGGAATCGGAGATCTGAAGATAAATGAAACGGAGGCGAGCAGGGAGTGAACGGGCAACCCATTACGGGAGGTATCTACAGCGTAGTAAAATCTGAATACTTACCTGTTGTTTATCCGGTTGAGCAGAGGGATTGAGGCTCGATGGACGTTTCGTTTCCGCTCGATGTTCGCTCCACATTTATTACAGTGTTCATTCTTGCGCATCGCATCGCACTTTATTGCCGCTTTGCCAAGTTGTTTGAATGCAATTATTAGAAAAGTTTCATGTAGACGTTTTTATATATTTTCCCTCTAGTATTGTGCTGATATTGTGTTCATATTTCCGTCAGTTTAGACATAATGAGAGTAGGGTATGGTATTGTTTATTAACTTTGCATTTTATGAGCTTTATTCAGTAAACATTTGCACTGGTCTGTAGCTTCGAGGTAAGACTGAAGTACCTACTCAGGTCGCCTATAGGAGTAAATAATAGAAGGAGTTACCTAATTATATAACCTCTAAGTGAATCTCAAAATAACTACCAAAATTTGTCCCAGTTAAAGTAAATTAATACTAGGAGTAGAATAGCTGGGCTGATAGGTCGAGAAGCACAGGGGGTGTCATTGTCTGTGGTAGCTGAAACAATTAATTACTTTTTGGTTGCGGCGAGCGCCACTAGCGAGTTGAGCAACTAAAGTGAAATGTACACACTTGAAAACAATAGTAACTGCTTTAATTTATATAATTAATTTTCAAATATTTAGTATACTTGAGCTGAATAGTTATCCACACTAATATTATAAAGCTGAAGAGTTTGTTTGTTTGGTTGAACGCGCTAACCTCGGGAACTATGTACTGGTTCGAATTGAAAAATTATTTTAGTGTTAGATAGCCCATTTATCGAAGAAGGCAAAGTAGAAGAAGGAAGTTAGGTTATATAACTTCACCCTACGACTAATAGGTGTGAAGCATAAATTAAACATAAGTATATGTTGCAAAAACGTGCAAAATGTGACTAAGACGAAGTTGCTTGGGTCAGCCAAGTTCTGAAATAGAACAATGAGTGAGGACGGATAGAGTAAGACATCAACTGACTGATGAGCAAAATGGATAATTGAAAACTTTGTTACCCGCCCTACGATATTAGACGTATCACCTGCCTCTCGATTGTGACTACAGAGAAAGTGCCAAAACGGTATGTTGTCTTTAATATTACTGTATATGTGGTCTTCTTCTTATTTCGTGTGGTTAAAGACCTGTTTTATCATGGGTACAAACTGACAAGTTTGTATGCCAACTATGACAACACTGAAGAAATAATATGGTGTGCATCTCGAAATCAAAGTTATCCTCGACGTAAGACTATACAGCGTTATTGATAAAACACCAACAACCTCTTAAGAGGTCGTTGTACTCATCATTACGAACAACATTTACTATGGGACCAAACCTAAAATCGCAAAAATAAATCAGCTGTTCCGTACTTTATGTTCACATAACTCGTCAAAATGTAAGGAACAGCTGATTTTTTTTTCACGATTTCGGGTTTGTTCTCATAGTAAAAGTTGTTCATAATGATGAGTAGAATGACCTCTTAAGAGGTTCTTGGTGTTTTACCAATAACCCTGTATAGGACGAACAAAACACAACGACAACAACTATCGGGTAGTTGCCCACCAGACATAACACCTGTGTGGTCGGAGGTCTGTTGTGCTTCTAGTTTGGTTAGAATAATCATTTGGATCACTATACAGTCCCAGTAAAAACCGGTCAAGCTTGAGTCAGTCTCGCACATGATGGGTTTCATACATCGTAGAATTTTTTATTACCGAAACACGTTTCTTGTATGACTCTCTTTTATTATTAACGTTGTTTTATTTTTGGTAAAGCGGAGTTACTAATACACTGCCAAAACGTTAAGTTTTTATCTATTAAGGTTCAAAAGAACCAGCCCTGTGACAGACGGACGGAAGGACAGCTGAGCCTCAGTAATAGGGTCCCGTTGGCACTCTTTGGATACCTAAGGAACCCATAGATTGGAGTTCAGCTTAAAAAATATCATTCGTTGATATGTATGGGGTACTCTCACAGTTAACATTTTTAGTAGCAGTTTATTACATAATAGCTTTCGGTCGATATCAACAATATGACATAAACAAAATGGTTTTAAACTTCTTTACATCATCATCATCATCATTTCAGCCGAAAGACGTCCACTGCTGAACATAGGCCTCCCCCAACGCCACATTGACATAAGGGGGGTTTTGCCATAATCGCCACGCTTGGCAGGCGGGTTGGCGATCGCAGTACGGTTGTTACAAAAGCACAGAGAACGCTGCTGCCCATTCTTTGGCAAGTCCCTTAGTCGGCTCTTACGACACCCACGGGAAGATATGGGATGGTGCTATTCTTTATGTCCGACACCATACAGAACCGACACCATACAGAACAACTTAACTTCTTTACATGTGACATTAATTAGATTCTTTGTTTATATGAACTTGAACACTATTGTGTAGAATCTGGTTCTTCTAACCTAACAGACAGATGTGTTGCTGGGGAGTTTGTTCCGCCACTTCTTCTTCCCAGCTAAAACACTAGGAAGTGTCGAAGGGCGGGCGTTTTGGGGGACTGTCTCTTGTAATTTTGACGTTCAAAAAGTGCTGATTATCAGCCTAATTTGAATAAATGACGTTTGATTTTGATTTTGATAAAAAAAAAAACTTATATAAATAGAATGTTAATAATAAAATATATCGTGCCCGGAAACTGTTCTATAGTATTCCCGGAATTCAACGAAACCAATAAAACGATAAAAAAATTGAATATTTTATGAAGTCAAATAACGGGCTTTTGAAACGTAAATAATGTGTTTTACATCTGATGCCTGAACGTGAACACTTAGGTATTGGTTAACGAATTTTGGCTATGTAATTACTCAATGTGAATTTGGAACTAACAGCTTATAATTTTAACTCACGTGGAAGCGTTATCAGTAGACATAATCAACTTAGGCTGAAGCCTCATTAGTGCAGTGCGTTGAGTCATCGCAACCGATCAACGCATTGTATGATTGATATATATATTATATTATTATTCACATGCTTTGCGACGAAACACGACGTCGTAACGCAAGAGGGCGACGCACGCTATCACAGTGCACTAGCGCAGCGTACAGCAGTGTGAATTTCAGTCTTCATTCGACAATGGATCTGAACAAACGTGGTCTACCTATTGTTGATTTTTTGACACCACTGCCGACTAAATGAGTAAACAAAAAAAATATCCTTGATTGCATTAAGAACTGTCCGTCGTCGCACCGGAGCTACGAGAGTATCACCCTCTCCCCGCTTTGTCACTCTTCCGTCGTTGAAACGTCGCGCGCGAAGACGACGCAACGCTAACGCGTTGCTACGCTATTCGTCGATGCTGCGTTGTGCGAGTACACACACACACGTCACATTGGTGAGTACTTGCACGTACTCGAGGTCTCTCTAATGTGAGGCCTCAGTATAAAGGTACTCGCCATAGTCCACCATAATACCTTATTTTTTGGCTTTGTTTTAAAATTAAATAAGAAATAATCACAGACTGTATTTTGACTTTTTTTAAAGTACAACATATCCGTTTTAATAACTAGTCCACAATATACAACCAACGTTGAAATCCTATATTCAGTAAACTGTTTAATCAAAAACCTGGCTCAAAATTTGGGTTAAATATAAAAAAAAAACGCCTGCAGTGTTACGTTACTAACAATTCCAGTTTTAACGAGCATCTTCCTGTATTCGCCGATTGCTCCACATAATCTCATTCCCCGATTTCATAAAAAATAACCAAAATATCCAGATTTCCTGGTCGTTATTTGTTGTTGGACGAGGATTGTTTTCCCGAAATTTCCTGTGTTACTATGACACGCCTAATTATCTTCTGTGTGTATCGCTCGCGACACGTGTAGGTGGGTACTTCGGAGGATTTGTTCAGCGGAAAGAGACGGGAGCATTCACTTGTAACAGAACATGGAGGCTGGAGCTCACTCAGCTCACAGATGTGGACAGTTTGAAGAATCAAATATTAATAGGGTTCATCAGTATTTTTTACACCTATGCTGTTTAACATATATTCCAAAGTCTTCAAAGGCGAACAACGGCTATCAAGATCTTTGAAATATGTATAAGGGTACGGTAGTTAAAAATATTAAACTATCTTATGTGAAGTTATTTCAGATTGCAGCTAATTTTAACTACCTAATTAAACCGAAACTAGATCAATTACCAATCCTGTCTACAAACTAAGTTAATAAAAATACCTTTATACAATTTAAAAGTTAAAACTTTATTAATAATAAAACTAAAGCTAAACTGTATTAAACTACAAGCAGATAAAACTACGAAAACACTCAATATATCGTTGTACATAACGAAAGGTTTGGTAGTACGAATACTCTGAAACCATTTAACCGATTTCGCGACTGTACCCAGTGAAGTGTAAGGCATTTATCACGAAAGGTCGTATATCTTTGCATAACGATACAAAGGAAAAGCAAATAAAAAATAAGCTTTGAAAAAATGTGTTAATATTTTTTGCGGAACACATTTGTTAGACAGATGTAGAAATTTTATTATTTATCGTATCTTACACAGTACCTGTTTAAAAGGAGGAGTTATAGTAGTAAACTAATAGCAATTAAATTATTTTTAATAATTATTTATTACAAAATTATAAGGTCCCTTCATGAAAAGTTATTATTTCTAAATGTAAGTGAGTAACTCCAGCATATTCGTCGTGACAAGATATCAATGTTCACCTATTTATAAATTCCTATTATAGCCATACACATACCTTTAATATGTGCCTACCATTTTTCACAAAAATGTATTAATACGTAATTTCAGTTCAAATAGCACAAAAGTTAAGCTGTTTAAAACACCGCCTAAGACTTGAAGTTTAACAACCGTGACATAAATGTCAATTTCATTAATATTTTGTAACACTTGATTCTATTATGAAACTTGCAATTACATTTCAGCGACGATCAAAGAAATACCTTTGTCTAAAACTATGTTATACGTACACTTAAGCATCAATTTAATTTATTCTGTACAGCATGTGTAGTCTCTATCGCCTCAAATTTGTAACACTTTGAGAAGCAAAGGCTTATACTTGACTTTTGCCATAACACTTCCCAGACACAGTGGTGTCTCCGGTACTCCATTAACTACAGTTCATTACCGAGTGTTTTCAACTGTAAATGTTCAGATATGTAGGTGAGTAAGCACTACTGCTATGACGTCGTAGTCTCTCTTTAATTGGAAGAAAAACAAAGCTTCTAACTTTCGTAAAAACAATTTACTCGAGTTCTTCATACTGCGATCAATACTTAATGAACGGTAGTATTAAACTCACTGCTCGTTTAAGAAACTGAACGTCTACCTACATCAAAAGCCATATTCAAAATGGCTTTATAATAAATCACTAAACAACAGTTCCCTTAATGTATTCAAATCCACAAAGGTGCTGTCTATTATCCTTAGCTTACCTTAAGAGCCACGTTGCTTGAAAGTTTGATTACTCTGCGAAATTAAGCGATGAGCGTTATTAAATTGTCATTAGAAAAGCATCCTGTGGATGAGTCATTAAGTATGGTTCTAATGAGTGATTTACGTGAACTGGAGTGTGCGATGTCACACTCGCTACGGAGGTGATGTATGCCCGCTACGTTACACGATTAATGCTTCGCCTCGCACGGAACTCAGCAACCTGTTCTAAGAGCGCCTTCAGCCGTGAAGTTTAGCTACATGTCCCCGTTACCAACATTGACGCCTTACGCGACAACCACATCGCACGGTAATGTACTTGCCAGAACACAGTACATTGGGTCGTCACTTAAAAGCCAATCACCTACAATCGCATTTTTTAATTATGCTTTCAGTAAAACAATTTGTAATAATATTGAACTCCATTATAATAGGACGGATCGTTACAGCAGTCAAGTATTCAGGTTTAGTAAGAAAAATAAAATGAACGCTGAAGTTGCCGTTTTCACTGTGTAATATGATAATGCAAAGCTCTTAACAATTCTGAATAATACGCCAACAGCAAATGAACACGTAGGTATATCGGTGCAATTTTCGGACCATTATATAAATTGCCACATTTCAAACACAGTGACAACACAAATGTGCGTATTTAAGATGTGAATCAAACACAGGTATTATCGAATCATACGCAGTGGGATTTGGATCGTGAATCACGAGTCGTCAAGTAGAATTCGATTGTAATAGCGGCATGGATGAGCGCGTCGGCGGGCGGCGCGGCGCCCCGCCTGCCGATAATGAGCCGAGATACGACGGAATCACACGACACGCCGCTTTCCTCGCCGCCGGAATAATTCACCGTGCACTCGGTAAAAAATATGTGAACCGAATTTGTCTCAGTTACGATAAAATCGGATTTCACCGGAACGGAAGTTTGTCGGTCTGGTGAAGCTGCTTAAACCTCGCCTGCACAGTAGTGCACACACTCGCCGTCGCCGCGCTGCTCTCCGTAATGAGATGCAATCGATTTTATTCATTACAGAATATTTACGATTTTATGTATTAACATGAGCAAACAATCACGACAAACATGGGCATGGATAATGAAATAAAAACGGGACGGAGATGTTGTTACTGTTATTTATGTTAATTACACTTGACACCAACACGCGTAGAGTATGAGAGTCAATCAAAATCAAGTCGCAGGTATTTTGATCGACCCTGTAACAAGGTCAAGTGCGTGGCACTCGCAATCGGCACGTGTATGGCCTGAACTCGCAAGAAGCAGAAGACACTTCTTCTGCTTCTTCAGCACTTCTTTGGGCAGGATGGAAACTATATGATGTTCGGTGATTTCTGTCACCTCTCAGGGCAAAAGTTGGTAATATCTTGTATATTCTGTGAGTCATGAAGGGTCTGCCTCGTTGGTCTTTAAGTGGTCGCAAGCGCGACTGTTGACAATGAGGTCCTAGCTTTGATTCCCGGATCTCGAGTCAGGCAAGTGTTATTGGGTTTTTCCTTAAAGAATTACTCATTAGAAGCCACGGAGTCTGGACTTGTGTCCGGTTGATGGCAATAGGCTCGCCCCATATTACATGGGACTTAAATATAAATGGCGAAATGGGGGTGTACCTACTATCAGGTACACATTTTCCCAACCCTTCGGGAATTACAGTCGTGAAAACCCAACTATCTGGATTCAAATGAAATCAAATTTCCACATCGAGCAAATTCATCAATTTTAATTAAAAATTCGTAGCAGCCAAGCGGGCTGCTACGAATTTTTAAACTGCAAAGCTAAACACAAGCTAAACACCTATTATCGTGAAATAGCAAACAAAATCAAATCAAACTTCGGAAATCGAATCACACTCAAAGTCAAAGTTTATTTAGAGCTGAACCATAATAACCACTAGGCGGGTACATAATAAGTTTAACTGGGGAATATAAGGCTTGGTTCACACGAGGTGAGGGCCCGACATCGCTCTGACCAGGCGATGCGTTTTTCGATAAAATATATTATGCTTAAAAACGAAACAGCACAAAACTTCAGTTGTGTTCGTCATTGTAAAGAATTTTCATTATTACTGACGTTTTGTATCACTAATGCGCAACAACTTAATGGAAACAATATCTGCAAAAGACATAACAATCGACTGAAAAGCTTTTTAAGAGTATCATTTTTTATTTATTAAGATTTTCACACACACAAAGCGTGAGTTTGACGATCAAAGAAAGGAAAATACTGAAATTCAGCAGCCTCTGATATAATTGAGCATGTCTAAGTGGATTATATTGATCATATGCCTAGCCTTTTCCCAACTCTATTGGGGTCGGCTTCCTTTTTTTACTAGTATTTTACATGTAGCGACTGCGTATATGACCTAAACAGCTCAGTTAGTACTGGGTAATACTATACGCCTTGGTATAACTGGTTGCCAGATTTTTAGTCCACTGACTACCTGTAACGACTGTCAAAGGTCTGCAAATGACAGTTGGGACCAATGGCTTAACGTGCTAACATTTAACTTTTTAATTCAGATTGATATACTGATCAAAATCATAGTCGAACCCTATTTAACTGATCGGCTCCCCACTACGAACATTCGTGGACAGTAGATGTACAATATTATACTTCTTACCCTTTTGGGTGGGAGGCTTACTCTTCGGATTAGGGACGTAAGCGGTAAAGCCGGGATATAAAATAATTATTATAAGTAAGCCTTCGTAACTTAGGTTGGACAGAAGACCGCGGCTTTTCTTTAACAAGATAACCAAAACTTGATAAGTAGATAACTAACTTTAAATGAGACTGAAGAATTTTCTAAAAAAAAGTCATTGGTATCATTGAAAATCGTGATTTTATTCCACCACTAAACTCATCCCGTGGCAAAAGGATCTAAAACGTTAAATAAAAAAAACGGGTTGCACTGCGGGAGTGCCGGCAGAAGTGAAAACTTGAATATTAACGTTGTGCATTTTTGATATTTTGGAATGGTTAGGGAATAATTTTCAATTCAATTCAATTCAATTCATTTAATTCAGACTCAATTATCCATAATTTGGTTAGTTGGTAAACTTAAAATTATGTTAGTAATTAAATAATCATAGACAGAAACACGTCACATTACAAATAAAGCATCAAAATAACAATTTTTTATAAAATAAAATTAATACAAGCATTTCTAATGTCAAATAAAATGTCCACAATCAAATTTAAAAATTAAATTAAATGAAACTAAAATAAATAATTTGAGATCTACTACAATTATAAATAAATTTAAAGTGAGGCGAACACGGAATAACAAAAGTGAAAGGCACTTCGTGTTATTTTAAATAGTGACATTTTTTATATTTTTCTGACGTGCACCTGTACGCAATTCCACAATATTGGACAGTCCAATCGGCCAGCCACAACACTCAGAATGCTGTTGCTTCTGCCGCGGACACGACTAAGCAACGATGCTGCTCTTTTTCTAAGGATGGCATGGAAGCCATCAACATGAGCGTTTGCAAACATGCCCGAAGCACTGCAGTGCCTCGGCAGCCGCATCAACATCCTAAAGGCATTGTTATACTGTACGCGCAGGGCGTTAACTGTCTTCTGCGTATATTTGACCCATAGACTGCACGTATAAAATGATTGGCAAAACGCCCGAAACAAAGTTACTTTTACTGCCTCACTGCAGCGTGCAAATCTACGAGCCAACATATTACATCGAACAGCCAACGCCCGGCGCTCCCTCTCAATGTCCTCGTGGTCTGACTGGTCATCCGAGACCCAGTGTGTAAGGAAGTACAGCTATCTCAAATCTAGTGTATATCATGATAAGGAAACAGTATATTATGTAAATTTATGATCGGTCGATCTGTTAAGACCACAGTAGAATAACTAAGTAATTTTTATACACCAAGCTATTAGTATATAGAAAATATACACCTTTTTGTTAATAGCTCCTAAAATAAGACCCTAACATAGGCTTAAATGTTATTAATAAGTACACTAAGACCTAGGGCAACATAATTGTAAATAATAACCGTAACATATAATGTGGAAACAAGTAAAAACAGCTATTTACTTGCAAGATGTAGAGCCACATAAGAAAAGTTAATATGATAAAGTCCCACAAGGCAATCATAACAAACCGCCTGATTGGCTAAAAGGCCCCATTGTATTATAGATCCGGGTTCGTCGGGCGAGTCCATTAGAAATTAGGACACAGGGGTAAGAGGCGGGGAGTCGCGGGGAGAGGTTTTATGACCTTGTTTACGCTCTCTCGCACAGGTGATTGGATAATAGGTGGGAGTCCGCCATAGCCCCACCAGCACTTGTGCTTTTGTACGCAAGTATAAATATGGCGGCCCAGAGAATTAACAGGCACCAGGAGCGTCAGTTCACCCCTAACCCGACCACCAACGTCGAGCACATCGCAGCAGTCGAGAGGCACCTTGGGGAGTACCTCGCCACGCCGATAGCTACCGACGACCATCCAATATTCTTCTCGCCTTGCGCAGTAAGACGCGCCATTCTGAACACAAAGCTGAAAAAGGCCCCCGGCGCGGACGGCGTGACCAACACAGCGCTGCGCCACCTGCCCTACCGCACAGTAGCGGCGCTGGCGCGCCTGTTCACGGGCATCCTCCGCACGGGTGTCTTCCCGGCTGCGTGGAAGGAGGGGCGCGTCATCATGCTGCCCAAGGCGCACAAAAACGTCCTCAAACCGGAGAGCTATCGGCCCATCACGCTGCTCTCCACGATCTCCAAGGTGTTTGAAAAACTCCTGCTGCGACACCTCTCTCTGCACATCACCCCTCGGGCCGAACAATTCGGGTTTCGGGCTGAGCACTCGACGACGCTCCAGTTGTCGAGGGTACTGCACCTGCTGTCCGCGACGCTCAACAAGAAAGAGCACGCAGTTGCAGTATTCCTCGACATGGAGAAGGCATTCGATCGCGTCTGGCATGCCGGCCTGCTGTACAAGATGATACAGGCAGGCGCGCCTCGTCGCTTGATACAGGTGGTTTCATCCTTTCTCTCCAACAGGACTTTTCGGGTGGCGGTCGACGGCGCGCTATCGGGCGCCCGCCCGGTCGCGGCAGGGGTGCCGCAGGGCAGCTGCGTCTCTCCACTTTGCTATACATGCTACACCGACGACATCCCCACTACTCCCGACACCACGCTCGCGCTGTATGCCGACGACGCCGCGTACATCGCGACCTCGCTGAACGCGAGACACGCGGCCGTCAAGATGCAGCGCGTGCTCGACCTACTCCCAGACTGGCTATCGAAATGGAGGTTGTCGGTGAACGTGGGCAAGACGCAGGCGCTAGTCGCTGGCGGCGCCCATCTCCCGCCACCCCTTCAACTGGACAGAGCCGACGTCGCGTGGTCGCCCCAGGTCAAATACCTAGGGGTCACCATCGACCGTCGCCTCACGATGACAGCTCACGTTCGCGGCACAGTCGCTAAGTGCAGGAACGCCCGCTTCCTGTTGCGTCCAGTGCTCTCATCTCGCCTCCCGCTGCGTACCAAGCTGGGCGTGTACAAAACGTACATTCGCCCGCTCATAACGTACGCCGCCCCAGCTTGGCTCGCCCTCACCAGCGAGACCAACAAGAAGAAGCTCCGCGCGCAACAGAGTCTTGCGCTGCGGACGATCGCCGCCGCCCCTCGCTGTGTGAGGAACTCCACCATCCAGCGGGACCTTCAGATAGAGAGCCTGGACGAGTTTTGCAGCCGCCTCGCGTCCAACATGTTCGCGCGCGCGGACGCCTCTGCCTGGCCTCACCTCACGCAAATAGCGCCATGGCACACGCGCCCGCCTGACGCGGGGCGCGCGCGGCGCTCCCGGCGCCTGCCGCGCGACCTAGTGCCCGCGGACGTCGACGCTGCCACCCCCCCCCCCCCCCCCGGACTGACGCACCCGGGTAAGTCGCTTTCATCTACACGCGGCCTACCCAAACAATAAGACTCCACACTCACAACATACACTCGGATCGCGTCGTGTGCTAAGTTAATATAGGCACGGCGCGCCCCCCCCACCTCATACCCACTTGACTCCACAATCGATTAAACTCACGCGTAGAATGAGCAGCGCGGGCTCGCTATTCTATCGCACACATGAGCGGTGTTACTCAGGTACATTGCCGCTCAAACACTCACAACACGGCCCCTTAGTCTGGAGCGCTCTTGGCTCGATTCGAGGGTGTCTGTGGACGGGGGCCAATCATCCTTACCGGTAGGGTGCGCCCAAGCCACCTCCGGCACAGGTCGTCATCCGCTGGGCCTCCACCGGGTAGCCGGTGGTCTCACCTGGCGGTGACAGACCGCCGAGGTGGCGTGAAGAAAGCGGCGCTCGTTACGGTAACGTTTCGCCGTAGTTAAGCGCCAAGCGCTAGCGCCGCTGGCGCCTCCTACCGGACAAATAGACAACCACACATTGACGAGCTGCGCGTTGCGCGCTCGCCACCATCCGCGCCTACAAGGCAACCTAATTGAGGGTGCCCGTATTTACGGGCACACCACCCCGCTCCCGCGGGAAAAGGACCAAGTCCATACCCCGCCAACCGCACGCCCCCTTGCGGGGGCGCAGCGATTTCCTCAGTTAACAGGCACCACTCTCCGCCTGACCGCCGCCGCGTACGGACGTGCCGCTACCTGCTCGCATTCCCGCTCGCTATCAGTGTGTGTCATCGGTTCGTCGCTTCCCAGTGTCGTGACGTCATCAGTAGTCCCTTGACTACACCCCCGAACAATTGTTGTCTTTTTATTAAGACAGCACTTGCTCATTTTGCTTCGGATATTATTCCGATTTAACTTCCTTTGCCCCATCAGGGAAAAGTCCTCAGTTTCGAAGTTCTTGGTGGGAAACCTAACGGTGCCAACGAAACCAAGAGAGGGTGGTAACCCAATCCGCCCGCCTAATCCCTTCAGGATCTAGGTGAAAAAATTGGGCTCCGTCGCGAACGTGCGTGTCGCCGATTTACTGTGCTAGTGTTTCCCGTTTCAACAAGTTCCTGAAAGCAAAGTTCCCTGGACTGGAGTTGGAGTTGCTACCAAGCCCGGATCCTCGGACTGTGGCTGCGGGAAGGTTGAAGCGGGTGAGTCGCTGGAACCAGTAAATTCCCTTCATAATTGTGCAAGGAATTAGGTTGTTAGGCTGTTTAGGCGCGGAGCTTCACTCAATGTCCGTTAACTTTTAACCGACAAAATGTCGTCCTTAGACGAGAAAGAAAAAGCGCTTTTGCGTTTTTTCTTCCGCGTCTTCACGACCGACCCAAATTTTGAAAAGTATGGGTCAGAAATTGCTGCCATTCAGCAAACCAGCGATAACGTCACTGACTTCAGTGACGCGCTCGACAGCCCTTTGTCGCCGCCGCCTGCCGGCAGAGGCTTACCGCCAGCCGTTGCCGCCGCGATTAAGGCTACTCCAAGACCCAAAGTTGTGAAACTCATTGTTTCACAAACAAAGGTCCAGCCCGCACCTGCGTCCATTGTTCCCGTTTCTGGGAACATGGGCAAAAGCTCACCGCCAGCCGTCGCCGCCGCGATTCCGGCTAATCCCGAACCCATTGTTTCGCAAACAATGGATCAGTCCGCACCTGCGTCTATTGTTCCCATTTCGGAGAACATGGACACAACCGTACCAATCTCCGACTCGGAATCGGTTATAGATTCCTGCTCTGCTTCCTCGTCCTCAGAAGACGACTACCAAGTCGTCGGAAAGGGCAAGAGGAAGAAGGGCAAAAACTCACAGGCCGCCATGGCCAAAAAGTTAGTCGCGCTCCCTCTAATCCCCTCTCCCGAGGCGTCCCGTCCCACCTCCCCGGTCCCCGCACCAAAGTCCGCCGCTGCTCATACCAGCAGGCCAACAAGCCCTAAGGCTAACTCTTCAGCCGCTTCTTCAAAGAAGCTGAAGCCCCCTCCCCCGTTGTTCATTCAGGACAAAGGGAAATGGACAGATGTGTCCAAAATGTGTAATGAGCGCCGCATTCAATATACAAGCGCAAAAAGCACACAGCAGGGGATCAAAGTGGTGGTCCCTACGACCACCGACTTCAGGGAACTAACCCGTCAGTTAATCGGAAGGCGCATAGCCTTCCACACCTACTCTCTTCCAGAGGACAAGCCCACCCGCGTGGTGATCAGGCGGATCCCGAAGGAAATCCCCACGGAGGACATCCTCAATGACCTCCTAGGCCAGGACATCCCGGTCGCAGCCGTCCACCGCCTTCATAAGGCGAGAGGCGGAGACCTTTACGATATGGTACTGGTCATCTGTGACCCAGTAGAAGGTCACCACCCGATCTTCAAAGTGAAGTCTGTTTGCTCCCTGTCAGGCATCTCAATAGAGAAGCCCTACCGCTCAAGCGTAGTCGGACAGTGTCATCGCTGCCAGATGTACGGTCACAGCCAAGCCAACTGCCATGCGCCACACAGATGCGTAAAGTGTCTAGGCGACCATGGCACGGCAGACTGCCCCCGTCCCAAAGACAAGTCGCTTTGCACGGAGCCACCGAGCTGTGTGCTTTGCGGCCAGTCGGGCCACAAGGCCAACTACCGCGGCTGCTCAAAAGCCCCCAAAGGCTCCCCCTCTAACCTGGTGAAGCGTGCAAGCGCCCGCCAACAAAGAGAAAGCCCATCGGTGAGGCTACCCTCTGCCCAGATGCCGGAGAGACTCAGCCCTCAGAGGCCCTCTCCCTGGACCACGCTAAACCACCAGAAAGCCTTCCCGACTCTCAGTAAAGCAAAGTCCAGCCCCATACCCGGGCTATTAGATGCCCCTGTCCCCACTCCCGCGGCCCAGGCAAGCGCACCGGCGCCCGCTCGTCCCACGCCACCTGGCCCCGTGGCTGTGGACCCCTCTCACAACGTAATTTTAGAATCGCTAGCAGAGTTAGTCACCCCCGAAGCAGACCGCATGGCGGCTGATCTCAGGGCGGCTAACACTGGTGGCGATAAACTTAAAATTATCCTCAAGTCCCTACTCAAGTTAGGTGACCTCCTCCGCAACCTTAACCTCGACTAACTCCAATGGATAATACGAGATTAACGTGCACCAAACCCCGATCCCTAAAATTAGGGTACTTTAATGCCAATGGCATTAGAAGCCAGCGTGATGAGATCGCCACCTTCCTCCGCGACCATCAAATTGATATCCTCCTCGTACAGGAGACCTTCCTCAAGCCCAGTCACCGCGATCCGAGAATTGCCAACTATCGCATAGTTCGCAACGATCGGTCACGTTGCCACAAGGGCGGGACTCTAATCTATTATAGAAAAGAACTGCATTGCATCCCCTTAGATCCCCCTCCCATGGAGTCTCTACTCGAGACCTCAGTGTGTCGACTAGGCATGACCGGCCATCAACCGATCACTATCGCCTCTGCGTACATCCCTCCCGGCGGCACGTCCGAGGAGCACACTCTGTTCACCAAAGACCTTGCCGTCCTCTTCGGCTTGAGCGACTCCGTTATCATAGCGGGCGACCTCAACGCCAAACACCCCGCATGGAACAGCACGACGACCTCTGCCAGAGGACGTCACTTGTATAACCTGGGCGAGTCCCTCAACTTCGATCCCATCGCTCCTATGGAGCACACCCACTATCCCCACGACCCCGACCAACGTTCGGACGTTCTCGACATAGCTCTACTCAAGAATGTCAACCTTAAGTTGCATTCCATCGAGACTTTACACGAGCTTAACTCAGATCATCGACCAGTGCTCATGCACTTAGTTCCTCGCTCGGGTCCTTCTGACCCCAGCCAGCCCCCGCCGACCCAAGTGATAACCGACTGGAGGAAAGTCAGCGAAAAGCTGAAATCCACCACGTCGCCTCACCTGGAGGCCATCCCCGACCACATAGTCTCAGTCGCAGACACGACGGCCGCCATCAACTCGTTTACAGAACACGTGCAATCCGTACTGAAGGACTGCTCACGGGAAGTCCCAGCAATGAGCGATCAACGCTGGATACTACCCGCTGACATACGTGAACTGATAAACGAAAAGAACGCGGCCATCCGTGCCTACAGCAGCTTTCCCTGCGAGGCAAACAAAGCCCACATGCGTAATTTACAGCGTGCTGTAAAGGATCGCACCAGTGAGTTTCGTAATAATCAATGGGAAAAAACGCTAAGCGAACTCGAGCCTACCCACCTAGCCTTCTGGCAGCTGCAACGCAAGATGCGCTCCACCGAAGAGGCTTCGATGCCTCCCCTCACCCGACCCGATAAGAGCGTCGCATTCGACGACTCTGAGAAGGCCGAATGCCTAGCCGACAGCCTGGAGGCCCAGTGCTCCCCCAGCTCGCAACCAGTAGACAAGCGACATCTCGATGAGGTGAACGCATTCGTCGAACGTAGAGCCGCCCTGCCCCCCGAAGAAGACCCTGATGATCCTCTGCCTCCGGTCACAGCTGACGAAGTGCAAGACATCATTAACAAACTTCAACCGCGGAAAGCACCCGGCTCCGACGGAATCACCAATAGGGTGTTCAAACTCCTCCCCGCTCAGCTCGTCGTGTTAATGGCGGCCATCTTCAATGGCGCCCTGAGCAACAACGCGTTTCCCCAAATATGGAAAGAGGCCACTGTCATCGGTTTCGCCAAGCCAGGCAAACCCAAGTCTGAGCCTTCGAGCTACAGACCTATCAGTCTCCTGAATGCACTCGGTAAAATCTACGAGAGACTTATGTATAAGCGACTCAAAGACTTCGCCGAGGCTAAGAGTCTCATCCCCAACGAACAGTTCGGCTTCAGGACCGGACACTCTTGCATTCAACAGGCCCACCGCATCGTAGAACACTTAAGCGCTGGCTTCCAGCGTGGAGCGATGACGGGTGTGTTGTTTTTCGACATAGCAAAGGCATTCGACAAAGTCTGGCACAACGGCTTATTATATAAGCTGTACAAACTGGGAGTGCCGGACCGTCTCGTGCTCATCTTACGAGACTTTCTGTCGGATCGCACCTTCCGCTATCGCATCGGGAAGGCACTGTCTTCCCCCCACCCCATTAGAGCCGGAGTCCCTCAGGGCTCCCCGCTCTCTCCCCTTATCTTTACTCTGTTCACCAGTGACATCCCCAAGAGCAAGAAGGCACAGCTAGCCCTGTTCGCGGACGACACGGCCATCTATTACACTGGTCGTAGTCACGACGCTATTTACAGCACCCTCCAAACCTCAGCCAACGTCCTAGGCGCTTGGTTCCGGAAATGGAGAATCGAGGTGAACCCCGACAAGAGTCAGGCAGTTCTTTTCTTTAAACCGCGTAAAAATAAGCCACTCGCGCTCAGCCCGATCACTATGTACGGTAAGCCTATCCCCTGGGAGAAGCAAGCCAAGTACTTAGGAGTCTTACTTGACAACCACCTGTCTTTCGCGGCGCACATCAAAGCAGCTCGCGACCGAGCTGCCTTTGCTATGGGTAGGCTTCATTTCATGATTTCGGCAAAAAGCAAGTTGTCACTCAAGTGCAAGTTGCGCCTTTATACCGCGGTGATCCGCCCCATTATGACGTACGCTTGCGTCGTGTACGCTCACACCAAGCCTAAATACATCCATAGGATGCAAACCTTGCAGAACCGGTTCTTACGTAGAGTCACGGGAGCCCCTTTTTATGTCCGTAACGACCGTCTACACGTAGACCTTAGAATGCCCACCGTCCTTCAGTTTATGAAACGTCTTTCGAAGCGTTTCTTCGATAACGCCAGTAAACACCGTAATCCCCTAATCGCAGCGGCCGCCCGTTACGAACCCTCACGCATTAGTACAGTACGCCGTCCTCGGCATACCCTCGTCACTCCCGATGATGCTATCACCCTCCTCCAGGAGAGTAGCAAAGAGACTAGCACTCTTAAAAAGTACAGACACAAACCGCCGTCTTTCCGACCTCGCCGTCGAGGTCCGTCGCGACGTCCCGGTCCATGCCCTCCCCGACCCTCGCTCGAGCCAGCCCGCGATGCTGTGCCAGTAGTCTTAAATCAGCCCCTAAATAATGATATCATTCAGATCCAGCCTGTCCCCATGCAGTCCTCCCCCAGCGACGCCCTGAGCCGAGGCTCGTACCCCACAGGGGGTGCCCTCAGCGTATAGTCGCTTAGTTTGTAAGTTTTGTATGCCCTGGCTGGAGGCCTTACTCTTAAGGCACCCACAGGATAGTCCGGTTAAGCAGACGACAACCTCCTAGGTTGAACTGCGAGATGCCATTCATAAAAAAAAAAAAATTAACAGGCAGTCTTCATCCAAAATTCCTCTGATAAGCATCGCGCTTACTCTGTATCTCGTTTGTCGTATAGTTATTGTATTTGTGTGCCTAAAGTTTTCTCTGTATTGTGTTTATGTTAAATTAGTAGCTTCAAATTGTGTTTTCCGTGTTAGTATAAGTGTTAATTGATGTAAATATAGTTTGGAGTGTTGACAATATACAGTTTTAAATAATCGCTCATCAAGTGTGTTGTTATTTCAACCCTGCGGCCTGCATTCCTTACACAGTGGCCCAGGTACTTGAATCGCGAAACTCTGAGTAATGAAACACCATCTATGCAGAGGGGTGGTACGTGCGTCACCGTATGACCAGGAGATTGAAAAACCAAGAGTTCGCTTTTCTTAACATTATACCTGAGCCCATGAGCCCCGGCATAATCCACACATATGGCATTTTGCACGAATTCTTTTAATTATCAGTATAAAAGTACTTTCATTTATGTAGTAGAATACAATATTCATTTATTGCGCTATCGTACATAAACATGACAATTTTGAATACATTAAAAATTGAACACTTCAGAACTATTACAATCCGTTTTGCGAATTTTACCACTTTATAGAAGTACCTAAATCATAAAGTTCAAACTCCTTCGTAACCTAATGTCAATCCGTCTTACGAATTTTCCAGTTTCGGAAACCCAAACTCAATGACATATGTCATAAAGTTCAAATTCCTTCGTAACCTAATGTCAATCAGTTCGATCAGGACACGTGACATCTGACGCGAGTTTAACATTTTTTACCCATCACAAAAGTGCACAACGCCGCTAAAGCAGTTTTCACTTCAAAAATATTGTTGTTATGGAAATAAATAAAGACAGAATTCTAAATCCATACCTACTTTTCTTAGTGACCATGTGCCGCGCTTGAACTAATCGATAATAAAATGTGCTGACCTTATTGTTTCTTATGCTTAGAATCTAATAGGAAGTTTTGTTGATTAGCAAGGTTTTTTACATAAAATATATTAACTAGTTATTTATTCAAAAGTACTTTCAACTCAAAATTGTAATACACGTAGCATGAAAGTAGAATTTTGGCCACTTTGCGCTCCGCTTTGCTCTCTAAAATAACTGTGAGGGAAATATTTCTTTTATGGATACCCAGGAACGTTATATCCGCATTTTCTCTTAGAGTTCCACGTAGGCCCGAAAAATATTCCGGAATTATAATGTCGCTTCATTGTCAACATACCCGACATACCCACGTTAAACGCGCACATCAAACAAAGAGTTCCAATAAAGGACTAACTCCCAATCACACAGAATGAAACGATCAGAAGTGATCAAACAAGATTTTCTCAATTTATCATCTTTTAAATGTCCTCTTGCTCGTCAAATCTCAACAGATTATAGCATATGGTGAGACGCGAGCTTGCGCCGGGGATTAGGTTCAAAAGCGAGGGTGAGCTTACTGCCTAATATCTTCTTGAACATTTTAAGATCTGTTTAAATAAAATAGAAATCTTTGTATACAATTTTCAGAATTAAAACGCTATCTAGTCTACGTCTAGCAGCTAATTAATAACCTAAGCTTTTCCGTAATAATTAAATTCATAATTATTAAATAGTTTCTACTTTTATAAGTGATTCAACGACAAGGTTTAATGAACTCGTCCTTGTCGTTAAGCCCTTAAAAAATAAATAGTAAGCTCTATAATACCGTACACTGTATATATACGACATATAATTTTATTCAACTTGCATGTTTTAATATACATACGTATTAAAAACTGGGGACTCATCGTGAGGGTTCAAGCGTCCCTGCGAGTGGGAAAATTAAGGTAAGTGCCAATAAACGTGCGGAACCCGCGATACGTGCGAACATGGCGTTGTTGTCATTTTTTTTATTTAGCAACCCGGTCACGATGAAGACTATAAAAGTAACTGTTGATTTCTGGGAACATCTTTCTCTATTAAAGGGTAGTTTAGACGCGTGCGCCCTCCGCGCGTCTAGCAATCTATTTATCTAACTACCCTCTTTATGGTTTTTTTCGCACTGGGTAACATTTGTGGCTGTATTCCTTATATCTTAAAACATAGCTAGACGTAAGCGATAAACGTGGGAGAGCACTCCGGGGACTCAATTCCTTGTATATTGCACGCGAAAAATCTGTTTGTCAGCTTGTTACCTGAGGATTTGACATAAAGTGTTATTTTTTCTACAGTAGCTAGCAACTCTCCAGAGAATTAAGTATGATGATATTCCCAACTTCTTTTTGTTTTGTTAACTCCACCTTAACCAAAAGTTTGCTAGCTTCCACTTTGTATTTTTCTCATTCGGTGACTTTAGTGTTTCACTTTCTGGATACAATTCTCAAATAGACTTGCATAAATAACATGCCGAATGGCGATGGTAACCTGGTAATATCCGAAACTAATAATGAATAATAATGAATGAAAGAAAAAAAAATGAAAGAAAAATTAGATTAGGAGTAGGTACATAGCTACAACGATGATCCTTTTTCGACATTGAAACCAAGCTACAAAGCAAAGTACCTATATCAGTCGCTCCTACTAATAAGCCGAAAGTTCGAACAATTACTCTTCAATTTGGCCTTTGACTTGTCAAACTTGGCTCACGTTGAAATTGAGTCGACTCAACGTTGATATGCAGAGACAGAGCGTATCTCGATTCATTACGTCAACGCTTACTCATTAGTCTCTGGGAAATGTGCACTAAATGACACAGGCAAAAGGTTTCATATCCGGTTCCAGTTACTTACCGATTGCTTAGTGTAAAGCTCGTGTATTTACCGTACCAATATCAAGCCAATACTGTAATCTTCGTAGCTTAGCTTAGGAGACCCTTCATTCGCTATAAGCCTGTACTGGTGAAATTTGCCTACAGATTGGGTACAAGAGCACTATGAAACTACTTTCTAACGAAATTCTACGTTAGGTGAATGAATTGATTGTTTTTAAGACGAGGAATTGTCGGAAAAATTCAGACACGTCTGTGTATGTCGGATACCAAGCTCATTTAAAATCGTGGATACAGTGAATCGTGTGTACACGTACAGTAACAATGACGTCCTAATCGATCGAACAACAATCGATAATAATAGCCAAAACCAATACCAAAGTGGTTTCTTTGCAAGAGTAACAATAACACACAAGTAAAAATCGTGGTCGCATGCAAAGATCATCTCGCGGTAGGCCTAAACGGATTTTTACCGGAATGGAACGCCCCACAACCTACAGAAAAACACATTACTAAACCGGGGTTCCCTACTCGAAATCGAATGACGTGAGATCGAATAACACTTGCTCAAAAAAGTTAACTCGATAGAACTTGAAATCGATAAATATGAGCGCGGCAGTTCACTACCTCGATGCATCAAAAATCTCGAATTATCAAGCTCGAATCATCGGCAGCGCGAAGGCCCATCATCTTGAAACATCACTTCGCAACCGACCATCTAATCGATTTACAGAATAGTTTTAGGCATTTTTAGAGTTCCTACAAACTAAACAAAATTCACTTTTCATCCCACCATCTCGGAAAGAGTATTTTTAAAGATAAAGATAAAGATGCATTTATTTGTATAAACATGTGTGTCATGATACATAGATATGCACATATGGATGGAAATCAAGTTCAGATGATTGCTGGTTCAACATGTTTTGCCAGATTCGGTGTACAAAATAGTTTATAATACCTACTCTATTGCAAGTTACAAAATAAGAAAGAATTAGATTACATAAGTCAAAAAAATTACAATACAATCAATTCAAATAATACATAATAAAAGTAAATAGAAATATAATGTCAATTAAGAAAAATTGAAACAATAACATTAAAACAAATTAAAATTAAATATAAATTCAAAATTTGTCATCCAAAAACTCCGTAACACTATAGTATCCCTTATTCAAAAGCAATTTTTTTAGTTCTCTCTTGAATGAAATAGTATTCAATATCTTAAGGGAATTAGGAATTTTATTGTATATTAATGGGGCCATGCATATTACACTTTTTTTTAGAAATGCTGTTCTGGAGGAGACTGATTGCACCCAAAGTCTATATTTCTCACGTCTATTTCTACCTGTATTATTAGTCAGAAGGGGAAACAAATTAGGATTAGATTTTACAAATAATGATATTTCTAATATGTAAAGTGACGGAAGTGTTAGAATTCTGTGCTGTAAAAACATTGGCTTGCAACTGTCAGTAGTTTGCAACCCAAACATAGCCCGAATACAACGCTTTTGTGCTTTGAACGCAGCGTCCTTTTGAGTTGAATTGCCCCAGAAAATTATTCCAAATCTTAATACTGATTCAGCTAGCCCATAATATGCTGTAAGTAAAGTATCTGCGTTGACCGTCGGTGCTAACTTAAAAAGAGCATATGACGAAGTACTAATTTTTTTACAAAGTTCATTAATGTGAGCTTTCCAATTTAATTGCTTGTCAATGATCAAGCCCAAAAATCGGGCTGTTTCAACTTCTAGTATTGTTTTTCCTTTATATACTAAATTAAATTTTGATGTATTGCGTAACTTTTCTCGTTGACTAAAATGCATTATTTTTGTTTTACTGAGATTCATTTTCAAGTTATTATCATTAAGCCATGTAATTACAGAATTCAATGAGTCATTAATATCGGAATGGTAGTTAATCATATTTTTAGGTGCTATGGTAACAGTACTGTCGTCAGCAAACAATGTCATGGGTTCCTTAGTTGCATTTTGTAGATCATTAATATATAGTAGGAACAATGGAGGGCCTAATACACTTCCCTGGGGAACACCATATGTTATATATCGCTTATCAGAGCAGAAAACTTGTTCCCTTTTAGTTCCAATATCAAATTTTGATATGTGGGTAATTTGTTGGCGGTCCGATAAATATGACTTTAACAACTCAAGGACATTCCCTCTTATACCATAAGCCTCAAGTTTATTTAGTAGAATATTGTGGTCAACATAATCGAATGCTTGAGACATGTCACAATAAATAGAACAAACGGGTAAAGATTTGTCAACTTGTGAATAAACTACGTATAAAAAGTCATAAACCGCCATATTAATGTTTTTATTTTTTCTGAAGCCTTTTTGCTCATCACAAAGGATTAGATTTTTGTCTAGGTAGCTATTTATTTCACTGTAAATATATTTTTCAAAGATTTTTGAGAAAACCGAGATTTGTGCTATGGGTCTGTAGTTCTCCATTGAATATTTATAATCTTTTTTGAAAATAGGCTTAATAATTGTCAATTTGAGGTCTTTTGGGAATGTCCCACTCTGTATACAAAGATTCAGAATATGGCATAAGTGATGAGAGATATCTTCATTTACTGCCTTGATAACCGTGGTCGAAATACCATCATTTCCTACACTGCTAGTATTTTTGAGATTTCTTATAATCTTCTGCATGTGATAAGGTGAACAGGGTGATAGAAACATTGAGTTCAGTTGGGGATTTATTAAGGCTGTGACTTCTTTACCGGCACCTGGAATAGGATTTACTTTTTCAATGAAATAGTTATTAAACGCATTGGCAATTTCTGTAGGATTTCTTGTTAATTTATCGTTAACTTTTAATTCATTTATTGAGTCTTTTGGAATATTTAATTTGATACTATTTATAATTTGCCAAGCTGTTTTATTTTTATTAGTCGATGTTTTTATTTTGTAATTGTTTTGAGTGCGTTTAGTAAGGTTTATTATTCGTTTAAGTAGTTTTGAATATGTTAAATATTTTTGTTTATTTGTTGAAGTTGGTTTTCGTCTGAAATTCCATAATAATTCTCTTTTTTTTCTAACTACAGGTCTTAATTCCACGTGATATCCATTTCAGCTTCGTATTTACTTGCACAGTAATTTTTAGTAGCGGAAAACACAAATCATAAAATAATTTAAATGTTTCTATAAAATAATGGTATGCTGCTGTTGGATCACTTGTATTATATATTTCACAAAAAGAAAGACATTTTATGTATTTTCTGAATTTATGAATATTTTCTGAGCTGTAGTCACGCCTCATTTTTTGCCAACATTTTAATTTAAATATTTTCTTTACTGGAAGCTTAATTAATTGGGCAGTGTGGTCTGATAAGCCGAATTCTAACACATCTGTCTTACACTGTTTTTTAAAGTCATGTGCAAAGTTGTCTATACAAGTCTTACTCGCTAGTCTTGTGGGCTGCTTAAGTGCTAATGTGAGATTATAATTTAACAATAATTTAATCTTCAATATCTGAGTGGAAAAGCCGTTTTTATTCTCTAGAGGATAAAGTAAATTGAATTTAGAACATCGTGTGCACTAAGTTTGTGAATTAAAAAAAACATTAAAACTATTTACTGCTACCTCTATGGTGCCGAATATATCATACAACTTTTTTTAAATTTGTTAAAAACTCAGACTCGGAACCTTCTTGGTGTTCTTTTTTCAATTTGCTTTGTACGCGGTTCTTTACGCGGCATTTTTTCACGTCATTGTTAATTATACCGTAATATTATTTTGTTATAATTTAAAGATTATTCTGTAATACTTACCTGTCATAATGTAGTAATTAATACCTAAAGTGAAATAAAAGTGTACCTATCTTGTGATTGTAAACGTTTTTTTTTTTGCATTTAGTCATTTCCTCGCTGAGGTGGAATGAAAAGTTACGTGTTGCACTCGAGTGCAAAGATTTTTCACCTCGTGCTCTTTTGATTCCCTCGCTAACGCTCAGGATTCTAATTTTGAATCACTCGCTGCGCTCGTGATTCAATTTTAGAATCCTTCACTTGCTCGGTCATCAAAATTGAACACGCGGTTAAAAAGCAACTTTGCACTCTTGTATAACAAATAACTATTAATGTACAGTAACAGTATTGTCTTTATTTATTCACACAAAAACACTGCTCTGACCAGTGCAAAAGCAAAACTCAAGAAACAATGTGAAGTAAACAAAACATGTTCCAAAGGTTAAAGACCGACCCGTGTGGCTGTTATTATTTAGCCACGAGCTCCCCCTGTCCGTAAGTATGTCACAGTTATTTTACTCCGAAACTGGTACCACGCAGCTGAAATTTGGAGAGCTTTGTTTAATGATTCCACACACAAAAGTGATGTGGAATAAAAATATCGCTTGCTGCTACGGAACCTTTTGTGTGCAAGGCGCTCGCACTTGGCCGGTTTCTGGGATATTAATTCAGCCCTACTTATCAGACCGATTAGAAAAAAAACCGCACAAGTGCGAGTTGGGCTCGCCCACCGAGGGTTCCGTACAAATTTGTAGGTACCTACTTTATATAACGACTATATTTTCTATGAATTAATTACAAATGTATAAAGTTTTCTGATTTTTCCCTGTACTTGTAGGATAGGACGATATTACTTGCTAAATTTCAGAGTTCTAGGTCAACAGGAAGTGTCGAAATATACGTTTCTTGTGGCATAAAGAGCCGTATCTTTTTTTTACGTTAACTTAGAAGTTTAGTTTTTTCACAGTTTCAAGGGACTGTAGATTTGAGTATATGGTTTTAAAAATTTTAACTCGATATCTCTACGCGTTCCTGAGATAAAGGGTCTTGACAGACAGACGGACAACAAAGTGATCCTATAAGGGTTCTGATTTTTCCTTTTAGATACGGAACCCTAAAAACGCATACCTCCTTGCGTCGTATTCCTCAATGCTGAGGGTCGTGACCTCCCTTCAGTATCACCTTCTCTCGGATGATCTTTCTCCAACTGTTTCTGTCCCTGGCAGTGTGAAGAGCGCTGTGGAGTCAAGGGCGGTGCGGATCTGGTCAGACTATCGTATTGGGCTGCGGCCACATGGCCTTTTCCCGTCCACCTTGCCGATCACGATTAGCTTTTCAAGGTTGCCATCGTCTTTTCTCGCAATGTGACCGAAGTATTCCAAGACTCTGCGCATGCACTCGGATGACAGCCGTGAGAAATTTTGAGTTCTCGCAGTATAGAGACGTTTGTCCGATATGCTGTCCAGGGGATACGCAAAAAAGCATAATCAGCCCATTATGTTCCCATTGCTGGGACTCAGGCCACCTCACTATAAGATAGAGAGGGCTGCAATCCTAGGTGGATTGCAGCCCTCCTCCTCTGATACCGTCGATCAATGAGTCGTGGCCCTTAATTTGCTATGTTCATTTGCACCTGTTCTTTAGAGTTGACCACATCTATTCAAGTCTGATCTGATAATAGCTAACATTTAACTAACTCGCACCATATTTCAGTTCAAAGTAGTGGTAAAAAAAAAACCGAAGGCGAATTTCGTTAAATTTTCATTGGTGTCGGAGTTTTCATTTATACTATTCAATAAATGAGTTCACAATGGAATACTAGCAATTTTAGTTATCGAGTTGAGAAATACAACTTTTATTAGATAGAACTATTATTAAGACACTTAATTACCCTAGATTTTTAAGACTATCCTACCCCTGCGTGGTTCAGTTTTTAAGGCCAATATGATTCATTTACTAATGTACCTATAATATATTGAAATGAGAAATGTATTGAAGAACCTATAGATATAAATGCCTTCTCGAATATATACATCTAAATGATGGTGAAAACCGCAGTAAAATCCAAGCGTTATTTAGAAGACTGATACGGCCTTTCCCTACTACGTTAAGGTTGGCTGCCAGTCTAACCGGATGCAGCTGAATACCAGTACTTTCCATGGAGAAACTACCTATTTAACCTCCACAGCCCAGTTAGTACTGTGGAATACGAAACCCCTTGGTAAGACTGGTTGTCAGAATTTCGAGCCACTGAACACCTATAACGACTGCCAAGATGTACAAATGACAGCGGGGTCCAACAGCTTAACGTGCTTACCAATGCACGGAGGAAACTGAGTATGTAATGGGTGGTCACCCATCCACGGACCAACCTAGGCTAGCGTGGCTTAACTTGAAGATCGACCCTAGCGACTGTTATTATTTAGCCCTGAGCTCTTGAGCTCTTCCAAAACATGATCTTTTATCTTATATCTTATCTATTATTTCCAATGAGCTCTTGCCATCAGCTGCTTACTTTCCCGCACACGTAACGCGTAGGTATAATGAAACAATGGTCTACTAATTGTCATTCATTTTATTACGTGTTCAGATAATTTTGCCTCCTTATATTTAATACATATGAAAGCTAATTGAACACATAATTAAAAATAGAAATAATTTAGATTCTGAACCCTAGGATAGGTTGGGGAAAAAGTGGGAAAACATTTATTTTTTGTGTGCTACTTTGTTTTTGCCGCCACTCTAAGCTAATTTCAGCTACGGATAGATTATTCTGCATTTAGAAATACAATTATCGTGTGTGCAAATGTGAACCGGAGTATTATTTCAGAAAATACTTGTATACCAAGAAAACAACAACTTCAGGAGTTTTGCAGACCATGTACATGGAAACATACAGTCGACAAAACACTTTCCAATTCACCTATCAAATCAATTTACGCTTCTCATCATTCTCCTCACCTCTGAAATCGAGAATTTTCAATCGCAATAATTCCACAGAGGTATCAACAAACACAGTGTGTCATGGCAGTCAACATAATTAATGCAGCACTTGTTTTAATGCACATGTCACACATTCATTATATTAACGCACACATTATTTAAAATACCACACAGTGCCACCCTTAAATTTTTGAACACCAGTATTATAGTACGTTGGTATCAGTCAATCAGATGACTGGAACTTTGGACATAGAAAGCTTACTTGGGAATACAGGCTACTTTTTATCCCTTTACGTAAACCCCGTGGGGTCCGCTAGCAGAATGAATTATTTTTTCTTTTTGTTGTTGGGTCTCAACGGATTAATAATTTTACGAGAACTTAAAATCTACGTGTTGCTGCGGATAAAAGCTTGTACAATAACGGTATTGTAGTTTTCTCTATCGCATTGCGATAAAAGGAAAGCTCTGACAGATTTTCTGTAATGCAGATAGATAATGTTTTTATTGGTCTCATATAACAACAATAACCTAGTTTTCCTTTCTTGTCGACCCAGTTTAAGGAAAGAAAGTATCAGAAAACATTAAGCCAAGTTAATTTAATTAACGAAAAATAAGATCCCTTAAAAAGCTTTGCTTCCATGAACTCTAAATTAAGATTAAAAATTTAAATCTTCATTGAGACAATTATGATGATGTCTAAGTCTATAGTCTTCAGTTGTATATAAACCAAAACTAACAAAACCCTTTTTATTCATTTAAAGCTTCTTTGTGGCTATACGTCATATCCTGTAAAAACATAACAAAAGCCGAATAACATTAAAACAAAAGCGCATGTAACTGTTTGAAAACGAAAAGTGGTATACAAAAGTGCAAAGTGGCGTTCTCTTCATGTCTGGTCCTTTAGGGAAATGTTATTTCACATGCACATAACAAAACTACGTATTTTTATATGTTTATTTTAGACGATAAAACTGGCGTCGCAAATGTTAAGTTGAACTTTAAAAGAGTATATTTAACGGCGAGTTTTGCCTCGTGCCGCAATTTATTGCTTCGCCAAACCGATTCATGTTTGAACACTCGCTTTTATTTTTAAAGTGTATTGCTTTACAATTGCTGGATAAAATGGTATAGCGTTGAAAATAGACTTCTGATTGCTTATTTTTTCTACGCTGCTAACTCAATTGTTTATTGACAATTGTTTGTGGTTTTATTTATTGTCCTTTAACTTTTTTTAGGCAAGAGCGTTCGATTTGCATGAAAGCTTTGAAAAAGGGAGAAAGCTATAAAGTCTTGATTTTTATGGTTGACTGTGCCTATTTACCTCGCTAGGGAGCCGCATGGGCTTCTTTTCTTCAAATATTTCGGCACAAAGTCTATAAAGCTGTAAAGTAGACATCAACAGTGGTTAAATCATTTGATGAACACCGTGAGCGCCACATTCACGCAAGCCCCTAATCAAAAATAAGAATCTTCCAACGTCACGCAATTGTTGCCTTTTAAGGGCTTGCAGTGAGGCAGCCCCGCGCCGCGCTAGGCGCCCGCCGTCATTACTTTAGTCCACTACAGGATCGATAAAAATTTACTTATGCATACTGGGTCTACCCTAATGCCACTTGCAATGATGGATTGAACATTACTTTGGGCTTCGCAGAAAACTAATACTAAAATGGCGCAAGTTTTAACCTCTCTAACTTATTTTATATGGAAAGTTTTAGTTTGGGTGTTCTTAAGTGAACATGATGCGTACACACACATAGGTAGCAAAATACACACACGATTTTATACGTATTTACTCAATAATTTAAATGGCCAGTTTGCCACATTTCTGAATTAAATTAGAAAACGTACTAATTAGTAAGGTACTTATAAACTAGAGCTACGCGGTGGGTGTGCCAACATAAATTCAGAAAGAATGTGAATAACTGAGACATCACAACTTTGGTAGAGCGTGTTGAAAATTGTATGTACGGTCATTACACTTATACTTTTTTATTTGTTTCACAGCTGTAACAGTTTCCATACAATAAGTAGTAAATACATTTGATGTTCTAAAATTCATAAGTTTTTTGGAAACCACAAATAATCTTACTTTATGAAATTTATTTCAGTAATGGTTAAAGTTTTAATGATTAATAAAATTGAAAATATCTGCGTTATCGAAGCCACTAAAGTGAAAATTCATATTACAGAAGCTTTCACAATATGAAATCAACCTAAAAGTACTTATAATTTAACAAAGCATAGCAGATTGCTTCATAATATTAATGTAACTTTTATAGCATCATGAACAAGAATGTCATACAGAGGCTAATATTCTTTTCTTATTTTTTAACGTTGATCGTAAACAATAAAAGCGAAATTTAAAAAATCACTTTATACTCATACTCGTAAAACGCGACTCACACAGACGAGTTTAAATCCAAATGTCAAGGGGAATGAAACGTACACGCGGCCAATAAAATTATTCTGTTTCTTACGTTTTTATTGCTGAACAATTTTCACGACCATTTTTTCCCTCGTGCCTAGTAGAATAAATTAGACTGATATAAACTCATGAATCAATCAACAGCCTTCCTCAGCTCACTCGTGGAAATAGAGTTTTTCTAACAACAGAATAAATCCGATCCGTAAAATAAATTATGTTGTATCTGTTGGTAACATTGTTAGCAAGGAAGAAATGTTTGTGAAGTATGAAGGAGGGATATGTAAGTCGAACATAAATCCTAAACAGTTGTCGCGGTGTTTACCTACAACCATTAAACCTCGATCGAAGCTAGATTTCTCCAATAGCAAGCGATAGCGGTTACCAGTATGAAGATTCCACAAAGCGCAGTTTCCTGATAGATATTGTTCTCGAATGGTCGCCATAGCTAGCTACGCGTATGCAGGGAGCTTTACAAAGAGCGAAATGTCGTCGTCGATTTGGTACAAAAGTTGTAAGTGTAGGAGTCGTTCGTAGGCCGATATCTGGAGCGTCGGCGTCGGCCCACCACTCGCGAGCAATCTGTTTACGTAACAGCCCCGTTATGTTCGGAGAGGGTTCCCGTAGTAGACGTTAAACATATTGCCTCATAAATCGTGAGAATCCCGGCAAGCGCTGTACACCCGTACCGGTGTCGATTTGACTACGTTTCCTTTACGATTCCACCATATTGAGCGATCGGGCTCAACATTTAAATATCACTACATAAATCTACGTGACATATAAGCCGTTAAAGCTCAGTCATGACGAAATATCAAATAGTCGCGTTAACTTATGCGAGCCATAATGCGAAATAAACAATATTTACATAGACTAAGTTCATAATAAAATTTCAATTTAACATAACATTTTGTAATATTCAGTTATCAAACACGAAGGCCAGATTTCAATGGGTTTCAGTTACCTAATGGCTGGCTGACAAAATTACTGTTTGAATTAATAATTACATGTGGGTCTGTAGTTTCGAAAATGTGCTCTCCTTTAATAAACTTATTTCATATATAATTATCTTCAACTCGAAACATTTATCGAACTGTGGCAAGGTAATATCAAAGATCAAGTTTCAAATGTTACAGTTTACTAAAGGTGAACAAAAACAGCAACACCTACAAGGAAGTTTACAATTAAAATCTAATTAAGAATTTTAACAAACATTTTTATCAGGAATGTTCAAAAGGCCGTTACACCGCGAAGTAGGTTAAACTTAGTTTTGTGGCTAAGTTGGTTCAAGATTAGACATCTACACGAACACGCGAGCGGAAGCGGAGGCGAGCGCAGGGGCGGTGCGGGCGCGAGAGCGGGGCCGCGAGACATGCTCGTCGTCACACGATGCTACAACTGTTGCAAAATTGCTTTTGTTGTTCGATAAATTAGAAATGCTTCCATTCAGGGTCGGTGAAGTTTTCTTTAGAGGCCGAGCACCATATTTCCTGTTCACCGGCTTTCCATTGGCATGAAAACAAACGATACAAGGGATAAAGGGTTAATATTTCGTTGTAATGACTCGTTTGTGTAACCGATTAGTCTTCGTGTGGGCTACGATTTAATGTACTGTGAACTGATTGAACATAAAAGGATTTTAATTGATGACTGGTTCTTGATAAAGACGTATAGGACAATGTGAGAGGCCTATGTTTAGTTGTAGAAGCTTTACAGTTCTGTAATGAAGATGCAGCAAAAGCAGGTGAATCAGTGCACACAGCATACAAGGTGTAAACGGGCCCTTCAAGAAGCCGTCAACCAAGCATTCTGTACATTATATTATGTAACTCGACGCAAAAAGTATTGCTGGGAAACAACTTGGTTTTTGGGAGGAAAAATCACGGTTTACGGTAGCAGGCAATGTACTTACCTAATGTACTCAACATATTATGCTGATGTGCATTGAATCTAGCAAGGGATCATCGTTTTAAGTGAAATTATGACGTCAAAAACTTGTATTTTTTTAACTTGTGAAAAAGGTGAAACTTTGGCCAACATTATCTCCGTAACTAGGTTGGGTTCCCAGCTATGGACAAAAATTAAAAAAAAACGCAATGACGGTGAGAACAAGTGCCTTTCAGTATTTTGTCACTCATTATAATAACTATTGTATTTAACATCCGGTCTTTCAATATTTGTACGGCCTGTGCTTATGGGCAATTGTTCTGACTGAGGACAGTTTGTGATAAACTGACAACATATGGTAGGCACATGACTCCGGCAATGTAACTATGCTTACCGGTAAACGCTTCAGCGTTAACTATTAATAAAACTTTTATTTATTACATGAAAATCTGCGTCTTCCTGCAAATAAAGGGAACAAGAGCGGAATGTACCAACTGCTCGTTTTATCATCCCACAAATCGTAAACCTCTGGGAGAAAGGTTTACTGGTGTGCTGGTGGACAGCGGACGTGTTGGCATACTGTCACTACATACTGCGGTTTATTTACTTTTTACCAACGATAGTCATGCCAAAAATGGTTTTTGTAAATAAGCCTTATATACGCAAATTAAATAAAGGAATCAATAATGTAGGCGTAGTAGAAAAATTAGGACATGTAATCTTTGGACCCTTTCTTAATTGACCTATAAATGAACATTATGCACTAGCGCGTTGTATTAGAGGTCGAAGAAATACATATACCTACAGTAGTACAGTAGTCAGTTATACCTATATACATGTACAGGTATTACTGAACAAGTTTAATATTACCTCGGAACTCGCGAGCTTTTCGCAAAAATTCGCTTTGTTGCGTCCAATATTCGAGCAAATCTTGTCAACCTGTCCAGCTCTATATTAAATAGCTGCAAACTGTCATTAACACCAAAAAGCTCACGTATTTTATTATTACTAAAATAAAAGCTTATAAAATACAAATACAAAATAAATAATCTGTTGAAGCAATAGACCAGCAACAAGCACTGACAGATTGTTAGGCTTCTTCTAAAACATTCGGCAAACCCTTTTCACTAACGTGACTCTAACAAATGGCTCCGGATTTCTCGTTCGTTCTCAAAGCTGCGCAAAAACCAATAAGTACCTCCTTGGCAAGATATAAAAATTATGGCTACGAAACATTTATCATGACTTGACTTGCGTTCCTCGCGTTTTATTTTATCTAATTTGAGCATTTGGGAAAGCAAATATTTAACTAAATTCTTTGTTCACTAAAATATTCAACGTTTTCATCGCGCGTACGTTTCCGCCGCAATTGGGTTGATTCGTTTAACTTAGTAAATATTGCCTGCCTAGTTCACTACGTACTCGTATTATACTTTACATTTATGGGCCCCAGTATTACATAACCTAGAAACATTATGTTCTTTTTCTGCCTCTTTCCTCTTGAGCACCTACTTAGGCATTATTCAATAAACATTTTTTCATCGCTTCAAGTTATGGCCGCCCGGCGTCCTTCATGCATATAAATTGTCGTTACTGTAGTTTTAAAAATACAAAGCGTTAAATGTACTCACTATTGCGATGCAGATTAAGGGATTCGTATATTTCCAGGGAAATAGGTATTTTATCTGGAATCGGTTTACGCCTAGCTCGTCTGCGCGACCATTACGAAGGCAGTATGTATGTAAAATAGGTGCGTAGGCTCATTGAGATGGTTTCCCGGCGCGTGAACATCAATAGACCGCTTGCGAGTGTTGAGTCCTCGCGGCCTAACCTGCGGCGAGATTCCAATCCACTAACATTTTATTTCACTTACCCACTCTCTTGATAGCCAATACCTGCGCATATGTTACGTTCCTTACCGGGTTTGATCTTGAGTTTTATCGTTGGCTACGCAGCTCAACCGGTAAAGGTTAAAGTGGGCCTTTAACTTCAATCCTTTATTTGTTAAATATACCTGTTTAACAAAAATATATTCCTGAAAGCCTTTCTCCGAAAAATATAAGTAATTTAGCAGGCTAAAGATTTCTGCTTTCAATATTAGTTCTTTGAAAGTTAGCTAATCGGAAAATGTAAAGGTTTGTTCGGAACTTTTCAAAAGAAACTGTCAGGTTAGGGTTTTATGCTTATTAAATAAAGATTGTTTGCGCCCGAATTTCACGGTAATTAAAATTTTCGTGTAATCACGATTTTTTTTTTTTTATTTATATGTATTAAAATGAGTTGTGTCTAAATGTAATTTGCATATTGTTAAGCTCCCAATTGTATAGACGCCAGTAGGTCAAGCTACCCGAAACTGTCAAATTTTCTCAATCAAACTTGAACCTAAATCTTAAACCATAAAGTTGAAAATCCATTAAATAAATTCGACGTATTGTTGTAGGTTGATGTGCCGGCGTCTGTACTTAATAATTATAGCTTTATTATTCTGTCAAAACTATTTATTTCAGCTGTCAAAGTCCGCTTGAGTGACCCAATATACTTTTCCACATATATGTAAGTCACAATCACATCAATCACATTTCCAGCGCAAATAACAACCACTTTACTATTTTATGTCGTAACCCAAAATTAGTATTTACTGATAAATACGGAACTAGCGGAACAAATATTGGTCTCCGTCTATCTACGCTAGATATAGCCGTGTAAAATATCGATATCTTCGATACATGTATGAATGAAAAGAGCACAGCTGACTTGTCGCCGTGGGTTCTCAGGCAAAGGTAAGTAAACTCAGATAAGGGCGGAAGTGAGGGCAACGTTCCCGTCCGCTGATAAAACAACACCTGCCTTATACTCACCCACTGCACACCTATCTAATGGAGCAAAAACTGTGTCGATGCGATTTACTCAGTGCGTCTGCGAACAGCTATAAACATCGATTTCTTTTTTTATCGATCCTTAATGTAGAGCGTACATGATGACTAGTTTTATTTTTATTTCATTAACTTCGCTCGCACGGTCGAAAAACAGTATTAGAGAGGAAGCTGCAGCGATAAAGTCTTAAGTATTTCCTGCTTTATCTTGTGATTCGTCTCAGTTTCCAATTATGCGGTAATTATTGTTACAATCATTATAGCGGTCTAGTAGCAGGCTCTATGGAACAGCTAAGTAAGTAGGTTGAGTTATAGAGTACTTATCATTTTACAACTTTCTTTTCCGGGTGAACAAAGCTCCTAATGATATGCCAGACGTAACGTGGTCGTGATATCAGCACATGCCGCTATGTACGGCAAATTAGGTTCAAAGAACGCAACGATGCATACTTAATAATCACTGCCCACTGAATTGATTTAGTGCAAAATATAAGTACCAGTTTGAGGCAACGCTCCAGTTAATTAGTATTAATAGGTGTGTGACTCTATATGGTGTCGGATGTAAAGAATAGCACCATCCCATATCTTCCCGTGGATGTCGTAAGAGGCCACTAAGGGACTTGCCAGAGAATGGGCAGCAGCGTTCTCTGTGCTTTTGTACCGTACTGTGATCGCCAACCCGCCTGCCAAGCGTGTCGATTATGGCAAAACCCTCCCAAAATGTCAATGTGGCGTTTAATTATAGTCACTCGTTTAAAGGAAACTACCTCCTACTCTAATTTCAATGAGAAAAAGTTACTTACCTGTTATTTTTGTAACAGATACAGAGCCCACAGAATAGCACTTTGACGTCAAAATCTAATCTCCGAAGTGGTATTACGAAAATATCACAAGAACCACTAACGTCCGTTTCACTGTCGCTCGGCATTTTTTCCCCGAGAGGAAATGGCGTGCAGTACAAAAAGACGTTGAATGGAAGGCGCGATCGACTTGAGAGCCCTCTGAGTGAGCGCCGTGAGAAGCCACCGAACTCACGATTGATTTACCTGCGGAGAACATTGTGTGCACAGTCTTGCATCTCTCGCATGTCACACGAGTCACCGGTTTACGAGCACACTCTCATCTGGACGTAATCGTCTTGTCAGCTCGTATAATGAAAATGTGCGGCACGTTCATAAAATCACATGTTTGATCGTTGTTTTGATTTTCTGGTTATATCTTAGAAGGACGACGTATTTATTATATTGTTTTTGGCTACTTCATTGTAAATCAATGTTATACGTTTTTATATAAATATTGGTAAAGAAACCAAACATTACGCAATAGATTTGGTTCGTGTTTTTGATATTTTCAAGTACCTACCTACCAGCAAGAAACTCTGGTATTGTCATGCTGCAATGACGGTTTGCCCACAAAAACCCAAGTCCGATAAAAGCTCGAACAAATTTCCCTAACAAAAAACGCGTAATCACGGAATCGACGCAAAACCACAAAATGAGGACTATTCTTTGAACAGGGTAAAATAACGATACCTACCTTAGTATCTTGGACATTAATCATTTTTACATAACAAGATAAACCTTGATATGGAATTATAACACTTATCTTATTCAAAGACTCAATGAAGCAATAATTCCAATGTTCCAAGTTTCAAGCTCTATTGTTTTGAGGTTTCAAGTGACATAGACGGCGCCATCCATTCACGGTGCATTTTAGCAGGAGTCACATAAAATGTATGAGACTGAACCGTACGAAGGACATCGTAGAAGCATTTGTAAATAGCGTACATTATTTTTCACTAAGGCAAATACCCTTTTACGCAAAAAAAAAAAACAAAATGTACGGACTGGCTATTCTAAATAAAATTGATGTTTAAAAATCAAAATGATTTTTTCTTTTTCTAAACTAATCTAAACTAATATTATAAAGAGGAAAGATTTGATTGTTTGTTTGTCATTTGCATTGAATAGACTCCGAAACAACTGGTCCGATTTGAAAAAAAATCTTTCAGTGTTATATAGCCCATTTATCGAGGAAGGCTATAGGCTATATATCATCACGCTACGACCAATAGGAGTGGAGCAGTAATGAAAAATGTTGCGAAAACGGGGAAAATGTGAAGCAAACGAAGTTGCGCCGGACAGCTAGTTCTGCAATAAAACGGCCAGTGTTTTTAAAAGCTTTGGTAATTGTTGAATAAAACCTACTTACCAAAATAAGTGAGTAGATGCTATCCAGTAAAATTATTTTTTTATAAACCTAATATAATTTCCAATGTATTTGATTTGACAAAATTTAATAACAAATGTTTGCAAATAAGGAAAACATTGCGAGGTCTAAACTTATAGTTGAAACTGAAATCACCTTTCCGCCTTGAGCAAGGCAAGTGTAGAAATCATGCTTCCATCATGTTTCTACGAAACATTTTCATGAAACACTCTCAAATGTTTACCAACAATACCCCTTGTCAACGTCATTCAAGTACCAGGAGATGCTCATTGCTCTGTAAGATGTATCATTCGTTTGCACTTTGACACAGAGATTTTTCACACCAGTGTGTGTGAAAGGGGGTTATTTCTGTTAAGACAGATTTTCATATCGGCAGACTTTTGTTTCGAAGGCGTGTCACTTTTTTATCTCCAATGTACAGCTACGCACAAAATAAAAGACACAGTTATAAATCAATAAAGTATATTGATGGTATGAAGCTAGTGAAAACTAGAACATCAAATTATAAACCATGTAAACCCAATGGCAATCTACGGACGAAAAATATTATTTAGCATTTTTAAGCATTCTATTTTCATGGGTTAGATTGGATGGATGCATTTGTCATGGATAATGGCATTCAATCTTCATGTCCTTTGCAATAACAGATTTATTTATATTTTTGGTGAAATTGTGATGTTACACGTTTTTTTTTAAAAAAAAAATTTATAAAATTTTAGCATAAAAATTAAATGCGAGAGAGATGAGATGAGAAAGAGAGAGATAAGATGGATGGTTTTTTTGTAAAACTAATTCACTCGTCGGTATCAGCCGTCCACATTATCATTGAGAAATCGAAATATTTAGTGAGGTAGGTACTTGTAATAAAAATCATACCTATCTTTATTATTACTACTAATTTACTATTTTTAATTTATTAACTCACCATTTATGAAATTTATTTAGAGATCAATTAATTATTTGAGTTAGGAAATTTTAATGATTTTGTCAGATTAAATTATGAAATATTTTATAATAATGATAAATACTGTATTATATATCCGTGTGTTTGTAGTCTAAGACGTGTTGCTGTATGTTCAATTTTATGATCCTTTGTGATTGAAATAAATGATTCTATTCTATTCTATTCTATTATTTGTTGTGCGAAAAGATTATTTGTAACAACTCAATGTAGCACTTGTGACAACTTTGACCCACTAATTAATGAAATAATTTTGTAATGATGTTATTACAGCTGAGCATTGGCATAAATAAAGTACTACTTCTGGTATCAGTTCTGCAGGTAACAACGCTACTTGTGAACACAATCTTGTTATTTGTCTACCCTCATTATCATTGCTTTATAGGCCTTTAACAAACAAGACTAGGCTTTGCCAAAAACAGATGAAAATAGAAACCACTAACGATCGCGTTGGGGAAGACTTCCTTTATCGCAATTATTATATTAAAAAAAATAAAAGCATAGCATATGATAAAAATATCACTTTAAATAAATCTATCACTCCATGTGATTGTACTTTTACTGCCGAAGCATTAATCTGGCGAAGTAAAAACCTGCCGTAACCAAAATCTGTCTAAACGGAAACAACACTGTGAAAGTCTTTATTATCTGAGTGAAAGTTTTTTTTATTGGATTTAAAGAGTATTACATACTTCCTTCTCATACCAGACTGGCAGGTTTAGAAGAAAAACTGCAAACGCTATTTTGTAATTTAAAAAAAAACCATGAGTTTTATTTTTAAAATGGCTTTCTTTTATATTTTTGTTGAGGAGCGGCCAGTACTAGGTACTGCTTTAAAAAAAGTCTATACTGAAACTGAAACCTGCTTACTGACTTTACTTTTATTTTAAAATAATTAACGTCTCTTGAAGCTCAAAAACTAACACAATTTGTTAAAAAACATGCGATTTTTTCACATTGCATTTTAATACCTTTAGTAAATGAAAAAATTATAAAAGAAATTTCTTTATTCATTACATTAAAAGCCACACGGACTGAAGCAAAGACTAGACAATAGTCAGTATATTCATTATCAAAGTATGTTTCTTATTAATTCATATTCACTGCAATAGACATTTATATCTAGGTAAAACCAAGAGCAATAAAACGAAATTTAAAATTTAAACTCCTTCAATTAATGGAAATAGCTCCTAAAGACCATCTTCCAAGCCTTTGTGTTACGGACGCCGAACTAGGAACTAAGAATCGTACTAGAATTAGGATTAAAATGTAACTATAGGTTAAGACGATTAGTAAATAAAGAAATTTCGTTAGTATATAAGAGAAACACGCAACGAGTAACGTAGGTTTATTTGTGATTACCTTAAAAGGATAGGAAAAATTGTAAGCCCTCTGATTGGGCAGAGAAGCATGAGTCGGTGAAGCCACGGTGCAAGTAGGCGACAGGTCCCGACAGGTCTGAACCTGTCTGTTGTGGCTCCGCCGACCCACGCAACACTATTGGTTAGCGCGTCAAAAGACGCCAAGGGCTAACCGCTCCGTGCGAGTATTGACGCACGCTATAAATATAGCGGCCTAGGAAAAATGCGGTGCAGTCGTCAATAAGCTCTCGAATGTAAAGTACGCGAAGAATAAATCAGTGAAATTATCAAGAAATCTTTCATTTATTAAGTAATCAATACAGTAGACATGGGTCGGATTAGGTAAAAACGATACCTAATCCACCTAATCCTAATATTTAAAAATACCTAACCCATTTACCTAATCCTAATATTTATTCAATATGGCCGCTGGCCTGTTACCGATATTATGTATCGTATCGCGGATTGGGTAAGAAATATTCGGATTAGGTAAATGGATCGTATGGACGTTCCGTTTCTGATATATTGTGGAACGGTGGATTATATTTCGTTTTTAATGGGCAAATGGTACTTAAAGTCAACGTGAATACTTTGGTTTTTAACGTCTAAAAAAGTGTTCAGTCCAGTAGTATTCTACATAGACGGCGCTGGCGGCAGTGCCAATTAAACTTGAAACTTAAACCCCACATTTTAAGGTACAGAACTACGGAATATCTCCTGTGTAGACTTTGTACGAATATTTTGTGCCATACCTAATCCTCGACGCTTTGGATTAGGTACGGATTCGCATCGAAAAATACCTAATCCACATACCTAATCCAATATTTATGCCTCACGTCTACAATACAGTCCACAATAGTCTGGTCCATCGACACGGATATAAAAGTATTTAAATCAGTGCAAAATAGTGTTTCAAAATATAAATCAGCAAGTAAGTAAAACTGTATACTATAAATCTATGTGCTATAAACTGTTACAAATCTATGTGCTATAAACTGTTATGAATCTATGTGTTATAAACTATATATGTGCCCTCAAGAAAGTTCGCGAATTCAGTCCGAGTGCGCGATTATAACCGAAAGTTCGCGAATTCAGTCCGAGTGCGCGATTATAATCGAAAGTTCGCGAATACAGTCCGAGTGCGCGATTATAACCGAAAGTACAAGTGCGCGAGTATATAATAGAAACGTTCGAGAATCCTTACGCGTAAAAGTAACACGAGCCGCGAGCGAACAGTTTAGACAAGCAATAGCTACGCACATAGAACATTAAAGTAAAGTGAATAAAGTGTTAAGCACATAGAATACTTGCGAACTATAGTAAATAATAAAATAAAACAGTGCTAAAAATAATATAGTGCCTATATACAAGCAAATAAGGCTTATATAAGAAGAACAGTGGCTATATACTAGCAAAATAAGCCTATATACAAGCAAATAAGGCTTATATAAGAAGAACAGTGGCTATATACTAGCAAAATAAGCCTATATACAAGCAAATAAGGCTTATATAAAAAGAATAGTGGCTATATACTAGCAAAATAAGCCTATATACAAGCAAATAAGGCTTATATAAGAAGACTAGAGCTTATATAAAGGTGAATTACGCCTATAGGAACGAGAGTGACGACTGACAACGGGGTACGACGGCCAGAAATTAAGTAGTGTCGCCGTAAACGAAACCAAACGTCGGTAGCCGAAGCAACAGTGCCTGTAGCGACCTGTCTGGGACCCGTGACGACCTGATCGGGCCCGGACTACGAATACAGAACCTGTACCGACCTGACTGGGTCCACGACGAACGAAGCGGACCTGGGCTTGGTGCATTATCATTACTGCACTACGAATCCACGTGCAACATACAGCATGGTGGTCACCAGAAGCCAATCAGACATGGCCGAGGTGGAAGAGCAGCGACGCGTCCAGGAACGAGAGGCCGCGCGCCGCCAAGAAGAACAGCAGATAGAACAAGAGAGACTAAGAAGAATTTCTCTGGATCCTCCGGCCTCACCCTTCTCGAGGCTGGCGGACACATGCACAGCAGGACCGTCTGCAGGAAGAACCACGACGACCACGCACACACGAGCGAGGTCGCCAGCGAGGTCACACCGATCGACCACAAGCATCACAACAAGGCTACGGGTAGCAGAATTGAACGCCGCCGAGAAGTTAGCTGCACTACAAAGGAAGCAACTTGAATTAGAAACGGAATTGGTCAAGAAGAGGTTAGCCGCCGAGGTGTCAGCCATCAACGACGAGGAAAGCGTCAACGACGAGCCCAACAACGAAGAACAGCATCACAGGGTGGACGAGTGGCTACGAACGAACCCACTCGACACTCGGGGGGAGGAAGCAGCACGGGATACACGAGAGGAACCTAAGCACATAAGGTTCGAAGTACCTCGGGCACGATCGCCGACTCCTACCAGAACAAGGAACAGCATAGAACAGTTGGCCGTCACATTAGAGAGGATGGCAAGACCGCGACCGCGACACACCGACCTACCTACATTCAACGGAGCCGCCGGCGAGTGGCTACCATTCAAAGCAGCCTTTCGAGACTCGACGCAAATGTATCAGATATCGGCAGCAGAAAACATCCAACGGTTAAGAAGCTGCTTAAAGGGAGAAGCTCGGGACACAGTGGCCGCACTACTCCACACGGCCACTGACCCCGACGCCATAATGAAGACGCTGGAACAATGCTTCGGGCGACCCGAAATAATCATCGATCGGGCGCTCGAGGATTTGAAGAAACTCCCAAAACCTGGATCAGCAGCAGCGGACCTGAACAACTTCGCCGTGAAATTACAGAACATTATCTGCATACTGAAGACGATCGATAGAAGAGGATACCTCTTCAACCCCCTGCTGGCACGAGAAGTACTGGACAAATTGAGTCCACACCTGCGTTCACGATGGTGCGACTACGCTTACGACAATGAAGGCACGGCCGACCCAGAGATCGTCGTGATTTCCCGGTTCCTGATGAGGGAGGCGGACAGGGCATTACGTTATACTTACGCCCCGTCTACGTGCGCCGCCGCCAGCCAGAAGAAGGAAACACGACCCGCCGTAACCTTAAAGAAGAAGAAGGCTCAAGTGTACAACACCGTCAACGAAGCAGAAGAGAAGCAGCAGTGCCCTGGGTGCGAGCAAGCACACACCTTACCCCAGTGCCCTAAATATAAGGCGCTCACCATAGAGCAGCGTTGGGAGTTCCTGAAAGAAAAAGGAGTATGTTTCAAATGTGCTCAGAAACGACATCGACGAATCGCCTGCAAAGCCAAGCCCTGCGGCGTAGACCAGTGTCGCCGACCTCACCATGCGTCCCTTCACCAGACACCGCAACCGAAAACAGACATCGAGAAGACAACAGAAACACCAAAGGAAGAAGCCGTCCTGTCAGTAGCCTCAAGAACAACCACGGGGCAGCGAACGGTGCTACTGAAGATGTGTCCTGTCATCGTGTCCGGACCACGGGGGGAGGCGCAAACATACGCTCTCCTAGACGAAGGGGCAACCATCACGCTAATAGATAAGGGGTTAGCAGACAGCATAGGGGCAGAGGGGCCAACACAGCCTCTGCACTTAAAAGGCGTCAACATGACGCAAGAGGAAAACCAAAGTCAAATGGTTACCGTCGGGGTCCGAGGAACTAAGGAAGAAAACAAATATAAGGTCAGAGCGAGGACCATAAGAAACCTGCAGCTGCACCAGCAAGCCGTTCCTGAGAACTTGCTGCAATACGAGCATCTGAACGATCTACCGACGGACGAGGTGTGCTACGAACGCGCGCGCCCCGGGCTCTTAGTGGGAACTGACCACTGGGAGTGCATCGTCTCTCGGGAGTTACGGATCGGCGGCCCGAACGAACCTGCCGCATCCAAGACCAACTTAGGTTGGGTGGTGCACGGTACCGCACCACGCAGCGCCATCATACAAGAAGGAAGGGTGCTGCACGTGTACGAGCCAGACCGAGCGACGACCGCGAGCGACCACGAGCTCCACAACTTGGTCGAGGCTCACTTCAAGATAGAAGCACTCGGCGTCAACGGCAAGCCACGTATTAACGAGGCAGATCAAAGGGCCATCAAGATCGTCGAGGCTACCACCAGGAAGACAAGCGAGGGGTACGAAGTTGGACTTCCCTGGCGACGAGACGACACCGTCCTGCCGCCGAGCTACAACCAAGCTTTCCGACGCCTCACAAAGGTCGAGCAACGAATGGACGCCGACCCGAAGTTCGCCGAGGAATACTCCAAACAGATCGACAACCTCCTGAAGAAAGGCTACGCAACACCGTGCGACGGCTCGGAACGAACGAGCCCGGTGTGCTGGTACCTACCACACTTTGCCGTGCAGAACCCGAACAAGCCCGGCAAGTGTAGGCTGGTATTTGATGCAGCAGCAAAGAGCCAAGGGGTATGTCTGAACGACGAGTTGCTGGAGGGACCGGATCTGCTGTTATCACTGCCAGGAATTTTATTCAGATTCCGAGAAGGAGCGGTAGCAGTGACAGCAGACATACAGGAAATGTTCTTAAGAATCAAGATAAGAACTGAGGACCAGCCAGCTCAACAGTTCCTGTGGCGAGGGGCAGAAAGAGAAGCACCTCCGACTAAGTACAAGATGACCAGCATGATCTTCGGCGCCGCGAGCTCCCCGTACATGGCCCACTACGTTCGCAACCACAACGCGGACAAGCACGGGCAGGAGTTCCCGCGGGCGCTGTCAGCAATTAAAGAGAGTCACTACATGGACGACCTAGTAGTGAGCTATGACGACCCAGAAGAAGCCTGGAAGGCAGTGGAGGAAACAAGAGCAGTGAACGCCATCGCGGGATTCACGTTGAGAGCTTGGAGCGCCAGCGACAAGAGGGTACTACGCGACGTGCCGCCTGAGCTGTACGCCACTACACCCACACAACTGGGGGGAGAGCAACCAGAGAACAAGATCCTCGGGTTGTTCTGGAACGCAGAACGGGATGAGCTCGGTTTCAATACATCCATGAACCGAGTACCAGCAGAGGTACGAAATCGAACGCGCGCACCAACCAAGCGAGAAGCCCTCAGCGCCGTGATGTCAATCTACGATCCACTTGGACTGCTGAGCCACTACACAATCCGCTCTAAGATCATCCTACAGAACCTGTGGCGCCTCCAAACGACATGGGACGAAGAGATACCAGCAGAAGAGAACGAGCTATTTGCGTCATGGCTATCACACCTCAGCGAGATCGCCCGACTCAGACTGCCACGCTGCTACACCACTAAGAAATATGAACGCATCGACCTCCACGTACTTTGTGACGCCAGCGAACAGGCCTACGCGACCGTGGCCTACTGGAGGATCGCACACACCGACGGGAGCGTCAACATAGTGTTGGTAGCAGCCAAAGCCAAAGTAGCGCCGAAGCAAGCGCAGACCATACCACGGCTGGAGTTACAAGCGGCGGTCATCGGAGCGCGACTCGCCAGCACCATCAAGAAGGAACACAGGGTGAAGATCGGTCAGACTACCTATTGGACCGACTCATCTACGGTGGTACATTGGATCCACCACGACATGCGACGGTACACTCCGTTCGTCGCTCACAGACTAGGAGAGATCACAGAACTAACCCAGAAGCACGAATGGAGATGGCTTCCCACCGACCAGAACGTGGCAGACGACGCGACAAGACTCACCGACGAATCATTGAGCACGACCGACCGATGGTTCCAGGGGCCCAGCTTTCTATACCAACCAGAAGAGCAATGGCCCACGATGTCTACTGCAGAAGATGAAGAAGAAGAGGTCCTGCACACGTCCGAGAAGCTAGGAAGAGATAGCTGGCTACCAGAACCTGCCCGCTTCTCCCGATACGAGGTCCTAGTAAGGGCAACAGCACGAGCACTTGCCTTCATAGACATCTGTCGGAAGAGAGCCACGAGAATGGAACACCGTCACATCCAGCGCGCCGAGTTAGAACTGATCAAGCAGGCGCAGAGAGAGAGCTTCGGGGAAGACATGGAGCGACTCAAATCAGCTCGGCCACTATCGAGGTCGAGCAAGCTGTACCGACTAGATCCGGTAATAGAAGACGAACTGATGAAGGTACGAGGACGGATCGAGGCTTCCTCCGTACCCATCGAGACGAAGCGGCCTATCATCCTGGACGGCCGCCATCCACTGTCAAGACTCATCGTGCTACGGGAACACTGCGCTGCGGGACACGCCAACAGAGAACGCGTGACGAACGACCTGCGGCAACGCTACTGGGTCATCCACCTACGGCCGACCGTACGTACGATAGAGAAGAACTGTGCCTTTTGCAAGAGGCTGAAGGGGACACCACAGACGCCGGCTACGGGAGACCTGCCACATGCTCGCCTGGACCCGTTCCACCGCCCGTTCACTAACTGCGGGGTGGACTATTTCGGGCCAATGATGGTCAAGGTGGGTCGTCGCCGAGAGAAGAGGTGGGGGGCATTGTTCACATGCCTCACCTCACGCGCCGTGCACATAGAGCTCGTCGCGTCCCTGTCAACTGACTCAGCAATCATGGCGCTAAGAAGAATGGCCGCAAGAAGAGGATGGCCACGATTAATGTATTCCGACAACGGGACAAACTTCCGTGGGGCGGATCAAGAGCTCCGCAACGCCTACATCGAGTGGCTCCCTGCTTTGAACGACGAGGGGCTACAGAATAGAATGGAGTGGCGCTTCATACCTCCTGGCGCGCCGAATCAAGGTGGCGCGTGGGAGAGGATGGTACGATCTGTCAAGACCGCCCTCAAGGCGACCCTGAACGAGAAGGCGCCGGCAGAGGAGGTTCTCAGCACGCTTCTCACCGAGGCTGAGTTTTCCATCAACGCGCGACCCCTGACCCACGTTAGCGTGGACCCCAGAGACCCTGAGGCCCTGACACCCAATCACTTTCTGTTGGGGTCATCAACCGGTCTCCCGACGACCGGGCCATGCGACGAGGCCGACCGACGAGCATGGCGAGCTAGCCAAGCGCTTGCCGACCACTTCTGGCGGCGCTGGCTCCGAGAATACCTGCCTACGCTGGTACCCCGCGGCGAGCCCAAGAACGAGACACGCCCGCTGCAGGCTGGCGATGTGGTCATGATCATCGATCACACGCTGCCACGGAACACCTGGCCGATGGGAGTCGTCGAGCGAGCGCATCCAGGAGCGGACGGCAGCACACGAGTCGTCGAAGTACGAACGAGAACCGGCATCTTTCGACGCCCGGTGAGCAAGCTCGTCGTCCTATGGAAGAAAGAAGAGGCTACGCGAGCTGCGCCGGGGGGAGAACTGTTACGGACGCCGAACTAGGAACTAAGAATCGTACAAGAATTAGGATTAAAATGTAACTATAGGTTAAGACGATTAGTAAATAAAGAAATTTCGTTAGTATATAAGAGAAACACGCAACGAGTAACGTAGGTTTATTTGTGATTACCTTAAAAGGATAGGAAAAATTGTAAGCCCTCTGATTGGGCAGAGAAGCATGAGTCGGTGAAGCCACGGTGCAAGTAGGCGACAGGTCCCGACAGGTCTGAACCTGTCTGTTGTGGCTCCGCCGACCCACGCAACACTATTGGTTAGCGCGTCAAAAGACGCCAAGGGCTAACCGCTCCGTGCGAGTATTGACGCACGCTATAAATATAGCGGCCTAGGAAAAATGCGGTGCAGTCGTCAATAAGCTCTCGAATGTAAAGTACGCGAAGAATCATCATCATCATCATCATTTTAGCCGGAAGACGTCCACTGCTGGATATAGGCCTCCCCCAAGTTTCGCCACATTGACATAACATGGGGGGTTTTGCCATAATCGCCACGCTTGGCAGGCGGGTTGGCGATCGCAGTAAGGTTGTTACAAAAGCACAGAGAACGCTGCTGCCCATTCTCTGGCAAGTCCCTTAGTCGCCTCTTACGACACCCACGGGAAGATATGGGATGGTGCTATTCTTTACGTCCGACACCATACAGAGCACGCGAAGAATAAATCAGTGAAATTATCAAGAAATCTTTCATTTATTAAGTAATCAATACAGTCCACAATACTTTGAATTGAATTGATATGTTTTGAGTTAAGATATTCCTGAAATTTATGGACAACCCGGGGACAAAATGAACGAAATGATTGGTATCCAATAAATTGTCGGTGTGCGTACAGGAAAATTACTCTTGATAATTTATTGTATTGTGAATTGCTCCTCTTCATACACTTCATACAACATTTATTTTTTAACCTTTGTAGGGACACTAGGAATTTGTCCTGTATCGTGGGTGCGTTTACAAACATTTAAACTCATAAACAGCCAGACCTGGAACAACTACCTGTAGGCCATACAAATATTTGTTCCGTGTGGTAATCGAACCCGCGTCACGCAGCGCAGCATCCACACGCTCAGCCACCTTTAACAGTGCCGTCTCGTCGTACGTTTAATAGTTAATAAGATCATTGATAAGGAAGACGCAAAAGAGGTCAATGTTGACAAAATCCTTATGACTAGAATCTGGCGAAATGTTATTCACAAGTTATGAAACACATGTGACTAATACGATTTAGGAGGCTTACTCAATAAAACGCCAACTGGGTGACTCAAGATATTTCGCATAAGAGCTAGGACCAACGTGCAAATGACGCTCAACCTCACAAATTAGTCATAGGCATGTGTCTAGAACTGGGAAGTAATTTACTAATAAAATGACTAATTATTTATTTTTATTCAAGAAGCAGACGTTTTAAAACAGGTTTTAGATTATCACCTGACGCTAATGAGGTAATAGCAACAATGTATTTCTTATATAGGTACATAGAATAATTATTAATATAATAACAAAAAAATATAAAATAAAATTCTGAACAATGAAACAGGAAACTTCCCATATTAAAATTTTAATTATTAACAGACAGTTTTAGCACCAAGCCATTTCAGATCATAACAACTTACTTCCTAATATAGGATGAAAAACACTTCCTAGACAGTTTTTCGAATAGCGCTGAAAATAATAACAAAACCGAGAGAACAAAACACAGTAACAAGTGAAAAAGTTATTCTCTCAGTTACACGGTTAGTGAGCGATATTTTTAAGTGGAAAAAAAAGATATAAAGAATACATGAGAACACTTCGCTTCACAGCTGAGTACTTGCAAATGTATCGACGCTAGTTCGTCTGTACATAAAACTGTGACAAACTTTTCAGTCTACTGTTTACTGGAGAATACATATCGGAGACGAAAAGTTTCGCAGTTCCGTCCGATCCGACGATAGATGTGTGTTCGCCGGGAGCCTCCTACAGATTACGGGGCCATTTACATATGAAACGTTTCACTGAACGCCTGCACTCGACTTGTACTTTTATCCCACTGTACCCATATCCTACTTATTCTGCTAAATTCGTCTTTATGTAAAACGAATGTGGATACTTAAAAGACCATTCGGAAGATAAGTAGGATCATTTCCTTTGCCATTTTTTGCAGTCGAACTCAATTTATGGTGCTATGTTTGTACGGCATGTTCATTGAGGTTTTCTTACTATTAGCTGTAAGTACATCCTGCTGTTATTTTATTTAAAAAGTTTGATAAAATCTTGTAAAAAATATGGTAATATGGTATCTGATAGATGGACTGCCATTTATATTTTGTTCACTAATGGCATAATGATCGTCGACAGGTAGATTTCTCATAATATGTGTAGGTATGACGTAATATGTTATGATATTTACGCAATGTAGGTGCCTATTGTATGGTTCATTTAAAAGAATATGACGCATCGCCATTAATGCCTTTCACACCTACGTTAATGTGGCACACAAGCAGCGGGAATTTTCAATTTATTACAAAAATAAAACTTACTTAAGTATAATGAGAATTTTCTGGAAATGTAGGACTAGAAGTCAATTAATCATGGATCTACATAACGTCATAGTTATGTTTTTTTAACTTTAGTTAGATTCGATAAGCACTCCCGTCAAAAAAAAACTTTCATAGTCCAATTTATCTTATATGCCTATCTATTATTAAATTGATATGGTACAAAACCGGTTGTCAGAAGTTCGTGCCAGTAATTGTTTAGTTCCAAATACGCCTACACTGTCCTGTCTATTCCTACACAAAATTTATCAATAGAAAACCAGTAGCGACTGTACTAAGATACGTGTATTACCAGATGTTCTACTTTCATAGATTCTATACATTTTATACTCCGACATATATCAGACCTCATAATAGCTGTCGCTCTAATAACTTCTGTCATACGCAACCGATAAATCGATGAAGCCATATGTCGGAATTCATAGCCCCTGGCACCTCCGCATCTTATTTTATATCACACTTTAATCTTGTCCATTTTTGTACCAAAAACATTTATTCTTTTATTAGGTGGAACCGAGACGTTTTCCTCGAACAAACTTTGTAACCAAACCTCCCATTTGAGCATGTTACATGAAAAGTTGATGCTATATTTTATTTCTACCCTAATAAATAAGGACTCGTTACTGATTTGTGGCCGAAGGGATCCGAATTTAATCTTAGAATGATTTTCTAAACATAGTCCCGTGCTATTGATGCCGCGTCCTTTAGTTGCGATTACCCAAAACCATTCGATTCTAAAATAGGAACTGTTTGATGCTATTTTTTACGATTTCACCGCATCTGTTGGCGTTTATTTATACTTTCCCGCTTTAATGAAAAGGTTTGTTTACTTCATTCTGTAATATTTGGAACCCGTTTTCTATTGTGACTGAACAGCACTTTGAACTGAACGTTTGTATTGTTGTTGTTGTTCGTTTTTTTAAGTGTGACACTCGATCGATATTTAGTCTGGCGCCGCCGGTACAGTCATACAGGAAAGACGAACGGACGAGCACCATTTACGTAACGTTCCGTAGGTAGTAAACACAATCAGTCGGTGTCCAATTCCCGACCGTCAGCTATCAAAGTTATCGCAAATGCCGGAGTACTCGGCCGGGTACCGAGGCAGCCGGGTATAAGGAAGTGCGGAGCCGTGAGGGGAGTGTTGCTAGGGTGCCAGAAACGTGCGTGGTAACGGACGCCCAACCACCCCACGTACAAATCAGACGGCCTCTATATTAACTTTGAGACTTTACCTACATACATTTCCAATTGTAACAGTTGTAACTGGTAGCGCGATCACATTTCTCTTGTAAAATTGTCCGAACTGTGGAAGAGATTTTAAGAGGAAATGTAAGGCCCAACTTTTATGAACATCAGTAGGCCCAATTCAAAATATTTGGCCGATTTTGTACTGGTACTTAAGGAATACTGATTTTCTACAACCATCACATAGAAAGCCAGATTTTTAATTGATGTAGTTCGCGCATACCTATCGTGTACCTACAACCCTGCTTGTTTACCACATGACCGCTCCTCAATCAACACGACTTTTGATGACTCCTGGTGGAACTTTCTGTTAGTTTTGTAAGAATTCCATCTACCGCCGTCTACATGCTTCAGCTTCAGGTTTGCTTCAGGTTTTGTATCCTCAAGTTATGAAACATCAAGATCTGTGCTTAGTACAACGCATTAAATAACTCCTAGGAGAGATAAAATGATAGAATATTTACTCTTTATCATGCACACCATACATTCATACGAATTATGGAGATAGACGTCACGACTTACGTGTTCCAAACAGAATTGACTAGTTTACGATTTTCTCTATGTCAACTCATTGTTAATACTTACAAGTATTCAAAACCCTGCCGAGCCCTTATCGTGGTGAGACTATGTTAGTAGTGTAATTACTAATTAGACTAGAGGGTAGGATATAGAAGCTCACTGATCACTTCAATCTGTAAAGATCTAACCGCTTCCTTACCACAAGCGGTAATGCGAACCGGTTTCTCATTAAAATCCTCTTGAATGCACAATTCACAATAGCTTAGATCTCCATTTCTACGTAAAGTGGACACCTTTACATTATATTGAGGCGATCCATAAAATATGATGCACTATTCTGGTTTGGCCTTTATCCTTAGTACTTACACACAATGTAGCGTGTACCTGCTCTCTGGGTTATATTTTACACGGGGATGCAACAAAGGGGTGGTTTACATAGACATTTTCATCCATCGCTCATATACAAAGCATTATTATAACATGCTCCGTGGTCAGATTGCAGTAACAACTGCAGTGAATATTTGTAGTTGTGTAGTAAGTAAAACATTGGTGGTAGCCCGTTGGTCCCAGCTGTCATATAATATACAGATCTTTGACAGTCGCTACAGTGGCCCGAAAGTCTGACAACCAGTCTTACCAAAGGGTATCGTATCACCTAATACTAACGGGGTTGTAAAGGTCAAATAGGCAGTCCCCCATGTAAAATACTGGTATCTAGCTGCATCTGGTTAGACCGGAAGCCGGTCCCAACATAGTTGGGAAAAGACTAGGCAGATGATGACGAGTAAGTAAAACATACCTAGTACTAGTTACGTATATAGTCAACTATACTCGCGTACTACGAAGTATTCAATGTAAAACGGTTTGTCTGGACGTCATACCCACGTCATCGTTAAAAATTCTTAGTAAATTAATCATTACTTCATTAGATTACCTATTGGTAATTCTATATATTGGCGAGTAGTGGGTGTTTGGGCGTGTGTACACAACACCCACCAACACAAGGTTCGGATTATTATAGTGCCTAGGGGAAATGTCCTAGGCACTATGATAATGTGAACGTAGTGCCATCAGCTGGACATCAGCTTCTACTGAGTTATTCGTAGTAGAAAAATACAATACCATAACACTTACGGCGGTTTCCCTAACACTAAGCATTACCTAAATAGAAACCCACTCATCATTCTGCTGCCCTTATCCTTTATCTCGTATATTCGGGGCCAGAGCAGCATGTCTCCTTCTTCCATTCTTGTATAGTACTCGTCATCTCATCAGACACCTCATTTCTAGCCATATCCTCCTTAATACAGTCCATCCATCATTTCTTCTGTCTTCCTCTACTCTTATACCCAAAATAGAAACGCACTGACTACAGTGCGTAAATATACTAATATTGAATGCGGATCATCGTCGAAAGTTGAAATCCCAACAATGCGATCAAAGCTATAGGTAGCTATCGTTTTTTGGCATTCATTTAGAAGCTGAAGATTTTGTGAAAACGGTCATTAGTCCGACATAGCGGTCAAATCCAGAGGCCCAGCGAGGGAATCAGGCCATAAGACCAACGTAAGAAACACGACACTTACTTTCAATATAAACTTACATTGTCAATACCACTAAGTTCTGCCCCCTCACCGTATCACAACAAACGTTCCAAACCAGCTCCGTACAAATACGCCCAAACAGCGTATTGTTATTGGAAAGGCTAGATAAATACGGCGTGGAGCGCTTGAAACACTTCCCTGCACTCTATGAACAGGGGTCAACGAAGTTAGGCGTGTATTGAGGTAATCCTGATCATGTTTCAGGCATAGGTGAACCGGGTTTTCTATTCTCGTGTTAGTTCATGAGTGTTGAGAGATTTTGTCACCCTCTATGCTTTTATAAGACCGTATATAGTGATAAATAGTAGGAGTTATATTAGTACATTGTCTTCTAAATACCTTTACTGAAGGTACAGGCGTGTCGGTTATGAAATATTGTTGTGCCCACACTCTTCAAATCAGTCTATAGACTCACCAAATAAATTAGTTGTATTGTCGCGACATCGTAGCGCGCGAAGCTATAGGCACATTGCTACATAATTTGGCTAAGTACTGTACTGGAAGAGATAAAAAGTCCCTCATACAACATTAGACTTCTTATACCGAAGTGGATTTTATTTATTATTTGAGTCTTAGGCTGAAACTTGGCAGTTTATCGTGAAAGTTTTGTGAGAGCCATTCTTCGGTGACGAAAACTTTCAGAAAAATATCAACCTAAGTAGGTTCTCCTCCTACGAAAGTGACATCAAAAGACGGTTTTATATAAAATTTGTGCAATCAGATATGCTAATTTGAGACATCTTTTTTAAATATTGAAAAATAATACTAACTGAATTTACGTTGAAATGGTCAATATAAAATTGGTTGATATTCAAATCAGCTCCATGAACAAATTAATTGACCTTTGCAAGGTCAATTAAACCAGATTCAATTACCTACAAATTAAAATCAACAAATGGAAACAATGTTATTTGAAATTATAGAGATATCTTAAGATTTATAACAATACATATCCATGCATTCTAAATGTGGTCTGACAATCTGGCTGTAAAGAAGGCTACTTGTTTGCCACATTATTGGTAGGTATTTCCACCTATGCTATACATTTGGCAACTCTCACTCCTAAAATGATTGTTATTTAATATTATCGGAAGATACAACCAGGATTTGGATTTACACGTTCTGATCAATTTTCATAATATCCCTGTACATCGGGGGATGTTGATGGCGGTAGATTTATAAAAGTGACAGAAAATGTACATAAGTTCGTTACGTTAGGTACTCGTACTAAATCCACAAACTTAATGGAAAAATTGAATAAACCGTTGCGAGCACCATCTGCCAAAATGTGTAATAGAATTAATTCCAAAAATGATTTGCCTGAGTCCGCATGTTTTTCAACGCATGGAGAGGCGCACAGGCTCATATTTTAGCCGTCGCTACTCCATTAGTGACGCGGGAACCCCAACCAATATGGCGCACAGTGGGCTGAAAATCGGCTTTCATAGACTTAGGGATTTCAATTTGCAAGTGCTTGTTTTTATGTCGGATATCGCTTCTATTAGTCATTACTATGTACAAAAATGACACCCGAGTTAATTCTGCCCAAAAACGAAGGAAATATAATTTTTTTACGAAAAATTTGTATGAAGCTAGTATGAAAAATCGAATTATCTCCTAAACGGCATGTTTAACGGTAATATCCTTGGAGGTGGTCATAGTGCTAATTATTCATGATTTTTTGGTTGGCGATCGGACGAAAAATTTAATGCTGTTTTTTTTTTAAAAATCGTCAAAATATTTTTATTTGTTTTTACGTATGAAACGATTCCTTTTGGTTTTTATGTTGAAGAACACGAACTTTTAACTACACATAACATAAAATAGCATCACTCCTATATTTTCGTAGGAGTTGGCAGAGGTTTATAGTACACCCACACGTAGACAACTATGTTTGAGCTAGATAATTATCAACACAAAATGAGTTTTAAAACTTTTGCGTGAAGCTGCCATTCGGGAAGGTGCTAAGGATTTTTATCCATCTTACTATAAAGTGCAACAAACTAAGCTTGATTGCTACCCTCCGAAGCAATCAGTGACAGTTACTGATTCATCGGCTAGGATTACACTTCAAGCTTTACTTGATATCACGGTTACAAGAATCCTTCAAAGCCTTTCTAACGAAGAGCATAACAAGCAGTTGAAGCTGATATCCAAGTGGGGATTTGATGGTGCTTCTAACCAAAGCCGATACAAGCAGAAAATTGAGGGTGAGGAAGATGACTCGAGTATTTTCATGACCTCCTTGGTGCCACTAAAACTCATAGATGGAGACAACATTTTATGGACGAACCCAAAACCATGCTCAGTTTTGTATTGTCGTCCAGTTCAGTTTACTTTTGTAAAGGAGAGTGAAGCAGTTGTCCATGAGCTGAAAAAACAAATTGATGAAGAAATTGAGGCCCTTATCCCCACAGAGTGCAATAATAATAATAAGGTGACTCATCAACTAATGATGACGATGATCGACGCTAAAGTCTGCACTTACCTTTCTGAAGCTAGATCAAATGCATCGTGCTACCTGTGCTTAGCAAAGCCTACAGAAATGAACCGCTTAGATGCTGTAACATCAAAAATTGTGTGTTCGGACCTGTATGAGTTTGGCTTGTCATCCCTACACGCCCGTATAAATTGTATGGAATGTCTGTTACACATTGCATACAGGCTCGACTTCAAACGGTGGGCAGCGAGAAGTGATGAGCACAAAGAAATGCTACAGACAAGGAAGAAAATAATTCAAAATAAATTCAAAGATGAGCTCAATCTGTTGATTGATATAGTAAAACAACGCTCGGGAACCACCAATGACGGGAATACTGCAAGAAAATTCTTTGAGTTTCCTAATAAAACCGCAGCTATAACCGGTTTGGATGAAGACCTCATCAAAAGATTTGCTGTAATTTTACAAGCAATTACATCTGGAGAGCAGGTCGATATAATAAAATTTAGAGATTATGCTCGCAAAACAGCAGAAAAGTACGTATTATTATACGACTGGTACTACATGTCGTCAACCGTTCATAAGTTATTAATCCATGGGGCTGACATAATCGAGAAAAATAATATTGTGCCGATTGGGACTCTCTCGGAAGAAGCCTCAGAGTCTCGAAACAAAGATTTTAGGAGGTTTCGTGAACAATTTTTCGCGGAAAAGAAGTAGGCAGGATTCTAATCAAGACATTTTAAATATGCTTGTTGTTTCTTCGGATCCTTTGCTAAGTGCACAAAGGCCTAAGTTAGATGCCAAGAAAAAGCAGAGCATTCTTGCTGAAACTCTCGACTTAATTCAATTTCAGGAAACTGAGTTCGAGTTTTTGGATATATCCAATCTGGATGCTGACTCAGAATTGGAGTCTGACAATGACAGTGATAAGGAAAATTTGTAAAAAAAATATATATGTACATATTTGTAAATTTGTATTTGAGTGTGTTTGGGTTTTTTTGTAATATTTAATGATATTTTTTATTTTTTTTTATTTATTTTACAAATGCGTAGTATTAATTCCTTAAATTAAATTATTTTGTATATAATATAACTTAATATGTTACTTTAATAATAATTTGATAATCTTTTTTTATTTAAATTAATATAAATGTGTCAAAAACAGCAATTTTTTTATTTCTTTTTTCTTGATTCGTGTGTTCTTAATATTTGGGTTAATAACATATCGAACTTTTTAACTTGGACACTAAAAGGGATCGTTTTACATGTAAAAACAAATAAAAATATTTTGACGATTTTTTAAAAAAAAACAGCATTAAATTTTTCGTCCGATGGCCAACAAAAAAATCATGAATAATTAGCACTATGACCACCTCCAAGGATATTACCGTTTAACATGCCGTTTAGGAGATAATTCGATTTTTCATACTAGCTTCATACAAATTTTTCGTAAAAAAATTATATTTCCTTCGTTTTTGGGCAGAATTAACTCGGGTGTCATTTTTGTACATAGTAATGACTAATAGAAGCGATATCCGACATAAAAACAAGCACTTGCAAATTGAAATCCCTAAGTCTATGAAAGCCGATTTTCAGCCCACCGTGTGGCGGGGTGAATCTGCAGTGACAGGGGCATTCACCCCGCGTGCAACCATCCCCTCGGTTTTTGTTATAAAATCAATATATTTGGAGCAGGGTTTCCTAGTTGCAACAAGATACAGACATATGCGTAGAGCGTCGTCGATAATCGGCGGCAGCATGAAATTTTACGTTGTTTCGAACACTGTAAGTTGAGAATTTATTATTTAAAGCAAAAGATCATAATATTTATTAGCACCTAAATAAATATAAATTGGTTCGAAATCCGTTTTGTCTTAACGACGTAAAATGTTGCCTCGCTCCTGCCAAACAGTATTCAAATGAAGTGGTCACACCGTCACATCGACTTCGGTGACTCAGTAATGAACTCGCCGGGATCAGATGCAGTCACTTGTCATGGTGAGTAATCTTTGACTGGGTGTACTTACGCAGACGCCAACAGACCGAATCTACATGTTGCCTTTCTCTGCCTACATATCTATTTTCAAGTAACACACACCTAAATAAAATAAAAACTTAGTACTTCGCCGTGGAAACAAACTAATAACCGGTTATTATTACAAGGTTTTGTTTTCATATTTTGCTAATTTGATTTCCAAAATGGAACCCAACCCAACTGGCCTGTTAGTCAGTTTAAATGTCGATTATAGGCGCTGCAATATTGTTAACAGCTTAAATAATGAATGAGAACAACTTCGTTAAGCTTTTAACCACGTTGATAGTCGAGCAAAAATCGCTTAACATAAAATATTAATTCACCACTGCTCATGTTTACAACACTCAGTAAAGACGCTTCATCAATCATAAGTCAGTGCGTATCAGATTGGAGTCCTCGATCGATCGGTTAAAAACAAAGTCTAGGGAAGTGAAGCGATCCAAAACAAAACAAAAACTGTGAATCCAACGCTTCAGAATTTATAAAGGAAGAGGCGAAGAGCCAGAGACATTGGTTTTTATATCGGAGGTAGTAGGTATATAGTGTGACCGCTGCGTGACTGAACAGCGAAGCAAAAACTCGCCGTGACAATCGTAGCCTCGTATTTTTAACGTTCCATTAAGAAAGGATTGCTCTCTCTTTGTGGCTTGGCTTTACAGATCTCAAGCCTTAACCGCGCACGTTTTATAGGGTTCCGTGTCAATAACGTGAAAATGGATCCCTTACGGCGGTTTAATGTATTTCTGTCTGACACGCCCGATTATCTATAAACGGCCTAATATGCTTTCGTAGTGGTTTATGTTGGGTTTACGAGGTGTCAGTCTGCGCATATTCAAGTGCACTATCGTGGAATTCGGTGAAATTTAAAGTTTTTACAAAGATATAAGTCCTCGGTAGAGTTTTCTAGACCAGGTAGTCTTTTATTCTAACAACTTGTTAGGTTAGACACAATATAAATAAATGTATTACCTACCTTACAATATTATCAACCCACTCACTGTAATCTTCTGAATCCAATATCCTAAACTTTATTATTTGACTGGGACTGCTTCGATTCTTCTACATTCGCGACAATTAGCTCTATGTTCAGTACGTGAATAAGTTCTACTATAACTATATTAGTGCACGAAACTAATAAAAACAAGTGTCGTAAATCTCAAAATAGTAGGTAATATTCACTTTACTTTATCGCTATTGTGTTTCGTATAATTGGCGCCGTCTGACAAAGGAATTAGGTGCGGTACTGAAAACTGGCTATATGTTTGTTTACATTGCACTATATTGCTTCCCTGGTATAATAAATTATCCATCCATCGCCTGTCTTACTTATCGTTGCCCTCAGTCACTTTTACGACTTGCGTCCAATGATAAGCGATAACACTTGTTCTGTTTTTATTTTACTTGCACAGTGTTCCTTATAGAACAGGTCAATAGCCTTCTATGTGATCAAAATGTTACTTGGATCACCAGTCAGTATACCAGGCGTGGTGATCACCCCAAGCGTCATCAAAGCTTTTAATACGAACTACAGGTTTAGCAATATCCGGCCACAGGTTCAAAATATCAACTGCTAAAATATTCAACAAAAATCCCACGTATAAAATGAAATTGCGATGCAATTTATGTTGAAAATAATGTCACAATCGAACCGTTATTTTTGGAACGCAAATAACGGGTAGTTTTGTTAATATATACGTTTCCACACCATGGTGGTTAATCAGAATGGCATAAAACTTTCTTTAATGGTCCTCTGATGGACGCAGGATGTCAATAATGAGTACTTATGTCGATAATGTTGCTGTAGATTGCGTCGGAAGTGAACGATATTAATGATAGTTTTAAATACGAAGACGTCGGTCTGAACCGGATTTTATTTAGAATGCATCTCATTTGGTAACTTTGCCATTTCGATAACTAAACAAATACCATCACAAAAGTGCCGATTCGTAACTATTTTGATCTTCATGCATTGAGTCTCGTTTCGTAACCTCTTGAGTAAGCGTGTATTCATTCCCGTTTGGTAACTTTTGTTTGGCAATTACAGTTAGGACTCAGAAGAGCTACAAAAAACATACCACACGCACACGTAATATGCAGTCTCGTCTTTAAACAAAATATGGAGTATCTGACCTCTTTAGAATAATGTGGGCTACATTATTCTAAAGTGGCCAGAGTAGGATGCGAGCGAGCGAAGCGAGCTCAAACTTTTTTGCACCCCGATTCTGACAGGTTAGAATAGAATTTCTTGTGACCAAAACTGTTTTACCTTCACGATTCACCCGATTGTTTTTAGTTTTCAGATTTGTCTGCTCCTAAGTGATAGTATAAGTTCTTGTGACAAGTTCATACGGAAATATAAGTAGCATGTTCAAGCACATATGCATGTTTACTAAGGGCCAATTTTTGAACAGCCACCTTAAATGTATGCAAGCCTAGTACTTTGAGCATAAGTATAAGTGTGCAGACGGAACTGTTACAATAAATACCTCATTGATTGATTTAAGGATATTCAATAAAAACACGATTTTAGCGGAAGCAACATCTTCATGATTCTAGTCTCCTAGTACTTTCTGTACAAATTCCAAATTGAGTTCTCTTGTAACAAACCTTACTGTGTCAGAGAGAGACACAAAATAGCAACATCAACAAGAAGTTTAGTTGTAACTTTGGGAGCTGACTGTACCGTACAAAATACAGTTCAAAATTATGGGTTACGAAACGGGACTCAATGTATGAAGATCAAAATAGTTACGAAATGGCACTGTTTTTCACTAGTTTTGCACGTCTTTTGTTTAGTTGTCCATATGGGAAAGTTACCAAACGGGAGGAAGCCTTTATTTAATTGTAGAGTTTCATTGGCCCCTTCTATAAATGCTTAGAAATAAAATTTAATTGATCAGAGACAAAAATTTACTTTAAACTGTTAGACTTAGAAACGTAGAAAACAGAAATTAAATGAATATTTTCCCGATATTACGATTGTTGGCATTTGCAATTTTCTGGTTCCTATCATTGTGTGTTCAAGTAGCAAACGGCTTTAGCATGAAATTGTCACAAAATGCTAATTCGATCGTCGACAGGTTTGTAATTTCGATACGTGCGTTTACACATAGAAATTTCATATCATTTGTTTGCGGTAGCATGAGAGGCTCATCTCCCAAATAATAATTATACAAAAATTGACTAAGTGTGAACATCATTCCGTGTAAGAAAACGGACGTAGTTAGTAATAATAAACGAGCTAAATAATGAGCAAGGAGGGAGTATTTAAAACGTACAAGGGCGATTATACATGCTAACGGCCTTCAGCACGCCATCGAGAAGCCCGAAAAGGTTCAATATTGACTTACTATAAGTTCCAGCCCTACTATTTGTATGTGTATCCTGCAATCAGTTTATAGAAACCGCCAATCATAGATCACGAAGGCCTCTAACCGTTTTTAATTTGCTGATTGAGTAGACTACCACATTGATTTGTAAAATCTGCAAAATATCGATTCCAGTTTTGAATAAATTAGCTAATCCAAATAGGACAGATCCAATCGTTTTCAACATAAATGTTTTGTTTGGCCATCCATATGGGGCCTAGAGCTATCGCCCCTCGCTAGTTAGCTATCAATACAAATAAGAACCAAATTTTGCATTCCAACTTCAACGGTTTGTGCATAGGTTTGAATCCCGAATTATAATTATCAGTATATAGTACATACATTTGGAATTGGATACCAGTTTATCTGTCAATCCATACTTACTTTTATGTGTCTCCCACAGGTGTCTCCCAGGAATTTGCGTTTTCAAATTGAAATGTCATGAAATCCATAAATGTCATTTTGATTTCATCGTTATATCTTTATGAAAAATTACGCTCTCCTTTTGTCTTTTTTGCCAGTCTTTTTCAGTATTAAACTCAACAATATTGGTCAATCTGACTCAAATAAAATTGAAATAAAACCTTATGCAGAGGAAAGACTTTAAAGGAACAGCAACTTACAAAAAAAAACTGTACTGGAATAAGAAGATACCGCTACATTATACCTAACGGAAAATCAGAAACACCCCCTGGAGTCGATACAACAGTCAATAGTGACCTTCTGGGATAATTTACCCGAGATCAAAATAAGCTAAAGCATGAGACCAATATCATCATCAGTCATTTATGACGATTCGTGTTCTTATTATCAATCACACGAATAATTTAATCTTCAAAGTGTTTATTTCAAACTTATACTTAATTAAGTTGTACCTAAAATCTAGGATTTGAATAATTTAGATCCTGTATATCCAGAGTCTTCAAAGTAATAATATAATTAGTGATGGTTGGATTAGTCTGTCTAAAATCTTATAACTCATTAGGAACTCCCAGTTTTAACGCGGCAACTCGAAATAAACAAAAGAAAGGCGACTCAAAGATTTTTTATTATTTCCTTTTGTTCTGTTAATGAAGATCGCGTAAGATTCATTTTGTACCCTTAAATAAAATACAATGTACATCAACAAATAAAAAAAATGTATCTTCTACCAACCCGCACTGGGCCCGCGTGGTGGATTACAGCCCACTCCCTCTAATAGAGAGGAGGCCTGTGTCCCAGCAGTGGGAACATTATAGGATTATGATGATGATGATGATGATGATGTGTGCTTCTATACCGAAATAGATGAAAAATAAAACATATTACCTTATTTATTTCTGCAAGCCCAGAATGCAAATGTATGCAAAACAAATAAAATATCTATTTATGCAATCGTGGACGAGCTTGGTACATAAAAAGATAAAAAGCCTTTTATCTAAACAAAGCGCTGGATCAGTTAAGATAGCAAAGTCCAAGACACAGTGCTAATTGATGTTAAGGCGTCGGCCAAACTGACCACGGGCCAACGGGATAAGGAAATCCCGGTATTAGCCTTAAGGTGGTTAAGCTTAGCCCGGGACTTAGCGGTAAACACAACACAACCAAAAGGTCGGTCGGATATATGTGTAGTTAGTACACTTACAGTCTTACACTTTATTTGTGAAAGTAGCTATTATTTTTTCGGCTGTATTTTTTTTGCCAGCTTCCTGGCTGAGGTCGGTTTAAAAGGCAATGGGTTTTACCACAACGAACATTATGAAAAGAGTTAAAGTGGGTGGGTGGGTAAATGGAAGTTAAAGGAGACCGACATAAAAATAACCAAGTATAACCAACACTGTACAGTAATATTATAATAGGAAGGTCCCATAACTGCTCCACATAATTATATTGGGGATACTCAGCGAGGGATACTCGGTATTGTCTTTTTGGGGCATAGGACGCGTGGGGAATCTTATTGAGCAGGAAACATTTTATAATTATCGAAGGCCTTAATAAGTTGTCAGTGGGTCCGACCACCTTGGGTACTCGAGTTGGGTTCCACCTACTATTTTGGGAGTACGAAAACATTTTGGCAGTAGTTAAAGAGAAACTGTAGACAATTTAAAACTAGCTGATAAAATTATTTCAGAGCATATTATGTGAACCACAAGTTTTTCGTTTAAATAAAAATAATAAGCTAATTAAACGTTTTTAACTCCTAAACAGTAAGTCGACGAAACTTACTTTAATTTCGTTTTCCTTTCGCTTAATAACTTAGTAAGAAAATATTAGAGGAAATGCTCACCTTTTTCCTAGAAATATGTAAGTGCTATGTAGAAAGAAATAGAACGCTTGGAATACATACGCCCGTTTTCCCCAACACGACACCCATATGAAAGCAGTCTGTAGAATTTTCAACGCTCGCCTCTGCACCGTCAGTTAAAATGCAAATTCAGTGCGATAATATTTAGGATTTAATTAGGTATCGGTTATTTTCAGTGAATATGAGCAACATACTTATGATATAATATGTACGTAGATAGTAAACTAATGATGATATACAAAGATCTTGAGCAATCCTCCTTCACGAAATTGGGGAAGCTTCCCAAATAACCAAAACGATGGAACATTACCCTCATCTCCTTTAGTGCAGTCCACTATATACTTCATAAAACAAGAGGCTCCTGAGCAGATTTGATCTTTGCTAACGATGCCCACAGGCTATGTGTAAAGTCAAATCTGCCCGAACTGAGCTAACTCTAAACTCCTAGTGGAGTAAACACACACGTAGCTTCCTATCACTATGCAGGTATCCATGTGCTTCCTTAGGCTTCTGTCCTGTGAAGTGTAGGTACTCAAGTGAATATATAAATAATTAAACCATAAAAGAAAAAGTTTACAAATATCAAACGGAAGGGTGACTCAGTTTTCCGAAAGCTTTTCTAACATTAGACTCTTGCAGAAGCTGGCGTTAAGGAAGTACATTAATATTTAATTAATATCGAATTTAATTAAATCTCTAATTAGAACTCCATATCAATTGTGGCAACATTCTATATGGCTACGAAACTCCATAAATACACCAAAATGTATTTTTGTTCGTATAAAAGACTCGTCAAACACATTTATGTTGATTTTATCATTCCATGAAATCAGAGTGTTCTGTCGTACAAAAGCTCCAACGATAATAATTTTACAAAATAGATGTAAAAACTGCCAGGCTGGTTGTTAATCGCTGTTGTTCAACAAGCTCATGCAATATTATCTATCGAAGTGACCACACATATCGTTGATTTCGGCGCAAACCAAAACACATGCCAAACTAGGTAATTTATGAGTGTGCAAGAACATTCATGTGGAGCGGTTGGCGGCGGCACTCCGCCGATTTACCAAATTGCTTTGGGAGCCGATTGGTACCCGATGGAATTAACCATTAATTCAATTATCAATCACATGCCCAACAACAGTTCCATGTTTGCATTAATGTCGGTATGAGATACCTTTGTAACGTCCATGTCCGGCTCATCACGCGTCTAACCACAAGCGTGGGCCTCTGAAAATTACTCTTTGAATTCCCCTTTGTGACCTACAGAACATTTCAGCGGGTTTATGTACTAAACCATAAGCCAGATTAATGTAGCTCGCAAGTTCTTCAATAGATTCAAGCCTCATTTAGCCAGCTAGCATTCTTCAAAGAAAAGAAGTTGAAGGTAAACTTTTATATTTTTACAAGCTTTTTTGTTCTGATTAAGTTTGTCGCAGATTGCTCAGCTCTCGGGGAAGCCTTGCGCGTCACTTACTCGGAACTATCGTGGGTGACCCCTTTAGCAAATGCAATACCACCACAAGCCGTGTTTACCAGAAAGAAATTGAAAAAAAAAACCTATCTAGTATTATTTTCTTTTTTCATTCGTAGTTGTTAGAATTATAGAAGCCATAGAACCATAAAGAGTTACGTCACACTGAAATCTGGTTTTGGCTTTTATAGCGTGGCCTTGGGGCATGGCCGACATTGGTAATTGAATATGTTTTTCGAAGAAGAGTTGCTTATCGGTACCTACTCGACGATTGAATGGTGGTGTTTTTCATTAATCATGTTGATTGACTTGGTGTTTCATGTTATTATTCTAGTTCGCTTAGGACTTTGATGTCGTTTTCTCGTATGTCATTATGATACAAATTATGTAGATACTTTATTATTGTCTGGAAATGAAAAGATCGGTTAGTACTTGTACAATTTATGCTAGGTCGTCCACCAAATAAAAGGTCATTATGTTAATATTTATAATGGAATTGTATAACTTTTCAGTTCCACTTTGTGAAAGGTCATGTAACATGACTCACGTAACACAATAAAATATAGAGCAATTAATCACGAACCAACAACAACTGGTGTTTACTCAAATCTAGAGAAGAGATTTTTCATCAAAAGTGGAATGGAATTGCCGGTTTTAATTATGCCACCACGTGTCAATAACGAAAAATAAAATCAATTTTTATTGGCATTGGCAACATCATGCGCCGGTGGCTTCACTCCCGCCGCCGCCGCCAGAATATAGTTTCTTTTTTACATTTTGCTTTACAATGTTCACACCAATATTAATCGATCACGATTCAATCAAAATTGAATGACATGGTGAACCGTCAATGAAGTTGTCGCAGCTGATAAAAGAAATCAGGAAAATAATGCATTAACTAATTAGTGGAATGTCTACTGTTACTGTTACTGCTAGCCTATATCATCCCACTGCTGGGCAAAGGCCTCTCCCCATGACTTCCAAATCCTTCGATCCTGGGCCAATGTGGACCACTGGACGTTGGTTCTGTCCAGCTCGTCCCGCCATCTCCTGCGAGGTCTACCGCGTCGCCGTCCGGCTGTGTCAGGGCTCCACATCGTGGTTATTTTGGCCCACAGCTCTTCGGGCATACGGCAGACATGGCCAGCCCAGTCCCACTTCAGCTTAGCGGCTTTTTGAGCAACGTCAGTTATTTGTGTTTTGGAGCGCAGTGTGGTGTTGCGTACATGGTCCGTTAGTCTAACGCCTAGAATGCTGCGCTCCATTGCACGTTGGCAGACCTTGAGTTTGAACTTTTGAATATTTGTTAAAGACCAAGTCTGGGATCCATAGGTCAAAATGGGAAGAATGCACATGTACATGATTTTTCTCTTTAGTGACAAAGGAAGGTTTCCTTTCATGAGCTCCTTCATGGACCAGTAGCACTTCCAGGCATTTTCGGTTCGTCTTGTGACTTCCTTTTCTTGTCTGGATTGGAAAGAGACTAACTGGCCCAGGTAGATGTATTCATGGACATATTGCAATTCTTCACCATTCACTCTGATCCTATGTTTAGTGGTGTTTGACATCAGTTTGGTTTTCGACATGAATGGCTACTGAATTATGAAAAAAAAAAATAACTGTGGCAAAGGAATACTTCATGTTGCTGAGTGTCTGCAATTTTTAATTAGCTGGCTTAATTCAGAAGCCGTTACAACGTGTTTTATTTCAGATTAATATTTTAACAACAAAAAAGGTCTAGCGACTGACATTGATGTACACTATATACGTGTTGGTACAGTCATGTAGTGTATACTTACTCTTTCAGCTATAATTGAACCGTTGTATAGTATCTCTCTGTATTTCAGCAAGATCCATAGCCGATAACTCTAAATATATGTACATATTTTGTTAGCTTTCTTGGTTGATAAAGTTATTCGTTCATAAAAGTTTATTTTGGCCAGAGATGTTCTCGTTAAGTTGACCTTTATGAGACACGTGCTGTAGCGTTTACGTATTAGTTCAGCTAGGATTAATACAAAAACACAGATAAACGTCCCTACTGAAATGTCATAGATAAACAATACCATTAGTATAGGCCTGAATGCCAGGTTGTTAAAATATAAAATAAATAATAGCAGTTAAGGCCTTCACAGTCCGTGGTAGCGATTTCATTTCGATTTAAGGAAAAACTCACCGATGTACTGTATTGATTTTATCCTATATGTATAATTAATCGTAAGAAATAAGTTACCTATTTATCCCTTTAGAAGTATTCAGAGAGAAAGGAAAAACAACACAAACATAACTTCAAAAAAGAAGTATTTGACGTTATGTTCACAAAATCCAATAACATTGTCTTCAAAACCGAACCTAAATTCAAACAAACTAGATAGCCGAACGTAAAAACCACTAAGACAGCAAAAGCTAACAAACGATAAAATAACAAACGTTACACGACAAAATATGATAGCAATGAATATACAAAGAGCGAGTCTCGAAAGCAGTACACAATTGAAATATTCAGGCGAACAATCAAGATCGCTCTGCCTGAGTTCCCATTGTTGCCAGGGCCGAAACATCATTATTGTCAGCGAAAGTCTCCGCTTTTACGAGAAGAAAGCGCAAAGCCATTGATGGTAGGTAAATAAGGTTGTTGTTCTACAAAATTTTGCTTATTTCAATACCATTGTTTCTCTTATCAAAGTTTCGGAGTTACCTATCTTATTACTATTCGAGATGTTATTAGACAAGAAAGTTTGGATACTTATCGACTCGCAATTAATTGTTGTGGATTTGTGGTTTCTAGTCTGTGCTCCTGAATCAACGTATCTTTGACTTCAAGGGAGAATCCTTATTTCAGGGCTCCAGCATTTTGTGTTGAGTAACGAGCATGTCTACGTTTTATTTCTAAGGTTGTAACTATTTTAGATGTTTGTGTACAATACCCGTGGGAAGAGTGTCTAAATTCTTTAGCTAGTTGCAAGACTCTAGGCTAGACAGGCTTGCCTGAGCAAGCGGTAGACGTACTAGAAGTCCCTTAGCTACCCACAATGTGCGTTAACTTTCAGTTTTAAACTTTTAAGTCTGGTCTTAGGAAGCAATTTGTTAGAGAATGTTAAACCAACAGTTTTTAAAATTACTTTAAAACCTATTAATACACCTACGTTACGAAGTATCTGCTACATTCATGAACACTAGAGCATCTATAAAAACAACTTTGAAACTCGTATTCACAATGGAATGATAGTTACCGGTGAGAAAATCTGGTCATTGTTAGACAGGATGTGAACTTGCATGAATATTAAAACAAAACTTGAATTAATAACTACTGCAGACAATGTCGGTAAAGAAATCTGAAGTATATTTTGAGAAACTGTTACCAATGAAATCAAATTGTCTCTCTTGTTATGTGTACTAATTCAGAATAAATAGACTTGAAGCCATGTACAAGTTTGACTTGTCCCTACAAACATCTACACGTTGAAACGTGTCTAGACAAGCGTTACATCGATATCTCAGAAGGATTCTACAAATATAGTAGCCACGTTCTTGACTTACGTGTTTAAACCTATTCAAAAAGAAACCTTATGAATACCTTTGACCACTTCCACAGTTCCCCTACAAAGTGGTAAACCATCGGACCTGCACTAATATCCTACACAAGGCCAAACTATGTTCCTATTGCAAATCACTAAGAGATCGATTTTCAGAATCAAACCTTATGTACTATAATATCTACTAGACATGTTTCAAACAAACATAAACAACAAAAACTACAAACTTAAACTACAAACAGCTACTGAGCTGTACATTTTTTAAACAAACGGTGAAATCCACGATGGGTGATGGCTTTCGCCTTTTTATATTTATAACTTCTGGATATTTATTAAGAATAAGTAATTCTGAAGTTAGTTAAGATATTAAAACGAAGGCGATGAAAACACAATTTTATTTAGATACTTAACCTAGAATGACTTTTTAGTGTTTTTTTCGGTCAAAGTTCAAAAGTCTAGGCTAGCTTGTTCTAAAAGTGAGAGCATAATACGATTTTTTTTCCGAAAATAAAGGAAATAATTGACGACTACGAAACTAAAGAATAATATAATAAATAAAAAAAAAACAATAATACTTAATTTTCAAATAATCCTTTACAATAAAATATCATGACCAGTTTCTTGTTTCGCTAAATAATTGCCAATCATAGATCACACCTCACCACTGTAAGTTTAAATATGTTTAAATTCAGGCAATAAATAATGTATAGACAGTTATAAATAATTTGATACTTTGTCTTATGCACTATGTTCACAAGATGCTGGAATAAATAACTTTATTAACTAATATAGTAATTAATCCATATTAGCCCCAATATTTCGCCCGTGCCAAAAATAACAGCTACTACGATAACAGTAGTACAAAAGTATAAAAACACGCTATTAAAATCACAGATGATATCTCTGATAAAACGATGATACGATTCCCCCTATTTATGTAAATTTCAAATTCGTTGTAATTCAATACTTTGCCTTAAAAATCTTGTTTCGAAATTCTCACCTCCATTGAACCCGTTTAGAGTTTGGTTCTAATAAAAAACTGAATCGAACGGAAATGAAATAACGTTAACCGGTTTTTCTCCGGCGGGTTGGAAGGTGCGCTTCAAACTTTTTTTCCTTTTTTTGTCGCCGTGACACTGGCTCTCCATAGAAAATATTTCAAGTCGACTTTATTCTTGTATTGACTTCTAATGGCACGTATATTAAATCTAGCTTCCTTCTCAATTGTTTATTCAGATTGTGATACACCTTTCGATGCTATGAATGAACATGCTAGCTCCAACCGGTTTGTCCGGCTATAAAAGTAAAATAACCTTGTCTGGAAGGAAATTTGCCATTTGTGTGCAAATTTTAACTAAAATAAATTACAATGTCTGAGGCAGGTTTAAAAAAAATAAGTACATATTATTGCATGACTCCATCCTACATTAGATACCAAAAAAGCAGGTGTAGGAACTAAAAATCTTCATGTATGTAGCGTAACCTAATGATACTTAAATATATTGAAAGTTGCTTACAACATGATACCCCGACAAGTAAAGAAGTTTGGTCACTTACATTTCCATTAGCATGGTCATGGTAATGGTAGCGGGCGTTCGACGAACATGCTGCCTACGCCATCCTGTCTCAGTACGCGGAGGTACCTACTTTATGCATGAGACTAAGATAAATCATCATGTGCCGGTAAAAGAATGCCTTTGATATTTACGACAAATGTTAGTATTATTTCAACCGCAACTTCATGTCATTGCCCCACGGGCACTTTTACAGATAGCAATGACATCCAATCTTTGAGTCATTCAGGATGTAGACAGTACGAAGCGATCATGTGGAACCAGGTGAAACTAAGTCAAACAAAGTGTACATTTTACAATCGCCTGATTTATTTATTTTTCCATTTTACTGCTTAAACTCTTATTCCTTTTCAACATAAAATTTACACATTCACTATCATACATTGATTAACATTCATCGTGAATTACAATAATAGTAATATCTTTCATTTATATTACTTTCAGGGGGAGTTCAATATCTTTGGATAGTTCGTGTATATCTTACACTGTATAGTTATCATTAATATTCAAGTAACATCTTATTTGAGTTTCAACAATCAAGATATATTTATATTCAGTATTTTAATTATTTGGCGATCATAGACGATACCATTCCATATCACGTAATAATTTACACTTACATTCTTCATCTAATCAGTCGCGGACCCGTCGCACTCGGATCCAATGTAACTTTCCATTATTTATCTAAATAAATTATATGATACAAAAAATATTACACTAACAACCTGTTTAAGTATAAATTACACATACCTTACGTATAAGATGATTTCTAGCTTAGGATACAAATTTACAATTTCTGACATGTCATCTAGATATGCAAACAATGCGTTCTTCTATCAGATTATACATCAGTAGCACAGCCATCCTGAAAGTGATCGTCGGCCGAGGGCCTGGTGATGGTGAGCACGCGCTTGAGCGCGGCCACGGGCGGCAGCACGGGCGGCGCGCGTTGCCAGACGCGCAGCGTGCGCGCGCCGGGCACGGGCAGCCCGTAGTCGACCGGGTAGGGCGCGTCGGCCGCCGGAGCCGCGCTGCCCGCGTTCACCGCGTGCGACCGCGGGAACGTGCGGCTCATGTAGCCCAGCTCCTCCTGCGACCCGTCCACGCTGCAGTTCTCTATGATAGGCGTTCTATCATTATAGTACGTGGGAATTGCCGCGCTGACCGCACGGGCCAAATTACTGGCCTGGGTCATTTTCATTTGATCCCAAAGGCCGGATGGGTATAACGATTCTGAAGTCTCGCGGGCGTACTCGCCACTTCCTGGTCTTGCAGCGCTTTCCGGCCTCGTATCATTTATAAGATCGGGGTCGATATTGCCAGAAACTGTGGGAGACACTACTACAGGTCCGCCAGCTGTCACAACACTTCCTCGTCCCTCATAGTGATTTGTGGTATATGGGATATCATTCGCTCTCGGAGGTTTAAGAACAGGATTACATTTCGGGTCATTGTAATTCGGAGAATCTTGTCTGTTTGCCAGAACAGCGACGTGAGGTCGATCTGTCGACGTTGGGTGTACTTCATTTCCAGAAACAACCCTATCAATGGTATTTGGTGTTTTACTCTCACAAGCCGGTGAAGGACGAAACCTAACGAAGGTAATCAGCAGAGCTAAGGATATGACGACTACGATTAGGAATAATGCAGCTCCTAGGCTCGCTATCTGTGCGCTTCCTAAAGACCCCATCCCCGCGGACAGTTGTGTCACATGTACTGTAAAGTTGACCTCGGCATTCCCGCCTTTATTTTCAGCCACACAGTAAAACTCGCTAGAATCGGGTTCCTGTGTATTCGTCAATATTAAAGAAGACTTCTTTTTAGAATCACCTTCTTCAAATATATAAATTTTCTGATGCGAATTGAAGTGGCTTCCATTTTGAAGCAATCTTCCATTCCAATACCAATTGATAGTGGCACTCGGTACGGCTTCCGTCCGACATGTGATAGTAGCATTGGAACCTACTGATGTCTTGACATACCGGCTCGCTGGTAATATCTCCGGTTTACATGCAAACTCTTCAATAGGTAACTCTGAAAATGGTCGGTTAGCGAGACGTGTCGGCGCATAACAGCTGGGAGTTGATAGCAATTTATGTTTCGCCAACCATAATTTGAGATCTCTTAGCCGGCAGTCACAAGTCCACGGATTGTCCGATAAGTCTATCGCTCGCAGTTTCTCTATCTTCTCTAATGAGCTCAGTGGTATTTCGCGTAACTTGTTGTGGTTTAATTTTAAAGATTCCAGCGAGCGCAACGTTCTAAACGCGTCCGGAGCTATTTCTCTAATGTCGCATTTGGATAGATCAAGTTTAACGACGCTGCCAAGATTGCTCAAAGCATCAGAATGAACTTTTTTTACTGGGTTGTGATACAACGTAAGATCCCTTAGGAAGGGCGCATCCTTGAAGCTATCTGAAGGGATCTCTGTGAGTAAATTGAAAGATAGATCTAATTCAACTAAGTTAGTTAAGCCTTTAAAAGCTCTATCATGTATTTGGCCAATATTGCAATTGCGTAAATAAACCCTCTGTAAGTTGAGCAGCCCTGTTTTGGCGAAAGCTTCCTGAGGAAGTATTTGAAGATTATTCCCGGAAAGATCCAATACTTGAGTAGCAGGATCTACTGGCTCGGGCACTGTGATAAGAGATTTGTCCACACACTCCACAGTCTGCTTGCCTCCTTTCCACTTACACGCACACACAGCAGGGCAAGAGCCTGGGGGTGCGATACCGGCTAAAATTGTTTCCCACACCATCACGCTCATTGTCACTATAAACCACCTCATTTTGTTTCCAAATCCAATTTATTTTAAGTCACTGTAACATTTCTTTCACTTAAATCCACGTTTAACTTGTGTCAAAATAAACATACGAGTTTACAAAAATTCAATAATATCTAATGATAAGTCACGTTTGATCGTCGGTATCGTATCACATCACTACTCGAGAAAGTTGGCAAACGGTACATGACGGCACGGCGTGCTCGCGCGACGACTCGGACTCAACTGAGAGGGAGGGATCGTCTGCTCGTCTCGGTAGCAGAGCTCGACGCATGCGTGCTGACGGCGCCCCGCGCCCCGCTCTGCGGCTCTCCTCGACCAACGAGTTGAGTAGCCCTACTCGACGCGAACTGTTGAAAGAATTCCAAAAGTGTAATTTTCTACCTGGCTGTGACCGCGGCCGATCATCCCACTCGCTAGCTCGTCACGTTCATTCATAAATACCTGAGTCACTAGCGGCGGCGGCGGCGGGGCGCTAGTTTCAATGGCGATGCCGGTCGGAGATGCAACAAACAATACTGGGCCCGCTCAACTGCGGCACGCAAACCGCTCCGATTGTTATACAATACGCATCCTTTTGTTGAGAGCACGTCGGGACTCGCATCAGGTAGAGGACTAATTATAAATAGCAGTTCGAAGGGATGGCAGGTATACAGCAACAATAACACAGGATGTGTCGCACAATGAATACGACGGATTCATTCATCTCTTCGTTGAACGAGCTTAAGTCGCAACAACTGACTGGTTTTAAGGCGATTTGGCGATGAAAAAGCTTTTTGTTGTCACACTGGATGCACCAATGTCATATAACTAGCTAACCGTAAAAGCTTTGGATATAATGCTAGTTTATTCGTGACATGCGTTACATCCACATACACAACTACTTAAATTATTTCATGTTTTGCTTCTTAGTAAGCACAATATTTTCGGGATGATATATATCGAAATTTCGCATTAAGTTTGGTTTAGAGTTACTGCGAGCTTTTACTAATTCTACTTTAGATAATAAAGAAGAACAATAAAAGCTATTGGTTGGACTAGCAATACATCCGTGGTTCAGAAGCTACGAGCTACCGATGTTACACGGTCATTAATTAAACAACGACCCTTATTTGGCCAATCCCCCACTCGGACCAATCGTTATTGAAAGAAACTTATAGCAGTTATAACCTTACGACAATAAGAAGTAGTTTTTTCTTCTATTATTAGTACTGGAGACTTCCATCAATAAGAAGTGGAATCAAGCTTTCAAGTAAAAAAACCTTCAGTATATTGCCAAAATATTTACCATTACTACGACACATCGCACAGTTATGATTACACAAAAGATAAGCACCCGTCTTAAAACTTTAGAAACTGCATTATTCACAGTCAATTATTATTCCAAACTAAAACAAAAAAGGAAAATAATTATCATCTAAGAAAAAAGCGAGCCGCAAGCAATAATTTAGGCATGGCTTACTAGCAGGATCCTATAAGTGGGGTGTAAAGCTGCGATAAATTACAGCAACTGTTCAAGTGTACGTATTCGTTCGACAAAGGTTCAAAGGAAGCTAATAAAACGAAATTAGTGCTGTGGCACGCGGCTGGCACGCTCCGCCATATGCGCGTGCGCAGCGCCGGGACATCTTCTGCGCAGTCAGCTGCGCCTCACCTGGCGAGCGCGTGGAGGCGCCCCGACACATGCCGCCGCCCCTTACAAGGCTTCTGAGAGCTTTTAATAAAATTAACAGCGCCACTCAACAAGTAATGATCCTACAATCTATTTATAGAATGTAATATACGCGAACCTTAATTTTGTTAACATCTGAAGCAAGTTCACTGATGTAAAGACAAGTAGGGTGGTATGGAGTTTTTTTTTATATTTTGATAATTAATCTATTTCAGTAGAGATGGTACTTTTCGCGAAAACGTTAACTAAAACATACGCCCCTATACACACACTTAATTCATTCTTATCCAATACTAAATTTTGTTTTTTTTTTAACTATATTACCACAAACAACGTTTATTTCAACATAAACAATCTTTCTTTATTCTTATTTATCGTACCATAAATACTAATGTCTATGAAAATATCACCAACATTTTAAACTCTGCTAAAAAACAGAGCAAAAAACTGCTTGTATACGCTCCATATAAAGTAATGCTTATCGCTCTTTGTGCAGTTACTCGGACAACACTTGGTTTTGAGTCATTATAATGCATCCTTTTTCATCCACTTACATTCACTGGCCTTGTACGAGTATGACTTAAGTGTGGAATAACAAAGGAACTTGTTGTCTGAAATAGGTATTTTTATGAAACATCCATTTATTTCATAAAAACACTTGATTTTTCTCAACCTACACAGGAGTAAAACAAAAGTCAGTGTACGCAAGAACAGAAACCCGTAATTTAATTAGGAGTCTTTCATAGTCCCTACATAATATTGGCCTACATTAGCTCCTAATTAAATGCAACAATTCACCTACTATAGGCTGCAAACGATAACACACTCCATTCATCTCGACTATAATATAAACATGTCCGAATACATGTCAAACAATCTCAACAGAAGAATGAATTGTGAAATCATAATAATGGTTCCGTTAACGTCTACACATAAACAAAAAATGTTTAATGATCATTGATACCATACCTGGTGAATGTATATTTTATGAACGAGATTCTTCCTGAAAACTGCAGCTGTATCAAGCCGGTTCCAACAAAAACGTTCTCATTGAAGAAACAGAAGCACAGTTGAAACAATAATTTAACATTCAACAGTCGGGTGATCTCAAAACAGTTTCGAAAGTTATTATGATAACATCTGTACAACGAAAGTAAACGGAAGCTGAAAATAATGTAAACGGTAAATTCTGATATTAATCATTTTCCCTTTAGAGAATATTCTGGTTAGCAGTACGGGTTACAGTTTCAGACATGGTCTGTAGGTCGTGCCGTATCATTCGCCTAAACAATTTGTATGCAAGTCATTACGTTTATTATAAGTATAACTCTAGCTCCCCCGTGCAACTTTGCTCCTATTAGTCAAAGCGTGATGGTATATAGCCTATAGCCTTCCTCGATATAAGGGCTATCCAACACTAAAAGATTTTCTCAATTCGAACCAATAGATCCTGAGATTAGCGCGTTAGCTTTCTAATATTAGCATAGAAGCATAGATTACTTGTATGCTTTCAGTTCCTTGACAAATGGCAATCGTTTCCGAATCGTTTTGGCAGATGTTTCTACAACTCAGAATTTTCAAAAGGTTTTTAAGTAGCTTTTATAAATTCAATACGTTTTTGTGTTTTCCGTCATCGTTATTGAATGCCAAGTGGTCTACGCCCTTAGAAAACCTTTAGTTTTCCCAAGGATTTAGTGTCATAGTACAGACAATTTCCACAATTTTAACATAATTTTATAAAAGCTATTTAATAACAGATTCAACAACACCTGTAGCAGCGTGGTAAAAAGGCGTAGTGAATACAAAGTGAGCATTTTATTTTATTTTTGTTGCGAACTCACTTGCCTTTATGATTCCGCGTCCTAAAATATCTTTATAAAAAGCTGAGGCGTTCTCATCTTAAGTTCTTACACGTGTATCCTTTTGATTTCATTGCATTTTAAAAGGCTTAATTTCTGTGTGATGCTAAATTAAAAAGGTAAAAATGTGCCACTATTTTGTTATCAAACCAATGGGGCGCTCATTTCGTTCAAAAACTTTTCGATGAAAACTTAATCAACTGCACATGCACAATACATGCAAAAACACAGATACATAAGAAAATTACTACAATTCATAATTAAAAGGAACTGATTGCTGTTTCATCCGAATCAGAATAATAATAAAAGCTCCGTATGGCTCGTTCATGCATATCCTAAAAGCTATATGTATAAACATTTGTTTAATAATACAGTCTTATGAAGATCTGAATTTTCAACTACGTAATTACTCAATACTGTTCATTAATATTAATTAGAATTAAAAGACTCGCTTTCATTCATTAGTATTCATCGCAGGTTGAAAACAAACTTCAAACAAAAAATCATTGTTTTTTCACTAAAGGATATAAATTAGTTGAGCCGCTAAAGGATTTAAAGAGATTACAGCGCGCTTACAGTTCATTAGATATGTATGGCGTTCCTAACAATGCATGATGCTCTCCTATTCCCGCTAACTCCACCAATTAAGGCAAGTGGGCTTGTGCTACTACTGAGTTAGTTCACTACTTCGATAGGGTCAGCTTTTTACTCAGGATTATATTTGGATAAACCGTTTTATCCACTGTTCTTTTCTTATTTTTGTATTTTAGTCGATTGGTTTGTATTAAATTATCGTACGTCGAAAAAACTTACATTTTATAGGTGTCGGAACTCAGCAATAGTCTGATAAAAATGCAAATTAAAATTCAACAAAGCAGTCGAAAAAACGCGTTCATTAAAATCAAAACCCGTTTGACATTTGCTGGCTTTTAGCAGTCTACCTAAATACCTAATTGCATTTAAAATGTCGCTTGTATTCACATCTGTGCGTTTCTTTTTTCTGGAGCCCCTTAATGACTATAACGTCGGCAATAATTAACAGTTAAACGAGCGTCCCAATTTAATGATTATGAGCTAGTTCCGGTGGTCAGCGACCGACAACACTTCACTGTGCGAAAACTCCACTTCACTCATTTCGGAGCTCTTAAGTGAAGGATAAAATAATTAAACATATGACGAGTGTTCAGCCTCACACGGTTTTAAATGCCAAGTGTAATTCATGAGTCAGTCTATTATACCATATTCTTAGGTTGTGTAGTTTGCTTTTAAATTATACAGTAGCACGTTCTCAGGACAATTACATTTACACAAATACCAGATATAATTCCTTTGGTAAACTGTTCTATTCCTGCATGAAATAACTTTATCGAATACGAGTATGTGACAGAAACGTTAGCAGCATTCATTTCAATTATTTAGTTTTTCTAAAATAGTTTTGTAGCGAAAAAGTATAAAATATTTCATGCGGCCTTTTTATTGTTTTTAGAGGTGTGAGATGTGGAGAAGAAAGTTTTATGTTTATTAATAACTTGAAATTTGACTAATTTATATTGTGGCGTAATGGCGTGACCTGGGTGCATCTATTAAACGCTGATCAGTTTATTTGTTTATTTATGTTTATTGTTGTTGATGAAATGCGTATTTATATTTATTTTTAATGTTCAGTTATTTCTAAAATACCGAATTTTAAGACTAAGATATGTTTTGTCATTGGTTACTAATACTTTTTTTACACTACTGGCATAAAGATGTTCAAGAAGTAAAGTGAATAAAAAAATCATAAGCAAATATCAGGAAATCGTCTACCCTAAAAACAGTCATCCATAAACATCAACTGAAACTTCATCTGTGAGTTTCAATTTTTACTTATTTGTACAATGTAAAGAGGTCAAATAGTTCAGTGTATGAGTAAAACATAAATTCCAGTAGATACTTGAAATTATATTTGATTAGACTCACATAACATCACGCCTGTTATCCCCGAAGGGTTAGGTAGAGATGAACCAATTTGTACACCTACTGCTCGCCAGTTATGTAGATATACTGATGTTTCACCTCACATGATGCAATATAAGTACAATACCTACTTAATATTAAATTATTGCTGGATTCCAAGACCCACGTCATGTGGATCGGCAACTGCAAGTATCAAAACTTCTACGATGTAGAATTGTATTCTCATGACACTTCAGTAAGTTTAAAATCAATACGACATATTCGGAGAAATGGGTCAAAACGGAGTTGCAAGATTTGACGGTGTAGTTTCATAAGTAGTACACACAAACTGGCGAAACTTAATTGTTAAACTAGAGCTCACATATCTTCACACAGGACAGAACTAACCTAATTTTCCTGGCCGAACATAAGAGATTTCCCTTCTTTAAAGAACTCACAGCCGAAATTGCCTTAAGAGTGTTTTCAAAGGACCGGTGAGGCATTGCCAAAATCTGCGATCGGCAATACAAACGGTCTATTTTTGGGCATACGATCCGGGCCAACAATTTCAGTATGCTCCAATTAAAGCAGATTATTCTATGTATTTCTCATTTCCAGCCGCTATAACCCGGATCGGTTGGTTAGTGGACTAAAAACCGCACGAATGCAGGGTATTATCGTTTCAACGCTTCCTGTCTAACTCAGATCTGTCCCGATATATCTGAAATTCGGATTAACCAGCATTATGTGACTTTTATTCTCTTATGCGTATATAATATATCGTTCCTCATTTAATTATTTTTATAACAAAACAAACGAGCACCAATCAAGTTGCCAATTATTGGAAAACAAATTCAATCTCAGAATATTGTGACAGATCCGAGTTAAATCGATTTAAGTTTAAAGACCTTTAAAATGTTTGATTCACTACAATACATAATGAAGAGCTCGCCGAGCGCCCGGGGAGGTTCTTTCAACCCAACCTTGTAATTTTGCTTTTTTCCGGCAACAAGGACAATTCTTTTTAGGTAGGTACCTTTTTGTAGAAATTATTAATCTGCTTTTGATAAGTATTCCCTTTTCTACGTGCTCATTTGATCCTGTTGCTACTTATACAACAACTTCAAGTAGGTACCTATGTTATTAATACTTAACAATATTGTTTAATAGTTTGCTCCCAAGATTGGGTATTATACCTCATCCTGCTCAAATCTAAATACATTATTTAATCCACTCTTTAAAACAGAAAGTGACATATTTTGAAATTATCTTCATTCAACGTGTTTGTTATTTTGTCTTCACAAGAATGTTCAATTGTACTGATATTCCTATTTCATTTCAGTAATGACGTAACAAAATTCATTTCATTGTTTTTAACGACACGGACGCGAGCAAATAACGCTAGAGAGACCGTCCCGGGCACATTAAGCCTCAATAACTGCCGTTCGACGCACAACATTCTAAATTTCGACATCGGCGCATGCTGGATAATCTGAATAAGAAGGCAATTTTAGAGCACCCTATTTCAGATCTGGGGGCAACTGGCGCGATAAGGTCGGTAATGGCGGCACTCGGTAAATTAAAAAGCATGGTCTAAGTTCGGCCTCGCCCGCTGAGGAATTGTGCCGGATATTTGAAATTTATTCTACGACACTCACCATTATACACTGACGTATTACTAACAATAGTGGCCGTGTAGCATTTCCCAATCGGGAAACCGCAAGGTGTTGTTAAGATATGCTGGCTAAGCTATGCTAATGAAGTGTGTAAATTACTTTATGCTCCGTCCGGGACGTGAGACAGGTTGTGTACGAGTATCAGGGATGCCGCTTGTCTGTGATCGACCTAAATTAAGAAAATTAAAATATTATATGCTTAACTTCTTAACAACAGATCTCGATTGTTGCCATTTAAGAACGGTGTGGGTTGTTATACCATAAGCGTAGACGGGCTAAACAAATTATTTCACTTCAGAAACCATTCTAGGATAAAATACACGTGTACCTGACTCCCACCTTGAAACATTGAAACGGACCTTTTCAGGGATTGTGCGTGCGTAACGCAATCTCGGAGGTATTTTTAATTTGTAACACCGCGCACCGTGTGGAGTGTGTTGTCGTTACATAACAACATTATGGTGACGCCTGACTGCCAACATTTGTTGGACATCAGCCTTCTTGACTTTATATTAGACCGTTTGAAAAACGGTTTGACGGGAACGATCAAGAAGGTAATGGACAAAAATAACAACGGACTACCTTTTTTATCATCGCATCAGGTCGTAAATGTCCGCTTCTAAACATGGGCCTCCCCATAGACCGCTACAACTTCGTCCTTTCATGCTTTAAATGTGTACCACTCTGTAAATTATAAGTTAAAGTAAAATTGTACGTAAACACCAAACAATGATGACATAGCGTAGACTGTGTCGTGAAATAAATCTCATTATGCTGTCAAAATATCGTGTGTAAAAAACGTGTATTTGATTTACTTAATGTATATCGGTACTCATCTGAGTTTCGCATAGGTAAGGAAAATAAAGAAATCTACAAAGGAAAATAAAAAAAATATGCACGAAAAGTCTTGGTTCAAAACATATTTGTACTTTCCCTCCAAACATAAACCAGTCAGGAACAGTGACGAGGTCGCTATTTAGCCTTTTATTCCAATATTCAATACTGTTCCGCTCCAGAATCATTATTAGCTCCCAAGCGGTTCTGTAGTGTAAATAAAAGAGGCTTTATTACCTTATGCTATTAAAAGTCGGCGCAGCTTTATGTCTGTGCCTGTTGGGTTTCGGGTTAGTATTATTTACTATGCTATAATAACCACTGAAGGCCTTTGAACCTTAGAGTATGTATACGGTATAATATATATTATGTGGCCTGTAGTCACGTACTGCGTATGAAGACGTAGAAAAATATATCTCTTTATGTACAATTTATCTAGTCAAAGGAAGTTCTTATTTCTTTTACTTTGCTCGCCAGAACATGAAATCGTAGCATCAAGATAAGTTTTAGTCCGGGGAATTTACGCCGAATATTAGGCTAACTTTGCATTAATTAAAAACAGCGATTTTTTTCATTGAATGTGTAGGGTATGGACAGGAGAGTATATTAAGCTGTATCCCGCGAATAGTTCACCTCCGCGTGTATGTTTTTTTTAAGAAAACGTCTAATATGTACATAACTTGGTGGAAAAAAATATAAACAGGTATGTTTATTTGGAGTATTTGTAGAACAGATTGAGTACTACAAGTAGGTCAGAAAATTAAACATTTTCGTCCACGGAACATTCGTTTTTTTTTAAAAATCTTATAATTTGACTTCGTACTTAAGGCAAAAATATTAACAGGACAAAAATAGTGCTAAAATGATTTATATCACCATGTCTATCTATTATTATGAAAATTAAACAAATTCTGCTCCGGACTTCACAGAAAATAAAGAAAATCAAAAAATCTTAAATACTACTTACGGCAAAAATGTAACAGGATTTAAATTCATAGAATAATGAGAAATATATAAATCCAAACCTTAATCCCCCAAAATTAAACAAATTAGAGCGATAATTAATATTGTCAAAGTAAAAATTAAATTACGATGCACGGTGTCAGCGCTAAGCAGCGTGCGGCGTACGGCGTGTGCTAGTGTGCGTAAACAAGATAAGCGCTGCGTTCATTGTGTGCGTATGACTGTGTTGTTGTTTGAGTCGGTGTTTTATTGAGTTACGCGATTGTACACCTTATATATATTACGGAAAGATCAAATTCCTATGAAAGTGCTGCGCCAAATACAAGAATAAAGCTTGCAGACGTATTTTACGTAAACATTAATTGTTTTTTTTTTCACGATTTGCTTTAAAGTGTTTAATTTTCGTGTAAATAGGTTAGAAATAGCCTGTAGATGAAAGTTAAACTAAATTAAACCCTGTTACCTTTTTGCCTCAACCGCTATTTTAAAAAAAACTGGTAATAATTACTTCCGGTAGTACAATTTGTTTAATTTTGTTTATTGGCGGTGTAATATATTAATTTAAGTTATTTTATGTAAAAAAACCGCTGTTTATATTTTTGCCTTAAGTACAATCCAAAAATTTCGTAAATGTTTTTTTATCGTAATTTCCGTGGACGAAAATGTTTAATTCTGAAAAAATATATTACTGTCACCAATTCTTTACCTAAAGTAACTAAATTTGTCCTGTTAACTTTTTTTCCCATGTTTTTATTCACAAAAACGCGTTTTCGTCTTTTTCACCTTGATCCGGTCTCGGAAAATGTTTAATTTTTTTTTATTATTTGCAGAGCTAAGGTTAAGTACACGATTCAAGAAAAAAATCGCTGTTTATATTTAATGCAGGGTTCAAATCTAAAAGCCCCGGACTATTTATCGTTCGTAATTTATTATTTAAGCCTTCAAATCGATTTGAGAACGGCTCTTTTACTTCTATACAAATACCTTCTTGGATTTGCCGCTAGTCACAACAACGGCTATTTATTTCGAGCTACTTCAATTAAAAACAGTTCGCTAACTAATTGGCTATTTTTGTTGAACGGGATTGTGAATTTCCAAGTAATAGAAATTCGTGATATCCGTTAAAGCTTTTAGACCGCAACAACATAGAAACATTTCCTGCTAAAACCGGCAAAGCAAAAAAATATAAAAATTGCGCACTGCTGTTGTTACGATAATTGAATGAGATGCCTGTCAGTGACAGATTTGACAACCGTTTTACGCCTTATTTTTATTTCTTTTTTCCCGTTTTCGACTCGAATGGCGGTTGAAATAACTCTTTGTTTTAATTTGACTCGAATATCTCGACCCGGAATCTGATTTATCAGAACTTAGTCAGCTTTTACTGCGATATACTGAGATATCATATCGATAGGGAAAAGGTAAACAATGCGTTTATTTCTCGGAAATCTTGGACCTCTGGGGAATGTTATAGTGTAACTTATACGAAGGCAAGTAGCCTACATATTGACGTTTATAATATTGGGTTTATGAAAAGGTCGGGCTCGACGTTGCGTTGCATACAAAACAAGAAATCTTAAATGGCAGAATGTTTTTGGTCCGACAGTAATATCTGTGATTTTGAACATGCCGTTTCGGTGAGTACCTACCGTTGCACATTTAGTAATAGTTATTGCTCATTTTCCAGATAAATGTCAAAGGAGAAAAAAGTTAGGCCACAAAAAGACGTCAGTTACATTTAAATAGCTTACAAGGTACCTACTTTCCTGCTATTATACGTAGATATAATTTATTGTAGCGTTCTGTTGCCTATTCTGTATCTCTGCGTAGTTTGCCGCGCATCGTTATCAAGCACCCAGCTCCAATCTCTCACCCCAATTACCCAGCTCCTTTTGTACCCAATTCACCCATTCCTATCCCATTAACTTGGGTAGTTGGGTCATCCCCTCACCTTTTTCTATCTGATTATGCTCGAGTATTATGTGCATTTTATTATCACACTTACTAAATTCCTTAAGGCTTTCAATATACTTATACTTTCAATCGAGCCCTCTCAAACGAAATTACCTATAGTTCTTATTTTTTACAATTTTTATCCAGCAATTGCTGTTTATTGGTAACAAAAGTCGTATTTACTACTTATTCATTTCTTTGACACCGATTTTCAATAACCAGCTTCAAACTAGGCGGAAACAAGATAGGTACTCGTATGACCGTACTTAAAATGACATATTTATAAAATTTTGACGTGAAGGGAAGGGCTCGATAGCGGAACGTTTCTATGCTTCGCAGTCACCAAATACGTCACGACTGTTTGCCATTCTCATTGTGAACAAAAGCGGCGCGCAGCAGGCAGCAGGCGCGGCGCGGGCGGCGCGGGCGGCGCGGGCGGCGGACAGGGGGACAAAACCAACATCCTTCACATCACCTCACGTATTTATAATCCCACATTCGCTTCCTGCTTTTTGTTGAATGTTATTCTAAGGAATTAAAAATTTGCAAAGGAATCGTTTCAACGAACAGTGTATAATTTAAAAGAATTAGTACCTGCTTTTCAAGCATTCCTCATAATACAACATAATTATTTAATTTACATTGCTAACTAGCTGGTGTGAGGGCTAATGCAGTGTTTACATTGTGTGGAAGTTTGTAGTTATGGTTACTTTAGCTAATTAGACTGGCAGAGTTAATGTTAATATGAATAAGTGTCTAGCCCATAGCCTCCTGTACTAGCGCCTGATGTCAGGTGTAATAACTTAGTGAAAGCTTCGAGTAATGACAAAATAAGATCTTGCGAGTAACCAGAAAGTCATCTATATTTTTCTCATCCCGTACCACATCCCAAAATAATAAGAGCTGCCGCGGCACGACGCACGGGAACGCAAACATAGTGCACTTTGTAACCCGCTAGACACATGCCTACAGTGTGCATATTTAACAAATACTTCACGCGTGGTCAGAGTCGGATAGTTCACAAATTTCACGTAAGTGAACTTCCAGGCGGGCCGCAACTGTCCCGGACCCGCTCCCGGAGTCCGGCTCACCGCCAACAAACAATGCGCCGCCGGGAAATGTGTAGCATACCCACTCTATAATATAATAGTCTTTTTATACCAAGTTATAACAACTTTGTATTTTATAAGCAACATTACGTTCCCGTGCTCTGGTTTCATATGTAAATGATGAAAAATATTTACGTACTTATACTTATTATAAAGCTGAACCATACAAGTATATCGCATATATCAATTTGATTTTGTTTTTTTCCGCTATCTACTAAAAGACCAACTTTGAACTTCAAATGAAAAAGTAAATGTAACAACAGCATACGTAAAGTTTTTCCTCCTACGGTTACACGGTGTGGGAATGTAGGAAATTCGCCACTGATGAGCTTCGGTTAGAAAACTTAAACTTAGTAAATGTTAGCGTCTGCAAACCAACTAACGCCTTATTTGCAACGCTTTAAAAATGTGATACAAATCAATAGCAGTTTAATTATATAATACAGACTAACAAGTTTAATCAGATTATGAACAGGCAGGTACTTCAGGTTAAATCTGCGTAAAATCAAATTCCTAAACTCTTGTTTGAGCAATAATTCAATCAAATTAAGTCATAATTCGCTTTCGTTAAGAGTCGGCAAGTTTACACCGGTTCGGGCGGACTACTGGCTCTTTCGCAAATTAGCTTGAGGCACAAGTTTCACAGAGTAAATGATACCTCGACATGATAGCACGACTCGTGAGCCATACAGGTGCTTGAAGTACAGATTCATTTCGATAGTCACGGATTAAAAGTCGGAGTAATCTAAATTGGCTTAGTGCTACGAAATTTTACTACAGTTTTACTATAAATGGGAAAGTGCTATGCAAAGATAATTATTTTTTTCTGCATTGTTCATTTTTAATTCATGAATGAGAAATGTTTTTAATTATTTGAATTTGGCATAGTAAGTGATCTAAGAAATATTTTTGGACTTTTTACTCCAGAAGCTTAGTATCAAAGAATGCTCTGAAAGTTACAACTTATAAAAAAAGCTTATGGTTTTTCTCATGCAACACAAACTACAACCTATGCCGCTTTCTTTTCAAAGAAAAAAAAAATGTAATACATAAAACAAAAACTTGCATTGAAAAGAAAAGAAGTACACTTTATTTTAGAAGTTTTCATAATCTTTACGTAAACACCTCTATCTAAACTAAACAATGTCATTTCCGGCACTTCAGTGCTGGTGGATGTAGGCTGTTGTACGTTTTTAACATATCGTATTTACGAATGCTATGACTCAGAGATATCGCCACAAAAGCTCGTTTGCATAGCGATAAACCACGGCGACAAAGGAACAAGGTTGAATCGACAGGTTAATACAAGTCTCCCAATACCGCTGTGTGGGTGATACGTGGAGTGTGACAGGCCGACTCACACCAACACACAGCACGTTAATACAGGATGTGTCGTACACAATAAGGCCCATAGAACACGTTGCTGACTGAATTGTGTGCTCATTCGTAAGGTGTTCGGTACCGAATGTCTCTATGTTGTTATTTGTTAAAGTCCAAAATAACATTCTGTCGGAATATCCAACGTTCAATATTCTACACAAACGTTAAGCAGTCCGGATTCTGACTATTGAATCTGTTGCTTCAGTTATTGATAAGCTGTTTAATAAACTTCAAATGCGCAAAGATGGTTTTATAACTAAAAGGAGAAAAGAATTTTGCAGTATCTGCTAAGAAGTCTGAAATGGAGTTAACTTAGTTACTTTTAGACTCGCTAAATTGAGTCAAATACGCAGTAGACATTTGGCGCCCTATGTACTTTATTAAATTATGACGACGCATTTCAATTGTGACATTATTTTATTAATTTGTATCATCAATTCTTTATGGCAAAATCAACGTCAGACAAATGTGATTTTTGTAATAATTCCGTTGATGATGTTTATCACATTGGCTAAGTGTGTCTGCAAAGAAGAATTTAGATATACTTAGTTCAGATCGTAGGCTTAGGGATGTAGGCTACTGCAACAGTGTTCTGGCTACGTCACTTTCTGACGCAAATTCAAATTCATTTATTTGCTAATATGGGTTATAATACAAAGTTCTTAAAATAAAACATAGCTCAATCATATTACGCCTTGAGGCATGCAAATCTCAAGTTTTGAGTCCTGTATGACAACATTATTATACAATTAATTGCAACAATAATTAGCAGCTAGAGCACTTTACAGACTAGCTATGCTAACTAAGATTTAGTTAAAGATATTTTTTGTTAAAATGTGTTAAACTAACCAGGGCGGCATAATCACATGTGCAACAAAGCCCTTTTTATTGAATAAAAAAAAAACATCCATTCTGCCGAAAGACATTTGCTGATCGGCATCTATCTTGCCTAACCATATCACACGCCACACGATTCATTTTTTGGATAGGTAAATTTGTTTACATTTGCATGAACATGACTTACTTATACCACTTTTCGGCTCTGTTCTAAACAGTTTGGGCTCTTCTGAAACTTGAACGTGACTTAAACCGACAAAAATCAAAAAATCAAGACAAAAATCTCATTCTTAATCCAACCAAATAAAATTTCAAACTGGATTTCCTTAACTACAGCATACTCCAATAAATTGTTTCAAAAAAGGTCTAATTCCTAAATAATGGTACAAATAAAGTAACAGGACGCCTGACGGGTTACGGGTACCTGTCGAATGAATATGCTAAATAAATAAACTACTCGTGTGAGCCCGGGCCGTGAGATCATTCCATTGATAAATACTGGCCGCAGAGTCCGAGTTAAAAGGGAAATTGTGTAGGAATGTCTGCTGCGGTTAGGGCTGCTCACCCGCCCTCTGTTCCCTCACCACTCGGGGATGGCATGCTTTAACCAAATGTATTAACAGGGACCGCCAAGGGTTTGTTCTATAGCAGTAATTATTATCTTAACAGACCTGCCGTTATCAGGCTTATTGTAGCGGGCACACTTGGAATTCAAGCCACGTGTTACTATCGAGCAATGTTCCGCAGTTTGACGGGCAACGTGCCGTGCCGCGGGATAAAATGCTCCACCTAAACAATGTTACCAAGGGAAAAATGTTTCTTGTGACCCATATATCATACTGTTACATATAACTGGCGGCATATTGTGTACCTAGACTTTTGACCTCGAGAAATATCCTATATCTTAGAGTATGTAAAAGTTGGCCTACTTATTCTTTACTTTGAGAAGTTTGGTCAAACATGTTCAGAAAACATATACGTTGAATACTGACACTTGTACTCAAATAAGCTGCCAAGAAATGTACAGATTATATGAAAACGGAAAAAAGGTCATTATAAAAATCACTTTTCATAAATTATATCATAAATTGAATAGTATTTTTATGTTCGTGAGTCAACCCTAAGCCGCGGTGTGAATGTGAACTCCCACATGCAGGCGAGTGTCGTCGCCGCCACACTACCTCCACTCTATAATAATGCCAGACTTACCAATGGCCCCAATAGGTGACAATAAAGATTGAGGAATTGTTACTCGCACTACATGACACTCCGGACTGGTTCCTGTTACTCCAACTTTGTGTGTGGCTTCATCTTATTTATTCATATTTTGTATTGTTACGGACGTACGGAATTTTATTTGTCATACAATGTAGATTATCATTTTGATTTGACAACATAACGGTATAAGCTGCCTATACGAATCAGAGCATAACGTTATCACCAACAGACAGAGTACAATCACTTGACTCTGTATCTTACAGAAATCGTAACCGTAACATCCTCAATGAGCACCTCAACAAACCATCCTTTACCTACCAAAAAAACCATGTTAACTTTAATATATTAAAGCTAAATTAAAATGAAAATCATGCATCCGGCGTGAGTTGTCGTCTCACAGTAACGGAAATAACTTATCAGATACGCTGCCGGCTCGCACACGGCCGCGGCCGTCTTGCCGGTGCATTTATATTCACCGGTGCCGTCTGCTGCAATAAAAAATACTTAGGTACAGCTGACTCGGGCATACCAAAGACGTTATACAAGCTATGAGGCTTTCTGTCGTCCGTGCAACATACAATGACGACCAACCCGGATTATTCTTTATGCTAGGAACAGGTAATATTGATAGTGATGTACTAGTGCGAGCCTTTTGTTGAAAGTATCGATAGCTGAGCATTGTTTTAGTACCGATTTGTGGTTAGAAAATAATTACATACCGGTCAGGTTTTATGTGTGTGCAACAGTTGCACACACATAAAACCTCACCAGTATGTAAAAGTATGTAATGTAAAACCATGTATTTGCACTGCAACTACATGATTTTTAAAGGGTGTAGAAAAAGAGAGTTACTTATTTAAAGTGACTCTTGAACTAATAAAATTTGGTATGTTCATTCAAACAGTACTTAAGGTAAGACAAGCTACATGAGCATACTTGTACAAGTATGCTCCTGTAGCTAGTACATGTAGTCATCGTGGCTTTACGTCAAAAGTGCAACTAATATTGATTGAAGTCACTTGGGTATTCTTAGTTTCAAGGTAGGAATTTTTTATACGGCACCGCTACGTTACTACTAACGACCTGGTTTAGTGCTACGCTGCTGCTACGGCACCGCTACGCTGCTACTAACTACCGGGTTCAGTGCTACGCTACCATTACGGCACCGCTACGTTACTACTAACGACCTGGTTCAGTGCTACGCTGCTGCTACGGCACCGCTACGCTGCTACTAACGACCGGGTTCAGTGCTACGCTGCTGCTACGGCACTGCTACGCCGCTACTAAAGACTGAGTTCAGTACTACAACACTGCTACGCGGCTCCTATATGGGCGCAATGCTACGCCGCTTCTTCGCGGGTTCTACGTCACGTCATCAAGGGTGCTGGACACACACTCAGAGCAACACCCAAAGACGAAGACTCTAATTTTCTCTTCTGTCAAAATAAAATTATGAAAGGATTCATTTCTAAAATTATAGTTCAGTGCTGGTATCTTTTACAGCATTGTAAAAATAATAATAGCCTTGTTAGATAATATTTGTACACGTAATCCAAAAGTCTGTTGCGAACTAAGGAACTAAACAACCGTATTCCAAGTAATCGACAAACATCGTTGAAATCCCTAGCGGGACGGCAATATCGCTGCGATGCTATGTGATTGGCGCGCGGCGTGGGCGGCTGCATAATGAACCGCCGAGCCGGTGGGTGGGGCAGGTGGCGCGCGGGCGCGGAGGTAGGGGGGACCCGGCGTGCCCGCGTCTCGTCCCGTTTGACGCTAGATTGGAATCCGCACGAGCCAGCGCCTTCTGCCGTCAAATCCGTCAACATCTCTATGCCGGATATCCGAACCTTGATCTGTTATTAGAGGATCTGGTTCTGTTAATGCCCCAGATTGTATGCAGTCATCGACAGCCTTCCAGTTAAAGCCTTTAGAACGTGGAATTGAATAGTCCAACATTAATGAAAATGTTTCGCACAAAAGAAGCAGCAGGAATTGGCATTTCAACCAAACAACATCTGACAACTTGGCGTAGCATACTATAAGAAATGTTTACGATTGAAAAAACTTTTTAAACAGAAAATCTCTGAAAGGCAGTAGTACGAATGACCGGTCAAAGCGTCCCGGAGCGAGCTACTTTTCCCCTCGATTGCGGCAACCGCTTCCGGTAGCCTTCCGGTAAAATTCCACACTCAGTTCGAATTTTCTTTGACTTACTTCTCTTTTTAATTCGTCGACTGATTGCGAGGTTTAGGGATTCAACCACGAAGCTCTTTTTATTTATTTGCATTTTATTTATTTATTTTACACTTTCACTGCCAAATATTTTATGTTACAAGGAATAAAATCCTACTGCTCTGTGAATGTCAGCTACGGCTCAATAAAATCGATTAATAAAGGAGAAGGAACAAAGAGAAAAACATCGGTAAATGTGGTCCAATTAAACGTTGAGTCCAAATATTTACATTTTAACAGAATGCTCCATAATAATGAGGGTTATATTTCTGTCCATAAATTAATTAGCAGTCGTTATACAAATTTTAAAGAAGTACAAACAAGTACGGTAAAGAAGGCAAAGGCTACACTGGGTGCCTGGGTGGCAGTAACCTCTAGCTGTATAATACGTAATACGTTTTGTGGTTACCTACATAGCTACGTACCTGTTATATAGCTCTTTTAATTTGGTGGTCGAAAGAGGTTTGCCAACATCGTAGCTTGGGGAATCTACCGGGAACATTCGGTATTCTGTGAATCCACCCAGCGAGAGACAGGCGTGAATTTACTATACAAATACAAATTACACTCACATAAATTTATATACTTACATAATACCTTTACGTGACGTTTTATGGGTTAAGGGGCTTTAAAAAAGTTGAATTTCGAAGTATTTAATTTTTTTATAATAATTAAATACAGTTTATTTTCGTACTAGGTAATGACAACGTATTATCCCTACTTACCAGAATCAAACATCTGTTAACAAAGGGGCAACGGGCCACAAGCCTAGCGTCTAACTTTTGGTTCCTAAATAATAATAATATCAGACACCCCTAAAAACAAACATCTATAAAGACAACCTTAAACCCATGTCAAAAAGATATTATGTAGGTGTATTAGTACAGTCTCTATGCCATCGTAAAAATAGGCGCTATCAGCAAAGAGCAGTCACAGAAAGTGCCACAATATAGAGTCAGTCACAATTTGATTAAAAGTGTCATATCAGCCTCGTGTAATTCAATTTCGACGCTTGACGTGTTAAAACACGGTTAGTAAGTTTTACAAAAGGTTAATATGCAATACTGACGCTGTTAGGGTGCCGAAGGGGATTGCAATATCAGCCCGATGCCCACCCGCTGCCAACGACAAACAAGACGTGTACTCTGCCAGTTTAATTATTTTTTTACTCGTCACTAAACTTAATAAATGAGTTTTTGAATGAAAACGAGGTTAAAAAGGGCCTCAAGTTTAATGTGTCCTAAAATAATAAAATATTCAAGTACTGTGTCAGGCTTTACATTATGTACGAACTTTTTATAAGCTGTATATTTTTATATAGTCTTCATCGTCGCGGATTCTCGGAGTTTTGCCAGAATTTGCTTTACTTAAAAGAAAGGAAGCTCAATTTTTTGATCGCTCGTCCGTGTAAATGTCATCACTGGCAAACGCTGCATAAAGACAGTGATTTTGATCTCTGTTACCTAATTGTATATCTAGGAAAATTTTACATTATTTACCAATTATGCAAAGCTGAACCATCAATATCATTAATCCTAATCTTATTAGTTTCCTAGATCTTCATATTCCATGATCTAGTAGCTGCAGGTGTCAAAGGAACATTCCGGGATCAAATGTACTAAAGGAGTGATTAGCGGGGAACATGAATTGTGGTTTGTGGTTAATATAATTATTACTACTCAATGTAAGGAAATACATGTGAAGGGAGCTACTACGGCACATACAGTGTTGAAAGGTAAGTGTCAGACAGTTAATATTTCAGACAAGTTTGACATTATTTTGAAAATAGCTTGCTGGAAAAGTATTTCAAAATACTCTTTTAAAACTTAGTTCCAATAATAAAGCTGAAACGTAATTCTTTCTTATTGTTTCTTCATCACCCTTAACCGAGTTTTCCAACTCCTAAATACGAGTTACCCGACAGACCCGAAGTACTACAATTTTCCGATCGATCAACTTATTTTGGAACCCTTTGATACCCTGTTATATTGTACTAGCTGTTGCCCGCAACTTCGTTCGCGTGGACATTTGGATGTGTGAGAAAAAAAGTTTCCTCTGCGCTTTTCATTCATCATTCATTTCATCTATCTCTTTGCCAAATATCATCCAGATCAATTCAGCCGTTCTGGATCAATTGAGTAACAAACAGCCATCCAGCATTTATAATACATATTAGTATAGATTGTTAACTCAGCTGACATTAAGAAAGGTCATCCTACATAGGAAAACTGTTTGACTAAAGTTGCAAATTAATTTTCATTAAGAAAAAGCTCCACTCACAGTCAAGAGTTGTTACACTGATTACAACGCTTTTATTTTTTAATATTCTGGACAACATCAAAGTGAAGTCAAGATTCCATAATTTTCTCCACTCGATTTAACAAAAAGCCACGTAGTTAAAAGTTAAAAATAGGCCGGGACTTTTCCTGTAGGAAAGTAATAATAAAAAAAAGTGTGAAGCTCTACCGAGAATATATTTACGCAGTAATTAACTTAATTTTAGAAGAAAATATTTTTTAAGAGTAAACAGAGAGAAGCTAAACATAAATTCTTAATTATTAATTAAGCAGCAATGCTTTTATAAGTATGCTGTCATATTCTGTGAATTATTATGAATGGAAGTAAATTCATACGTATAATTTTCCAAAGAAATTATTTATCTTGATAACCTAACTTTAACTTCTTCTCAATAAAAATAGCAAAAAAATAAAACGTTACCCTCAGGACTAAAGATAACACCGTCAGAAATTAAATCCATCCATGTTCCTTCTTAGCCCTTTGTGTTTCAGGGCCACGGTATCTCTATCGAACAGTCCCGCAGCCCTGGCAGGCATGGGCCCTCTCGGACCTCTTTCGATTTGCTGACATCTTTTTGAGGCGAGCATGGAACACGAAGGCGCTGTCGTCGACACGGCCTGTCGTCATAAGACGGACGGGTGGTGAGCTAGCCCATTACTCACCGTCCACAGGCCCGCGCCTACGGTGGCCGGAAGCCACTGGGTGGCCCCCGACGCCCGGGACGTCTCCCGCGGTGACTGGCTCGTGAGGCTCTCTCCCTCGCACGTTCCGCCACCTCCTTCGCTAGTATGACTGCTTCGCAGAAGGAGGCGACGGATTCCCATTCCCTCTCGCTCCAGACCATGGATTGAGCCAGAGATGGACGCGAGAGGTCGCCGCTGCGAGGACACGGCGGTGCTCAGTCCAAGCGGAGCAGAGCTCCACGGTGTGCTCCACCGTGTCCTCCGGGCGATCCATGCAGTGGTGACGCTGGGCCTATCTTCCCGCCCGATTCGGTGCAGGAACCTCCCGAAACAACCATGTCGGGTGAGGACCTGCGTCTGGCGGAAGGTGAGAGCGCCGTGGCGCCTCTCCAGCCACTCAGCAGAGAGAGCAGTCAAAGAGGGGACTTATCGCTACTATTGTGGCGTGCCCTGCACGGGGTGGCGACAGTCGCTCTCTTCATGTCGCCATAAAATCCACCCCTTACAATAACATTTCTTTATTTGGGTGTGTAAGCGAAAACACATATCGCCTCACTTTAACCTCGTATATAATATAAATGAAGATTTATAATGCAAATTTATAAGTAGGGTGAACATAATGCTACATCATTATCTCTCAACCATTCGAATAAACACGCAGCTGTGGCGCGCGTCATTTCACAAAGTTTTTATTTTATTTTCATAATGATAATGACGTGCTGGGATTATTCCAGAAATCCCCACCAACAAATCCCCACCAGTGGGGATCGTTACTTTTTTTCCAGAAATCCCCACTAGTTATATAAAGTCAGCCTAGTGGGGATTTTTGGAAAAATAAGTAACAATCCCCACCAAGTATTGTTTCTAAATTATTAAACAAAAATTTCTTTCATTATAAATTGATTGCAATGAAACGAAAACCAAACATATTTACAACTACACACACCGGCAAAATTAGGGGAACACAATAAAAAGTAAATGATTTTTTGAGATTAAATGTATTCATTTATTGATTAATTTTTACGTGTATTTGTTTATTTAATGAAAGAAAACAAAATGGGCTTGTTAGAATTTATTGATAGAAAAGTGCTAAATTTAATAAAAAAAAGTAAAAATTGCGTGTGTTACATCCACGCGCTCTTCTTGGGGCTTGAATACGTCTACCCATGCTCCTGATGACACCTCCAATCATTTCCTGAGGCAAAGTGTCTGATCGCGACGATAGGTCTTGGTGAAATAAATGAATGCGAGTGGAGCGGCTGTCCCCGCACCCCTCCTTCTCTGCCGCCGACGCCCGGCTATGTTGAGGTCTGTGGCCTCAACAGTGTCCCATTCTTCAACCTGGCTGGAATTCTTTCTCGGACCCTTCGTCCAATCATGTCCCAGACATGTTCTATTGGATTCATGTCTGGTGTTCGTGCTGGCCAGTCCATCTGCGTTAAACCGGTCTCATTAAGGTGATCCCGCACCGCAGTGTGCCTTATCGTGCATAAACACAAAATTTGAGCCTATGAATGGAGCAAAAGGTATAACATGGGGTTCTAAGAACTCAGTTATGTACCTGTGAACCGCCATCAATGATGACTAGAGCTGTGTGTGCCGTTAAACTTATAACACCCCCCCACACCATTACAGACCCTCCACCGTAAGCCGTTGTTTCGGAAAAATTAGCTTGATTGTTACGTTCTCCTTGATATCTCCACATCCTCTCCCTTCCATCAATGAAATTTACGCAGAAACGGCTTTCATCAGAGAATAAGACTCGACTGCACTCATCGGACCAATTTTGACGGGCGAACGCTAATCTGGCTACTCGATGGCTCACCTCAACTTTTGGCGCCTTTGCTGGCGCGTATGACTTTAAACCAACTTCATTTAACCTTATCCTCACTGTTCGTTCATTAACACGTACGTTACGCAGTTCATCCAAAACATTTCTGGTCTGAACAGCCGTTTGACGACGATTTCTCCCTCCAAAGTTTGCACTCTTATAAAACGGTCGTCTAGGGCACTGGTTGCACGATTTCTGCCTTGTCCTCGCCTGCGCACGTAAGATCCTGTCTGTCTGTATCGTTGCATATTACGGTGGATCACGGATACTGAAACACCCACTTGGTGGGGATTGTTACTTTTTTTCCAGAAATCCCCACTATATGGCTAGTGGGGATTTCTGGAAAAAAAAGTAACAATCCCCACTGGTGGGGATTTGTCGGTGGGGATTTCTGGAATAATCCACGTGCTGTACTTCATATGCAACAAACTGGATCAAATAGAATGGTGCATTCACAAAGTGGACGACGTAACACTTAAGAGGTTATAAAGGTTTGAGAAAATCTCAGAGATGCTTACCCATGTGCAGTATGTATGTATTACGGTCACGCAACATTTTACGTGGGAACGAAGCCAAAAACTGACGACACTGCACTGTCTGCACTGTGTTGGCCTTTTTTTCTTTCAACCTAGTTAATGTAAGCCCAATTTACAAAAACTTGGAGCCCGGGTAACAGAACAGAGCGATCTGCACAATCTACCAGGCCCCTCAGAAAGTATTGCGAAAAAAAGTTTTTATATATGGGAGACTGGCCAGTTATTATGTTTTTCGAAAATATGATTATTTATAAGTAAAAATAAGTAAGTTCCAATTTCAAAATTTCCCTCCACATTTTTTGCGAGTTAATTCAAAGTATTGTGTCTCACTGAAATATGGATCTGCGCCGGGAACATTTTAGAGCTATGATTTTATACGATTTCAAGTGTCGCCTGAAACCGGATGAATCGTACGATAGACTTCAAATGGCATTCATGGATGAAGGCCCTTCCAAGGCAACCGTGTATCGTTGGTATAACGAATTCAAGCGCGGTCGACCAACTTTGGGGGATGACGAAAGAAGCGGTCGCCCTTTGACGGCTGTTACCGAAGAAAACGTGCTAGCAGTGAAAAATTTAATCCAAGACAATAGGCGAATTACATATCAGGAGATTCAACACATATTGAAGATTGGATCGGGAAGCGTTCACGAGATTCTACACAGCCATCTTCGCGTGAGGAGGATAGTATCACGCTGGGTGCCGCACAACCTCACCGATGCTCAGAAGCAGGCCCGGGTGGAATGGTGCCGTGATATGCTTAACAAATTTGAAGCAGGCTCGTCTCGGCGTGTTTACGACATCGTTACAGGTGATGAGTCCTGGATTTATCAATACGACCCAGAAACCAAGCGCCAGTCGACTGTTTGGGTGTTTCAAAATGAGCCAACGCCTACCAAAGTGAAGCGATCTAGAAGCGGGGGTAAGATTTTGATCGCTAGCTTTTTTAATTTGACTGGCCACTTGGTATCAATTCCCTTACGGGATCAAAGAAGCATTAATGCCGAATGGTATACTTCCAAATGTTTGCCAGAAGTTTTCTCTGTTATAAGCAACAAGCGACCAAACACAGGGCTCCGCGGGCTACTGCTCCACCACGACAATGCACCTGCGCACACCGCACTCAAAACGAGGGACTTCCTGGACAGCACGCCAGTCAAACTCCTGGGTCACCCTCCTTACAGCCCTGATCTAGCACCGTGTGACTTCTTTTTATTCCCAAAAATAAAAAATCAGCTCAAAGGGATACAATTTTCGTCGCCGGAAGATGCGCTGGCTGGGTTCGAGCAGGCTGTAAACGAGGTGTCTGCGGCGGACTGGAAAAAGTGTTTTGAAAACTGGTTTAGGCGCATGAATCTTTGTATAGAGGCTGGTGGAAAGTACTTTGAAAAGATTTAATAAAAATATATGTACGTATAGAACAATTTTTTTTAGTTTCGCAAAACTTTCTGAGTGTCCCACGTATATAACAGTAAAAAAATAAAGCGCTACCAATACTAACAATGGCTGCCTTGGCTTTAAATCAATACTTTAATTTATAAGGCATTGGGGTTGCATTAAAATGCCTCTACTACGAGTACCGATACATAAATGTACGTCCGGCGCACCCTGGGTAGCCCGTACAACAACCTCGCTAACTGGCTAATATCATTTTAGTTTGCTGAACTGTTTTCTGTATGTTATTCGTATATTATCCGTTCCGAAACGACGTCAATGCTCTTTTTCACTAACTATAAGCGACAGACACAAAAGTGAAATAGGAACAGTGCAATAATATTTTAGGTATTAATTTAGGTGTCGCTTAGCTTTAGTAAAACCGGAGGTTTACCGTTGTAGTATGTTAAAGTAAGGTGTTGTGAAGTTTTGGGAGTTAATGAAACTTGTACGTACCCACTAATGCATGGAACAGCAGTTTCTTTTTACCGATCAAAGTGGTAACCGTTTTAGCGTCGGTTTCCTTTCCACCTTACATAGTAAATTTGTATTCAAATGAAAACAAAAAAAAAACTTAAAATGTTAAAGCTTTTAAACTCTTGCGGACAGATTCTCAGTACAAGCATTACAGTGGACAAACCTCAGTCTACTTTCAGTGCTCATACAACCTTGAATACGTATACGTTATATGAATTCCGGCATCATCAATAAATATGGATTATACTGTCGGACGAAGCAAAACTGTGGTTTATTTGTGAAGCAAGTAGAACAGTTGGCGGGAAAGCAATTATGCTCACTGTCGGCCACCTATTCCAAATTGGATGGTGTTGTCGGACACTTACCAGATATGAGTACACGTTATTGAATGCACTCGAGTGTTAAAAGGTATCAGTGCGATATATAATTGTTCCGGAAAGATTTATTACAATAGTACGAAAAATAGTTATTCTACTTTCCGGGAATATTTTTGTAAAACATCCACTCTGGCATCGTCAGTGAAGTTAAAATTCATTAGCTTATAATGTATGTTACCATTTTAATTAGCACATTTGTGTTTACTAAGAGAAAATATTCGGCTGAAGGCTAGAGACCGTAGAAGCCAGCAGTAAGATTTTCATAAAAAATTTGGTCAAAGTTGATACCTACTCAGGGTCGGTTGCTTTTAATCCTTTAAAAACCTCTAGGAAGTATAAGCTTTGCCGTCTCCGCGGGCCGTAATAACACTAACTCTTATAAACTGGGATTATACCACTCTCCGTAACACGACTTAAATTCAAATATGCACTTGCTTAAAAATGCTGCATATTTCGAGAATATTACTGTATGAGAGTCTCATAGTTCTAATCTAAAGTATCTTATATTAGTGCTTGTTTACGAAAAGAGTTGACTTTTCGAAAACTCGTGAGAATAGAAATTATGATGCTTGATAAAGATAAGGCCCTTTAACTTACACGTGGCTGTATTACAGACTGTCTCGTTGGTCTAGTGGTTACAAGCGCCATTGCTGAGCTAGAGGGTCTGGGTTCGATTCTCGGGTTGGGCAAATGTTATATAAGGTTTTTCCATCAGGAAATTCGCAGCCATGGAATCGAATTTATTCCCGGTAGGTCGCAGTAAGCTCGCCTCCACATGCGACTCTAACATGACTGGCAAAATTTGGGGGAAATATTGGGTGCACCTCTATCTAATCATTCGGGGATTGCAGCTTTGATGATATGCTATGTGGGTATATTACTACTAAAAACTTGGTTACACATGGTTAAATTAGCACGTGACAGAAGATGTAGGGAACGATCTTACAAAGATGCTGCATGTTAGAGAATAGCAAGCGATTTTTGAAGTTAAAACTTCTTTAGCCGCGCTAAGCGATTTTTGGTACGGGAAAAATCTTTTGCTTCGCGTCACCGATGACCTCGACATGCTCGTGACCTATTGCGCCAGATTTGTGATGCGTAGTAATAGCGGTCTGATATTTTGTATTGGGCTTGAGCAGCCCATCATGTTTGTAGTAATGTTAATAATTTCAATTCAGACTATAATTAAGATAGAAATTCAAAAAAGAACACAGTAATACCATTGTTTTGAGTTTTCACTTCTGAAGGCAGTCCATATTGCAGCATTATCACGCTGTTTATTGATTCGGCTGAATAAAAACTATTCTGTTCGTGTAAGTCGACCTCATTTCTAACCATTTTTCTTTTTCTTACTTCGGTTCAAATTTAAAAAGTATGACGATTCTTTTTTTGGATGTCACGTAAAAAAATTTTCTGGGCATATTGGCGACGAATCTTTGGAAATATACATGTTATTCCGTTTCGAAATTAAATACCTAAATTATTTGTAATTTAAAATCAACTACTCAAGGAAGATAATTTGAATTTTGTAGCGCCGCGCCGTACTGAATAGTCGGTAGCTATAAGTGTTTTTTACAAAGAACCGGTATGTATTTGAAACATTTTAAATTTTTACTGCTTGAAAGATTCTTTCTGAGCATGGTGTTAATTTTTCTATTTTTCTCACCATAGATTCGCTCAGAATCGGTTCTAGGACTTTAGACCTAGCTGAGAACTAGTGACCCGAATACTTTCGGCGCCGCGTCAATATACCGACCAGGGGTCGGGAGACGCGTGCTAGCAGTTAACTCCGAGGCTTGCCACCTAAGACCCGGAGCAACAGTCAGGTTTCGAGCGAAGATCCAGACCTTCAAGGAGAAATATCACGGTGTCAAATTTCAAGAACAAATTTTGTTCTAATCCTTCTTTTTTTATAATCTATAGCAATAGTGTAGTTTTTTGTACCATCATCTAACATACACACATCAAAAGTGTCTAGGGATCAACATATATTTTTGCAATAACTTTTCTCCTGATTGATATTAATTAAAATTTTCTTTAAGGATTCATCAAATAAAGTGTTTTCGTTTGTCACAGTAACGATAAACCGAGTCACCTTTGCATTAATAAAGAAATTTGCCATTTTCTAATAAAGGGATTTTTGACATTTGAACCACTAACATTAAAGTTCGAAAAAAAGAGTGAAATAACAGTTTTCTTTAAAATTTTATTGGGTAACTTAAACAATTAATAATCCGTGTTTCTACCGCGAACACTAACAACACAAGAACATCGGTTTGGCATACTCAAAATGAGTTCATCCAAATCACGCTGTGGAATGGCCGCCCATGTTCGTTGCAACAACAAAAAAAGGTCTTCTTGCGACTGGATACCCTCCATATTCGGCAGAGCTCTTCTCTGTAGCATATCCCATGCATGCTCAATCGGGTTCAAGTCTGGCGACTGAGCAGGCCAGGGCAGGACATTGATGTTAGCTGCGGCGAGAGTCTGTCTTACAACTCTTGCGGTGTGCGGTCGTGCATTATCATGCATTAACTGAAATAAGGGACCGATTTGCACTTGTAGAGGAACGATGACGTCTGATACAATCGTCTCAGCATAAATTTGAGCGTTGAGGTTGCCTCTGATCCAAATCAACTCAGTTCTTCCGCCGATCCAAATACCCGCCCATACCATGATGGTTCCACCACTATAAGGATGGACTTCCTGGCAGGATTTTAATCGCTGTTGGCGTCCAGGGGTTCTCCAGTGTCGTATACGTCTTGTATCCTGTCTCATACCAAAACGAGACTCATCAGAAAAGCACACGAAACGCCATTGTTCTTCTGCCCAATTTCTGTGTTCAAGAGCCCATTGATATCGAATCCTACGATTGTGCATTGCTATAGGTGGTACCCGTAGCGGTCTTCGGGAATGAAGGTTCACTTCATGCAAGCGGTTTCTGACTGTTTGGTCGCTAATTAAGTTCCCTGAAGAGTGATGAAGCCTCACGGCTAACATCATGGCGGTTATTGTTGGAGCTCTTCGAGTTAAGATTTGAATGTATCGGTCTTGTCTCCGTGTGGTGCAGCGATACCGTCCTCCATGGCGCTCAGCCACGGTACCAGTGCTTCGGTAACGTGTCCAAAGTCGACTGATAACACTCTGACTTGTATTCAGAGCTAAAGCCACAGTACGTTGCCGGGAACCAGCTTCTATCATTCCCACGGCTCTGAGCATTTCTTCCCTGCTTAAATGACGTCGCCGCTCCATAATAACGTTGGTTTTAATCAGTAGTAGGGAAACAGTAGCACTAATAATGTCTTCAATGCGTTGTATGTTTTTTTAGGGAAAATATTGACAGCTGATTTTCATCTTTTACTCGAATTTGATTCACAGTTCCTGATTCAAATTATGAAATGCACCAAAAAGGATCCATATAAATTTATAAAATCATAAATTTATTACAAAGCCACATCTCAATCTCAAGAAATCCGCATAAAAATGCTTGATCCCTAGACACTTTTGATGTGTGTATTTAAGCCCTTCGTGTCAAAAGGTCGCGCAATGTATTTTTTCCGGTGTAGTAATTAAGCTCGGATACAATTTGATCGCGCCTAGGGCTGAATAGGTGTTGCAACCCCTTCTCACCTTCTGGTTTTAATTTTCAAAATCACAAATTTTATACAATTTTGAACAACCCATTTCGCTGCTTTACTTAAAATCACATTATATGTCGCCAATTATTTTTTTCTTTCTTTGATCCTTTTAAATTTTATATAAAAATTTGTATTAGGTTAATTTATACGTATTAACATGTAGCAGTGACGACTTTTATTTTTATTTACGCTACAAAATGTGGTTTTAAATTACAAATAATTTAAAACCACATTTTGTACCGTAAATAGATTATAAAAAAAGAAGGATTAGAACAAAATTTGTTCTTGAAATTTGACACCGTGATATTTCTCCTTGAAGGTCTGGATCTTCGCTCGAAACCTGACTGTTGCTCCGGGTCTTAGGTGGCAAGCCTCGGAGTCAACCGCTAGCACGCGTCTCCCGACCCCTGGTCGGTATATTGACGCGGCGCCGAAAGTATTCGGGTCACTAGTTCTCAGCTAGGTCTAAAGTCCTAGAACCGATTCTGAGCGAATCTATGGTGAGAAAAATAGAAAAATTAACACCATGCTCAGAAAGAATCTTTCAAGCAATAAAAATTTAAAATGTTTCAAATACATACCGGTTCTTTGTAAAAAACACTTATAGCTACCGACTATTCAGTACGGCGCTACAAAATTCAAATTATCTTCCTTGAGTAGTTGATTTTAAATTACAAATAATTTAGGTATTTAATTTCGAAACGGAATAACATGTATATTTCCAAAGATTCGTCGCCAATATGCCCAGAAAGTTTTTTTACGTGACATCCAAAAAAAGAATAGTCATACTTTTTAAATTTGAACCGAAGTAAGAAAAAGAAAAATGGTTAGAAATGAGGTCGACTTACACGAACAGAATAGTTTTTATTCAGCCGAATCAATAAACAGCGTGATAATGCTGCAATATACTCTGTTTTTTTTCACCAGTTTTGTTACGTCATCATCATCATCATTCATAATTTCAGCCCAAAAGTCGTCCACTGATGGACATAGGCCTCCCCCAAGTGTCGCCCCATTAACATTTTGGGGGGTTTTGCCATGATCGCCACGCTTAGCAGGCGGATTGGCGATCGCAGTAAGGTTGTTACAAAAGCACAGAGAACGCTGCTGCCCATTCTCTGGCAAGTCCCTTAGTCGCCTCTTACGACACCCACGGGAAGATATGGGATGGTGCTATTAATTACGTCCGAAACCATACAGAACGTTACAAATTTGTTACGTGGATACTTTTAATTCTTTTAATACTTTTAATTCAAGTGATTTACATTGTTCAACTTAAGACGACGCTATTCACTAAAACAATGTAAAAACATGAATATTTTGTCGCCTTTCGTATTTCTGAAATTGCTTTTCTTATTGGAAGCTTACGTTTTTAGCCTCGTCTACTCGCAAGTTTTAAGTTCTGGTTTTAGAAAACACTCGACTTTTTGGAATATTGTTTAAAGTATTTTTTTTTTCATTATTTGCAGTATTTTATTTACGCAAAAAAATACCATTAATACATCATCAATGTTAAAATCGACAATGTATTAGGTTTGAATAAATCCTCAATTTGAAACGTAAGTTTAAATCAAAAGTTAGTACAAATCAAACTCACATTATTTCAACAACATACATCAAAACGTGTTTACCAATACACAGCGTTCCTCCAAAATTTACTTCCTATCTGATAAATACTTGTGCAAAAATGCTTGGAATGCAATATTAAACAGATAGTAAAGTCGGGAGTACGAATTTGCATAAACATGCAATTAGAGCTAGGAAAGGGACGTCCTCGCAGTGATAATATTGTAGAAGAAACTTCATAATATTAACATAGACATTAGTCATGCATTTACGCAAAGCTTGACGTATATTATGAAAGGTTGAATTGTTAATCAACCCCTAGTTAATGAGAGTACCTTATCATTATTAGAAGTACCTAATATATTCAGACATTAGCGCCACGAAACACGTAAGTTTGTACTTTAACAAATTGACTTCCGGACGAGTGCTTCTTTCCTTTTAAGTTTTAGAACTCTGTTGTGACTTTCCTCCTTCTTTTCGTTCTAGTTAAATTACGGTTTAACCCTTTACCTACACCGTTATTTACGTTTTCGTAGTTCTGCTCTTAGCAAATTTTAGAAAGTAGAGCTTAAACGTATTCAAAGCGAAAGCAAAACGAATCAATGTGACGTGTTCCCCAATCAACAGAAAAGTTAAACATTAGATTTGCAGTCGAGCACATGTTTAACTTCAAGAGTGAACGTTTAAATCCGACTATTACTTTGACTTAACCTTCCTTGTTTTACATAAAATCGACGAGTTTGCTCATTTCTGTTTCTGGCTTCACCCCCTTTCTACCCGTTTTTCATTTAATGTGCCACCGACCCCAAGTAGCTTACTTGCAAGTCTGTTATTTAATAATATTAGGCAGCAGTTTAACCGTGTGTGCCCAGTTAAGAATAGGTCAGCTCGTCTGCGCCTGTGGGGATTGTAAGACATGGCTAAGGGCAGCCTGCATATAAATCAGGTCAGATGGCCAGCGGCATCCACCTACCCATTAATAATACTGAAAATACCAAATTGCACCTTAATCACAAGGCCACAAGGGTAGTAGATAGAAAATCACCCAAACCACCTACCTCGTTTAAAAATACAGATAAAATTATAATTATAATTGGATACCCACAAATCACATTGGTGTCGGCTTTTTTGACGGCTTCTGATTTATAAAGCCAAACCCTAAAAAAAGCTGTAGCCTAGTAATGAATCTAGTTGATTCCTCAAGGTTTCAATATAATGGGACAAAACATTTCATGAAAACTTACGTTTGTATATAATAACAACAACATACATTTATTTTCAGGCAACTTTGGCTTATAGATACCTTACAGACTAACATACATACGATAAAATACAAAGCAACACAACACAAGCCTTTCTGTTTAAGTTATAAGTATCTTAACACCAAACAGTTTACTGTGAATAGTATATTGTTTATTTAAAAAAAAGAAGAAAGTGCAGGACCCGCTTACATTTTCTCGTAGTACCTAATAATTTTCCAGAAGTGGTTCGCAGTTTGCAAGTACCTAAAATGGCAAATGCAGTTCACATAGTAAACTCGATATAAAGTATACAATTAACTGTAAACAAGACAAGAAATACTCTACGACAATAAATCCTAAGAGAGTAAGATGCAACAAAGAAAGTCATGGGCGATAAAAGGCTACGTGGTCTTGCTACTCTAAGACTCGACTTTTGTCAGACAATACCGGTGGAGAGTGAGGCTCGCATCTAAACTAACATAGTGTAGGACACCTCGGAACGATTTGCTAAGAGTGGCTGGCAAAGATTGGATGCTTAAAGCTGGAAGCGGGCTCAGCTCAGGGGCGCTTTTTGGAAGCACCCCATAATAGATACACATTGACTAACACGTATACTTTATATATAGTATGGATAAATAAAGCTTAAATAAATAAATAAAAAACACGTATACTGCTGCTGTGACTTTTTATATTTTGTTTAGTGAAAATCGAATCGAATTGAACTTTAATTTTATTCGAAATTATCTATAAATTTACATGTAGGATTGAATTGTTATAAAAAAATGAAAATCGAAACTAAGTGCGTTTTGCAATCGAAACTAATTTGAAAACTTTTCGGCAACTTTGTCTATCTACTCTTATTTTTTGTTTATCTAGGTATATACAAAGTGTTGTTTTGCATCCTCGTCAAAATTCAGGTGGTTGTCACAAAAGACATAAATAATCAATATAAATTACGGTACTTAGGTAATTATTAATAAACGCTGCTTTTTTTGTTTTTTTTTTTTTTAAGTTTGACAGTGTTTCAGAACCCTTTACGTGGGTATATATTTAATAAGAAATTTTGGAAAAAACCTTTGAGATTGTTTGGATGTGTGAAAGCGTGGTTATAGGGCGAGGATTATACGGGTCGCGTTTAAAACACGGGTGGTTCACACTTACCGATTTCCAAAAATTAAAATCCAAGATGGCGACGAGGCAAAGTTTATGTGTTTTCTTCATGGGTGTCGTTTTCGTTGTTTTCTAGATTGCTGATAACAAAGTGAGAAAATTTTCTTTATGATTTTCATTTTGACCTCATTTTCTAGGTGCAAATAATGAAATTTAAAATACACAACGACTCAATATCCTCACCTGGGTTATGGCTGGCATTGATTTAAGTGAGAACTGTTTCTCACATGGGCAGTTTTATATTGCATGCCACGGAGTGAGCTCTGCAAGTAACTTAGTAATTTTAGCCCGAAAAGGAAACCCCGCAAACGTCATTTACAAAGAGGTGTTAGGATAATTAATTATTAATGTAGTTATCCGGGAGTTATTTAGTTTTGTTCAATGAGAGTATTTTTGATTTTAAAAAAATGTAAGCTAACTCATTTACACCATTAACTACAAACATCGTACGTAAGGCGTGCCATTTAGGTCACTAACAGTCTAAAATAAAAAAAAACGCCGTAACATACTTTTTTCTAACCAGAATGAATTCTCTGGCTTCTTACTTTGAAAATCACAGACTTTTACACAACTATTTATTCTATACTTACACTTACGCGCAAGCCAAGCCGCGGGCAACAACTATTATCTACAATATTTAAATTACTATTTTCGACATTATTTTACGGGGGTAACTCACACGTGCAAAGCCGCGGGAAGAAGCTAGTCTGAACATAAGACTATTAAATACTAGTACTATTATTACTATTCATAAGTCCCTTTACCTTCTACATTTTAAACCACTTAACACAGAACTGCGCAATGCTAAAGTCATTACGGCTTTCTAATAATTACAAATTCAATGTGCTTTTAGAAAAATTAGAAGCATAATTCCGCACAACTTTTACGTTTTTTCTTCATTTTATCACAAGAAAGAACTTTCCTATATAATACAAAACTTGATACTGTTGTATTTCCAAAGCGAAACGCTTTTAAAATCGAAACTACATAATATTGAGCGGCACTACAACCCCAAACCACCCCGAGGGACTTATTTGCAACAATCTGTGTTCACAAATAATATTACCAGAGCTGCTTTGTGTTATATTAACTTTAGATTTATACAGATTGAAACGTCTATGAATATTTCTGTTGTTTACCAGATACTGCTGCGGTGTGCCAGTAAACAAGTGTTATGAAATAGAACATTATGGAACGGTAAGTGACCTGTTAAACAAGATAAATTACATAAAAAAGGTGTTGTACTAATGAGTCTTCGGTAAGCAACAAATACCTATAAAGAAATTATTTACAATTGTTTAATGTCGTTAAGTAGAACACTGATTTATAATGTGAAAACATTATTATTTTTTGTGACTCGTATGTCCACAGAAAACAGAATGAGAATCGTTTATCCCCCAATTCTATTTCCTGTGCAACAACATGTTTATACGAAATTCAACCGCAAATAAGTTGTTTTGATATTCTATTTCCCCGGTAAACATACGGAAAGCTGTATACATAACTAAACATACAAACCTGGTTAACTTTTATCCGGTCCATATCTTTCGTGATTCATGCAAGCAACATGGAACAAGCACCCTGTATCGAAAGAGTGTAACCACTCATCCTCGACGGTAGAGACGATCAGCCACCACGAAATAGACCAATAGCGTCCATTCCCGTAATGTGAAAGGGCAATGAACGTAACAATATCGTAAAAGCGATGTAGTCAGGTCACAAACGGTGGGGACACGTGAACGCAAGAATTTTCGTCATAATTCCGAGGAGTTAACGGGCTCCCGGGAATCACTTTCATTTTCACTTAGCGCCACCGACTACTCCATAACCATTAAATCCTCTTGTTTACTACTGCTCTTCGTCGGTTCAAAGGCACTGGCCCTCTCGCCACTTATCTAACTTATTCACAGAGCAAACTAAACAGTAAACAGAAACGAACCCATTTCTGTAGGTACGTACAGTCATCCCCAAACAAAATACAATTTTAAATCGCCGCCTGCACGAATTTTAAGCTCGGTATAAATTAAATATTCAAATTCAAAAGTACGAGACTCAAATTCCTTTTGTTATCGTTCTTCTTGCGCCTGTTTATTTATATTCTGTGCTGAAATGAAAAATAGAGCACTTGTTACGTAAGTTTGTATGATGAGCTTGTCTGTGGCGGCTAGGCCGCTCAACTTTACATTCATTCTGCAATCCGTTATGAAACGTGAATAATTCAGAGCTGGAGTAAATCTAAATACATACTCATTTAATTCTTCATGTTTAACGTTTGCTCTAAATTGCTTGTCGTGTTCCATTATGAAATTCCGGTTCTCAGTAATATCTTGTGACGAGGCGACGAAATTACAGCTTTTTGATTTAATATTGTACAAAGAAATAAAAAATGTAAGAGAGTAATAAATAGGCAGTGGAAAACTTTCCATTGCTATCAACAGTTTGTGCTTCCGTCATTACTTTAATATTGAGAGAGTTTGTTAATGTTCCCGGTATAATTTCTTGATCAAAGTAATCTGATCTTTCCCGGAGTGTGCAGGGGCGAAACTAAAACCTTACTCATATTAGTTGTAAGTTTAATAAACAGATTACTTCAGCGAGAAAGTATCAAAAGTTACTGGAATCAAGTAGTCAGTGTTTTTGAAAGAGGTTCCTCATACATGGTGAGACCAAAAACAAAAGCGAAGCGATCGAAAGTCAATCTATTTATTATTATGTATTTTCGAAATAAGCATGGGTAAGCATGGTCATAACGATGGTAGATTGTATGAGGAATGATTATGAAATAAAAAGTAGTAAATGATAGCGAAGAAAAAAAGTGTTGGGCCGACCCCAAGTAACATGGGACATTATGGGCAGGAAGATGATGATGATGAAGCGTGGAAACGTAATCATATTTTTTTTAGTTTAAAGATTACCTACGTACGCCTACTTACGTTTATGAGACGCGTCTGGTCTGAAGACTTCATTCATTTTAGCCACACATCGACATCTAACAAAGAACTCTTTTTTTTTCAGACTTCAATATACAAACATTACGTTTAAGTTATAAGATAGCTGGCCCGCGCAACTTCGTCTGCGTCACATTTAACCCGTTTTCGCAACATTTTTCACTGCTGCTCCGCTCCTTTTGCTCGTAGCGTGATGATATATAGCCTATGTCCTTCCCCAGGTTGAAATCTATCTTCTTGCCAAATTTCATTAAGATCCGATAAGCCGTTTAGTCGTGAAAAGGTAACAAACAAAGAAACAGAGTGACTTTCGCATTTATAATATTAGTATGGATTTTCTCACACATTTCGCTCACAGCTATTCGCGTCGGAACTTCTCAAAGCTATGTTCGCCAGTAATATGTTGAGTTTAAAGATAGCCTGCGTCTGCATGCACAAGCAAAACATATCTACATCTAGTCATGTAAACTTAGATACGACTTGCAACGTGGGAGACGTATCATATCGGTAACAACAAACGACACTCCATACTGGTGTTCAATAGTTGAATACTATTGCTACATGAATAATGAAAACTACCAGAGAAATATTAAGTAACACCTACTTGAATATAACCAAGCCTGAAACCACCACCACCACCACCTCCATGCCTGAGAGATATTTCTCGACGGCATGTAAAGACAAATCAGAGGCCCATGGACGGCATACAAAATCTGTCACCAGGTTTGGCACTAACCACAAGATAAAAAAAAACTAATTGAATTGCAACGTGTCAAATGTCAAATGCAATAACAACAAATACATATTTCAGTCATTTTACAACTAAACACTGAATATTTATGAGTAGATACTCTAAACTAGGTTCTGTATTGGTGTCGGACGTAAAGAATAGCACCATCCCATATCTTCCCGTGGGTGTCGTAAGAGGCGACTAAGGGATTTGCCAGAGAATGGGCAGTAGCGTTCTCTGTGCTTTTTAAAAACCGTACTGCGATCGCCAACCTGCCTGCCAAGCGTGGCGATTATGGCAAAACCCCCAGAATGTCAATGTAGCGACAATTGGGGGAGGCCTGTGTCCAGCAGTGGACTTTTTTTGGGCTGAAATGATGATGATACTCTAAACTCAGTGACAGAGAATTTATTAGATCCGAGAGAAGCGTTTTATTTGAATGATACACATAGTGGAAGGGAACAACGACGCACAAACGGTTACAACATTTTCAGTAGGTACATCATTTTGAACCTCGCATAATATTTTTTAAATCGATAATTAAAACAAAAACACCTGCTACCTACAAAAGTGCAATACACAGAAAAAATGTGAGTCGGTGTCCCTTCAATACTGATATAAAAACCACATATTAAATTAAGCTTTATCTAGAACACCGCCATTATTTGTAACGTTTAGTAGACCTTAATAGATTGTTACTTAATGAATCAATAATTTTCGATCAAATTACTTGGGAAATTGCTCCAATGAATAGCTAATACGTCCCAACAGTAAGATTAACATCTGAAAGTGTCTCGATAACCCCGTCACGTCAAAAATGTTACTATCCTAAAGGGGAGCATAAATAGGTACCTTGTCGACTGGACACCTCCCCTGAGGTCTGAACTTCGGAGGGTTAAGTTAGTTAACTCATTAAAAACTGGTTAACTGCGAGGTCGTAGATGAAAGCGATGTTCGCCGCTTACCGTTCGATACTAGAAATTATTTCACTAGACTAAATAGTGTCCAACGTTCCGTAATAGAATCTAATATCGTTTGAACAGTTGATACCAACTTGTTTCACATTTACCTACACAATAGCATTTGAATTTAATGGCTTATTGTTATTTTTGGCTTCCTGTATCAATGCACCATTTAAAGCTCTCCACACTACTAATAGTTTGAATTTACAATAAGGAAATAATTTGATTTACTTTTAATACCTCTTTTTGGAAAGGATATACAATCAAAATTCTTTTTTAATCACTGGAAAGTCGTATAAAATTAGTTTTCATGGATCAAACTGACCTTTTGTTATACTTATCACAAAATGATTAAATAATGTCTGCGAATGATGCAATTTGCTCACTTTTCACACTTGTGTTTTTAATTCGTGGCTAAGGGTGCTTACATAAAGAAGCAGGTTTCCGGTACGGGCGGGTCGGTACCGATCGGTGCAGTTATTAAATTCTATGTGTTCTTATGCGCTCACTTAGATAAAGAAACAGGTTTATTTTATCTGTGTCTATATGCAAGTTAACCCTGCACCGATCGGTACCGACCCGCACAGATTTTGTCTGTTTCGGAAACCTGCTTCTTTATGTAAGCACCCTAACGCGTTAATTAAGCATTTAGTTTGTGAAAGTTGTCCGCGCAAATTGTTTAAAGTTGTTGGTGTTTTTATTGCACACGTTTGGCCAAAGTTTGACATTCAGTGGGATGCCATAAACTACATTATTCACAGTAATTTGGTCTGCTGTGACACGAATACACATAAAACGGTATTCTTATCTCATCCGAAATATCGGGCACGTACCAAAGTCATAATTCCACGATGAAGTACCGTATGGGCAGGGAGCGCGCCCTTTGCAGTGGCGAGAGTGGTGATTCAGTGTTACGATTACCCGCATACACCGGAAACTGTGTGCCGTTTTTTTCTTTAGGAAACAATGTAACAGCACCACCTGAGAACAGAAACGGGAGAAAACAAAAAAGCCCATTACGCGGCACCTACCTGAACAGTGTACGTACACGATTACAACTCCCCTCATGAGGAAAACGTGGATTGATATTACACAAAATATTTATGTTCACTTTATGTAACATACTTTTCTTTAGCAGCTGGCAACAAAAATACAAAAAATTACAATAAAAAGTTTTATTGCAATTCATTATCATTTCTTTATTTTTTAACAATTTATGTACACACTAAATACAGAGAAGAAGAAAGGAACAGAAAATATGTACAAAGGTGATGCTTATTTCTAAAGAAATCTCCTTCAGCTTACCCGCGAAAGGAGATATTAAAAAAGAGATGCAGACATAGTGTGTAAAAGAAGAAGAGAGAATTGAAAACAAAAAGCAAATAACTATTAAAAATATAAAATACAATATAAAAAATATACTAACTTACGTATTTTATTATTATTTACAAAACAAAACATATACCAATAAATACCGATGCAACTATGACGGGATGGAAAGATAGTGTTCTTTTACTCTTCTCTTGAAAACTGCGACAGTTTGGCAGTCTCTAATGTCAGGCGGAAGTGCATTCCACAGCCGCACAGCGTGTACAGTGAAAGAGTAGGAGTAGAAGTCGGTAGAGTGGGGAGGGGATTTAAGGAGTTTCCTAAGATGCGACCTGCAAGGTGCATCAGAAGGACGTGAGTAGGAAAAGCATTCCCTCAGATAAGAAGGTGTTTTGGGTTATGAAGGATGTTAAATAGCAGACACAATATCCGAGAGTTCCGGCGAAGTCGAATTGGGAGCCACTTCTTTCTATTTTATTTTTTCCGATTTTGTCGAGGTTGACTGCAACAATCCTTCAATCTTTAGTTGTTGCTTGTGATAGGTTTGTAGACTTATTTACATATTATATAAGACTCATAATACCAAACGTAACCTTCTGGCTAACAACAACTCTTCACATATTTGAAGCCGAAATTACCTAAGGGATTCCCTAGATGCTAAGCATAATACATGTAAGCAGCACAACCACAATTCACAATAACCTAATTTTCATGTCAGGAACATACGTAGTTAAGTAACGTAGTTACCTAGTGTATCTTACTAGACACACTTCCAATAAATAACTATGCTTGCTTTGAATCGTAGGTTGAGAAATGATATCACCAGATTCAATTTAATAGCCACAAACAAAAATCCTTTCGTCGGATAAAGAGGTTCAAAAAAGAAAGTTTACAACTAAATTCAATATTAGTCTGGAACTGCTTCGATGATGTCGTTTGCGCTGAACTGTTTATGACGTCACCGTTCCTCGTCCAACTTCGATCCAGACTAGTCGAGTGAGCATCACCTTTGATCGCTCTCTTGATAGGGCTGCACCTGCATCTGCCACCCGATGCATACCAATAGAAAATAGCAATCTACACGAGATTCGAATCCTAGTCTTTTACAACTTTTGTGTGGAATTAAACCCTTTGATCGTGTTTGATGTTCGAACGTCTGATGTATGCCATCCGTTCGTGATTGGGTTTCGTCCTTTTTGAACTTTTACTGTTTTTTTCTGGTTTTGGCAATATTCAATGTCACGATTAATTACCATAAGGTTAATGAGACAAGACATAATTATAACATAATGTACTCGTACAAGCTATTATTCCCAACATGAATTTTCGTATTCACATATTTAAAATTCATTTTTAAGAAGTATAGAACAATGTCTGGGTCTAAAGTGTCCATAAATTAAAACGTTCTCGGGGGCGAGTCTCAGTTTCCTGTCTCGGTATAAATAATTGGCGAACGATGAAATTTATTACGCAGGCAAATTTTGACAAATCTTCTTTGGGCCGAGTGGCTGAGAAAAATCTTCGATCAGTAACAACAATTTATTTCCGACGTTTACCTGCCCCATTCTTTTACTCAGTATTTCAATTAATGTAGCAAATATTATGTTGTTCCAATGTTTCGCGAGAATCTACATAAGTCACGTGTTCAGTTGGACCTACGTGTTTCATTGACTTATCTTAACCTTGTTAATTTTCTTTTATTGAATTATGAAACGTGGAGATCCTGTTTACCGGTCAAGTGCGAGTCTTACTCCCACACAGGGTTCCGTAGCCCCAAACAATGTAATAACAATATTTTGAACGGTCAATCATAAGTAAGTTTACACTCAACAGCAAAACTAAATTTGTGTTTTATAGTATGTTAATGAAAAACAAAGTTACTGCTGCAGCTTGGTCAAAAACTCCTATATCTCAAAAACTAAATATCAAAACTTATTCAAAACCAATTTTCGTTGAGACTTTTTTTTTACGTTCTACAAACCTAAACTTTTTCAGAATTTTCCACGTTTTACTTTAGAAATTAGAGGGACACACACACATTACCACTTTGGAAGTGTCTCTCGCGCAAACTATTCAGTTTAGAAAAAAAAAATATAAGAAACCTCAATATAATGTTTGAAGACCTATCCATAGATACTCCACACGGGTTGTATGAAAACAAAATATTTAATTTCAGTTCTTTGTATGGGGAACCCCTAAAATTTATTGTTTTTAGGGTTTCGTACCCAAAGGGACGGGACCCTATTACCTTCGCTGTCCGTCCGTCCGTCTGTCACCAGGCTGTATCTCAAGAACCGTGATAGTTAGCCAGTTGAAATTTCTACAGGATTATGTATTTCTGTTGACGCTATAACAACAAATAATAAAAACAGAAAAAAAAATATTTTAGGGGGCACCCATACAAAACAGTTTTTTTTTTTTCGTTTTTATAAATAATGGTACGGAACCCTTCGTGCGCGAGTCCGACTCGCACTTGGCCGGTTTTTTTTCTATTTTTGTGTAAAAATCTTAATCCGGTTTACAGAATACATCTACTTACCAAGTTTCAACAGTATAGTTCTTATAGAGAGACATTCTTATGGAGAGACAGACAGACATGACGAATCCATAAGCGTTCCGTTGTTTGCCATTTGGCTACGGAACCCTAAAAATCGATTTAACAAATCACCAAACTTTCATAGAAAAAGGCTTTTCCCACAAATTCTGAGTTGCTTTTACTATCAGGTAAGTATGGAATACTGTCAACCTTGTGTCCAAGCCGTCGTCACAGTTACACGTCGAATTTAACATAAGAAAATAAAATAACTTTTTAGACAAAATACAGACAACACAGGCTCCCGTAACTTCCACAAAAAAAGCAAGGATTAAGTCCAAATATCGTTTTATAACACAAACAGGTCTAAAGAAAACTTGAATCACGAAACCAACAAAGAAAAAATAACCTAATTCTCAAAATATGAGATCGACACAAAGCATAATTTATTTCATTTATTCAGACTTAACCTACTTTCCCAACTTTTAGGTACCTACAAGTAAGAATAAATGAGTATGAAGGTTCGCGCCAAAATATAGCGTTACATCATCACGCTTATTACTTGCGATTTTTTCCGCAATTTGCCAACTCAAGACATTTGACACTAATGACCTCCGCCAACTACCTGAACGCGAGATAGTTCTCATTTAGTAAAACAACGAAGCGTAAAACTGATATCTCTATGATTTATATTCGGCTACGTCGTAAATTAATAACTTGGAGACATCATTAGGATATTTCAGTCGTTCGATCGGAATCGCAACGTTATTCCCTATTTTCTTTTTAAAAATAGAATCGTTATGGGTAACGTGTATTTAATGATCACCAAATAAGTATCCTTAAGAACGTGACTGCGAATCATTCCACTATTCACAGGTTTTATTATTTTGTTTATTTTGGTATCTTCACACAATACAATACATGGGAAAATCGCATTACAACTTTGGGTCCAAAAATACGTTTTTTTTTTAGACATTTCCGACATCAAAGTTCTGCTGAAAATTAGGTGCCTTTATGAAACATCGCCTCCATCACTACGCTTGGTCCCAATAATATATTGCTCATAATTTTGTAGCCCAACGTAAACCACACTAAGGCTTCTATTTAATCCAATAGTTAAACACCAGATATCAGTCGCTTTCCGCTGTCTAGGAACAAAACAAACTCTATGAAGGAAACTGAAATGATCAACCGCTGAAAACCTAAAGACCGTTGGCCATCACTTGGAAACTTTTTAGACGTCCGTAGTTTATACATTAGATCCATTTGATTGTACAATAAACCATAAACCTGTCATCGTCTTCCTGAAGATGGAAAAGATGCTTAAAAAATTATTAACTTCAATTATAGATTATATCTAATAAAAAGAGATACTAATTCTCAACTTGGCATAGCGGAGGAAAGTGACAGTGAGAAAAATAGAAATTACCATGCTTATAATCATAACCTACATACAAAAGTTTAGCTTTTTTTGTGCCAATTTTAATCGCCAATGTAAAGTTAGGTGACACCCAAATAAAAAATTAGGCAATATTTAAGAAGTTTTTTTTTAATTATAGTTATCACTGGATGTATTTATTTTTTAAACGACTTTATACTTTACAAAACTAATAGTTAACATCCGATACTGTCAATAACCACGATACATCGAGCGACACATCCGAAGCATCCACATTCAAAGACAAATTGCGGTAGTCGAGCCCTTAATGAAAACCGGCACGTATTTTGTTTATTTTGTCATTCTATTAATTAGGGACCTTGTTTACTGTTTCAATACGACAAGTCTTAAATAAGCTTCGCACGAATGAACTTTTATCAGTTTAATTTATTTATGTATCCTCGCAGAAAGTAAATTGCTTTGCCAACAAATTTTCGACCTACACGCACAAAACATTAAATTTTCTGGTTCGGAATTTACTTATATAAAAATTAAATCACTTATATTATCTGAAAAAAAAAATGCGAGTACAAATTAATCTAAGTAAAATGTTTGATCCATAGAAAAATATGAATTGAGCCGACGGAAATAATTTTCTTGGGAGTATAAATTTAATCAAGTAGGTACCTTGATGGTAAAGTGCGCGCCAAGTGCTTTTAAAAACAGTGCTGACTGGTAGCCTTACTTTTTGTTGTTTACAGGAAAACCTTTAACCATTTTGTTAGAGGTACCGTCCGGCTCCACCAGCAAGATATGCTCCTAATTTTTCCGAATAAAAAGTAAGTGCCGTGGTCGTTTTGCAGCTTAGTCGAACAGTCGTATATCCAAACAAATGAGCATACGAACACTTGCTTTGTTTCCCGATATATTTTGTTACCCAAAAGAAAAAAATGGGCATCAATAACACAATAACGTAATGGCTTCCTATCTAATTACATCGATCCTCAAGCGATCCCTCGTGAGATCACATATTGTGCGGGTACAAATGAGGCCAGTCCTTCACCAGTTTATTTGTTTTATATTGCATCTCAAACGCAATTTCCTCAATTACTTCCCCTATTTTTCCGCTCAATAGACAATAGAAACAGAGCTGAAGATGGGTCGTAACCATCAAACAATGATTGATATATAGAGAGGTTGGTTTTATCTTGGCACACATAAATCATTTTAGGCTCATTTAATGTCACAGTGAGTTCTTACCGATGTGATAGGCGTTTCAGTATTGATTGATAACTCTGCAAAATACTTCAAACAATATTAATACCAGAGGAAACCTCAGCTTATAAACATTCCTTCGCACCTTCCAATCTCTGATTATCGAAATGGGATTATCAAGTAGCCGAATAATTTCCTCGTGTAACGTTTAAGTAGGTCTAGGTACATTGCTACGGTACGTAGATATCATTTATTTGGATAATAATTGTAGCTAATAAAATACACCTTAGTAACTAGGTACGTCTAATATTTATTCAAAATACCTATACCAAGGAATTGAAAGTCCCTGTTTAGTCTATCGTAGAAATAAATAGGCACAGACTAGGCCTGATTTGAGAAGTCAAGTAGGTAATTGTACTGCTCCTTAGCACCTATCTAGATAGATACAAATACTACCTACTTTTACTTTACTCATTCTTTCCGAAACTAGCTACTTCTTTCTGCTTCCGTTCAAAATACTTAATATCGGTATGGACGGTTTGGACGTATTCATCGAATCTCGATTCCCGCATGGGACATATTTGCAGCGCTAACAGGCATTTATTCTGAGCTTAGATGTTCGTAAATGTGATTTGTGTGTAATTGCACTCATTAATCAAACATTCATAGTCGTACGGTAGGAATCCATGCAAGCGTGTTACGTCATTGCGTGGCCTGTGAATCACAGTACACAACAACAGTATATTTTATAGTATTTTGTCAGCAATTTTACTGACAAGCACATAAAACGTAAATAATTTCATCATCATCATTTCAGCCGAAAGACGTATATATCGTCTGTTTACTGGTAAAACAAGATAAATGCATTTTTTTACTAAATCGAGTTAAAAATGCAGTTAAATGTATTTTTTTACGCACTTTCGACTGGTAAAACCGAATAAATGGTATGTCCAATGGCTGCAGAGATAATTAATTTGTAAAAGAGATATCTACTCAAATTTTGAAAAATATATACTAGAATAACATAATAAATAATCTTATGCCTTAAATCTTATTCAGTTTATACAGTTAAACAACAATAAATGCGGTTAAAGCTTTTTACAAGTTATAATTTAAACAGTAAAATGGTATGAATTATTCTGATAAAACGTCATAAACGCATTTATTATTATAAACCTTAAATTATTTTAACAACATAATCGTATTAAAGTTATTTATTTCATTTTCAGTTAAGTACTTCTACTTGGTTTGTTAATGTCTATACAGAAAAAAACGAAATAAATGTCATTTGTGCTTTTTTAACAGTAAGAACGAGAGCGATTGATCGCTGTTGTCACATTGCACTCCACGTGTTCCGCGTAGCAATACATTCATACCTAAGTACTAGAATAATTTAACAAGAAGCTGTGTTTTGTAATAACTACGGAACACAGAGGAAAAAGATTAGCGTCCATGATAAACAAATCTAAAATAATCGAAGGTAAATGACATATGTAAATTTTTAAGTTTGTGTGGTAGCTTTTGTTTTTTCAACGATTTACCTATGGAATGTTTGCTTGTATGGTGGGTATAGTATGTACATGGCTTTTTCATAATATAATGTAGGTACGTACAGGGTTCTATGACGACGGAGTTGCTCCTTGTCACTTGGATTCAGTATGCGTACTGCTTACACATTGGTGGCCATTACCAGAGTTCGCGCCTGGAAAATCATTGTTCACCCTTTCTATCACAACACATCGAACTTTGTATCCAGAGTTCTGGGGTAGACTAAATGCCATGATTGTTTCTTATCTGCGAGAAAGAACAATCTTCTTCAAGCAACACACTATCTGAACCACATTTTAATACTTGGTCGCTCCCACAGCGACGTTGGCGCAAAAACTCCAAGCCCAGGATGCAGTCGTCCACTATGTCGGCCACGATGACATCATTCCGGTAAATTCTGTCACCTAATTTTAACTCCACTTCTCTTTCTTGCCTTGGACGATTATGTCCTGACCGGTAGCTGTTAGTAGTTGCAAACGGTCGTGGTTATTAAGTTAGTCCCAAAGAAACAGACTTGCTAAGTGAGAATTGACGACCGTTTGAAAAGCTCCAGTATCCATCGTCAGTTTGCATGGCATTCCATTGACTTCGCCTTTGATGGTCAGGCTGTTTCCATCATGTGCTTGCGAGATCGAGATCCTCCGGACTCTTTCAATATCAGCCAGCAGCCGCCCTTCCGCCCATCTGCCCGTCCTGGCGTTTTCCCTGCTGCTGCTGGGTAGTCACTTCAGCCACCCTTCTATTTTGATACAGATCTTCTCTCGGTGTGCTCCGCTTAGGACAGCTTGACCGATGATGACCCCTTTCTCCACAACTGTAGCACCTAGGGCTGTAACTTCGGGCGGTCGAATACAGGTGAAGCTACAACTTCCCTGATGTGGTATGTTCGGTGGTCTTGCCTCACTGCCTCTACTTCTGAGGCATGGGCAAAGGCGTCTTTTAGTGTCTCATGATGCGCAAGTCTCACAGCGGCTCTAACTTCCAAGTCGCATATTCTGTCGATAAAAGCCTGTATAAATTTCCATCAATGAGTACAGGGGCAGACTGATATGCTTTCCGAACCAGCTTTTCAACTTTCAGGGCCCACTACTGTAGATTCTCGGCACTGCTTTGAACGCGATCCTTCAGCTTCACCCCACGCGGACGCGCACTCCAGGTGCACGTCACCGTATCTGGACTCTAACGCCTTCAGCAGCTGCTCGTAGGTTACATTCTTGCCGCATAAAGGATGGTTTACGGATTGGTCTCGGAGGCCCAAGGTCATGGCTTGCGATTTGGTCCACCCATTCGCCTTCATAACAGTTTCAAATTTGATCTTATAAGCCGATCACGTTTCAGACTAATTCTATTATCTTAAAACACCTTTACCTGAATCCTTTACCCATCAGTGAAGCTAAAAAGAGAATCTTCTCAGTTATGCAGTAAGAAAATAATTCCTGAGGAATAACACGGTTGGTAGATACTCTTCTTTACCAACAACCAATGAAGCAGATCGTTTACCTGCACCATCAGTTGACGAAGAATCATCGGAAAATTAAAATACTTAATTGAATTAAATGTCGTTTACCCAATAAATAAGTAATAAAATTGATTGATCATTAAGAAATCGTTTCTTTGTTATCGTTTCATAGATCACCACCACAATCAGTATTTTATTTAATTGATCACTTTGGATGAAGCTTATTTAGTACATAATAAGTGACATACTTACACTAAAACTCTACAGTTAAAAAAGGTTAAATGTATCAAAAATATTAATATTTTAGGAAATTATGCAAAAATAAATCTTTCCTATCAAGTAATCGGTGTAAAATATAATAAGCTATTAAACAAAACTGAAATAAGCTTTTAAAATCAATGAACTAAGGAGATAGAACATGATTGTTAAGTACAGGTAAAACATATTAAATGCGACCCCCTTTCGATCTTAATTTAATTTTATACAGTTTTTACTTACCATAAATATTATATATGAGTAAATCTTAAAAGTAGGGAAGTTAGTGCAACTTTTTACTTTAACAGTTTTTCAATTAAAGAGTTTGAAATAGATCAAATTGAAATGTAAACTTTAAAATGTCATTTACTCGAATTGACTCCAACTCCACTTATTACTTTTTACCCGTAAGCAGACGATATATATGCCTCTGCTGGACATAGGCCTCCCCCAAGTGACGCCACATTGACCGGTCCCGTGCGTCTCGCATCCAGCGGATCCCCGCAACCTTCACCAGGTCATCGGTCCACCTAGTGGGAGGCCTTCCAACGCATCGTCTTCCGGTTCGCGGTCGCCATTCCAGAACTTTTCGGCCCCATCGGCCATCCGTTCTGCGAATGTGACCTGCCCATTGCCACTTAAGCTTGGCAATTCTTCGGGCTACGTCGATAACCTTGGTTCTCTTGCGGATGTCCTCATTTCTGTTTCGATCATGCAAGGAAACTCCGAGCATAGCCCTCTCCATTGCCCTTTGGGTGACTTTAAGCTTTCTGATGAGGCCCATTGTGAGCGACCACGTTTCGGTCCCGTATGTAATCACTGGCAACACACACTGGTCATAGACTTTCGTCTTGAGACACTGCGGTAAGTTGGACGAGAAGATACCACGCAGCTTCCCGAACGCTGCCCAGCCGAGTCGGATTCGACGATTGACCTCTTTCTCGAAGTTAGACCTACCCAACTGGACCGTGTGTCCCAGGTAGACATAATCGTCTACAACTTCGATAGTAGAGTCTCCAATCTTGATAGGAGTGGCTGTTACATGGGCATTCAACATGCCCTTGGTTTTGTCCATGTTCATTTTAAGACCCACTCTTTCGGAAGCTCTACTGAGGTCATCGAGCATTGTACTGAGGTCCTCCATGGTCTCAGCCATGACCACTATATCGTCGGCAAATCGAAGGTGAGAGATGTACTCGCCATTGACGTTGATGCCTAGGCCTCTCCAGTCCAGAACCTTGAAAACATCTTCCAGTGCAGCGGTGAACAGTTTCGGAGATATGATGTCTCCCTGTCTCACACCTCGCTGCAGAAGGATAGGTTCCGAGGTCTGGTCCTGAAGTCGGACTGACATGGTGGCGTTTTTGTACAAACACTTCAACACCTCGATTTACCGATAATCAATTTGGCACCGTTGGAGAGACTGCAGTACAGCCCAAGTCTCGATCGAGTCAAAGGCTTTCTCGTAGTCCACAAACGCTAAACAGAGAGGCAGGTTGTACTCTTCGGTCTGCTGTTTAACCTGACGCAGCGGATGTATGTGGTCTACGGTGCTAAAGCCTTTCCGGAATCCGGCTTGTTCGGGAGGCTGAAAATCGTCAAACCTGCGCGCTAGACGATTCGTGATGACTCTTGAAAACAGCTTGTAGACATGGCTTAGAAGTGAGATGGGCCTATAGTTCTTGAACCGGGCATTGTCGCCCTTTTTGAAGAAGAGAACCACCACACCCCTGCACCATGCCTGTGGCGTTTTGCCCTCGAGTATGACGGAATCAAACAGCTTCTGAAGGGCTTTAAGTACCGGTTTTCCACCCGCCTTCAGAAGTTCGACCGTAATTCCATCATCACCCGGTACCTTGTTGTTTTTAAGCTGTTTCAGAGCCATCCTAATCCCGTACAGGCTGATGTCCGGGATGTCTTCGGTATAGTGTCGGGTCAGTGTAGCTCTTGGGTAATTCGCTAGATTTACAACGGGTTTCCTGGTTGACGTGTACAACTGCCCATAGAATCTCTCGATCTCCCTCAGTAGCTCCGGTTTGGCGGATACGATCCTGCCATCGTCGGTCTTCAGTTTCGTGAGCTGGCTCTGCCCAATAGCCAGATCTCTTGCAAATACCTTTGAGCCTTTATTTCGCTCAATTGCGTCTTTAATACGCTCGGTATTAAAGCGGCGGAGGTCGCTTTTTAAGGATTTGGAGATCCGTCTATTGAGCTGCCCGGTATTTCCACGCCTCGTCTGAAGACTGCAGGATCATCTCACGCCGTTCCTTCATGAGCTTGAGAGTATGATCGGAGAGTTTTTTGTTCTTCTGTGTATGACGCGTCTTGTAGAACTTAGACCCTGTCGTATGGACAGTTTCCACGAATCCATCGTTGCATTCGTCCACTGAGCTTCCTAGGCACTCGAAACGATACTGGAGTTCCAGCTGAAAGCTCTCGGGGTTTTGGATCTGGATCTGTGCTGGTCGGAGCGTAGACATCATCAGTCGAGACCTTTCAAGCTTAATATTAATATTCAATGTGCCTCTTACCATGCGGTGAGCGCTCCCGGTTTTCACTGAATTGATCACAGAGACATCATTGAACATTTGCTTCTTGGTTGACATGATGAAGTCAATCTCATTTTTTGTTGCACCTGTCGGGGCTCTGCCAGGTCCACTTCCTGTGCTCACGCTTTCTGAAGAAGGAGTTCATCAGATAGAGGCCCTCCTTCTCCATAAAAACTAGCCAGTTGGTGTCCCCGGTGGTTCCGACATCCAAACCCAAATTGCCCCACCTGCAGCTCATCCCCGTCTCGTTTGCCAAGTTTCGCGTTGACGTCCCCCATGACAACGGTGAAGTGAGTTTTGAAACCATGCATGGCTTTAGAGATATCCTCATACATGGTCTCGACTTCGTCGTCGGGGTGTGCCGAAGTCGGGGCGTAGACCTGTGTGACCTTCAGCGAATATCTTGAGGATATTCTGAGTATAAGGCACGCCACCCTGGTCGACACACTCTCGATCTTCACCACGTTATTCACAAGGGACTTGTGGACGATAAACCCAACACCACCCTGGGACTGCCGGTCACCCTCTCGGAAATAGAGCAGGTTGCCGGATTTCAGGATCATCGTGTCCTCCCCCTCTCTTCGGACTTCAGATAATCCTACAATACTCCATCGCAGCCTGCTCAATTCCTCTTCGAGTTCGGTTATCTTCTCGTCAGTTCGAAGTGTTCGCGTGTTGTATGTTGCCAGGTCTAGTCGTCGGTATAGGCAGCCAGATCCATTCCGGAAATTCTTCGCACCCCTTGCCACGCCATTACCTCGACCGCTACCATAGTCGAGGGTAGACGGGCTGCCGGGTACTAGGGGCCATCTTTGTATTGCGCTCACTAGGGGGGGTTTTGCCATAATCGCCACGCTTGGCAGACGGGTTAGCGATCGCAGTACGGTTGTTACTAATAGCACAGAGAACGCTGCTGGCCATTCTCTGGCAAGTCCCTTAGTCGCCTCTTACGACACCCACGGGAAGATATGGGATGGTGCTATTCTTAACATCCGACACCATACAGAACAAAATAACAAAATAATTTGTGAATTGTAAATAATTTCACAGTATATATTATTTACCCTACTGTGAAATGATACGTGCTTGTCAGTAAAATTGCTGACAAAATACTATAAAATATACTGTACTTCAAAAATTATTACATTATATTTTAATCACCCATATTCACAGTTCAGCTACTGATATTGCAATACACATTTGAAGAAAAAAATAATACTGCAGTGTGTTAATTAAGACAACATAACTTCAAGACAAAGTTTAATGAATAGCCTGAAAATAGAGAAACTTAGTTCCGAATTAACATTCATTTTGATTCATTCATTGAATAAGAAAAGGATGCATTTCTGAAACTCCGACTCAAATCACATTCATAGAGCAAAGGCCAAACTATTTTTAGACTAGCATTTTGATACGTGTTCACATGAACATAATAATGAAAATTGATCCAAGTTTACGTCAGTTGGGAAAATCGGAACTGCTTTTAATTTTATTATGTGCTTTCACTTTCCAGCAACTCCGGGAAATGTCCTGTCAGGATCGGATGTGAACCAAAATTGTGGGAAAACGTCGTGGTTGTCAGATTGATGCATGAGTTCGTGTTTTTCTTTGTGCTCGCACCATCAATCTTACAGATCTATTAACGTCGTCTTTAGCGCTCCTCCTAATTATCTGAGCAAGCTCTCTAAAATCCCCGGAGCTTATATGGAGGAAGGATACACAACATCATATTAAATTGTTTTCTTAATCGTTCACACAATAGCTTACTGCGAACTAATTAGATGTTTATTTAAAAAGAAAATTATTAAGGTTATATATTACCTTCTTTTTTCGTCGATTTTTTTTTCTGTTTTTATTTTCTAAAAATAAATTATAAGGATCAATTATGTTTGCCAGTTACAGTTGTGAGAGTTGTTCAAAGGTTTTACGAACCTACCGCTGCTTCTTTTCTTCTATATTTTTCGGATTTTCTATTAATTAAATATGATTTGATTAAGTAACAATATTCTCCATTCAGCAATATAACTTATCATGTATCTATGTACTCGTAAGTATCCTACCTACACTTATGACGTTAAGACACTTGTGATAGCAACTGGTTTGCTGGCCCACATTGTTTCATTAGATGGTATAACTCATGGCGTGCTATGTGATAACGTTAGTCATAACCGTTTTTCTCTTCAGACGCATAACATTTTGGAAAGATTTATCTACATTTTGTAACAGTGTTTACGCAACATTATATATTCCCTCTGCTTGTACGGGAAGCTGTAATGTACATTGGTGGGATAAGAAGAATCCATTTTGTGAAACCCTAAAATCTTCGTTGCAATTGCGGGGGTTTGTCGCGCAAACAGGCAATAAATGCTGGCAGAATAAGCCAAGCTGGGAACGTTGTGGTACCTACTGTCGATATTGTTGTATGGGCTTGCAAGAATGTGTTCTTTCTTTAAATAAAAACATTCGCTTGAATTTACAGAAACATTTACATCGTATAAATGCTCTTAGAAAGCAGAAAAGAAAAGGCTGTTCCTGTTACTCATAATTGACTCCAAGAGCTTTTCTGTGAAGCAATCTGAAAATATAAGAAAATACTGTAGGTAACAGACAGCCAACCGAGTATCGCTTTAGGTAACATCTACCTACTTAAGGTTGGCACAGAACAGAAAAAAACCATAAAGTACTTAGATAATTGTCTTTTCTGTAAGTGATGTATCGTACTCACTCTCGGGGCTTCGTCCCGTTTGGTAACTTTCCCATTTGGACACTTAAACAAAAGACGTGCAAAACAAGTGAAAAACAGTGCCGTTTCGTAACTATTTAAATCTTCATACATAGATACCCGTTTTGTAACCCATAAATTGCAACTATTCTTTGTACGGTACAGTCAGCTCCCAAAGTTACTATATTAGACAACTAAACTTTCTCTTGGTTTTGTTATTTTTTTCTCTCTCTCTGGCGCACTAAGATTTGCTACGAGAGAACTCAATTTAGAATTTGAACAGAAAGTACCTGGTGAGCAGAATCATAAAGAAGATGTTGGTGTCGCCAAAATTGTCTTTTTAGTGAATACCCTTCAAAAAGTACTAGGCCTGCATGAATTCAATGAGGTATTTATTGTAATAGTTCCCTTTGCACACACAAAATCTGGGTCGGACCTACTTATGTTCAAAGTAGTAGGCTTGAATACATTTAAGGTGGCTGTCCTGTTACAATTTCTGGGTTTTTAATTCAATGTTACTATTTTTTAAATAAATAGGTAAATGTAGTTAGTTCAAGTATTAATGGAACTATTTGTTTACTTAGTTACAAAGCCGTATTAATGTAGTGTCCAAATTCAAATGATTTTATTGAATTATCATTATTTAAGCCTTAATTTGTTTGTAAAAAATAGTCCCTCAGTAAACATGCACATGCTTTAACATGCTGTATACATTTAATCTCCGTATAAACTTGTCACAAGAAATGATAAATTAAAAAAGTCGGAGCGCAAAAAAATTTGAGCTCGCTTCGCTCACTCTTGCATCCTACAAGGGCCCCATTATTCTAAAACGCCCAGGGCCTCCAATTGGTTATATTACGTGTGAATTTTTTTTAGTAGTTCTCTTGAGTCCTAACTGTACCTGCCAAACCAAAAGGGTTACCAAACGGGAATGAAAACACGCATATTCAAAAGATTACGAAACGAGAGTCAATGCATGAAGATCAAAATAGTTACGAAGCGGTACTTTTGTAGTGGTATTTTGTTTAGTTGTCGAAATGGGAAAGTTACCATGAGGGATGTAGGTACTCAGATTGAGGGCTGTGTTCTTAAAGTACATTACGTGGGTGCTTTAGCACGCTTTATTTGGGAATATAAATAAGACCTACATTTTAATAACAAGTAATACCTAAGCACTTTACTTTTAACACTCTCATGGGTGGTATAACTGATAAGTTTTCAGGCTAAAGCAAAACACTTATCGTCCTCATACGATACGGTTAACAACTCCATGCTATCTAAACCTTTTTTCGTTGGAGCTCGATCTCTCAAGACTCTAATAAATTAAATTAAACAATTCAGTATCCTTATCTGCGAGAGAAATAGTGCCTGTAATATTCCAACTTAATGTCACTCTTAAGATTATATCACAGCTTAAGCCCCTTTGTGCTGGCTACTTTAGCAACCGCGTAACTTAAATCACTACAATTAGGGTACAAAACAAATCTGAGACAAAACTACACTTGGCTCCGAACTGAGAAACCGAAATGAACGAATGAGCATGAGAAGAAGGAAGTGATTAATAAAACATCATAAATATTCTCTTTATCCGAGTAGATTACCGGCCTATTGTGTGATTGCTTTGCTAAAAAATACGAGAAACAAGGCTCGTGACTGAAAAAATCGTGGTGTGGTTATTTTTATCCACGTAGTGACATTCAACTGTTCTGCTCAGAAGAAAGAAGAAATAAACCTATCGCTCCATTTGACAAAATCCCTCCATCACTTATAATGACACCCTGGGGAAGTGGAACGACCTATATATTTAAGATTAACCTTACAACTCACAAGTAACATTGTACTTAGAATACCTAATAAATTATTTCTTTGTTAATGTTAACTTACTTAAAGAGAACAGTAACATTAAAGTACAGTTCAATAAAAAGCTGCTTGGCCGTTCGCCAATACTTGTGAGACAATTCATTTGTTTCCGTCGAAGTATGCTCGTTTTGAACAAAACAGTGTAATTGCTTGCCTTGCTAAAGAGAAACTTTAAGTTTCATAGGTATTCAACGTAAAATTAAATCAAGTCTTAAAAAGAAGTTATTTTTACTTGCATTAGATTGATTACTGAATTAACTCATGATTTTAATACCGATTCTTTACCTTGCATACGTACACGTGTTACACGGTTATCCTTATAAGCAGACATCGCAATAGGTAGCATATATTGGTCTTTACCTATGAAATTGCCGTTTTGTTTGAAAAAAGTTAAAGTATTTTTTTTTCGAACTTATTTATTTCTTTTATTCAAAGTAATCATCCCTGCAATCAATGCATCTTTGCCAACGCTGTGGCAGTTTATGGATGCCCTTCTTGAAAAAATCAGCTGGACGGGAGACAACAAACTCTTCAAAGGCGTTTTGTACTGCCTCTCGGGAATTGAATATTTTTCCCGCTAAAAAGTTGTCCAAATTTTGGAAAAAGTAATAGTCGGAAGGCGCAAGATCTGGTGAGTATGGCGGATGAGGGAGAGCTTCCAAACCCAACTCATGCAGCTTAGAGACGGTCTGTTGTGCAGTATGGGGCCGCGCGTTGTCGTGAAGTAGCAGTGGAGACGACCGATTGACCAAAGCTGGTTGCAGACGTGCGAGTTTCGCCATCATTGTGGTCAGTTCTTCAATGTACACATCTGCAGTAATGCTCTCGCCGTTTTGTAAAAAGCTATGATGAATCACACCAGCACTAGACCACCAAACTGTAACCATCACCTTTCTAGGGGTCATTTTTCGTTTTGCACATTGCTTTGGTACCGAACCAGGATCTAACCAACTTGCTGAGCGCTTTCGATTGTCAAAAAGAATCCATTTTTCGTCGCACGTAACAATTCGGTTCAAAATTCCTTCATTTCTGTGCCTGTTAAGCAGCGCAAGGCAAGTCTCGACGCGTACGTTGCGCTGGCGATCGTTAAGTTCGTGGGGCACCCATCTATCAAGCTTTTTATCTTGCCAATCTGTCGCAAATGGACCAATATTGTTTTAATGCTAACATCAAAAGCTGCTGCCAGATCAGCTGTAGATTGAGTTTCATCAGCTTCAACAATCACCTTTAATTCATCATTGTTGACCAAAGTTTCCGGACGACCACGAGGTTCATTTTTCAAGTCAAAATTCCCAGAACAACCGAGCAAACCAATAACGGGTTGTGCGTTCGTTTGTACAGTTCTCTCCGTAAACGTCGTTGATGTTACGGGTCGTTTGTGCCGCGTTGGTGCCACGACGGAACTCATATTCCATAATTACACGAAATTTCAAAGTATCCATTATGAGGAAAAATGTTGAAATGTAATGAAAATACAACGCTAATCAATAAACAAAAGACTGATTTTGTAAATAGAATGTCATATTTTTAAAACAAAATTAATTTGAATTTAGAACTCATAGCCAATCAAAACTTTTTTTTGTTTGAAAAAGTCTGTACTGCAATACGGCAATTTCATAGGTAAAGACCTATTATTTACCTAAACTTCAAGGAAGTAAGTAACTTGTGAATAATACCTACCCCTGATTTGACAGCTTCATTTCGACACTTAAAAATTATTCCGTGATTTTATGCGGAGGTATTATCTACATATTACTTACCTCCTCGAAGTTGAGGCAAAAATACCCTACCAATTCCTGTCTATCCTCAGAAGACATGTAACCTAACCTAACCTAAACTAAACAAACCTAACCCTATTATATGTGTGACAACCTTCCTTTAACGTACCTATACTTCAACCAACATATATTTGCAGGCGGGAAAACACAGAACTAAAACAAATGTACCAAGTTTGACATTTCGATGCAAATATTCATGACAAACAAAGCCACTTTGAACTACACACGTAAAGTGGTCATACTATACAAGCTGTTGTTTTGCATTCTCGTCAAATTCAAGGAGGTAACTATGCTAATGATTCTCGACCCGAATCAATAATAAAATGGGTGGGTAATTTTTATATTTTTTCTTATTTACGAAAATCGGTAAGTGTAAACCACCCGTGTTTTAAACGCGGCCCGTCTGATCCTCGCCCTATAACCGCGCTTTCACACATACAAACAATCTCAAACGTTTATTCGATAATTTCTTATTCCCTAAACCACGTTGAGGGGGTTATTCTGATATACTGACCAACTTAAACAACCAAAAAAATCAGCGTTTATTAATAATTAACTGGATACCGTAATTTAAACGGATTATTTATTTCTTTTGTGACAACCTCCTGAATTTTGACTAAGATGCAAATCAACACCTTGTATAGTAGACAAACGCTACTAATCACGGTAGTATATCAAAAAGATTCACTCATTAGTTTTTGTGGACGTTGTTAGAACATAAAATAATATTAACCCTTCACCAAAGCACAAATACAAACAGGAAGATTACCTACAAATGCCTGAAAGAATGGTTCTACGACTTTCAGGAAGATTCCCGCAAAGCCGACCGTGATTTCAAATAAAAAAAATAATTATGTACGATGGTGCCAAATATAGGAAAAGCCTCACTAATTATATTTCCAACGCAGAAAAATTCGTAGCATCCACCAAAGGAATTTTCCATCAACTGATTCAAAATAGCTTCACAGTGGTGCGGTCCAACAGCACATAATTCATGCCGCTCAGTGAAATATAATGCGGATGTTCTCATAATGTACGACGCGCAACTTAATCCGGCCGCGACTTTTTCCGCCACAGATATTTATACAAATGGCCACCAGCGTAATGATCTCACTAGAACGCTCGTTGCGGACCGTTTTCGCCACTTTACTCACTACTTAGTCTTATGTAACAGTACCGTTTTTATAAAACTACAAGAAAACTGTATACCTATTTGTCACTGGTGAGAAGTAGAGCCGTGATACTCCTTGTTTTGTTTATGCTTTTGTTCTAGCACAAATAAAACAACAGTTATTACTTATAGTTTCGGTAAAACTCGGTAGTAATACAGATAATAAGCAGTTACGAAAATAATTGTTAGCTTTGGTAATTATAATGACGCAATGCATTTTAATTAATATAATCTATCTAATATACCAGACTATCATTTGGGCTGATAAAAGCAATCATATGCAGAGAATATAAGACCGCACTCTACATAAATTATGAATATAATGGTTGCAAAATAATTTTGTTTTTGTGTGTGCTTGCAAATTATTCTGACAAAAACCACAGTTGAATTAGATGCCGACTACACTGTAATATACTAGATAGAGACACTATTATTGTATTTTAAAAGTACAAAGACCAAAACAATAAAAAATATCAGTGGAATATTTATCACATAGGGTTTCTTATAGCCAATACACAGAAAGACGAATGTCTTATAGTCTGAATCCCATAAAACGTTTTGACCTATTTCGGCTATTGAAACTTTGTCCACCACGAAATACCTTCATGTATGTTAAATAATAAAAGGCTGGGGCTACCGGATACGGCGGCCTCAGTAACTCATACACAGTTCCGGCGCAAAAACGACACAGCCGGACAGAGCGGGCGACGATAGCGCAGTTATATGTGTGTGCGCTGCCTTATTTACAACTAGTCCGTTTCCGAGGTTTCACTTCAAGCCAAGTCTTCACAGTTTACTATGAGCCATCAAGGCTTTCAGTAAACTAAATAATCTACACAGGCTTGTGTAGAAGAACTTTTAACAATCCCTGTCTACGCTGCAACGTGTTTACAAAGGTTTAGTTGATGAACTCTAACAATAATTAAACCTATCGGTGAAGATTGTGTGTGTATTATATTTCCCATTGCAGTATAAAAGCATTTCAATATTTCTTAGTAGGCGGTACTCATAACTTGCATACTTTCATAAACTGAAACATTTGCATATTGAATTTCAAGTACTTTTTCATGTTTACTTCCTTTATTTAAAATAAGTTTTTAGCTTCAAACTGAACCTACTTAGCATAGCTGCCTGTCGTTGGTGCCACGGGAACACGTTCAGGTCATCACAGGGTCGGCGACGTTCATGGCAGGCGCACCCCTCGACATGCGGCATGCGTGACCCCGCATCAACATTTTCTCAAGTGCTCCTGAAAATCTCGAGGAATAGTTGTACGTATACACGGCTTGGCAATCACTTACGTGGTTATATCGCCGACAGAATCGTGCATGCCATACCAAATACTTGCTCCACATAAAAGTATCTTTGCTAAACGGGAAATGAGCGATAGTTTACTATATTAGATGCACTATTTAATATTTATTGCATGCGGCTACATGGTTCCATATATTGCAGTTAGTTTTTCAGAATGCGAAATGCAGAGCTCAAACTACACACGACAAAAAACAAGCACAGCATACAAAGGTAGATATTTCCGAAACAAAGCTAACGTAACTACAGTGCATGAGCACGAGGAGTTTCAGCACCGCCCGGCTCCTTCAGCGTAATTACGTGTATGACGTCAAGGGTGTGATCTCTGACACGGGTACAACTAGTGCTGTCAATATGCCAAATGCTTGAAACCGTTCCATATAACATCATCATCATCATCATCATTTCAGCCCTTTTAACGTCCACTGCTGGACATAGGCCTCCCCCAAGTTTCGCCACATTGACATAACATGGGGGGTTTTGCCATAATCGCCACGCTTGGCAGGCGGGTTGGCGATCGCAGTACGGTTGTTACAAAAGCACAGAGAACGCTGCTGCCCATTCTCTGGCAAGTCCCTTAGTCGCCTCTTACGACACCCACGGGAAGATATGGGATGGTGCTATTCTTTACGTCCGACACCATACAGAACCATATAACATACCTACTGAAATTACTGGAAAATAACATTACAATTTATTGAGAATAAACTTACCTTCTTATTTTCTTACGACCAGTATGTGTTCACAACAACTTTAGTTGATTGCTTAAAAACAAAGTACTTCCGTGCAAATTCTTTAAACGTATTGCTCGGTAGAACTAAGTAAACAGAAAGACTGCTGTGTCTTTAAAACGAGCTATTTTCGTGAAAGATACTTCAACGTAACGTGAAACTATTTACTGGGGCGTATTTTTCGTATAAACATGATATAAATTACATTAATTGGGTGTATCTTCCCAGTTTCATACAGTTTATCTACGTTACTCCGGAATTTCAATGAATTTTTCCCCCGTGGCCATAAAAGCGCAAAAGAGTAAAAACACTCGTTCTTGAGCACTGCAGCGTTCCCTATAAATTACAGCACGTTAAGAACGTACGGAACACTATTGAATGTTCTAAAGTGGGAAACTTCAGCCTGTATCGTCATTTATTTAACACTCTGCAGTGATGACGAGCACGTTTAACGTAACCTATTACAATAGTAGTTACAGTAATAGTATGCTGTATAGCAGTATGGATATCTACTTATCGTATACTACCGTCATATGTCAAAACACGACGTGCGACGAATTTATTACGAGAATTAAACGGTGAAATTCTCCACACAGATCCGTTGGAATTTAATGTTTTCAAAGCAACAAGAGCGTACTAACAAGCTGCGGAAGCTGGTAGATTCGTGACGTTTTCAACGAATTATTTTAATTAATTTGAGGCAAGGTGAGGGTGGTTCCGCCTGCGCTGAGCCTCCCCAGTCGAACCGTCCACGTCGCGGCCTGCACACCATCCTCTGCAAAAACTAATTCAACTTGTGCGCCATGTGGCCCCGTGTGCCTACCAATTACCACTTTGTAACCTAACTAACCGGCAAAAAAAAAACATACTTGAAGCGCTAACTGACCCATAGTTGCAAGCGGTATATTATGTAGGTAAAATGACATACAGACCTTTTATTTTGGTTATTTTACAACTCAAGAAACAATAAATGAGATTATTGTTTACTTGATTGTATAATTAATATACAGTACGAGTTTTCTTGAGTAGATGTTTGTCAGGGTTTCTGTGAGGGTTGCACAAGAGCTTTGCGAGAAAAATCTGAGCACGACTCCCGAATAGCCGTTCTCAGTTTAACAACGTTGAACCAGACTAACCACATACTTAATTGGAGTTTCTTTTCAATGTTTTTTGGTTTGGAAATCGTACAAAGTATTAAAATGTTGATTGATATCAAAACATATCTAAAGTTGAGTTTAAATAAGTATTTTTTACGAAGTCTCGAAAATACTTAAACGAAATGGTAGAAACCTATCAAAATACTCAATAACGAAAACTTCTGAATCAAAACTTGATGCTATAAAAGCCATATTGAAGATTTTTAAAAAGATGCCCGAAATCCTGATACAAAATTCTTGGTAGCCGAATAGTAATTTAATAATCTTCGGGGATCCGCAACGAATTGTAGAAGAATAGATACCTACGGCATAAGTTAATTACACTAATGAAGAAGGGAAGGTACGTTCAAAAAATCCACCCCAAGATCACTCCAAAGTCTTTAGTACGATGTTCTTCGCGCGGTTCATTAGCGCCTTGACTTACGGCCGGGCTTACATGTCACCTACTATTGTAACTTTTACGACGTAACGTGCTTTCGGTATACGGGAGCGGAACTGGATTGTAATTAAACCTGAAATTGTTTTTAGGGTATTTCGTCTTAGTCGTACTTGGTTGTATGGCACACCCATGGCTTGATATCTCTCTCTTCTCGTTTTTGTTCTTTTACAAGTTTTATTTCCAATTTCAGAGTTTAATTTTGATATTTTGATTCTTACATCTGTGGCACTATTTGTATCTCAATCACAGGATTTGCTTGTTGCCAGCCAATAGACCGAATACACTTTAGCATTCTGTAAATTTTAAACTCGCAAAACATTGTTCGGCGAGACATTAGGGCGTAACTCTCGATTAACGCATTCATGTCTGTTCCGTGGGTGTTCGTTAAAGGTCACTGTTCAGAATTTAGAATTGCATTTTCTATTTACAGGAACTGCCAAATGGAGTGTATGTTTCTGATGAATAAAAAGTAATTACCCTTCTCGCTTTTATAAGAGTATAATTTAAGGCAACTTAAAGACAAGACGACCTTTTGTATTCTAATTTGGAAGGTCTTCTAGATGTCTTCCATCTAGATAGGAGCCCAAAGTACGGTGAAACGAGCCAATGCTCCTTTTTATGCCACCTACCGCCTCCCGCTAAATACTACCGTCCAATTCTATTTCGCTTTATGGAATCGATATCTAGCACCACCTATTCTGAAGGTCTCCTATCTGCTATACAAGCAGGAGGCGGTTATTAATTTTAGCTAAATATTGCCTTCTTTACTTCAAATCCAAATTAGTACTTTCCAAAGTTATTACCAGAGTGTATTGTTTCCTTCCTGCGTTTCCCTCTATATGTTTAGAACTTACAAATATTAGCTAAAAATAGAATCACCCCGTTTTACTCTTATAAATATAAAATCCAATCACATAGGTACCCACTCAAGAAAAAAAAGCGGCATGTAATTCGATGCTAGCGGCGGAGTAGCTCCTTCATTAGTGGGCCAGTACGGGGCGGTGGGGTCTCAAGTATAGACCACATTTTTTGTCCCGCTACCAGAGAATTTCTTTATAAATTATCACCGTGGATACCGTAATTTACTACAATGCTGGAAAAAGGCTTTACTTTTACCCTAAGCATCAGTTGTATGTAGTGCTTTATTTGAAATAATTTATTTACAAAGGTTTTTGAAATATTTACATAGTTATTATTTAACATATTATAATAAGGAATCTGTTTTTGGTAAATATTAGAAATTATAATATATAAATATAATTCAATATTATTTACATTGATAACGAGTAAAAAAATTATGACTGTTGTTTCAATGCACTTCCGGAAAATAGATGCATGACACATTCATGGGACTACAATCAATTGGTTTCACGGAACCGTTCTGTTGAAGAGTTTTATTTTTACTACCTATGCTCATAATATTAAACTCTCTCGCTGCATATGCATCAAAATAATAAAAAATAAGTGGACAACTAGTTAGAAAACGCAAAATTGTTATAGTAATATAACAGCACTCTATTTCCTGAGCCATTTGTCCCGACAAAGGGACGAGTACAGGCACCGTGTAATCCGTCCATCATACCATGCAAATTGAATCACGTCTCTCATCTGCTCACATGAGAGTGTCTTTCTCTCTAGAAAAGCGTTGCTTTACACTCAACATAAAATAGTACCTTAGATCTACATTACTACATATGTATGAAACTGTGGTAATTTTTACATAAAATAGGCCCACAACTGTAATTTGCAGGCATTTCACATTTGGTGACTTAAATAGATAAGTCCCCAAATGTGAAATGCCTGCAAATAACAGTTTTAAGTGAGTACATCTAAATAACATAACAAGTTGACTGATTTCTAATAGATAATTTATTTTAGAACTACTTACTTCAGCAGAAGATATTAATTTATATTTCGGTGAAGAAGTATCAGTAGTCAAGCGCAAGTCATTGAATGTGAAACGAAGCGAGTACTCGGTTCATTTAAAAGATAACTTTGAACTTGCTTGAAAAAATGTCAAAGAAATTAATTGGACTAGTGTCTAAGTTTTTTAATTTCAAGTCTTATTATAGTCAAAGGTCAAAAGCTTAATTGCACCGATCTTTAATACGTTTTATATAGAGATTCAATGGAATTAAGGTCCACAATCCAATGTAACTAAAAGTAAAGGCTTTTGGATTAGGATTCTGGATTAGGTACCTACATGACTGCTGATATTCATATCACCTTATTTTAGGCGTCGTATTCATAAACAACATAGCTAGTGATCAACAAACCATTTTTTCAGTAACTTTGATAAAGTAACAATTTAACGATCCGTTTCATCAGCAGAAACAAGGTACGAACACTCACAAGTTAACAGACGTTCAAGCACGTAAGTAAACTGAACGCCACGCATTAATTTAAAGACAAGCCAGCATGATTTTAGTCTATTCTTCACATTCATTCTACATAACATTCATTAATTCTGCATTCTACATAACATTCATTAATTCTGCACTCAATAATATCCATTGCAACGGCGACCGACGTGACGGTAGCGTGTCACGCCACCACGGGACTCACGCCCCTCTACTCACGCCACCGCCGCGTGCCTCCTTAGGCGAACCATTTTGTACCTATATGTCGAAAACTTGCTCCTAATATGTTAGCTTCTTCCATTATTTCCTGATGTAAAAACAAAGGATTCTTAATGCCTTTAGCACACTCTAACAAAAGTGTCACGCAACTCTAGCGGTGGTGAAACTTTCTTCAGTATAATTTTTTAAGTGACTTTTGAATGACGCGTTTCGTTTCGGTTCCTATTTATTGCTACTGCGAGTGCTGCAGGTCATAAAAACGACTTTTTTTGGTACCTATCTGCCTAAAATAATTCAGATAACTAGATTGGTTATACTGTCACATAGGTACGGGACATCTTCCATGATTTCCAATTATTGTGAGCTCCCAATATTTCGAAACTGTTCCAAGCGCCATGATTGTGAAAACTTAAAACGAGCTACATTGGTTGGTATTTTTCAATAGTTTCTCGAAAATTGGCTCTTATCGCACTATTATAAGGTTAAGTATGCACACTCGTGGTTTTTTTTTTCATTTATCTGTACTAGTGTTTTGTTTTCTCGTATAACTATAAACTAAGGCCAACATGGGTATCAATTCGTATAGTTTTTATTGGGTTTTTTTTTTATCTCAGCTAAGTGTAACATAAATATTTGAATATTAAAAATTTGTTTGTAAATTAAATATCATAAATAGACATTATGTATTAAATTTTATCAATACTATGATTATATTAACAAATTAATAGTACATTGTTACCCCAGGGGTGAAAGTAACTTATTTAGTCCCGAGACGGGGTTTGGCGCCCTAATGAAGTGAGGGCGCCAATAGTTCGAAGGACTAAATAAGTCTTTAACCCGAGGTAAACACTGTGCTTTTCATTACGAATACAAGGTAAGTAAAAATAAAAACATGAATTAGCTAAAGAAAAAATTAGTACATTTTATTTCGGATTGCCGCTTTCCCACTTATTTGAATTTTTTTCTGTGGCCAGCAAGCTATTCCGCCATTATTTTTCATTTTCATCATTGAAAAAATGGTAAATATTTTGCCCAACTCTATGTTATTTTAAAGAAATTGTTGAAACTAAATTATATATAAAGTTATTTAAATATATATATATATTCTTTAATCAATAATTAACTTTCATCATCAATCATCATCATCATTTCAGCCCAAAAGACGTCCACTGCTGGACATAGGCCTCCCCCAAGTGTCACCACATAGACATTGTGGGGGGTTTTGCCATAATCGCCACGCTTGGCAGGCGGGTTGGCGATCGCAGTACGGGTGTTACAAAAAAACACACAGAACGCTGCTGCCCATTCTCTGGCAAGTCCCTTAGTCTCACGACACCCACGGGAAGATATGGGATGGTGCTATTCTGTACGTCCGACACCATACAGAACCATACAGAATAATTAACTTTAAGTTATTTTAATTTTACATCGTGGCTGCATAGAAAGTTGGAACATGGTTTAATAAAAATGTCAAAAAGAACTTAGTTTTTTTTTATAATTTGACATCTGTCAGTTGAAAGCGATTCTCCCTAGGGATGAAAAGTATTACTTTCATCCCGCTCCTCAGGCAACTTCAGACCTACTTTCAGAGTATGAGTAATGAAAAATATTAAATAGTATTTGTGTTCTTAATTCAAAAATATTATAGTTTTCAATTTATAATATTAGGATTTGGCGGCTTCATACCTTTGCTATTCCTTCAGCCTGTGAAGGCAAAGTACGGAGAAACAAAGTAAATAAAATCATAGTTTAGTGTGAAAGCATGATTTACTTTACTTTGTTTGTTAAGTGATTAATGACAAAAATCATCATCATCATCAGCAGCCTTTAATGTTCCCACTGCTGGGACACAGGCCTCCTCTCTATGAGAGGGAGTGGGCTGTAATCCGCCACGCGGGCCCAGTGCGGGGTAGATGTCACATGTCTTTGATTTTCTTGTTCTAGGACATGCCAGTTTCCTCACGATGTTTTCCTTCACCGTTCAAATGACAAAAATACTTTTCGCCTATTTTTTTACATTTTTGCAAGTGTATTGAAAAATATTATTTGATACACGTGTCCAATTTTCACTGCAGTTCTCGGTTCCATAACACCCCTTCCTTAGGATCAGGTGTTAATGCCGCCTTGGCAACAATGACAAAGTTTCCCAACTTGTATCAAATTGTACTATTCCTCAAGCATCAATTCATATCAGAGATAAGACGGAACACGAAACGAGAACAGGTACAAACTGTGGAAGCGTTACAGGCGAGACGACGTTCGGCGCCGCCCAACACCAACTCGTACCTGTAAGGCGGAGCGCAGCGGATGCCGGAGTTTCATCAAGCATCAATAGTTGGCGGAACAAAGACGGATAAGTTGGACGCGAATGGCGGACTCGATCCGCGCTCGTATCGGAAACTGAACGAGACCTCTCTTTGTTCGTAAACAATGTGCAGCGGACAAGGTTTCCCATAAAACTTTGAAACTCAAAAATGGACTCCGACGAGGCTACGCGAACTTAAGCAAGAATTAAATTTATTAGTTATAGGTTATTAACTGAAGTTTTGAGTGGATTTCCACGTTCATAGCCAAGTACTAAGGACTAAGAGCCAGTCCTCACGGCGCGTTGCGTCAGCATTGCGTCGATGTAGAGCTGTTGCTGCGTCGTTTTACATACTAATAACGATAGTGTACACACGGTGCGCTGCGTCGACGCAACGCACACACGACTTACTGCAGCCCGCGAGACGAAGCGGGAGGGGTGTGCTCATAGCGACGCCGCCGCCGGAGCGACAGCGCTCAGTTGTTTATGCGTTATTTCTTAATGAAAGTAAGGGACAGATCCAATATCGTCTTGTCATTTTGCGTCGATTTCGGCGGTGACGTAGTAATACGAACAATGCCAGACGTTTTTTCCGACCCATGCTTCCTAATAGACTGCGATGTTTTAACAAAATGCCCGCCGCAACTGTGCGTCGCCGCTGTGACGACGGAACGTAACGATTGCGTCGTAGCAACGCTGCGAAGACGCAGCGGCCGTGTGGCTGGCAATGCGTCAAACTATTTGCGTTGCGACTACGCAACGCGCCGTGTGGACTGGCTCTGAGATCTAAAACAACAATGAGCGGTGCGGCTTTTCAATGAAAAGAACAGATTGTCTATGGAACACTGTTATTACGTTATACGCAGGCAAACAAGCCGGGGCAGCCCACCTGATTGGAAGTGTTTACCGTCGCCTTTGGACGACGACAATGCCAAGGGGATTGTCGATGGCCGATGGGGGTTGGCCGACCCTAAGTGACAAAGTTCAAGAGTCTCATATGACTTGTAGACTATTCTATATTCGGTTGTACTTATACCTCTACTTAGGTAAGATCGAATATAGTTAAAGAGGGTTTGGAACGGTTTTGTAAAAAGAGTTTATTTTCAAAATTGAAAACCTATATTCAATCGGTAAATCAGAAATCCTATCACCTACATACAGATAGGTCAATACAAACGTTAGTATGCAAAATAAAATCGAAAAGCGAAAACAAATGGTCGCGGTTAAGTGAAATTAACTGCGAGGAATCGGCTTAAGAAGCGACAATGCCCTAGCCAAGCTATCAATTTCCCAACCCAACTAATATTCGATTCCACAGTGGATTCATGTGTTTCACCGGCTTTTAACACACTAGTTCACTTGATCTACTGTTAATATATTTATTCAATAAAGTAGAAGTTTATATTACCCAGAACTAACTGGGTTATGGAGGTCAGATAGGCAGTCGCTCCATGTAAAATACTGGTATTCGGCTGCATCCGGTTAGACTGGAAGCCGACTCAACATAGTTGGTAAAAGGCTAGGCAGGTGATGGAAGTAGAACTGTGGAAGCCCGAAAAACATTGTCAATTAATCAAAATTATTTGACTGAACTGTTTGTGCAATAACAAAATAATAGAGGCTCTTCAAAATAAAAATCTCAATAGAAAAATGTTCTTCAGCAAATTCTTATTTTTATTGTTGAGCATTGACAGTGAACAACATATTATTGCCGAATATCTCAATTTCTTCGAAAACTAATTTTATTCAAATGCGTTAGTTTAGTTTTTCTATTATGTACAAGGGTTGTAGGTATATGTATAAATTACATAAAGAAAATATATTAAAAAAAAACGCCATGTAATTAAATAGTGGAGGCTCAAATAATCACTTGACTTTACGGTATTCTCGTAATCCGAGTCATGCAAGAAATACATAATTATAGTGTTACGAACAGATAGTTTCTACTGGGCAACACTTACTAAAGTAGATTACATAGACTAGGCAGAGGTAGATAGGTACCTACGTAGTTAGGTATACCTACACAAAACGAGATTGAGTCAACCTCATTGAATAAAAACTTCGCTGAGTTTGTAATCGCAGTCGCTTCCTCGTTTAATTTAGTTCAGTAACGTTGGAATAAAATCAGTGCGTCTTAGTAGGTACCGTCTCTAACTCTCGATTAAAGCTTTTATCGGAGGACTGATTAAGTGTCGAGACCAGGATGGATTTATTGTAAAAGTTGGCCGTTCTCTGAGGTTAGTGATTCAAGCCCGCACACTTTAGTCGAATAATTGTCTACGTGATCGGAATGGAGGCTTCCTGCCGCCTTTAATAAGATCAGATAAAGAGCTCACACTGCTGCAGGTGGGTGCGCAGATCTATTCAGCTCTGGCTCAATATCCCTCCCCTCATATAACGCTAAGCGCGAAATTTCTTACAGTGTAGGTACCTTTAGCACTTTGTGTAGATAGGTAGTCAGTAACTACTCTGTTAAATTCGCTGTTTACTTACGATCGAAAATAAATGTCTTCGATAGCAAGTAAACAGATACCTCTATTGTAGATAATGTTAGAACCAATTATTTTCTGAGTAGTCCCACTCTTCTTCGTTTTCTAAAACCCTGTCATTTCTCTATAAAGCTCAAATCTAAGTTACGAAGAGTTACTCAATAATCTCTGTAACTGATGCCACGTTGGCTCTACCCGTCAGCGTGTGTTGGCTGGCACGTGAATTGCCTGCATCCATCACTTCGTTCAGAAAAGGTCCATCAAAGTAGATACATAGTAATCCATCAATAGGCAGTGAATGCTCAAACGTGTCACGTCAGCCTAGGTTCTGGATGCAGACAAGCAGAAGCTGAATATAGTGGAAAACTGTAAATCGTCAACGTAAACCGTTAAAATAATAAAGAGTGGTTGTACTATGTAAGTTCCCGCCTTTCTATATTAGAAAAATGTATTAGGCATATTTTGTACTAACTTAATCGTTTTTTTAGGGTTCCGAAGTCAACAAGGAACCCTTATAGTTTCGCCATGTCCGTCCGCCTGTCTGTCTGTCCGCGGTTTAGCTTAAAAACTATTGGTACTAGAAAGTTGTAATTTGCCATGAGTATACACGTTAATGACGCCGACAAACTGTTTTTTTTTTATTATTTTGGGTTTTTTTTTTCGTCCTTTTCATAGTGTGGGATATCGTTGGATAGGTCTTTCAAATATTAGGGGTTTGGGAATACCGTATTTTGATTAAGTAAACCTTTCGTGACTTTTCAAGCTTTAAAGTACCAATTTTCGTTGGAGTCAAGTGTCCCCCCTCCTCCTACACCAACTAAACGGTTGTAGTTAGAAATTCAAATGTCACGGCAGTAGACCTATACCTATATAACGAAGTTTAAAGGAAAACTATCATACTTAAGTGGGCTTTACAAGTTTACGAGTAATAGTCGACCAATTGTATTTGACTCGAAAATTTCAAACTAGATCTCATTTAAGTTATTCATTTTCAGTTTTGTGAAACAATTAGTACTTCTTTTTGAACTAGATGGCGTTGTCGTCGAATTAGATCTCAATGGTTTCGTTACCGGCCAAAACCATAAGTACTTAGTTCAGAAAATTATTGAATTCTTGAGATTGTGTGTTGATGTGAAATAGTTGAATTGTGAACTTCATATTGTTACGAGCTGGGTATAGGATAAATTAACACACTACCAATTAAACACTAAAAATCTTTAATTACACAAAACAACACACAAACACTTATAACTCGATCACAAATACTCTACTGATCACTATTCATTTAGATATCGAACTAGGTCACTTCGATCGCTTCGTTCCGTAGCCAAAATCAGACTAACTCACTTTCGCTAACCCGTCGCCTATTTATTTGGCCGACCCATATTCGAGAAACTTCCACAACTTCCGTGAATGTCTAGGTAGTTCCTAAGGGGGAAACCCATCCTGCGAGAAAGTTCTACAACCTTTCTGAACCTTCCAGATAGCTCCATAGAGAACCAATCCTTCTAGAAAGTTCTAGAAAGGTCCAGAACTTTCTCGAACTTTCTAGACATTTCCATTGTGGAACATTCTAGGATTATTCTCGAATCTTCTAGACATACTGGATCATTATAGACTCGAACGTAATCCTATAATCTTCTCGTAAAGCAGACGACGTAACAATATCAAGTCTCGTTAAGTATAGGAATTTGCAGATATGGCCTTTAGTTAGTGCATGGTATGGTACGAAACTATCAGTCAGCGAATACGACCCACACTTGGCTGTTATAAAAACTACGGAACCCTACACCGTGCGTGACCCGACACGCACTTGACCGGTTTTTATTGTAGGTACCGGCTCATATGAATACACAACTTTTGCAAAAGTAAATAAAATGATTGTTAAAGGAACAGCAATTTTTGTTATAAACTGTATCGAGGCAGTGTATGTATACCTCATTCCACACTGAAAGATAAACCGTATTTATTCAATACTAGCTGCGCCACCTTCGTCTGTGAGAAATTATATAAATATTACTTATGGAAGTATATAAATAGGGATTTGAATTGAATTTTGTTAACAAATTACAAGGGTTTTATTTTTTTTTGCATAAGTACCCCGTCTCGGAAGGAGTAATTTTGCTCTTCGATATCTGAGTGCAAAAGCCGTTTTTATCCGCTAGAGGATAAAGTAAATTGAATTTAGAACATCGTGTGCACTAAGTTTGTGAATTCAAAACATCATTAATTACTTCTACCTCCATGGTGCCGAATTTATCATTCAACCTTTTTAATTTGTTAAAAACTCAGACTCGGAACCTTCTTGAACTACTTACTTTTTTTTTATTTGCTTTGCGCGTGCTATTTTCTTTTCACGTCAAATGGTTAAAACCTTACGTTAAAAACAAGAAACTTGAAACCGAGTGAAAAACAAAATTAGTGATTCTAGCGACGAGGAAGTTTAGGTATTTGACGCCAACAGAATTTACCGAAACTGTTAATAATGCGCAAATGACCTTTCTCCCTCAACAATAACGCGAGAAGTAATTGAAACAGTACGATATGTTTAACACGTGACGACTAGCTAAAGAAGCCAAAACTTTCTCAGAAAACGTTATGCTGGCATATTACCAAGACCAAAAAATCAAGCACTCGATGGAGTACGTATTCAATCCTAAAAGCAACAATAAATATGAAAAAAGACATACATATCCACACCTATCCTAAATTAGTGGCATTTTTAAAAAGAGCCTCATCTGGTCACAACCTTAAAAATTAAAGCTTTTCACAGCATCTGAAATTGAAAAGTTCTTAACGAAGCACCTGATTAAGTATTTTTGGCGGCAAAAGTAGGTAAGTCAGTTGGACATTCAGTATCTACTTATGTATATTTATCAACTACCTAAGATAATCTAATACCTACGTACTTAGTAGATGTTGATGGGCATAATTATACATGCATATCAATTTTATTAATTTATCTACTACCAATACAATACTCTTTAGGTTACAGGTTGTTCTTATTATTGGTATAAGTGGAGCATGTCAAACTAATGAACTAACACAACTTAATGTCAAAAACATTGAGAAACATTCAGATGACTTACTATTAATTAATTTACTTATTACAAAGACAAAAAGAGACCGCAAATTCGTCATTCGCAAAGGAAAACGTAACAATTGTTGAGAAATATTAAGCCTTACGCCCGCCTAACACTCCAATCAACCGATTTTTTCTACAATATCGCAACGGAAAGTGTGTCAGACAGCCTATGGGTGCTAATAACCCCTGTTGTACACTGTTGTTGTAGTAGTTAATACCTAATCTGAAATAAAGGTATCTTGTGATTGTCAGTGTTTTTTTTTTTGCATTTAGTAATTTCCTCGCTGAGGTGGGATGAAAAGATACGTGTTGCACTCGAGTGCAAAGATTTTTCACCTTGTGCTCTTTTGATTCCTTCGCTAACGCTCAGGATTCAAATTTTTGAATCACTTGCTGCGCTCGTGATTCAATTTTAGAATCCCTCGCTTGCTCGGTCATCATAATTGAGCACGCGGTTAAAAAGCAACTTTGCACTCTTGTATAACAAATAACTATTTGCTCTGAGACCGTGTATTTTTCTAAAATAAAGTAGCCTAAGTTTCTCCTTAAAAAATCTGCCATTAAAAGTGTCGTCAAAATCGCCGGATTAACCGGAACAACCAGACAAACTACCCGACAGACAGACAAAAACTTAAAACGCATTCACGGGACGCCTGGCTGATATGAAAAATCTATGTTTATATTAGACGAAAATGAACGAGATATGGAGTAAAAGAAAAATAGGAATTTGGACCTATAACTTTTAAAAACAAAACAAGATCAACAACCATTCCAAAACAAACATTATTTTATTAGGAAAAGATTGATTTTGCGTGGCATAGAGAGGAAGCGCAACACCATTTCCTGTCACGGATACGAGTCGATTAACCTATTCGCGCATATTGATTTCACATATGTGCATATTATGCACATTATGAAAGTGCATACCGTACCCACTTATAAGTAGGTACGGTATGTATTTTCATAATATGCATTCAGTAAAACCTATTATGTAGTTTAAATTATTACAAACGGACACTTCAATTTATTTTATTTGTATAGATGTGTATCAGAATCTGAACGACAAACATTATCTGATACAATAAATAGGTTCGCTTACCCACAATTTCAATAATCTCATAATCATAAGTTAAACTATTTATGTAAAGGTCTGTAGTTATGTACAGTACCTACACACAAAAAACGCACACTTAACATTTTTTTAAAGAGAGATTTCGTTTGTAAATCAATGTTTTAGTTTAAAAGCAAAAGCAAATAAATGTGTGTTCGTACGATTTGTTTGGTATACTTACCCTCTGTTGGGTGTAAGTATCAATAGGTCTTAAATAAATAATCAGAAACAAGGGCGGAAGGGCCTAAGTACGGGACATTAACAAGGGTCCAGTCCAATTTTCGTCCTGTCCACGTTGATATATTGAGGGCCGATGTGAAGCCGTTGCCCACCGCGCCGGCCGACGACACAACTCATTTACTTTTTTCACCAGATACCGAACACAATAATTGCATTGCGATACCAAATTCAAAGTACGGATTGGATTTTAGCTCTTTTTTGCTGCTTTGTGGTCAAACAAAAGAAAGGATTATGAAACCTAAACTTTTATACTAATAAGTGTCATAAATGCAAAAGCACTTCTATCTGTCTATCTGTTACCTTATTATGACTAAACCACTGAACCGATCATAATAAAATTGGAAAATAGGTAGGTACTTAGTCTGAGACCTGGATAAGGACAGGTAACTTTTAATCCAGGAAAAAAAGAAAATGAGAACTTTCATAGAAAAATGACTAAATGCCTGCAGACGAACTCACGGGCAACAGCATGTTAACATTAATAAAAAGGGCAACTTTTCTTAACAACAGACCAACCTGGAGTTTATTTTTAACGATGAATTAGCTTCAATTTGGGATACTTGCTTTGGCACGTCCATCATTCACTGGCAGGAGATCTTTATCTGAATCAAGTTTTACCACCACTACTTTTCCGTCAGCATTGCTGTGAACCGATTATAGTACGAGACAAAAGGAGACTAATTCCTTCATAGGTTGATAACAGATCGGGGACTCCTCGTGAAGTTGCATATCTCTAAAAGGTGACAAACCCCACAGTACTTTTCAGCCCACTGCCTAACTACTGCTCCACACAAACTTATTATTGCGAACTAATTGATAAAAATGTGACCATACTGACCATATCCCGCACGTAATCACAACCACAAAAACCTCACCATCTTCAGTTTATTTTATAAACATTTAAAGGTGAGCTACCGTTGCTAACCCTTTAAACATTTTCACGACTAAGAAACTTCCCTAAGTGCTTGAAAAGGAAAAAGCAAAGCGACTAACGCAAAATTTCAGTCTGTGCAAGCCAACAAGTTACGAACGCTGGCGGTGCTTTAAAAATTCAGTGTGTACCCACCCGCCACGATTGCATTTTTCGAGAGTACTAAAGTCTGCTTCGTTTATATTAAAGACCTCTATCTATTCGTTTTATCCACCCCGAAATATGCTTTCACTCTCGTCGGCTCTCCATCCCGTAAAAGAAGCTAACTCCGACACATTGCTATCTTTTCAAGTGAAAAAATCTTGCCGTTGCTTTTCAATAAGATCGTTTAGTAGATCTAGTGTGATGTGATGAAGCTTACAACAAATAACGGGTACTACTTACGCGTGAAGGTCGTGGGTTCGAATCCAGGAAGTACTTTACTCTTTGTAATTTCATGACCATTGCTTTCAAAACTGTAAAGGTAATCTCTTCTGAGGAAACCAGCATGGTCCTAAGACCAAAAAAAAATCGGCCAAGTGCGAGTCAGACAAAGTGCGACTCGCACACAAAGGGTTCCGTAGCACCAAACAGTATAATAACAATATTATTAACGCAACATTCATAGGTCAATTTAAACTATACGGTAAAATTTTATTAGTTGTTAATGAAAAACAAAGTTACTAAGTGCAGTTTCACGAAAAGTTCTTTTTACTTTCTACAAACTTATATTTTTCAGAATTTTCTTCCTCTAACTTTAGAAGGCCGGGCTCACAATTTTTACGGCTTTAAAAGTGACTCTCTCATCAAACATTAACTAAGAAAAAAGTATTTGAGAAACATTGATATATTTTTTAAGAGCTGCCTGGCTATGCCACCCCTATTTTTTTATTCGTAATTTGCATCACTTTTGTGTAATGATTCATAAGACACCTGCCCCCGTATTCACAAACGCTCGGATTCGATTTCGATTCGGAACTACAAACTACAGGCCCATCTCGGCCACGTCTATTCTATTCTCTGGAAGACCATTGAACTTGCCCTCAACAAGACGCTCCTGGCGTACCTAGTAGCTAATGATCTACTCAGCGATCAACAATTAGAATAGGCTTTCGCCAAAATCGGTCCACTGGAGATCTTCTAGCGTAAGCCACTCACATCTGGAGAAAGGCCATCGAACAATTTGGGGAAGTGATTGCCGCGTCGTTGGACATCTCGAAGGCTACTGATAGGGTTCGGCATGATGGTCTTATTTAATAAGCTTCCATTATACTGCTTGCCCACTGATGTCTGTGAATAGATATCGGACTTCCTGAGAGAGCGGTAAATACGAGTAGGTAGTTATTGATGGCTGCTCGTCTGATCGAATGGCTATAAAAGCCGGAGTCCCTCAAGAGTATGTAGTGCAACCCCTTTTTAGCAACATATTAACGACCTGCTACTGCCTAGCCTACCGTAGCCTAGCGTAGGTAAGTTTTGGTACGCAGACGACAACACGGTTGTGGAGAGTTACATATCCAGTGCACGTGCCAGTGCAGCCACTTCCCGAAGCATACAAGTCCTGTAAGCACCTGCGTCAGCCGGAAGCTGAGGGCCAAATGCCGCCTTTCCAGCCATTCCTCGATACAGGCCCGAGGTCAGACTGTGACCAGTAAGGCCAGTTATCGAGAGACTCAATATAGGACCCAAAGTTGAGGGTCGTCCCTCAACTTTGGGTCCTATATTGAGTCTTAGACCCAATTAGCCGCTAAAAAGCTGGGTGTTCTCGCAAAGGTGCGAAATTACTTCACTACCTGTTTTTAGGGTTCCGTAGCCAAATGGCAAAAAACGGAACCCTTATAGATTCGTCATGTCTGTCTGTCTGTCTGTCCGTCCGTATGTCACAGCCACTTTTTTCCGAAACTATAAGAACTATACTATTGAAACTTGGTAAGTAGATGTATTCTGTGAACCGCATTAAGATTTTCACACAAAAATAGAAAAAAAAACATAAATTTTGGGGTTCCCCATACATAGAACTGAAAACCAAAAAATTTTTTTAATCGTACCCATACGTGTGGGGTATCTATGGATAGGTCTTCAAAAATGATACTGAGGTATCTAAAATAATTTTTTTCTAAACTGAATAGTTTGCGCTAGAGCCACTTCCAAAGTGGTAAAATGTGTGTCCCCCCCCCTCTAATTTCTAAAGTAAGAGTAGGAAAATTCTGAAAAAAAATTGGATTGTAGAACGTAAAAAAAAACTATCAACGAAAATTGGTTTCAATAAGATATGATGTTTAGTTTTTGAGATATGGGACTTTTTCATCAAACTGCAGCAGTAACTTTGTTTTTCATTAACATACTTTGAAAAACCAATTTAGTTTTGCGGTTGAGTGGAAGTTTACTAACTAATACTACTAAATAATGAATGACAGTTCAAAATATTGTTTGGGGCTATGGAACCCTGTGTGCGAGTAAGACTCGCACTTGGCCGGTTTTTTTTCGTAGCGAATCCGAGCGGAAGGGAGTGTCAGACTTGTACTGACTAAAACCCATCCATGTTCCGTCTTAGCCGTTTGTGTTCCAGGGCCACGGTATCTCTTTCGAACAGTCCCGCAGCCCTGGCAGGCTTCGGCCCTCTCGGACCCCTTCCGAATTACTTCACTAGCTTGAACCGTATTTTTTAACAATAAGTTTGAAAATCAATAAATTTGACAGATTGTTGTAGCTTGATGAGCTGGCGTCTGTACCAGCTGCAAACTTTGGACGCTATTGAGCGACGTGCCAAGAGGCTCATTGACAACGATTCCCTTGCCAAAGCCAAGCTCCAAAGGCTTAAACATCGCCGCATAGTTGCAAGCCTTTCGGTTTTTTATCGGTTACATTTCGAAGTGTGCTATGGAATTACAGAATCTAATTCCATCCCCATTCTATCATATTCGGACGAGCAGAGATAAGTCATGGCGATGCGTCACCGGTATATGGTCCACGAACCCGATCAAAACACATATTAATACAACAATAACACAATTCATTGCCATCTTCTCTGTTTCCAGATCTCCAGATTTCTAGATCTCTTCAAAGTGCGAGTGAATCTGGTTTCTTCTAGGCAAGCGTGTTCTACCCTAAGGCTGCCTGTCCATTGAAGCGGAACGAGGCTAGGGAGTGGAGAATCGGAGAAATATTAACCAATAGGATTGCATAAAATTTCCGCTCCGCTATCCTATTGGTTAATATTTCTCTGTTTCTCTTCTCCGCGCCCTCGCCCCGCTTCGGTGGACAGGCCTAAGTCTCAGCCTAAGCATCAGGTGAGGCAAACGCAGGTTCGTTCCTACTAGTTCTACGGTAGAACTAATAAGAATATTTTTTCCCGCTAGTCCTACGATTAAGTTGGCGCAAAATAGTAGAGCTCGTGGGATAAAAAATCCCATTCGTTCTACCCGTCCAATGAGTAATAATGAGTATCAATATGTTTCCTAATAGAACAGGCAGAACTAATGAGATTTTTTGGTTGTTAAAAAATCGTAGGATTAGTTATTAGTAAGTTCCCACTAGTTGTACCGTTAAACTATTTTAGTAGAACAAACAAAAGATTAAAATACTTATACCAAAAGGATGAACGAAACCAAATGCAAGCCGACTTAGAATGACAACAAAAACCTTGTGCACTTAAACGACAATTTTGACACTTTATTTCTCTGAAACTAGTCTGAAACGCTGAAACCATAGTAATACACTTATCGATTTTATACTGTTCAACGATTGGAATCATTTAACAAAAAAAATCGGTCAGAAAGGTAGTTCATCATTACTAAAGGTATTACAGTTCGTAATAAAAGTTAGTAAAGGTAGTACATAATTACTCTCCTTTTTGCTTCGCGGTAGTCGGGTAAAAAAAGATTTTCGTATGGAACTCAGGCCTTTGGTATAAGTATTCTACTCTTTGCTCAGGGCGTTAATGTTTGCAACACTGTTTTGTTTATGATTAAAATGAAATTGAAGTTTGAATTGAACGTTGTTGTTGATGTCTTGAAGATTGCTAAAAACTCGTGTTCGATTCGAAAGATGTTATTTCAATTGATGGGAATCTCACCCAGTTTTGTTTGTTGAACTGTTTACAGTTTTTAATATTTACTATTTATTATTATATTTATATCATAGATTGCTGTAATTATGGAAGATGGTGATAGCTGTCCAGTACTAGAGTCTTGTAAAAATCTAAAATCGGAGTTTAGTAATTTTAATAAAATACCTATAACCTCAGATAATGTAAGTAGAGTTAACGTATTCTTAATTTCAGTTGCTGTTGCACATGAATTACATATTACTAACAGTAAAAGTACGACCTATAATTTTTCATTCTGTTCACTATTCTTGTTGTTTGTTTTGCTTCAGTTTTCACTTGGTCGTGGGTTGAAGAACTCGGTTGTAGTACCATTTATATCTATATCGAGAAATCACTGCAAGTTTAAAAAAGGTAAAAACAATGAATGGACTCTTGAAGATAACAGCACATTTGGGATCAAAATCAATGGAGAAACTTTAGGCAAGGGGCAGGAAAAAAAACTATGCAATGGAGACATCATATCATTAGAATTAACTGATGAATTCGTGTACAAGTTTTTAAATTCGCCAGCAGAAGTAGAAGAAGTATTTGAAGTACCAAGAAAGAGATTAAAAATGGATAATACTGATCAAAATAACAAGATAATTGATGATGTAAAGATGAAGTTTGAAGAGTCTCAAACATTTGAAATAAAGCATATTGAAGAAAAGATACAAAATGCCAAACAAATGCAAAACACATCAATGATACTAAAGGAACAATTGCAGACTGAAATGAATAGAAAAATTCTTCAACTTGAACAGGAGTTTGCAGCGCAAATAGAAAACTTAAAAGGGGAGAAAAATGAGGTTGAATGTCAGAAAACTATACTCTTGGAAGAAAGAGATGCACAGCTTGCTACCATCAAATTTGAAATGGAAGAGAAAATTAACGAACTCATGGTAAGTTTCACATGTTAAGTCAATCAGAAAGTCTCATTATCTCTAGATGCTAACTCTGCTCCTAAGACACCACTGACCCAACCTTGACTCTCTCAATGGGTATACCTTCTAAGGTATTTCACTAAAATACTATCATAGTGTCTAAAGGTATTAATATTTGTGGTATACAGTTTTAGTCTTAGTGCATACAGTACTTGAGTAAGTACTCATATTACAAATGTGGAGAGATTCTTGGTTTTTTTCTATAAACAAGCAGCTTTCCAAACTATTAAGATTTTCAAGAGAAAGTTAAAATGAGTTTTGTTGCCATTTTTTAACTGACTTCTTAGAAGATGTGGCTCTCAAATAGGAGAATTTAAAAAAAATCTGTGTTGTGACTTTGTGATAACTGGCCCAATATCAGTGATCCTTTTTTAAATACATATTCTGTTTCAAGCTTTCAGGTTTTATATCTAAACTTTAACTTTCACTAACAGAAATTGTTCCATGATTTTAAATTATTGTGAGCTCTTAATATTTTGATACTGTTGCAAGCACCACATTCGCAGGATGACTCCCTGATCCCGCAATCATGGTTTTTGCTTATAAAATTAGGACAAAATCGAAAACAAATTCTGTACATTATTTACAGTAAATTATCTGCATAGCATTCATTCATTATTTTGATTCAGTGATAAAAAGTTCTGACTTTGGTAAATCAGCCTAAAGGAAAAGAATTTAATTTCGTATGATTGAACCCTTGTTAATATTGATTTAAATTTTGTATTTATAGGAGCAAATTCAGATACACAATGAAACTGAGTCTGAACTGCTGAAAGAGAACAACTCGCTTAAAGAGAAACTGTTGAAAGAGAGAGAAGAGTTTGATTCAGAACTAAATCGAGAAAGTACTTCAAAACAAGAGATGTTGGAGAAGTTAGAAGCCAAAATACGTGAGCAAGAAGAAGTACGGCTGAAGGAACGCCAAGAATTTGTAGACATGCTCCAGCGGGAAACTGAACTGCTAAGATTAGCAAAAGAAAAGGTATTACGAAATTTTATTAACCCACTTTCTTAAATGTTATTAAAAACATTCGTTTTAATTCTGTGAAAAAGACAGGCCTTGATGCAGGATACAGCACCGCCTGTCTGCAAAAATATGCTCACTTATACTGAACCTTTTTGCCCCTCCATGCCAGGGCATGCTCAGGAGATGTTAATTCAACGACGGCTAGGACGCACTCTGGATCCTTTTTGCAGATTTAAAACATTTTGCATAACATTTAATGTCATAGATTTTCACAAAGTATATGCCTGATTCTTTAACTTAACATTCTTTCATTTGCTTTAATATTGTTCAAATTGATCTCAAAACACTACAAAATATTTGAGAGATTTTTTTATGATTTCCCTTCTTTTAACCAATTATCTAAAACACAACTCACAGGAACTAAAAGAAATAGAAGAACAAAGAATACTAAGAGAAACAGAGCTGAAACAAGAACTAAATAATATCAAGAAGAATCTTGAAGACAGAGTACATCAAACAGAACAAGAGAAATTAAAAGCTGAACAATTGCTAAATGAACAAATGGATCATATGAAGAAACTTAGTAATGAGGAAAAAATCAAAATGGACCAATTGGTAAGAATGTTTTGTTTTGACATAACTATAAATATACCAAATCTATGATTTGGCACACATTGTTTCATTACACTGAACGCAGCTGATCTTTTTCTCAAAATTAATATATATCCTATGACTCAATCACTTATTTACCTAATGGACCTAGTACCTAATGGGTCCGTAGTAAGAAGAATACAATAAGCTTGTCCACAAACTTGATCAATAAAAAATACTGAGGCTTACCTTCCTTGGTATCTAAACTATAATAATAATATGTATATATGTATGTATATATATATACAGGGTGTAACGGAAAGGGTATATACATACTTAACGGTGTGCTACAGACCATCAAACTGAACATGTTTCTGCAAAAAGAAACATCGTCACAGTGAAAAAAATATCAGCTGTCCCATACATTTGGGTCGAATAGGTATTGAAATTTTGTATGGGGCAGCTGATAATTTTTTCGTTATTACGATGTTTGTTTGTGGAAAAACATGTTCAGTTTGATGGTCTGTAGCACACCCTTAAGGATGTATATACCCTTTCCGTTACACCCTGTATATTATATATAATATTATAAAGAGGAAAGATTTGATTGTTTGTTTGCATTGAATAGGCTCCGAAACTACTGCTCCGATTTGAGAAATTCAAGTGTAAATTTCAGTGTTAGATAGCCCATTTATCGAGGAAGGCTATAGGCTATATATCATCACGCTACGACCAATAGGAGTGGAGCAGCAATGAAAAATGTTGCCAAAACGGGGAAAATGTGACGCTAACGAAGTTGCGCCGGACAGCTAGTAATTATTATTTTTTGTTGAATTCAGATGACAGAGAGAGAAGAAATACAAAAACAATTAAACGAAGCTCAAACCAATGCTGAAAAATCACTTGAAGAACTGAGGGTAAATAATCTTATTAATTTAACTTCTCGCGAAGTAATAGTACATTACTGCCGCGGTCTATAATGACTACTTTGCTGGTCGCGCTGATTATGGCCGACAGCGCAGTGTAGCTTAGCTCTAGGCCGACACAGCGCGGTCAGCGTGCAGCACTTGATGGACGAGCTGAAATAAAGGCCGAGACCGTAGGTCGAGGCCTTTACAGCGAGGCCAGCAAGGGCTGCAATAATGGCCAAGCTGAAAGGCCTAGAGCGTAGCTAGGCTAGCTCGAGGCAATCATAGCGTAACCAGCGAAGCAGTCATTGTGGACCAAGGTTTGTATAGTGCTTTACTCAAAAATGCAAGTACCTAATCTAAATAAAACCAGTAAGTAATTTAAATAAAAAATATATTAATTAAAATATTTTATTATTTAAAATTAAAATAGCGGCCAACAAAACATTGCCGGCCTGTTAGAGCGGCCAGCAAAACTTTGCCGGCCGCTCCTTGGTACAGAACGGCAAGGTCGACTTTGCTCAAACAAGGTTGTCAAAATAATGACCACATTACATGCATTTTTGAGTAAAAGACTTATTTTGTCTCACTGTCGCATTCAGTCATTATACTCTTAAAGTAAACACTAAAGCATTTCAGTACTGGATGCTGAGATGTACAAACCTATTAAGTTATTAAATTAATACTTCATTTTTACTAACAGATGCGAGTGACAGAGAGAGAAACTGAACTAGCTGCATTGGCAGCAGAAAGAATTCAGAAACAGGCAGAGCAGTCTAGTGTGGTCATCAATACATTACAAGAACAGCTTGAAAAGGTAAGAGTAGTCTTTAGAATCAGGACTTCAGGCTTCCTTTTCTGTCTATTTTACATATTTGACATAAACCAGCTGATTAAAAAAAAAACTTGCAGGTTAAAAGCCAACTACAAACTGTTGAAACAGAGAAGAATACAATTTTAGAGAACATCTGTGCACCCGAAAATTCAGGTGAAGGCTCTGCGAAGGAGATGGTGCTGAATGAAATGGGTGAGCTAATGGAAAGTGAACTGCAGTGCAGCATATGCAATGAACTATTCGTGGAACCCACCACACTGAACTGCTCACATACCTTCTGCAAGTACTGCATATCAGTTTGGAAGAAAAAGAAAAAAGATTGTCCTATTTGCAGGTGATATATTGGTACCTTATTTGTCAATTATCTACGCTAAGATCTTATTGTAAACTTTTAACTTGATACAGTGTTATATAATTTTCAGAGCTTCAATCACATCAGAATGCAAAAGCTTAGTATTAAACTCCTTCATAGAGAAAATGGTGCAGAGTCTTAGCGAGGAGATGAAACGAAAAAGAAAAGAAATCTTAGAAGGAAGAAAAGGTTTGTAATTTTATTTTTATAACTTAGGGCGCTGGTAAATATACGCTTATGCTTTAATTTTCTGGGTGTTAATGAATTGGTTTTATTCATATAATTTTAATCCGCGTTACTGAAATTTCATGTATATCTTCATAACTAAAATAAAAATTATGATAATCATGATATTATATTATAGAAGGTGAAAGAGACATTGACGAACAAACAATATTCCGTACATTATTCTGATCATGGAAATCTTTTATCGGCAATTTTTCTTAAATCAGCTGCTCCATACATGTTGACAACAGTACACACAGTACTACTACAGTATATTCACAAGTTATTATGTCTTGTGACTGGGACTGTAGCTTCGCGTTTTTTTTTTGTTTTATGACTTTCAAAAGTGCCTGTAATGGTCTAATTGAAATAAATGCTTTGAGTTTGAATTTGACCATGTAGGTATTGCACTTTTATAGCAAACAGCAGATTTCTTTTTAATAATTTCTATTTGGGTTCGGATTTCGGATTATGTAATGAATACGTTAGTTTCGTTTGTGCGTCAATGTCCCTTCCACCCTGTATTTGATTTTATAAAAATTATAATATCTGATTTTTCACTAATTAATAGCCCTTCTTCCACATAAAATTTGATAAATATTCAAATAAAAACATAACAATACACCCTAAATTTGGCATAAGCAATATTTATCTTTTGAATGAATTGGAAAATAGAAAAATGGTTTTAGCCTATTTATCTGAACTCTTTTTTTTCAAATTCTTCTTTACAATGCATGACGATAACAATGCAGCTTCATAACCAATTATTTTAACACAATAGTAAAGGTTTGTGAATTGATTGGTATCCTTACAAAATATTTTTTTTTATAAGCATTCATCTCCAAAGTTATTTTCATTCTTATCTTACACAGATCGTCAGGCCAACACCAAACCAAGGAAACGACGTCAGTAAATCCTTTGTAACTTTTAACGTCTGCCTTTATGTGGCTTTTAGTGTGACGTTAAAAGAATGTATAATTAATTATGCTAGAGACAAAACAAAAGCCTGAAATCCTTGCTAAGTCGGAACTTAGCCATTACTTTAGTAATAATAATGTTTTTCGTCATGGGGTAGTGTCAAAAAATCTTTGCGAATGAGTGTAGGAATCGAATATCCTCCTACACATACTATAGCCAGCTTAGCAGCGCCATGTTAGCGACTTGGTCAGGCTTTAAGTAGGAAATATCCGCAATCTTAGCTAAGATTTGTATAAACTCGAGCGTGAGCACTGATTTTGACTAATCGCAACAAAGTTTACGCGAGGTCTCGCTTCTGTAAAACAAGTACATTAAAAGGTGATAAAAGTCAGGCCCTGTACCTTAAAAGCAGTGTAGTGCGTTAATGAATGAGCTGATTTTTTATTAGGTTTAATAAAGCAAATATGATTTACTCCACATATTGATGCAAACCAAACTTAAGTAACATTTTAAAATGCTACTTCAAATTAGTAGTTATGATTGAGGATTGAAGTTAAACAATTAACATAAGTAAACTACAAGCACTTAAAGTACGACGCGGTATAGTATATAGTAGTTCTTACACAATGGCTCGATACATTATGTATTCTATTCTTAATAACACTTGACAGTTCTTGTAATAATGATGTGTTTTTTTCTATATGTATGAGAATTATTTCGTCAGTTTGAACTGAATATTGTTTAGGTAATTATATTTATAAAGATGAAGTAATTTTAAGTTAAAACAATATACATTCGTTTTTTGAATGAATTTTGCTGAAGAAAAATAAATTAGTCTTTCAGACCTTAATGAAAAATTTGTTTCATTTCAATCCTACCGCCTAAAATTTCAATCCCATTTTTCGTATCAAAACAATACATTTTGTTTAGTGAAAGTTAATTTCTTTTATTCAAGCATTTTTTAATGATATTAGAAGTAATAATATTTGACAACTTCATTTTACAACGGGCTTTACACAGATACCATTTAATTATTGAAAAAAACAATGACAACATTGAAATTCAACAGTGATATGAGTAGTGGAAAATCAAAGAAGTATGGATGGTCTGAGTAATATTTCTAGAAATGGCAAGTCATGAGATGACCTATAGATATACGGAAGAAGACTGTGCCGGCCCTAAAAGAATTGGGATAAAGGCAGCAGAATGATAATGATTTGACATTCATGTAACTGGAACTAATCAACTCAAACCTTGTTCTATTGTGCATTCCTTGGTAGGGTTTATCACCCTCACTTTTATTTATTTATTTTGTAATGGGGCTCAGACTAAGAAAGGGCTATTTATAAGATATGAATAGCTTTATGAAGCTGTATTGGTTGCAGAACTCGAGTCGGAACAAGGCCGGCAGTCCACCGCAAACACCAACCGGTATGCTTATTATACTCTTCAATATTCCTTTTGGGGGTGCCCTTTATTTCCCAATCCTTGGCACTAACTACATGATCAGAAAGTAAGAACAACTAATCTGTAATAAAAATCTAGAATAAAACCTTCTCGTAAATAAAGGTGTCCTGTTCATTGTCTATGGTAAGAAAATAATCAAGGTCTAGCTCTCTATTTTCGTTTTGCATGGGTAATGCATTTAATAAGAATATGAACGACGACAACCCTTCTCTTCTAATTTCTTTTTAAACAAAGTATCCACTTGAGAACAGAAATACATGTGTAAAATCCAGATTGGATTATTGAATGATAGATTGGAGTAGTTAATAGCAGTGTTTGTATAGTATCCCGTTTAAGAGCATGTTTAGTACTAAATATGCATTATGCATGCATGAATATTGAATAACAGGGAATCACTAAGGGCCGATTTTCCAACAGTCTGATAACTTTTATCTGAGTAATAATGCTATTAATCGACAGCTTTCTTATAAAGAAAGCATTTCTGACCACGATATAAATTCTGCAGATAAGTTATCCGACTATTATAAAATGATCCTTATGAAGAATGTTTGCATTGTTTACAGAGGAGATGACGGCTCTTTTGGCTCCACGCCCGACGACTACGAGTACCTCGACGAGGAGGAGGAGGAGGAGACCGAGTAAGTGACCACTCTGTTATCAATACAACCTCTATTTCTTGAGGTGTAAGGTTGACTCCACTGTAACAGCGGAGAACGGCTAACCAATGAGGGAGGCTTTATAATGTTCTGAACGGAGAAGAGCCTTTGAAAATAAAAGGAGTGTTATAGTATAGGTTGTGAACCATTGAACAAGCTCAAATCTAGACCTTTTTTATGGTTGGGAAATCATCAAATGACCCCTCCTGCTCAGAGCAGAGCGGAAGGGAGTGTCAGATTTGTACTGATTAAAACCCATCCTTGTTCCTTCTTAGTAAAAAATAAATAAACAAAATAAAAAATATAAATATACCTTGTAGACTTTCATGAATGCTTAACGTTTGTTAACATAACTTTTTATCTTGTTTTACTTTTTTTGTGTACTAAGCAACGACTTATTGCCGGGCCTCCGCTGCCCCCCAAGTACTAAAGCTGTACCATAATAATACTGTAAAACGACCATGAAGTTTTTTGCCGGTTATTCATAGCAAACGACCAACCCGAATCGTACACCTTTTCTCGACGTTTTAAAGTGCCAATGTAGGCCCATGTGAAAGAGAATACTTTGATTTAATTTTTAAATCTTACTTAACATGAGTAAAGTAATGCCCTGAATGTTGCTTACAGCGACGAGAGATACGATGAGAGATACGACGAGAGATACCTCTGGATCGACCGCGGCGAGGGTGATAGTGGATCTAACAGTGATGCCTACGACAACTGGGGTACGTATGCAACCGAACTTTGTTGTCTACTCTTATAGTTTTATTAACGATTTTGTACGTATCATATAAACAAGCTAGATTACCTAAATATCGAATAAAATAAACAAACTTCTGTGATATGCAGTGCTCATTCAGCATTTCAGAACGTTACTGCATGAAACTTCGTGAACTGTTGACAACTTAGGTACCTTCTCCCAAGAAGGTTCTAGTGTTAATTGTAACGAAAACTTTTCCAGATGATTGAGTAGAACATTTGATGTTTAGCAGCCGGAAGTGATAGTGGTGTTAGAGGAGGCGGGGAGGTAGTGCAGGGCCGGGCCTACTACGGCGGCTACGGGCGCTGCTTCCGCTGCGGCGCGCGCGGCCACTGGGCGCCCGGCTGTCCCTACGCGTAGCGCTGTGTCGATACCTCCGCAGCACGAACATCTAGCAAAATACTTAACTCACCGTTATCGTATCGCCATCCACTCATTTTGCATAAGAATCGTAACAGCGCCATGCACTCAATGTCGACAAATAGTACAACTATTTGACATTTTACCTAGTTTTAACGGAGGTAAGCGTTACTAAGGTTACATAGTCTCATAATGTTCGTGCTGCAAAGTTGTACTATGGTCCATGAAGCGAGATTTTATAATGCAAACATCTTATTTAGTGCGGAACATTTCAAATTTATCGTAGGTACTTGGGGTATTCGAATAGCACTGCACTGAGAAAAAGAAAGTGACATATTGTTAGTATTAACTTTCTAAATGAATGTTAATAACGTCAGTTTCGTTTTTGGATGCCGCCATCTTGTAAACCGCTGCTGGTCTGGCGTGTATTTGTACATTTCGGGCATTTGTTAGAAGCACAAATAAAGTGCTGGAATGTCTCTCTCTTGTTCTTGATGCGAAATAAAGTACCTACAGTACAGTATACCCAGGTAATACTGTAGTGTATTTTAAATGTTATTATAGGTATTAGGTTTAGTAAGTGTTGCATAATTATGCACGCAACTCCACATTCTCTTTCTTCGCTTCTTTATTATTTGTAAGATGTTGATTATAGCTACTTAACATGCCTAGTTAAGACAATCTTGGTTCAAAGTGTGCCGGAGATTTATCTGTGATAAAACGTTTATAATATTTATGATGTCATTGGCATATGAAACCGGACCATTCTTATTCATTCGTTATTTAAATTCTCGAATAAAATATGGACACATAAGCCTAGCCTACATGCCTGTTTTGGTCCATACATCACCAGCTTAACGAGTCATATTTACTTAATCACAATGTTCTAGTTTTGATCTGAATACTAGCAAACTTTAAAATTACCAAAACATTGATTGAGTTTCTTTATTGTTTCTGTACTGCAAGTATTACCTACAATATAAGTAGTTTTAAACATAGTGTCATGAGCCATCTTTCTGTCTTTTAACGGCGCAGCGGCCCGTTTCAGGGGGTCTACTCTCTTTCTCCGAAACGTAACTTCGGCAACGAACGAAAATTAAACGTAATAACGTTTGTGAACCTAATCTATATCGTTTGCGGACGCACACAAGAAGTTCGAATTCGCAGACAATTAACATGAACGAATGTATTAAATATTATTGTGTGCGTCCGCAAATGATATAGAATAAGGTCACAAACGTAACTACGCTTAATTTTCGTTCGTTGCCGAAGTTACGTTTCGGAGAAAGAGAGTAGACCCCCTGATCTAAAGTGAAACTAGCAATATCTAAATGTCTTCAGAATATCAGATAGCTAAATGAAAACGCAAAATAAACAAGTAACATTTCCGAGGATTAACAGAAAAAGTCTTAATTTGTAATTATGACAAGTCACACAATGCTATTGGCACCAAAATATACCCGTTTTTTCTATTCAGATAAAAAATAAGACTCGTATTGTAAATTCGAATCGTAACAATGTACCAATTGACTGATTCGCGCATTGTTATATGTAGGTATCGAGGTACTTAAAAAGGCAGTGTCCGTGATTGTTGTGAATAGGTAGTATATTACAAACCCAACCTCATTTATCCAAATTTATTGATTAGAACTCTTAATATAGCCTAAATCACTAATTGTTATATTAGTGGTAATTTACGTTAATTCGCGGGTGCGAGCACTAACGTTGCAATAATCTCTGCTGCAGTTTCAATAGATCACCAATTAAGTGGACACAGCTGTAACTAACGTTAATATTTCGCGCGACTCAAACTCAACTATAGATAACTCTCAATTGAGAGCCGCGAGGGCTCTCAAACAAGAGTTTTTTTTTGTGTTTCTTCATTTTTGAACAAGCTTTGCCCACTACTAAATTAGCCAATGGGAACGCCATAAATATAAACTGTCACTCTGGGATAATGGTGCAAGAATTTTCAGGAATCGAATCGGTGGGTCCGTACATTTTCCCTTTTCCCCATTCTCACAAACTTTAACTGTTTGTAATTTTAATTTAGATGTAAAAAAGTTCTCTTCAGGTGAAACGGCTTATAAATACGTTTTAGTACAAATAAGCCGGTTTTTGATAGCTATCAAAAAGTCATTTTCATGAATCTAAAAAGAAAAATCACAAAATATTGCTAATAAGACCTCTTAAATAAGGGATGTTAATTAATATGGACTTTAGACAGTATGTGCCTCCATGTGAAAAGTTAAGTTGTTATGTCATTATAAAACCACATATCATTGAATTAACGCAAAATGAGATAAAATAATGCAACAACGCAAAATGAGATAAAATAATGCAACAACTCAAAATTCTCTTAGCTTAGATTTTTCCATACAAACGTATGAACAAAGTGGTGAACGTACTGTTTTTTGGAAATTCTAAAGAGGGATTCTTTAGAATTTCCAAAAAACAGTACGTTTTGTTAGGCATTCCCAACCCGTGGTAGGGAAGATTTACCCTAATTAAACTAATATTCATTCAAAAATACAATGTTATTTGATCATCTGTTTGGGAGCTACTGTGTCTCAAACAGATTAACTTGCCATTATTTATCGATATTGAGAAAATCGTTTTACGTTATTTCAGTGATATCTTGTATACCTACACATTGTATGAGGGGAGAGCATAAATTAAAACACCTAAAAAAAATATTTTTTAATCATTTCTGTTAAAGTATGCTATAATTTTCAATACATAATTATCTGAGAGCAACCACAATTTGTTAATTGAATAATGTCTAACAATTAATTCCTTTTAAAATGAATGTAAATTTATTATTATCGTTATTTAAAATGATGATTGAAATACTTTAATTAAATCAATCTTTTTGTATAAAAAAACGCTATTTTATTCCGTTTTCGGATTTATTACATTATTACCAGTGATCGGAGTAGGTAGATTGATTTTTGATACTTGTATAATAAATGCACACAAATAATAACATGGATAAGCCATTTTTCCGGACAGTAATTCCGGTATTTTCGAATTCAATTAAATATTGTTAACGTTGGTAGTGATATTGTTACTACTCAATTTAAAAAGATAAAGTAAGGTATCAGAACTAGGGGTGCTGGGTCAGAAAACCTCCTCGAGAGCCTGATGGCGCTGGTCCCTCTCGATACGTCTGGAGGGAACAGTGGCTGTTGGGACGGTGCACCCTGGGCGCCGGCAGTGTCCTTCCCCGACGAGTGGGAAGGGATTCCCATTCTCCGGGGAATGTCACTGCCGGTGGCGAATATTCTGACGTGGTGGGGTCCTTGGACCAACGCGGCGTTTCTCCGCGTGACCCTCTGAAAAGCAGAGGGCACAGCGGAGGAGCAAGGGCGGGCTCGGAGTGCACTCACCCTGCCTCCGAGCAGACAGCGAGGGACGCAGTCCTTCTCTGTCCCCGTCGTTCTCGTAATCCCATCATCGGAGTGTCGTGGATCACGTCTCGCGGCTTCGATCGGGACCGAGGGTCTTGGCTTAACCGCCCGGACCGCGAGGTAGAAAACCTCTATAAAAAGTTACCCCGAATCTCAAGCGGCGGCGCACCGTGAGGGGATGTATGGCTGACGGGTGTTCCTATGGAACGATCAGTCGTCAGTGCGTCCCCCGCCAGAGTACCAGCCGACCCTCTGGCGGGTTATAAATGTCAAAGGCTTATCCGGGTACAGGGGGCACTGCCCGGATGGACCTCGTATTTCCCCCACACTCGTGGGAACAAAAATGAAAGTTAATAAAAACAATAAAAACCCAGCCGGCGACGGCAAAGAGTGGGTGAGGAGGGATGCGGTGTCGGAGTCCGACGCCGCATCTAGTGATGTGAGCGCGGGATGCTCTGAGAGCTCCCGCTTCGAGAGGACCGGGACTGCTGCGGAGGAACGCAAGCGGTCCAGACCAGAAGGCGACCGCGAGTCGTCCTCCGAAGGGGAGCTTGCCTCGGCCCCTAAAATCTCCACCAGCAGGCGTGGCGGAATAAGGGGCCTGGGGAGGGGGCTCCCGGCCTCCGAAAGATCGGGGGTGGCCGGTCGCGGGCAGGCCCGTTTGGGCACCTGTGATGACGCGGCAGTTGAAGTTGGCGGCTCCGATGTGGAGCGTAAGGCCAAGTTTCAAAAGGAGGTGGAAGCTGCAATAAGGGTCGTGGCCTTGAAGAAGCTGACATCTTCAAAACTCGGGGCCATACCTGCAGCTTCCGCCTCCATCATGGCGGCGGTGGAGGCTAGCTATCCTCCACCAGGGGAGGTGGCCAAACTGCGGGCGGAGGTAGCCCGCCTGACGGCCGCAACGGAGCTTCTCCGCGAGGAGAATCTGAAGCTCCGGGCAGACCTGGCCGGTCTGCGTGAGTCCGGCTCCCGCGAGGTGCCCCAGCAGCGGCAGATCCACCCCGTGCCGGTGGAGAACCAGGTCCTGAACCTGGTTCGGCAGGAGCTGGCTGCCTTCCAGGCGCGGTTTTCCGTCTTGGAGGGCATTGTCCTGCGCCCCCCTCTGACGGCAAACAAGGCGGCCGCGGGCCCGAATGCAGCCCCGGGCCCGAGGGTGATCCCGGGCCCGAAAGTGGCATCATATGCAGCTGCTACAGCTGCCACTCCCGGAGCAGGGCAGTCTGGCCAGCCCTCCACCAGGACTAGGCCGGGCCCCGGGAAGTCGGCAGCGGCCCAGAAGAAAGGCAAGGCAGCTCCTCAGGCGGCGAATGTGCCGGCGCCAGCAGCAAGTCGGCTGCAGCCACCGCCGCCCCCACCACCCGCTAACCCCACCGCGGCCGAAGCCGAGTGGCAGGTGGTCGGGGAAAAGAAGAAGGGGCGAAAGGCGGCCAAAAAGGCCAGAAAAGATGAGCGCAGACGTCAGCACAAGGCGCGAAGCGTCGCGGCTAGACTCCGCGCCCCGAAGACCGCAGCTGTAGTTATCACGCTACAGCCGGAAGCGGAAAAGAGGGGCGTGTCCTACCGCGACGTGCTCGCGAAGGCGAAAGCGACGGTGGATCTCGCAGAGCTCGGGATCATCGGGGGCCTCCGGCTTAAAGTCACCGCGACAGGGGCTAGAGCGCTGGAGATCCCCGGTGTAAATAGTGGCCCGTCCGCTGACGCTCTGGCTGAAAAGCTAAGAGCGTCCCTAGGTGCGGACGAGGCCCGAGTGTCCAGGCCCGTCAGATGCGCAGACCTGCGCATCCTGGGTCTGGACGACTCTGTGACCCAGGAGGAGGTGGTCGCCGCCGTCGCCAGGACCGGTGGGTGCCCTGCCGAGCAGGTCAGGGCAGGCACCCTAAGGCCGGACCACTCGGGCATGCGAACCGTTATGGTAAGCTGCCCTGTGACGGCGGCGCGAACAATCGTGGAGGCTGGAAGGCTCCTGGTGGGTTGGGTGTCAGCGCAGGTGAAGCTGCTGGAGCCCCGACCTCTGAGGTGTTACCGGTGCCTGGTGGGGCACCATGTGAGTTGTCGGTGCACCTCGGAGGTGGACCGCAGCGGAGTCTGCTTCCGATGCGGTCAGCCCGGTCATATGGCCGCGGCTTGCTCCGCCACGCCGCACTGCACTGCATGTGCGGCGGCGGGCAAACCGGCCGATCACCGGGCAGGGGGCAAGGCCTGCGCACCACCCAACACGACCAGGGGCAGGGGCAAGGGAAGGCCTCCAGCCACCAGCTCCACCGTCGCCACCGCCGCAGCCGCCGCCACTGTCGCTGTCGCTGCCGCCACTACTGCCGCCGCAACATCTGTTGCGGGGCCCTCACAGGGGGCCCAGGAGGGGGCTGAAATGGAGTGCCAATAATGGCCCCATTACGCCTTCTCCAGGCGAACATCAACCACTGCCGCTGTGCTCAGGATCTGTTGCTCCAGAGTATGGCGGAGTGGTTGATTAACGTCGCCGTGGTCGCTGAGCCGTACTTTGTCCCGCCCAGGGAAGACTGGGTGGAGGACCTGAGCGGCTCAGTGGTCATAATTTCGTCGGCCGCCGCCGGTACCCCGACCCTTGAGAGTGTCAGGAAGGGTCAGGGCTGCGTAGCAGCACGGTTCGGGGAGATCGTCGTGGCCGGAGTCTACTTCTCCCCGAGCCGAACTCTCGCCGAGTTCCACAACTCCCTCATGGAGTTGAATGTCGTCATCCAAAGCTATTCCCTCCCCGTGCTTGTGCTCGGGGACTTCAATGCCAAAAACTTGGCCTGGGGTTCTCGTTGCACAGATGTGCGGGGTAGGATGGTGGAGGACTGGGCTCTGGAGGCGGGCCTGGTCGTCCTAAATCGGGGTTCTGTCCCCACGTGTGTGCGGATGCGGGGCGAGTCGGTGGTGGACATCTCGTTCGCTAGCCCCGCTCTGTCACCGCGTGTCGTTGACTGGCGCGTCATGGAGGGGGTGGAGACCTATTCCGACCACCGGTACATCCGGTTTGATGTCTCCGCCCAGGACTCAAGCGCGCCGGTCCTACAGGCCCCGAGTGGTCCGCGTTGGGCGCTGAAGCAGCTGGACCGGGAGCTCCTCCTGGAAGCCTCGATAGTGCAGGCCTGGGTGACATTACCGAACAGGCCTGCCGACATCAACAATGAGGCAGGGTGGTTCCAGGAGGCCATGTCCGACATTTGCGACGTGGCAATGCCCCGAGTTCGGCCAAGAAGCGCCCGGCGTCAGGTGTACTGGTGGTCGCGAGAGCTGACGTCTCTGCGCAAGGCGTGCGTAGCTGCGCGGCACCCGTACGCCAGGCATCGCAGGCTCCGCATCCGCCCTCCGGATGCGGCAGCCATTGAGGCGGAGCTGTACGAGGGATACAGAGCAGCGAAGACCGCCCTCCAGGAGGCTGTCCAGCGGGCCAGAGACCTGGGCCGCGAGGAGATGCTGGAGACTCTCGACAGAGATCCGTGGGGGCGCCCTTACAAGATGGTGCGGGACAAACTCCGCACCTGGGCCCCCCCGCTGACGCAGAGTCTCCGCCCTCAGCTCGTGGAGGACGTTGTGAGCGCTCTGTTCCCTCTGCGAGGGGAACATCCTCCCCCGACTATGGCTCCGCCGCTTGCGGTGCCGGAAGCGGACCACATCGAGGACGATGACGACATTCCGGAAGTGACCGGGGTAGACCTGAGAGCGGCGGTAGGCAGGCTTAAAGCCAAAAATACCGCCCCGGGACCCGATGGCTTGCCTGGCAAAGCCTGGGTCCTGGCCTCGGAGGCTCTCGGGCCCCGACTGGAAGGGCTCTTAAGCGCATGCTTGGAGAGAGGCCAGTTCCCGCTTCGTTGGAAGACGGGGAAGCTGGTCCTCATCCGGAAGCCGGGGCGCCCTGCGGACTCTCCGTCCGCATACCGGCCCATTGTGTTGCTCGACGAGGTGGGCAAGCTCTTCGAAAGAGTCATTGCTAACCGCCTCGCCGGGCACCTTGTGGGGATGGGGCCGGATCTGGCGGAACACCAGTTTGGTTTCCGCAGAGGGCGCTCGACGGTGGACGCCATCATGCGCGTGAGGGCTCTCACGACGGGGGATGCGGTGTCCAGGGGTGGGGTTGTCTTGGCGGTGTCTCTTGACATCGCCAACGCCTTCAACACCATGCCCTGGAGCTGCATTAGGGAGGCACTCCGGTATCACCGGGTGCCGACCTACCTTCGTCGTGTGGTCGGGGACTACCTGACGGACAGGGCCGTCATCTACCCCGGTCGCACCGGAGAATGGAACCGGCGAGAGGTGTCGTGCGGTGTCCCACAGGGATCGGTTCTGGGGCCGCCCTTGTGGAACATCGGCTACGACTGGGTGCTGCGCGCCGACCTCCCTAGCGGTGTCAGTGTAGTCTGCTACGCTGACGACACGCTGGTGCTGGCACAAGGGAGGTCGCACGAGGCGGCGGCCGAACTTATGACACGCGGGGTTGCGATAGTCGTGGAGAGAATCCGGCAACTGGGTCTCGAGGTGGCATTGCACAAGTCCGAGGCCATGTGCTTTCATGGGCCTCGGAATGCGCCACCGTCGGGATCCATACTGACGGTAGGAGGGGTTCCCATCGGCGTCGAGTCGACGCTGAGGTACCTAGGGCTTGTCCTCGACAGCCGGTGGAACTTCGTGGAGCATTTCCGACGTTTGGCCCCCAAACTGGAACGGGCAGGGGCTGCGTTCAAGCGGCTCTTGCCCAACCTGGGGGGTCCAAACGCCTCCTGCCGCAGGCTCTACGCGGGGGTCGTGCGGTCCATGGCCCTTTACGGGGCCCCGGTGTGGGCGCGTTCTCTGAGGCGGCGAGCCGCCCATTACCTGAACGCGCCCCAGAAGGTGGTAGCCGTAAGGCTGATCCGGGGGTACCGCACGATCTCCGGCGAGGCGGCGAGCCTCTTGGCCGGATTGCCGCCATGGGATCTGGAGGCGATAGTCCTCGCGTGCCTGCACGAATGGCGCGCGGAGGCACTACGCCGGGGGGAAACTCCGCTGCCGCGGCAAATTGTCGCTCAGCGGACAGACCTCCGGCGCGATCTCATGGCGACATGGAGAGAGCGACTGTCGCAACCCCGTGCAGGGCACGCCACAATAGTGGCGATAAGTCCCCTCTTTGAGGAGTGGCTAGAGAGGCGCCACGGCGCCCTCACCTTCCGCCTGACGCAGGTCCTCACCGGACACGGTTGTTTCGGGAGGTTCCTGCACCGAATCGGGCGGGAGGAAACGCCCGGGTGTCACCACTGCGAGGATCGGCCGGAGGACACGGTGGAGCACACTGTGGAGCTATGCCCCGCTTGGGCTGAGCACCGCCGTGTCCTTGTAGCGGCGATTGGCGGCGGCGACCTCTCGCGTCCGGCCCTGGTTCAATCCATGGTCCGGAGCGAGAGGGAATGGGAAGCCGTCGCCTCCTTCTGCGAAGCAGTCATGCTAGCGAAGGAGGTGGCGGAACGTGAGAGGGAGAGAACCTCACGTCCCAGCCGCCGCGGGAGACGCCCCGGGCGTCGGGGGGCAACCAGTGGCCCCCGGCCACCGTAGGCGCGGGCCTGTGGACGGTGAGTAATGGGCTAGCTCACCGTCCATCCGTCTTATGACGACAGTCCGTGCCGACGGCGCGTTCGTGTTCCACGCGCGCCTCAAGGAGATGTCAGCAAATCGGAAGGGGTCCGAGAGGGCCGATGCCTGCCAGGGCTGCGGGTTGTTCGAAAGAGATACCGTGCCCCTGGAACGCAAAGGGCTAAGAAGGAACATGGATGGGTTTTAGTCAGTCAAGTCTGACACTCCCTTCCGCTCCGCCCAGAGCGGAAGAAGTCATTTGATGATTTCCCATCCGAAAAAAAAAAAAAAAAAAAAAAAAAAAAAAAAAAAAAAAAAAAAGGTATCAGAACTAAATTAATTTATAATTTATTTGTTGAATAATAAAAACAATCGAATTCCGATCGAAGCATTAATAATTATTTTTATTTTAGCCTTTTTATGGCCACAACTTTTTATAAATTGTTGCACTTAAATTTCAATCAAATCAACCAATTCCGGAGGAATTTCCATATTAATATACAAGGTGTTGTTTTACAACCTCGTCAAATTCTAGGAGGTAACTATGCTAATGATTCTCGACCCGAATCAATAATAAAATGAGTTGGTAATTTTCTTTTTTTTTATTTATTTACTGAAATCGGTAACTGTGAACCATCCGTGTTTTAAACACGGGCCGTCTGATCCCCGCTTTATAATGTCGCTTACACACAAACAAAAAACCACAAACGTTTTTTCGATAATTTTATAATCCCTAAACCACGTTAAGGGGGTTATTCTGAAATATTGACAAATTTAAACAACAAAAAAACGCAGTGTTTTTTAATAATTTACTAGGTACCGTTATTTATATTCATTATTTATGTCTTTTGTGACAACATCCTGAATTTTGACGAGGATGCAAAACAACACCTTGTATACGTTTCGGATCAATGACCCCAATTCAATCTACCTACTCCGATCTATGATTATTACACACCATGTTACATGCACTTAGGTATATAACTATATTTTATAAACCACATAAGATCACAAAAAGAACTAAAGAACTTACACAACCTACCTACCCATATAACAGAACTTCACTCAAGACATGCATTACTTAAAAATACCAACCAATCAAATGGCTTGAATCTAAATTAAAGTAATGCTTGAGTATATGACGTTATGTAACACGGGCCGTAGAGTGTTGGTCGAGGCGAGATCACGGCGCTGCTCTGTATAAACTGGCCCATGTTATGTAGATATTGTCGATTCGGAATATATTCCATGTCGATGGTGACACGATCGCGGTGACTATAGTTTGATTAGTATTTTGCTTGATGTCCGTGCTACACAAAAGGCACCGAGGTGCTATCGGAAATTTTCATATACGAACTACAGTTGATTTATGTGTCCCACAAATCAACTGTACAGCAGTCCATTGTTAGACTAAGGCCCCGCCAATTGTTTGCCTCTGACCCTCGACTTCATCCATCCTTTTCAATGAAGTAGCCTGAGGTCGCACATACTGCGTTTATCAATTTACTGTTCTCTATTCTAAAATATTTACACCATATTTATACAATATGTTAATAAAAAAACCTGCCCGATCTACGAGGGTGTTATAAGGTATCGGTATCGTATATAGATTAGATTCTATTTATGTAGTCCTTTTTGATAGCAAGTAAAAAAAAAAACCCCGACAAAAATTCCATGAAAAGTAGTAAAATGAGGAAACTCACATGGCAACACAGGACAACACTGCGCTCGCTTCTCATGTAGTGACGACAAACAAGTGCCGATTGAACATACTAATGCCGAAGATGGTGTTCTCACGTTTTAAAAGTTTGTTACATTTTAGGGAATTTGTGGTAATTTGGGCACAAAAATCGGGTTTTTTAAATGTAACAACATGTTCAGTTTCATGAATATTCCATGTTTTTTTATTCGATTTGATAATGTCATTGGTACCTATATGCCCCTTTCAGATCGGACAGGGTTTTTTCAACATATTGTATTTGTTGGATAACTTCGATAGGACCATGCACTGCTGACGAGGTCTGCTTCCGGGGCTCTAGTTACTAAGTTCACTTGGATGTAGCGCCAGCAGCAATCGTTGCAGAGTACATCTGAGCTTCGTTCTTTAGGACTTACACGAGTAGATTCCGAAAGTTAGCTTAGTTTCTTGCTGCTATTTCACGTACCTATCCTATCTGACTGTTAAATATATTGAACTAGTTGTCCCGCGCAACTTCGTCGGCGTCACATTTTCCCCGTTTTCGCAACATTTTTCATTGCTGCTCCGCTCCTATTGGTTGTAGCGTGATGATATATAGCCTATGATACTTCTAATACCTCCAAGAATATGTGTACAAAGTTTCATGATGATCGGTTGAGTAGTTTTCGCGTGAAAGCGTAACAAACAAACTTACATTCACATTTATAATATAGAATTTTTCAAATCAGACCAGTATTTCTTGAGATTAGCGCGTAAAAGCAAACAAACAAACTCTTTAGCTTTATAATATTAGTATAGATTATATTTTTGCTGTATGACTAGAACGTTTCAGAACTTCTGTAGATTCAGCATACTTGGCCGAAGTCTGGACGTCATCAAAAGGTAGCGATATTGCGAGAACTTGTACGTGTATCTACAAGATCGTCTCCGGTTTGACGCCGTTGGATACGGATACATCTCTGGCGTATTAATCCTTCATCATGGTCAATATTGCCAATATCGACCTAATTTAATCCAGGACCAACGTTGGACTGTTAAGGACAAACACCTATGTTTTTTTTAAAATTGGCTAGTATTCATTTTGTGCTCGGCGCCGTGATCTCGAATTTATAGGCCTACTACTTTACTACTACTTTACTGGTATTTTCCAATCTTCACATAAAATAATGATCTACTCACATTAATGATATCGGTATGACTGATAGGGCTAAGGTAAAAGTATCCGATTCTCTAGTATACACATTACACAATTATCACTATCACACTATCAAAGAAGAATTTAAGTTGGTATACAAATAATGATAAAAGAAGATGTACCCAATATCTTATTACTAATCCAATATAACAACTTCTTTTGGAATGCTCCCGTTACGTTGCCTTGGGGTGACATTATTGGGATGACTGTATTAATTGCAGAACTCGATACAACAAGCCCGGTCGTCCAACGCGAACAACAGTCGGTGAGTGGGTATGCTTTTTTTATATATTTTTTTTTCACTTTTTAATTGTTCCACTCAATATCACGCTGCCATGGCAGACTTGATGGCCCGGGGCCGATAGCAACACGGCGGTTATGAGGGCCGCTTCTCAAGCATGAATATGTTACGGCTTGATGCCGAAAAACGGTTATACTTAGGTCGAGCCGGCTATACCGTTTTATATTAAAAACGCTTGTTGTTGTTTGGCCGCAACTCGCCTGATGCTATTTACACCTAGGCTGGCATCACTTAGTTAAGCTTGGATGTATCCTTTGTGTTGTGACTTTAAAGGATTCCTTGTCCGTAGGTTCCAACAGGACCCTTGTAAAGCATTCCGTCTGTATCAGTAATCTCAGAATAAGTACTTCTTACTAATAGCCTCTTAGGCTATTAAATAATAGCCTAAGAGTAATATTGTAAAACTGCCTCATTACAAAATGAGTTTCAGTTATTTTGTCCCGGCTTGCGTAAACTTCTTTAAACAAAAACTAACTTTAGAACCGAATCCAAGAGGTCACTTTTGTATTATGATTTTATTTTAATCGGATTAAACTTCAAAATGAAATAATTTGCTTTTATGTTAATAACTTATAACTAACATTTCCAGACGAATTGACAGTCCTGATGCCCAGAATGATCCCTCAAATGACGACGATAGTGGTTCCCACGATGAGAACGAGGAAGAACCCGAGTCCGAGTAAGTTTGCGCTGCAAATATCATTTTCAGCCTTTTATCTTGCAGTGGAAAGCTTATGAATTTAAAAGTAAAAGATGCAAAAAGAGTATGGTACGATTATGATCGATCTTACACTCCTTTCACTCAATTTCAAGTATTTTTCATATTTATAACATTTTGTAAAATTATATTTCAGAATTCAATTTAATCCCAGTTGGTAACTTAGTAGACCACAATTCTTGTTTGCAATGTGTCAGTTTGTATCTAGTACTTTAATGTACTTATTCAATACTAGCTGTTACCCGCGACGTTGTTCGCGTGGAAATTTTGAAGTGATAGTGTGAGAAAAAAAAATTGCCTATGTCGTTCCCCAGGATAATCTATCTCCTTGCCAAATATTATTAAAATCCGATCAGCCGTTTAGTCGTAAGGCAACAAACAAATAACAGAGTTACTTTCGCATTTATAATATGAATATGGATGTTACTTCCATTTATAAAATAACTAATGGCGAATAAAATCAACACACCAAATTGTTTTATTGTTCCCAGACAAAGTCACAGCTCTGATGAGTCTGAACATGGCAACGAGAGTCCCTCTCTCGAGGAGGACGAAGAGGATCCGGAGTCCGAGTAAGTTTAAGCTTTGAGCATTGAGGTCTTCGCTCATTACACTCCCGAGTAACAATATAACATTGAAATGTAAGTGCGAGTCAAGTCGGAATGGAGTCTACGTAGTGTGCGAACCTTGAAACAGTGTGTAAAGGGACCATTCATGAAGTTAACCAATCATCTGTACATCAAACTAAGTAATACTGCGCAAAACCTATGCTTGGAAGCCAATTTGTTTTTTGTGTGAAAAACCACTGTTTAAGGTACCTAACGGACATTTAAATAAATTTATCATCATCTGCCTAGCCTTTTCCCAAACTTTCTTGGGTTCGGCTTCCAGTCTAACCGGATGCAGCTAAGAACCAGTATTTTACATGAAGCGACTGCCTATCTGACCTCCACAACCCAGTAACTGGGTATTAGGATACCCCTTGGTAAGAGTGGATCTCAGAATTAAATTTATAACGTGTGAAAATGTTGAAACTTTGTTGACCTTTAATATTTTCGTAACTTGATGGTTCCTGGGGATGGAATAGAAAAAAAAATCGCAATGATAGGAAAAACAAGTCACTCTCGGTTTCGTTAAGGGGTTTTTAGCACCCTTTACTAAAATCACCTTACAAAACGTTGTTCACTTGCGACGGGGTAAACACGTTACTGGTCAATCGGCCTAACACTTCACATTTTTGTCGTAACACGTCACCATTGCCCCATATAATGTTCTAAAGAATGGTAAAGGTTTTCTAAAGCCAACCATGCAGTCCATTTATTTACATCATGTCTCTTTGTCACGGGTTAGGGCGTGGCAAAAGGATCGCCTCCTCCTTATTCTTACATTCAGCACTCACACTACCATGTCGAATGGGGATCGCATTCTGATTTAAAGCTCAATTACTGTCGAGGTATGGAATTTTATGTTCCTAATTATTGTATTGTTTTAGACGAAGTCCCAGCCCTGATGAGTCCGAAAATGAAAACGAAAGTCCCTCACAAGACGAGAACGAGGAGGAACAGGAATCCGAGTAAGTTTACGCAGAAAATTTTCCATTAAACTATTAGGTAATCAAAAACGCCAAGATATACCATAAAAAACTTTTCCGTTTTGTACAGGCACGAGTCGGACGTCACAAGAAGGACGGAACGTTTAGTACTCAAGTCTGAGTCGCACTTTGCCGATTTTAGATCAGTTTTCCCCGTATTCCGGATTTGATTATTTTAATAAGGAATTTTTTATTGTTTCAGTCGAAGTCTCAGCCCTGATGAGTCCGATCATATCGACCTCGTCTCACACGAAGAGAATGAAGACGAACGGGAAGAATCGGAGTCCGAGTAAGTTTTTACTAAAAATATTCTATCATCATTTCAGCCCGAAATCACGCACAGCTGGGTATATATACCTCCCCTTTTTCTGCCTCACATCCCGATTCCGTGCGTCCCTCATTCAGTTAACAGACGTACTTATTAAGATTTTATCACATAAGTAATTCTGGCACAAATCATAAGTGAAATTGACATAGATTTAAGAAAACTTGTATATAACGTTGTACCTTATATTTTTTAATAAATTATTTATGTTACATAGCTATCCGGAATAAACAACATAACAAAATAATAAAAAAGTGGCAAGTGTGTGTCGGACCACACGCAGTCCAGCAACGCAACACTGAGTTTATTGACATGATGCGGAAAGCACGTGACCGTTCATGCGCATATAACCCTTAGGTCCAACAGTAGACGTTATTAAGTAGGCTGAAAGATGATAATATAATTGTTTCATTATACATACTCGCACACACATAAACAAACACTTGCTGATATGTAGAATGTATTTTGTTGTTTTTTTTTTTAAAATCTGTTTTATTGTCTTAAGATAAATTTCACTTTATCAGAAAATTCCACACACCTACCTTCTAAAATGTTTTGGCGTTTTTTTTTTAAGTAAAAGCTTCTTGAGCCGCGTTGAACGATTTTTGGTAGTGGACAAAACTATGCTGCATGCTCGTGACGTATTGCGCCAGACCAGCGACGCTTAAAATTGCGGCCTGTGTACTTTCATATTGTGCACAGATATAAAAATACCAAAAAAAAGAACACAGTAATTCCATTGTTTTGAGTTTTCACTTCTGTCGGCAGTCCTTAAGACAGACACTGTTTTTTTTAAAATTATATTTTTGTTTTAGCACAACTCACAGCCCTGATTCCACACATTATTTCGACAGCAACTCACACTCCGAGAACGAGGAAGAACCGGAATCTGAGTAAGTTTTACCTGGAACATTAGGTAGTAGGCATACCGCTAGCAGTCCAGATTTTAAATGACTAAGCCCCTAAAACAATAATACTACTAGTACAGTCAGTCGCCAGCATTACCTGACCCATTTTCCTCTTTTTTGCTTTGAGATGGGTCAGGTAATGGTGGAGGGCACTGTACTTACTTGATTTTCTACACTGAGAAACCTATTTTTCTTAGTAAAACAGGTTATTGTTATCGGTTACCGGTCATGCGCATAAGCCTTACGCCCGACTGTGAACGCTTGTTTCAGTCGAAGTCCCAGCCTTGTTGAGAACGCGCGTGAAGAGAGTCCTTCACACGATGAAAACGAAGAAGAACAGGAATCCGAGTAAGTCTTCACTGTAAACAATCTTAATTTTACAATCCTACAGTAGTTAAAATTACGTTTACACCTTGCGGCATTTCATACAAACTTTCAAGTCCTTATTTTCCGAATTGACTGATCGATTTTAATGAAACTTCATATGCCTATGCAGGATACATAGGTCCTGTCTAAAAAATTACTAAAAACATTTTCGAAATGTCTTTATAAAAAAAAAGATACCTATTTGGAAAATTCTGTTTCTATAGATAATTTATAATCGGTCTAACTTAGCTGTAACACTATTTTTCGAAAATGTTTCTAAGTAACTTTTTAGACCTATGTGTCCTGCTTATGCGTATGTATTTTCATTAAAATCGGTTCAGTCATTTCAGGATATATAATAAGGACTTGAAAATTTGTTTGAAAAGTCGTAAGGCGTAAACGCTCTTAAGGACCATTGAGTGTGTTGGATTTTCAACAAAGCGACTAACTTATGTCGACATGTACTTGTACAATGCCCTGCACCATTACCTGACCCATCTCAGAAAGCAAAAAAGAGGCAAATGGGTCAGGTAATGCTGCTCACTGACTGTACACAAACTCGCGCTTTTTTTTATCACTGCTTTAATCTGAGACAGAAAGCTGCAGACCACTACCTATATAACTATACTCCTTTTGAATAAGTATATGTTTTATTTTTTCTAGAAGAAGTCAAAGCCCTGGGTCCTACGACGAGAATGAAGACGAACAGGAATCCGAGTAAGTTAACACTACGGACATTCTATTTCTCGTAAAGTCACCTCCGGTCGCATCTTATCATTTGTCACTCATAATAATGATTTATAGAATTACATGGGTCTATTAATTTCCTACTTGCTACTACTTCCAAGGTTGTAACAAATAGATCTAGTTTAAATGTCATCATCATCGGGTGTTCATTTTTCCCGAGATAGACGATGATTTCCGAAGCGCATACTTTTCCTAGATCTGTACATAATAATATTTACATGCCTTCCCACTATGAAGTGAATCTGGTACACAAGCTGGTAAATCTAGGAGCTACCCTACCTGTCTGCCCAGTTACTCGGAATCCAAGTTACCAATGGACCCAGTGCCAGGTGAAACACATGATAAATTGATGACCTGCGCTCGCTTTCGTTATGCCAATAAAAAATAGGCATAAGACTTGCCGAATCACAAAAAGACATTTTTTCAACAAAAAAAACCGACTTATAAAACACTACCTGTCCGGCGCAACTTCGTTTGCGTTACATTTTTCCCGTTTTCGCAACATTTTTCATTGCTGCTCCACTGCTATTGGTCGTAGCGTGATGATATATAGCCTATAGCCTTCCTCGATAAATGGGCTATCTAACACTGAAATAATTTTTCAAATCTGACCAGCAGTTTCGGGAATCAAATCTTTCCTCTTTATAATATTAGTTTAGACAAATAGGGGAAAATAACTTTTAGCTTCAGAAATCGGTGACTTCTGTTTCATTGATTGAGTTTTATTGCCACCGACTTCGGTTAGTTAGTTATTTATTTTACCTTGTTAACAATACATGTCATTGTAATAAGCTTATCCCCAATCAAATGGAACTGAACATACATATCTATTGAAATTTTGGTGTACTGTACACATCTGCGTACGGGGTCAGAGCATACAGGCGTGATATTGTTATAATATGATCTTGTGCAAATGTAAACACTTCCAAGCGATTGCAGCAATCACGACAGATTTACCATCTATTATACTTAAAAGAGTTCTATTGTATATCTGCGAAGATCAGCATCATATTTTCGCCAATTGAAACGGGACTTCTTCCAAACAATAAAATATTAAATTTAAAAAACCCCCGACACAAAAACCTCTAAAAATCCAAAAATAAATTAATCCAAGCGTCGTAGCGTCGGGGGTCCACTTTGTTCTATGTTTGTACTAAACGGTTTTCTAAGCGGTCCCCCGACGCTACGACGCTTGGATTAATATATTTAAGATTTTTGTTTTTTGTGTCGGAGGTTTTCTAAATTTTTAATTTCATTTTTTTTCATGCTTTTTAAAGTTATATAATTTTTTCTTAGCCTTGACTGTCACACTCCTGGGCATAGGCTTCCCCATTCCTTCCAATTTTCACGTTGTTGCACCTTATCTCGCTAATTAACGAAAACAAGGAAAGTTAAATTTAAAAAAAAACGATCATTTTGGGGTGGTGCAGCCCGCCCCCCCTCGGCAATGCCATTGGCCCATGGTGACAAGTGACAAGATTTTAAATTTCAAATCGACTAGACTTGGGGAAGTTGTGTATATACGGTCATCAAATAGAAAAGAGGTGATGATCTTCAAACGGCTGAGCAGATTTTCTTGAAACATAGCTAAGAACACTCTCGATTAAAATACCTTTCAAACGAAACCAATTTTATCAAAATCGGTTCATCCGTTTAGGAGCTACGATGCCACAGACAGACACACAGATACACACGTCAAACTTATAACACCCCTCTTTTTTCGTCGGGGGTTAAAAATCCTCGAAATTGGTTCACAATTGGCAAATATATCGCTGAATACACACAAAACATTGAGGCGAATTGATAAAATCCTCTTGTTGTTGATTTTCCTCGGATCCCATCATCAACTCAGCAACAATAATTAATGATTACCAAGCATAAAGCCTATGTGTACCTTTAAAATTTGGAGTTTCCCTCGATTTTTCCAGGATCCCATAATCACATCATGACCTGATGACCATGGGATCACATGGGAATATACTGTTTCAAACAATGCCCACCTCTTATTCCTTAATCAGTTCAGCAACATGAGGTGATGATTACTAGGCACCAAAATCTGAATTCCGTTAGAAAGTATGTGAAAAACATTGAATGTGCCTAATAAATTTGAGGGTTGCCCTCGATTTCCTTGGGATCCATGACCAGATTCTGACATGGTGTCAATGGGACCACCTCTTGAGTGTGGGCTATCGAATAAAAAAAGAATTTTGATGAAATCCACAATTGGCGGAGAAATCGTGGAACATACAAAAAAATACAAACAGTTGAATTTAGAACCTCCTCTTTGATGACTTTATTGTTTCAGTCGAAGTCCTAGCCCTGATCAGTCCGAACATGACAACGAGAGCCCTTCCCACGACGAGAACGAAGAGGAACAGGAATCCGAGTAAGTTTACTCAGCGAATATTGTATTGCAGTTAAACCAGAAAAGGTTTGGGCTTCGGCCGCATTCGTGTTTCCGAATAGAGTAACAAAGGCTACGTTTCTAAGTTTTGTACTGCCACGCCCTGAAGTAGTGCATCTATCATTGTGCTTTCGTATCAGATTTTCAGGTCATCTGTCACTCAAAATAGTAATTAATTTCTTACTAGACACTAGTTCTTTGGTTTTAAGAACCACTTTATAGATCTCATCATCGTGTGTCTTTTGCTTCCTCGTAATGTGATGCTCAGGTAAGGCCTTTGCAGCCTAACATTGGCCCTGTTTCATCTGCGAGACGGTGGGAATAATATTATAATATGATTTAATTGTTTCAGTCGAAGTCACAGTCCTGATGAGTCTGCACATGATTACGAGAGCACCTCTCACGATGAAAACGAAATGGAACAAGACAACGAGGACGGCCAAGAGTCCGAGTAAGTTTTCGCTAAAAACAGTGCGAACTTTTCATTCTTTGTTTTTTTTTGCATTCTTTTTTTTACCTATTTTTTGTTGGTATTTCTGTTGGCTTTCCAGACTAAGTCATTATGAGAGCCCCTCCGTGGAAGAGAACGAGGACGAACCGGAATGCGAGTAGGTTTAGTTTATTCTGTTACATCCATATTACGTTATACACTTTGTGTATTACACTATGTATATCTGACACTCAAGAACTTCACGCATCAATTAAAGTAATGCAAATTAATTATTTTTAAATGACGTCTCAGAGTGCGGCCGCTTGTCTATTAACACTTTCGCTGCTATCTTCAAACAATTAATTTTTACTTGTATGTGCAGGTCATTATACAGGGTGTAACGGAAAGGGTATATATCTACATACTTAAGGGTGTGCTACAGACCATCAAAATGAACATCCATCCCATCCATTCCATCGGACAAACATCGTAATATCGAAAAAAATATCAGCGACCCCATACATTTGGGTTGAATAGGTATTGAAATTTTGTATGGGCCAGCAGATAAATTTTTCGTTATTACGATGTTTATCTGATGGAGAAACATGTTCAGTTTGATGGTCTGTAGCACACCCTTATGTATGGATATACCCTTTCCGTTACACCATGTATTTTGTGCCAAATCACGAGTGTGATAAGGTTTCTGAAGAAAGACATTAACGTTATATCGAGAAGATGTCGAGCACACGAACGAATTATTGTTCAACCCGGGTCTCGGGTGCTTAGTACCGAAAATGTTAATAAATAGAATAAAATTATGTTCAATTAAATTCTTGAAGTATTTTTCATGTTTCATGCGACGATTCAAATATTTGGTTTCTTTGGTTAATGAGTTGTGATATCTAATCTACCCGGACTTTATACAGCCAATAAGAAAAGCAGTTTTCTACAATTGAACTGAGCTACGCGACGGTAGTAAAATGATGTTATTTTTTGTTCACAGTGATTCAGACAGTAGCGGTGAAATGTGGGACGACGAGATCGACAGTGATAGTATCTGAAAGTGCCATCGACGATGATGGGTGCAGAGATGTTTGAGTCGAACATTAAGCAGCCGAGTGGTGCCTGCAGCGGCGGCTACGACTGCCTCACCTAAAGCCTTCTCCTCGGCTCGGTCGACGCTGCTGAACTAAAGATACGATAAAAGGCGTGCGCTAAATTTCGATTTTGGATGTTAAATATTTGGGGTAAATGGAGTTTGATAGATAGACAAACACAAAGTGATATCTACTTATTACGAGAATACTCATTATTCGTCAAACAGCTCTCACCTTTACTACAATAAGTAAAAAAATAATTTGTTTTAAATTTACATCATACCGAGTTCACTGATGATCTGCCACTTTTCACCCTTATGACCAAACTTATAAGATTGAAAAGTGGTCGAGCGTCAGTGAAGTCGGTAGTACGTTTAGATCAAATTATGTCGTGTATCATTTTAGGTTCACACGTGTTTATTTAAGGGCGGTTTCAGATTAGCGTATTTTCCGCGCGTATACCTAAGCTCATTTTTGGAAGCGCGTGTATGCGCGCCCTTTGCCACACGCGTGACTCGTACAAGTGTTGACGCACTTATAAATTTGTATAAGCGCAAAAAGCAATATAGACTGTTGTACTATCGAGTTCACTGACGGTCTACCACTTTCCACCCATATGCCCTAAGTTATAAGGTTCAAAAGTGATCGACCGTCAGTGAACTCTGTAGTACATTATTGAACTGACCGCACTGAACCCACCGGTTCGACCGGTTTTTTATGCTAAAATTGTGGCGCGCGTGTAAGCGCGTAACCCTGTACGAGCTAAATCAATGCTGGTCTGAAATCGCTGAAAGTCTTGCATACTCTGCAAACGACTTGACTATATTTCTCCTTTTATCAAAATGTATGTTACGCAAATGGTATGTTATTTTACGAAGGTTTCCTTTATCTGGTAATGCCTACTGTAGTAGTAGAGTTAAGTTATGTAGTTGCTCATGGTTTAGGTTTGGCATAACTCTACTTCGCATCAGATCAACCATACATTTATTGAGCATTAAGCGTGGCTGGCATAACTTAACATTGCGATAATTATTTAGGGATATTTTTTTTTATTAGGTATCCGTTAGAGGGAACGCCCTTTGTAAAATAACATACTGTTTAATTGACGTAATAATTAATGCATAGTTACATAAGACAATCTTGGTAGCTGGTACAAAGTATTCCTATTGAAGATTTATCTGTGATAATACATTTAATAATGTAAATGTAAGGAATTGGTATATTCCAACCAAATCTTTTGTATTGAGTTGTATAACGGGCTGGTATCCACAACTCCACGTCCAAAGCGCGTATTTTGCGAATGGGAACCAAATCTTTTACAATATTTTTTATACAGACTCATTTCAATTGTATCAGAACGTCTGACTTACACCAATGCTGAGTGTAGGTATGGTTTTTATTGTATGTGTATGCTATGGGTTTCAGGTTTTCACCATTAGGTATTACCCACTTGTATTGGGACCTAAATGCTCATGACCAGAGGTCGGAATTAGGTAGAGTTATTTTTGTACTTGCATCTAAATGTTGACATTAATATGGATCTTCTCTTGAAAAATTTGCAATTGGAATTTTGCAACTTTGGACATCCGATGTCGGATGGTTTAAATTGTGTAAAGTAAATAACTTTTTTATTTAATAAATCACGGGATTTTTCTGCTTTTTAAAATTAATCTCGGGATTTGAGGCATATCCACTTTATTCTTTCGCTGTATGATCAGTGTAAGTACACAAATAACTCTACCTAATTCCGACCTCTGCTCATGACCGACAGGCCAAGACAATATTTTCAATTATTTACCTATGTTAGAAAATATTTCAAACGGTAACTTTTGTTCTGTGTCGAGTGATGTATTGAACACGCGGTAACCTTTTGTCCGTCGATGTCCCTTCCGCTGAATAGATAGGTTCTTTTCGTATTCATCATGTGATGGGAAGTTACTGTGTTTTAGTGTTATAATTTATTCAAAATGATCTGGCAGCAAACACCATGTGTTATGATCATAGATCGGAGTAGATAGATTGAATTGGGGATCATTGATCTGAAACGTTTATATTAATATGGACATTCCTCCGAAATTGGTTGATTATTAAAAAAAGTTTTCAACAGATAAATAGTTAATTAATTTAGTTTTGATACCTTCCTTTAAATTTTGAATTGATTAGTAATAATATCACTACCAACATTAACAATATTTAATTGAATCCGGAATTACTTTCCGGAAAAATGGCTTATCCATGTTATTCTTTCTGTGTGCATTTATGATACAAGTACCAAAAATCAGTCTACCTACTCCGATCTATGGTTATGATTAAACCAATTGTATAGAAATAGTAACCAAAAACAAATGTTTAATTATCGTTACGTAAAATTATGAATGAAGTTTTAAATAAATCAGTCTATTTTTACGTGTACGTAGATTTTTGTTTCGTTTCACGTCTTAGGCAGACTATATTTTGATGAGTGATGAGGATGTCAGGAGAATGAAGTCATTCTACGAGAATGTATGTGTTATTGAGAACTCACACATCAGGTTATTGCGTGTTATTCAATAACTCATATGGATGGTTAACCTTTAATCAAGAGCATGAAGCAGAGGCGGAGACGAGACATGTGTTGTAAACCACCAATAGAATTTCGTTATTTACACTTCGCTTCTCCGCTTTGGTAGAGTCCGGCCGTAGGCTAGGAAATTTACCATTCCAATAAGACTTCATACAAATGAATATTAAATTTTAAAAAAGAACAACGTTTTAGAAATTTATTGAGAACTGCGTCCGTATCATGACGTCTTAAAACATTATTGTTCCATTCCTATTCCAGAGTGTAAAAGAGACGGAGCTACACAGGTCGTCTAGCTCCATCTCTTTCCCACTCTGGAATAGGAATGGAACAATAATGTTTTAAGCGTCATGGTACGGACACTGTTCTTTTTATTACATGAAACACATATAAAATATACCTGTTAAAAAAACACTGTCCGAGCCGAAACGGGCATATTTAAATTACCAAATAACATGAAATATTCCTGAATAATAAAATGTACAATAATATGTTAATAAAACTTATTTTCAGCAACTAAATGCCACTTGATTGCACGGTTAGTTTTTTTTTTTGGCTTCGCACCATTTGTGCATTTAGCCAATGTCAAGGCGGTTAGAGTTGTTGTGATCATCACCTGATTACTACTGATCTGTGTTGCCAAAGTGAAGATTTTGTACAGACTTTTATTACATTTGAATAAAAAACAAAACTTTCATATCATATTTCTTTCTTATATAAAATTGATCTTCTGGCGTCGTCCCTAGGGCCTCGCAAAATTAACCTCTCCCTCATACAATTTAGATCTTACCCCGCCACTGAGAGGATGGCGCTGAGCGGTTGGCTGCTGCGCTGCGTTAACCGTTATATTTCATTTTTGGTGTACAATAATAATAATAAAATATCTCGACTTCGCTCACGAGGTTGTCGATATGTGGAGTGTGGACTCAGCTATCATTGTGCCGATTGTCGTAACGGCCAATGGCCTTATGGCCAAGAGCCTCGACGACCATCTGTCGAAGCTTTCACTTGGGGGTTGGATCAAGAGCCAGATTCAGAAGGCAGTACTCCTCGATACGGCCCGCATTGTGAGGAGGTTCCTGTCTCTGCAGCCCTAACCACCGGTAGCTTGGACCCTGCTCCCGACACCGGCGGAAACCTGTTTTTTATATTTTTAAATGTTTTTTTACCTTTTTTGTTTTTTAAGAAATATTTAAAAATATATAAAATAAGAAGTATAATGAATAAAGGAAATAATAATAATAATAAGTTTATTTCTCCTAAAAAATATAACATGTTGAACAGGTTTGAAAGCAGTTAGAATTAAGCACAAAAAATATAAATGAGCAACTGCGCCCGAGCTAGGCTGAGCCTGTATTTCAGGTCACAGTTCTCTTCCCAGAGTTGTGAGCGGTATTAACAATTGTTGATCAATTCAGTTAAACGCTTTTTTTAAAAATACAATAAAGTTTTATTCTATTCTATTTTGCGTGTCGCGGGTTCGATTCTCGCACGGAATGATATGTGTATGGCTTACAACTACAGGTAGTTGTTCCGGGCCTAGCTGTCTGTGTATGTAACTCAAATGTTTGTAAACGCACCCATGATACAGGAGAAATTCTAGTGAGGGACATTGTTAAAGGCGTAAAGTAAATAAAAGATAGACAAACAGCTAAGTTACTTTCGTATGATTAAAATATTAGTTTGGATTAGTTATAGACATTTCACAAAATGAAAACAGCTCATTGAAACAACGAATTTATTTAAAACTATATTACAATCTGTAATAGTCATGCAATAAAATAAAATTATTGTGCTAAATTATGTTGAATTTTTAAGAAAAAATATTGTGTTACTAACACAAACATGCAGAATTAACACTGATAATAATTATAACATTGTGTTGAAGTCAAATTTAGTTAAGTAAATATTAATAAACATGAATGTAAATGTATGTCGATCGACACTTGTAATTAAAAACCTTAATCATGCCTGTTTTCACAAATGTTAAACAAAGTGATGTCTAGTTAGGTCATGTCTAACATAAATGCAGTTTGCTAAGCAACCACCTTTTCACCATTCGTTTTTCAGTAGGCAGCTAGTAAGGAATCCTCATTTTCTCTCTCTTGTTTGTGGTTTAAATTTTTAATTAAACAAGAAAAGTTCAATGTCATTAAATAATACAGTTAAAATCTGTTGCTAGATATCCTGTAAAACTTTCTTCTAAAGATGACGCATCAGCGAATTGGTATCGTAACTTGAGTCTGCCTTACCTCGCTTAGTGGTTGGTGACGTTTAGTTGCTCCTAGTGTGTGTAAAAATTAAATGTAATACCTACCTTAAAACGCGCAATGTTATTAAGGCATATATGTATTTAGATATTGCCTACAATAGTTTTTGCACAAACATAACTTAAGTTTTATTAAATAGATATATACCTACTTCAAGCCACACACAGCCACTATCTCTCCATGATAATTCCACTGTCAACAGTTTATCTAGTTCACACAAAACGACAAACTTACACAGCACCTAACTATACTTTTAATTTGCTTACTTTATGTGTATGGAATACAGATTTGTTGTAATGAGGAAAATGTATAGCTTAATATTTACAAGTGTCGATGTTTTAATTAATATAACTATTCTTAATAAAGACATAATCGGAATACAATAACGCACATACACAATGTTTCCTATACATATATTATAACAATAAAATAAAAAGCAACGAAAGATCATCTGAGAAAAATTATGACAATGAATTTATCACACAACCATAACTTCTTACACAATAAATTAAATAAATACTTTAGTACTATATAAGAAAATGTCTTTTTATCTTGTTATAGTCAAATAATACGTGTCCCAGTTTACATGACTAACATTATGATAGCTTCACTTGAACATTTGAGAACTGAATAACTTTCAAGCCAAGAGGAGCCCAATATGAAAAGGCATCTGATAATGCAACTTAATTGTTTTATATTATTTACTAGACAAATACATATATTTACCGAAAGCTTCTGGCAGTTGCATAAAATTTTGTTTTATTTAAAGATACATACTAGGACGACAAAGTCCAATTTGTTCTTACTTTATGCAAAATCATTTTTTTTCTATTATCACGCCATATGAAAAAAGCATTCTAATAGGTTACTTTTTTAATAATTGTGAATATTGAAATATATTTTATTACTCATTTTGCAATTTTATTTATGTTGTAAAGATGATGAAAAAATACTCTACCACATCTACTCACACCCATGTTAAGAGCTTGTCCATTGCAACTGGTACAACATTTTTCCAGTACACTGCTCTCTGGTTGAAATACACGAAATTCTCAAAATAAGTAATAAGTGATTGAGTTTACCTAAAATAAATTAAATTAATCATTCTTCTTATCCCCAGGTTGTTGTTCAGTTTCTGTAATAGCTGGAAGTGGGGTGCCATTCTTCACTTGTTTCTGTTGTTCTTCCATCTCACCAGAGAACCCAAATTCATTGACACGCTTGTGGTCAACTTTGTAGATCCAGCGCTGATATAAGAAGATGAAAAATACTATGTCTGTAACAGAGGTAATCATGGACTTTTAAATATTTTTATCTAAAATAACAATTGAAAAATCAAAAACTTTTAAGAAATGTGACCTTACCATCTCTAAAGCAGCCTATACGATACATTGTTGGCATTTTGATAACAAATGCAAAGATGTCATCTATAAAGGTATTAAGGAACTTGTATGTCATCATTCGCCAGGGCAGATGTGCTACTGATTTCAACTTGTAATTGATGAACAGCTGGGGTGTCATCATAATGAATCCAAAAGTCAATAAATATCCATACATCATATTCAAGACAAAGGAATACCATCCTTTGTGTTCCTGGTATAACAAAGAGTACACACCATACCCAATCAGGAGAGGGAAACAAGCCCAGCTGAGGTAGCGGAATGCTAACATATCATACTGCTTTGTACTGGATGCAACATAGGATCCTTTATCAGTGAAACTGAGTTTTGGTATGCCAAATATGCGGTCTTCCCTATTTATCTTTACATCCATTACTTTGTTAATTTTCCATACTTCAATAAGTAAACCAATGAAGCATGAAATTCTGACCATGACATTAGTTTCATTGTCGAGAACATAGAGTAACACCACAGTGGATTGGAAAACATTAAAGAAAACTGATCTTACAGAAAGACCTTCAAGAGACTGCCTGTTGTTCCAAAACTGAATGTCATTTTTGAAAGCAAGTAACTCAAATATTGAATGTAAAATAGACACACTAATAGTGAGTCCAAGCAAGTATGGAGATGTATCAAGAAGTAACTCCTTCACTGTGTCCTGCTCCTCATCTTGCTCTTCAGCTCCCAGTGCTGAGAACATGCTCAATTTGTCTCTCATTGCTTGAGCTGTATACAACTGCCATTTAAAAAGGCTCAGTGGCTGAAATGTTAACTCAAGGTTTAGAGTATCAGAGGTCTTGTTAATTGGTACATAATCGCGCATCATATTCCAATAGTCATTTAAGAAAACAGCAGGCTTGTATTGTTTTCCATCTGGTAAAAAGAAAATAAATTCATCTAATGGAGGTGGAACACTTCCCTGCATCCAATTAGTTTGATCAGTAACCAGATTTATGGTTAAATTTGGATGCCAATGTGATACTATTTCCTCTTTAAGTGTCTCAGCTTTTATTATTTCTTCAGCAGATTTTTCAGTTTGCCCTGTTAACAAATTATGTGTTTTCATATAACGGAGCTTTTTGTACTTATTCAGCTGTTTTTTTCCGTAGGTAACATAAGGTCCGCCATAGTCATTTTTATTTTTGGGATCAGGTGATTTGCCAGTCTTTACCATGAATACGTGGAGATAAATTGACCCATTATTCTTTAATTCCTCTGAAGGCTTGATACTGGTAGAGTGTGTGAAAGTACCATCATTAAGAGGACCACCCTGCCAATCACCATAAACAATTCCAGTATGCTTCCAAATTAAATCTGATTCGTCTAAATTAGAATAAAATTCTTTCTCTGATACATAACAATACAAATCTAATACTGTGCCATTAGCAAACATATTAATAGCAGGAACACGGGGCACTGCACTTGGGTTACTTATATCTGTCTTGGGTGCAGATGGTTGACGGAACATGGTTGTGATGAAATAAACAACTAATGCTCTTATTATCAATGACTTTGTGATAGCAAAAAACGATTCCAGCTTAGTTGGTTGCATTCTGCGCCGTTGTTCGTCAATCTGGGCATTGATCTAAAACAATAGTAATTACATTTAAGGTTTTTAGTAAAATAAATTGATCTTGACCTAAATGGCTTTTTACAGGTTATTTTTAAAATCATCACTTCATCATTCATCACATCATTCATCACAGACTTTGATAGTTGTGACCCGCCTTTCTTGCCATCGTGGTCTTTCCAGTTGGAAATAAAGTTACTTTAATTTACTTACATCAACAGCATCTTCAGAAGATCCATTTGCTTCAACTAAACTGTTTTCGGTGGAGGCCTCGCCAGGAGGATTGGTGGAAGGACTGAGACTATCAGTTTCCGCCATACTGAATAACTGGATATTGCTTCGTTATTGCTTGTTATATTTTTATAGCACTTAACATTAATTTGCAAGGATAACTTATTCTCATCATTCCCTACGTCTCAACATAAAATCGGATTTTACTTCTCTATCAATTCGCTTATCATTGACAAACTATGTTTTTATAATTCCATAAAATATTACTGGTTTTGAATCGCAGCCTTTTAAGAACTCCAGTAAGTCTCTACGTTACTATGGATGGCTAACCTTTGTAAAGTTATTTTGACGAATACTACAGCCCCCGTATTCACAAACGCTCGGTTTCGATTTCGATTCGATAAGTCGTATGTCTATCTTGTTTTGGCATTACAAAAGCGAGCGAGATAGACATACGACTTTCCGAATCGAAATCGAAACCGAGCGTCAGATAACTTATATATTACATTGAGTATTTCAAGTCTTGGCAAACTCTCCTTGAGTTTTAAATATTGAATAGTTCTCCAATTCAAAGTAGAAACTTTCCAAAGTATAAGCTTTGGTATAAAGCCCAAAACACACATAAAGCGGGCGTGGGTTGGGTGATGCGCGGGAGCCGCGCCTTTCGCTCTTTTTTGGTATAAACAGTTTTTTTCAACATGAATAATATTTAGCTCGGGCCAATTTGACTATTCATAATACTAATAGTCAAAAGAATCATGTACAGCTTGGCAAAAAAGAGTCTGACGCGGTGACAGTTGGAACTAAAATTCGTACTGGACATTGAAACCTTCCATGGTGTTTGCGTAGCGTCCGCGTCCGAGGGACTGAACCACCCAGTTGGAATTGGGATCATATCCCTAAAAATAACAAGTATCAAAATCTGTTGAGTTGTAGTATTACGGGTTACCACAGTTGCGATACTGGCGACCTCATTTATTCCACACTCTTTTTTGCCAAGCTGTACTTAATAATTTTATCTGAATAAAGATATTGAGAAATAAAGATATTGATTTTAAGAAAACCTAACCCCTCCGAGGTAACGTAATAATTAACATTTTTGAGCTCACATCGCTAGCTCTTGCAACCTGGGTTCTCATCATACAAGGTCTATCAAAAATCCTTGTAAATGGAGTGGTGTGAGTGAGTGTGCATAAGCTAAGTGCCAATCTGACCTATCAGATATAATAGAATAGCACCATCCCATGTCATCCCGTGGGTGTCGTAAGAGGCGAATAAGGGACTTGTCAGAGAAGGGCAGCAGCGTTCTCTGTGCTTTTGTAACAACCGTACTGCGATCGCCAACCCGCCTGCCAAGCGTGACGATTATGGCAAAACCCCCCAAAATGTCAATGTGGCGACACTTGGGGAGGTCTATGTCCAGCAGGGACGTCTTTTGGGCTGAAATGCTGATGATGATTTTGTTGTTTGAAAAACTCCACTATAACGATCCAACAATTACGATGTTTGGAGTTGGAACTAGCTATCTAGTGCCATTATATAGTTCCACAACTACCTTCCTCATAATAAAGGAAAGTAATTTATTATGTTCCCCATTCTGTTTTTTTTTGCGCAAGTCAATAAAGTAACTCTTACCCATTTCTGTATATACAATTGTAGATAATCGCGAAAAAACATAACTTACTAATGTTTGTCGTCTTTGTTGACCGGTTGTGCGCCGACGACGACGAAGCAACGCCTGCGACGTGAGCACGCTCACTCGAACTAGCTGGACGACGACGACGTACTTATTAGTAGGGTTGCCAACTGTACTATAATATACACTACTAGTACTAGTATTGTACTATATTTCGGGTCTACGTACAATATACTGTTGAAGAAATATATAAATGCAAAAATACTATATTCTCAACACCGAAATCAAACAAACAAATTAATCATTATAAAATTTAATAAAAACAGTTTTACTTTTGGCTGATGCCATAGCATGTATCCGAACTCATCTGTGAAAAGTAAAAGAATTTATCTAGTGAGTTTACTGACAAAAGTACAGTCCAAACAGGTCACAATGTTTTAAAAATACTGTAAATAACTTACCAAATATATTTAAAGCAATTCAGCTCCCTACTCTTGCCACTTCAGCATTTACAGAAAGAAACAAGAACAACAGGAAGAACAAGAAGAAAGAAACAGAAACAATATCTCATACAGTAGTAGTATAAATACCTAGTAATAGTACAGTAAAACCGGCCAAGAATAAGTCGGACTCGCGCACGAAGGGTTCCGTACCATTATTTATTAAAACGAGCAAAACTATAAATTTTGTGTACGGGAGCCCCCGCTTAAATATTTATTTTATTCTGTTTTTAATATTTGTTGTTATAACGGCAACAGAAATACATAATCTGTAGAAATTTCAACTGGCTAACTATCACGGTTCATGAGATACAGCCTGGTGACAGACGGACGGACGGACAGCGAAGTCTCAGTAATAGGGTCCCATTTGACCGTTTGGGTACGGAACCCTAAAAATGAGTAGATTATAAAAAAAGAATATTCCTAGCCAGGAATCCAACCCATTGATTTCGAAATCAAATTCTGGGAAGTAATGAAATGCAGTTTTTTTTTAAGTAAACACTTCTTTAGCCTCGTTGAGCGTTTTTGGTAGAGAAAAAACTTTAGGTTCGGGTTACCGATTACATCGACATGTTTGTGACGTCATGCGCCAGTCTAGCGACGCGTAGTTACATTGTTTTGAGTTTTCACTTCTGTTAGCAGTCCGTAAGACTGCCTCTAGTTTTTTTTTATTTTCCAAAATGAATGGGTTTGATTTCTAGCTAGAAATATTGATTTTCCAAAAACCCCATGATGCAGTTTTAGTTTACGTCAAAATCGGGCTCGAGACTAGTTTGACCACTTTTCTCTATTCCTGGTAGTTTCGGATTTGGCTAACCACGCCCACTTGAAAAACTTACCTACTCTGTATTATGATAAGAATTTGTGTAGAGTTATCTCAAATAAAAATCGCAAAATATTTTTTTTGTAAAAAGATTGATGTACTTATTTATTTTACTATATTCGTATTTCAACATTGAAAATTATTTTCTACTTAAAAGTAGAAAATAAGTTTCAATGTAACTTACGGTTAGCTACAAAAGCGTTTTTTTTTTAAAACTGTTTTGCCGATACTGTGAAATGATTGGTTAACCATGATCATTTGTTGGCGTTGCGTTGTACGCGGCAGAGCCAGTTAGCGCTGCTCATACAATTTTCCAATACAGACACACACGAGCGTGCACCAGCACTTGCACCTGCGCGAGTTTTAGCGTACGCCCTAAATGAATAAAACAGTATTTTCATATTTAATGGTTTATTTGAAACACAAAATTGAAAGACTGACAGTTAATCGGACCCAAAATGCATTCGGAAACCTTACCTTGAATGTTTAGATTCCCAAACCATTACCAAATTAGTTTCGACAACATTAAACAAAACATAAAAATATTACTAACAGCAAGTCACTTTATAAAGTTCGCCTAGAATCTACTCAGTAATACTCAGATTCTGCAGTGCATATGTTGAAATTCCGACACTGGTTTCCATCACAGAGATTTCATTACCTACATTTTGAAGATTACTTAAAAACATAAAAATATCCTACTTCCTCACTAGCAATGTAAATGGATGCATGATTTCCTGCCTATAATTATTAAAGGCCCAAAACAGCCTTGTGCTTGCAAAAGATACCTTTAAAGAAAAGGTTTATTTCCTTTTCACTTGCATTCATCACCTCGCATTGTTCCAAGCGGTCCTCTGTACAAACTGTCATAATAAGGTATCATTTTATAGGCACAAGATAAAGACCTGAATAAATGGCAACAGTCCACAAATTATGCCTAGCTTGGCCAACCTTCAATAGTCCACATGTTAAAACGCAAATATTATGTATTATGAAACCTAGCAAAAAAACTATCTGAATAAAAAAAATACATACTTTATAAATTAAAAAAAAATGTTATGCATCACAAAGATTTAAACGTAACGGTAAAACTTAAAATTAAGTACCTATTAAACCTACAGTGTTGTAATTACGACAAATTAACGCTAGCCGTGGTTGAGCTGAACAACTCGGATTCTGAAAACGTCAACTAAATTAATTATACTTAAAAAGAACTCTACGAAATTTGCGAGAGTATTATGAAGAACAGTGAATGTCAAATAACAATTTGATTGCATTATTTCAGCTTCAAGTATTAAGATGATTCATAATGAGAATATCATATTACCCTCAGACATACAAATACATATAGACATAGACTTTTATCCACACTAAATTGTGAACTGCCACCATTTCTAAGATAGTCACTACATTTAATCTTGCATTTCTTCAGGCAACTCGTGAGGATTGAGAATTCCTGGCACCGATAACTGTACTCTTCGTTTCTCCTCCTGTGCTTGACGAAGAGCAAACAAGCGCTCCTCCAAGTACAAATCACTGTCGTCTTCACCCGTATACTCCTGTTAAAAAAATATTTATAAATAACTAGCTGCCCGGATAGACTTCGTTCTGTCAAAAGTTAATAGTCTATTTTTTTAGTTTTAAAACCTTCCTTGGACTAAGGAACATACAAAAAAACTAGATGTCCTGCGCAAGTCGCAACTTCGTCTGTCACATTTTCCCCGTTTTCGCAACATTGATCATAGATCGTAGTAGGTAGATTGAATTGGGGTCATTGATCCGAAACGTATATATTAATATGGACATTCCTCCGGAATTGGTTGATTTCACTGAAATTTAAGTGCAAAAGCAAAAAAGTTGGCCATAAAAATAAAATAAAATATGAATGCTTCGATCAGAATTCGATTGTTTTTATTCTTCAACAGATAAATAATAAATTAATTTAGTTTTGATACCTTCCTTTAAATTTTGAATTGAGTAGTAATAATATCTCTACCAACATTAACAATATTTAATTGAATCCGGAAATACCGGAATTACTTTCCGGAAAAATGGCTTATCCATGTTATTCTTTCTATATGCATTTATGATACAAGTACCAAAAATCAATCTACCTACTCCGATCTATGGTGATGATATTATAGCCTGCCCTATAGCCTTCCTCGATAAATGGGCTATCTAATACTGAAAGATTTTTTCAAATCGGACCAGTAGTTCCTGAGATTAGCGCGTTCAAGCAAACAAACAAACTCTTCAGCTTTATTATTGGCAAGTATAAGTATATATTATATGTATATGGAAATTAGCCGAATTGTTCCAGCCATTCCTGAATTATGCGCTTACCAACATTCATTTTTATTTATATAAATAGAAGATAGATTATGCAAAACAACTAGACAATTATTTTCAAAATCTCTCTACAAAATTATATCATGTAAAGATTTTTTTTGTCTTAATGGCACAGAGGTTAAGGTCTCGCTTCTCACGCACGAAGTTGTGGGTTCAAATTCGGGAAAGTACTAGTGTATGTTTTTAGGGTTTCGTAGGCGAATGGCAAAAAACGGAACCCATATAGATTCGTCATGTCTGTCTGTCCGTCCGTATGTCACAGCCACTTTATTCCAAAACTATTAGAGCTACACAGTTGAAACTTGGTAGGTAGATATTCTGTGAACCGCTTTACGATTTTTACACAAAAATAAAAATAATAAAATTAAGTGATACTAAATTATTTTTTTCCATCAAACCTATACGTGGGGGGTGTGTCTACTGATAGGTCTTTAAAGATAACATTGAGGTTCCTTCCTTTTTTCTCAAAGTCAATCGTTTGAAAGCTAGACACTTCCAAAGTAGTAAAGTATGTGCGCCCCCATAATAATCTAACTTCTAAAGTAAGAGGAGGAAAATTATGAACAAATGTAGTTTGTCTGAAAACTTTCAACGAAAATTGGTTTGTTTAAGATTAGATGTTTAGTTTTTGAGATATGGAACTTTTTCATCAAACTGCAGCAGTAACTGTTTTTTCATTAAAATACTAAGAAAAACATATTTTTTTTGCTGTTGAGTGTAAAGTTACTTATGAATATAAAATATTGTTATTATATTGTTTGGTGCTACGGAACCCTGTGGCGTGTGACTACGACTCGAACTTGACCGGTTTTTTAATTATATGTACATATACATAAGTACTTTCTTAGTGTATCTTGGGTATCAATGACTTCGGTGAAGAAGGAAAACCTCGGGAGGAAACCTGGACTTATAATATAATGTATGTAACTAATATAAATCTGAAATCGCCAACCCGTCTTGAGCAAGCGTGGTGATCAATGCTCGTGCCTTCTCTGTATGAGAAGAGGCCTTTATCCAGCAGTGTGACAGTTATAAGCTGGTATGAAATATTGTTGTGTAGAAATTACACCTAGTTTTTATTATCACCAATATAACCAATCGTTTTATATTTAGCGAATTGTTGAGCCACCCGCGTACTTCGTCGTTTTCCACGTGTGCCCAAGGTTGTGTGGACAACCCTATCCAAACAACCTTGGGCACACGTGGAAAACCAACCACTCAGACTCACAGTGAGTGAGCATTTGCTGAATTCCACGATGCGGCGAATTTATTTACGACTAGCTTTTGCTCGGCGCTTCACACCCGTTGTACATGAAGTAACCGAAGGGAATGTTTTAAATGTAGCCTATGACACACGGGGATAATGTAGCTTCGCGTTAGTGAAAGAATTTTATGAAGTGGATCAGTAGTTCCAAAGATTGCCTCCTTAATAATATTATGGTATATTAGGTTGGGGAAAAAGTCTTTTCGCATTATAGTATGCATGAACTTGTCATAAAATCTCTCTGGCTATACTATTTGTATCTGGCTGGTTTTGGTATCATTGAAAGTTTAAATTTTAACGAACATAATTTCAAATTCAAATTAGGAAAATGTGTGATTTTCATTTTGTTCTTCGTACCGTCAAGATCAGTGAATCTAATGAAGAAATTCGATACATTTTAAAATTTTACTACAAAAAACGTAAAAATGCAAAGCAAGCCGCGAAAAAAATTTGCGATGTTTATGGATCTAGTGCAGTGTCTGTGAGAGTAGCACAAATTTGGTTTAAGCGTTATCAATCCTATAAAATGAATGCCATTTTTGAAAAAGTGGAGCAATATTGGCATTTCAGTAATTGCGACGTAGCTGAAGAACTAGGAATTGACCACAAAACAGTTTTGGCGCATTTGAAAAAACTGGGTACACAAAAAAGCTCGATATTTGAGTACCTCACGAGCTCACTGAAAGAAACCTAATGAACCGTGTACTAATTTGTGATTCTTTATTACGACGTAATGAAACCGAACCATTTTTGAAGAAGCTGATAACTGGTGATGCAAAAGTGGATCACGTTCGACAAGAACGTGCGAAAAAGGTCGTGGTCAAAGGCCGGTCAGACTTCACAGACTGTGGCGAAACCCGGGTTAACTCGCAACAAGGTGATACTGTGTGTGTGGTGGGATTGGAAGGGCATTATTCATTATGAGCTGTTACCACCAGGCAGGACCATCGATTCTGAACTCTACTGCGAACAACTGATGAGATTAAAGCAAGAAGTTGAGAGAAAGCGGCTGGAATTAATCAACAAAGGGGTGTGGTTTTTCATCATGATAACGCTAGACCTCACACATCTTCAGACACTCAGCAAAAATTAAGAGGGTTTGGCTGGGAGGTGTTAAAGCATCCGCCGTATAGTCCTGACCTTGCAACTTCAGATTTCCACCTGTTTGGATCTCTTCAGAATTCTTTAGGCAGTGTCAGGTTAACATCACGAGAGGACTGCCAAAACCACTTGTCGCGGTATTTTGATCCCAAAATTTCTATAGCAATGGGATTATGTCCCTACCTACAAGATGGTTGATGTGGGATAAAAGTTATCAAACAAAATGGTACCTACATACTTTAGTTAAATGTAAATAAACTATATTAAAAAATGTTTTGAATTTTTTTTTTAAATGTGAAGAAACTTTTTCCCCATCCTATTAGATGTGGAGCATGTTTGTTAAGCCCGTGGCATGGTGTGCTAGGAAAATCATTAGCAGAGCATGCGGCTGCTTAGTATATTTTTATAAAAATCTTCTTACGTATAATGTTAGTGATCTCTAGCTTGCTAGGATGTTTGCTGTTTATTCCCTTTAGTTACTAAACCATAGCAACATGCTCAATAAACAATACAAGGTAATGGGCTTCATACTTACTCTTATTTGAACTAAAAAGTCTCTTAAGTGATCTTTGAATGCTGGGATATCTTGATCCAAATTGAACAGCCCTTGAACAGTGATTTTTATTTGATTGTCTGATAAATGGGGGAACGCTCTTTTCAGTAAGTTGGCCACATATTCCTGAAAAGATAGAACATATTTATAAATTATACACAGTGATTTTTTTACTTTTAATTTTAGTAATGCGACAGATTTCACAGACCATTTAAATTTTCTTATTATAGGATTTTTTTCACTCTATACAAAGTGTAACGTTAAATGCGCAAAACCTGAAAATAGTTTGATCAGAATAACGAGCAGAATCAATTGAACCACTGTTTAATATAGGTCACATTTTTCAAAAAATCTTCATAGAAAATGTTGCCCTGTCTATTTTTGTTCATAGGTCAAGCAATCACGTGCGCAAACCCGCTAAAATAGGTAAACAAACACAAATGTTTGTCGTCCAATTTAAATTTTCTCATACGCGGGAAAAAAAAAGGAAGAAATAAAGAAACGATCAGAATTGCCAGTAAAACTAAAACAGCACATAAAACCTTAACGTTTTTTTAATGATTTTTTCTCGCAGAATTAGGTCAATTGAATTAAAAATCATTTGGGTGTCTGAGGTTTTGCGCATTTAACGTTACACGTTGTATACGATTTCTCGTTTCGAATTACTAAGAATGATTGAATTATTACAAAATTTGACGATAAGAATGTATAATAAACACATGTTCTTACCTGAATATAGAGGACGTTATCTGGTGTGGGCCCGAGCGGCACTGTAACTCGGCCCGCCTCCACAAGTGAGAAGACATATGCTAATATCGTAGCATGCATCGTGAGACCGGCGCCATGAGACGTGTCTGTTACCACGCTAAATACATGTTCTAAAATATCACACAAATATGTCTGGTAGAAACTCTGTGCTGCCTGGGGGTGTTGTTCTACATTGTGCAGCAACCGGTACAGAATCTGTAGTCCAGTGTCAGCCACGTTCCTCATTGTGTGCTTAAATGCCCAGATAATGGAATCCAATACCAACTTGAACTGTGCTGGTGGTATACTTAGGAATGCCTTAAAACAATGTGTGTTCACTGCTTGCAATAGAAGAAAGAACTCTGTCCTATGCTCTGGATATTCTTCAAAGTCTTTGTTAATCATCTCAAGAGTACACTCAAAAACAGCATCAAATATTTTTGGTACTTCAGATGTTATATGCCCTCCTAGCTTATAAACAATTGCAGCCATGCATGATAACACTTCAGGTTCACGTGCATCTGGCACTGCAGTTCTTTGGTAGTCCAGGAGAACGGCATCTAAAAGTGGAGGAATGAAATTTTCCAAAACCATGCTATTATCAGTGGAGCGAGATACCCAACTGGCAATCAATTTTAGTGTCTCTTTCTTTATTATCCGCATGTTCTTTATTAGTGGCTGCTTGGTGACAACAACGCCATTCAAAGCAATGGCTTGACTGATGTTTTCAGACATTACTTTATAAACATTGAGCATGTCCAAATATATTCTACCCAGCTGCACAACATATGGATGCCCTAGGGCACGGCAGGCGCGTACATTTGTTTTAAGAATACTCACTAGCTGTTTAACAGCCTCTGGATCTTTCAAGATATCCACATTGTGCGATGCCTGGGATATTATATCATCCCAAACCTGATTAGGCAGCAGCATATACTTCTCAATGAGCTGCTCTTGAGCCACTTGATCCACTTGTGCACTAATCATGTATCCTACAGCTTCATAGAAGGTATGCACTTGAAGTGTTTGTAAATCACAGATAATGGAACTGATTGTGCTTAAGATTTCTTCGATAAACGGACAAGCCTCACCAACCTGTGTAGTGACGAAATGACGCCGACATTTTATTGCAATCTTTATGAATGTGTCACATGCCATGTCTTGGACACCATCATGAGTTTCGTGCATGAATTCAAAAAGTTTATTCACCACAGTTTTCAAGAATTTCCAATGAGCCCTTAGGAACCTGGGATACTGGCCCACAACATACATTATGTTACTAGCTATAATAGCTTTATTATCTTTCCCTTTTTTTTGTTCACAAAGACCCAACAGCTCTTTAATTACGACAACAAGAAATCTTTTCTCATCTTCCTCCATCATTGCCCCTGAAATCGAACCAATAGCCCAGCATAATGTATTCAGGTTTTTCCATGACCATTCACTGCCATTTACCTGGTTCTGGAGTTTCTCTGTCATAATGCGTTCTGTATCTTGGTAATCCAAATGTGTCAAATAAACTAATGTTTCTCTCATATTCTTATACAAATTAATTGAATCAGTGTCCTTCATAAACTCTCGCACTACTTCACCATTTTCATTCTCCACCACTAATACTTCTTCAGGCTTAGCCATTCTAGAGATCATAATGTAGCGAACACTGCTCAACACATCTGAATACAATGCTTTCCTTCCAACACTCTTGCCAAGTGTGTACATGTTGGATGTATGTGAGGATGGTGCAATCTTGTACAAATCAGCAGCTAGTGCATTCCAAAATTCCAAACAAATTTTAAATATTTCAACTTCTTCTACCTCTGATATCAAAACAAGATAGCGGAGGGCATTCATTAAAGTGTTTGTAAGCCCTCTTCTTTCAATAAGTTGCCCATGTTCTTTCAAGTAGGTGCAGAGAAATAGAGCAAGGTTTTGAATAAAAACTTGCTCCTGATCCCGACCAGCAGCATACGCTTCGCGTATGTTGGTAGTGAGCGGAAGCATCGCTTCAAGCTGCTCCATGGTCTGCACAAGCAGAGCAACAAACTGCTCCTCATAGTTGCTTACTGTCACACCAGCAATCTCTGTCAGGCAGCTTAATGTAACATTACGGAACATTGGTACGTTCAAAAACTTAAATATGAGTGTGCTTATCAACTTCATTTCAAATATATACCCAAGAGGAATCCAGTTCAAAAATCTAAGCAGAGTATGGAGTGTGGCATCCACTAATGGTGCATTTTGTGAATTTTCAAGAACAAATTGGCAGAGTTGAAATATCTGACTGAACTCGGAACACATGGTGTCTTTTAAATGTTTCGCTTTTGTTTGAGTGAGTTGTCCTGTACTAAAAACAAACACTTCCTCACTAAGTAGCTTCAAAATCACCATGTTGTTTTGACAAAGACTTTCATTTGTCTTGGATGCACCCACAATGTCACTTATAAATGTTTCCCAGTTGTGAGGCCATTCTCGTTTCAATACTTGAATCAAGATCATATTGAGTTTTTTCAAATACACTTTATTGTTATCCATTGTTACAGGGTCTGATGAGTTTTTGATAATGAGACCAACAATGTACTTCTTAATACCTTCACATTGATTTCTTGGTAATATTTTCCATCTTGTTAGTATAACTTGTTCTAATATTTGTAAGGCATAGTACTTTGTTTCCTGATTTTGTGAATACTCCAATATAGTGTCAACACGAGTCCAGGCATCAGGGTGTTCCTTTAGGGCTGTCAGTATCTCCTGTGCAGTACGTTGTTGTTCTCCAACAGTTGAGTACAGACATCCAACTATATTATCAAGTAGAGTGATGTCTAATTTCTGGTTGAAATCCAAAAGTTTGGAAGCTTGTTGCTCTAAAGTTGCCATTCTGTTTGATACAACTTATTGAAAATTGGTTCCTTTTATTGAAAATCAAAACTCTGATAATTTTTTCACATTCATTCCTCACCATACGTATCACTGAAAAAAATAATTCCTGTATTAGGAAAGACTTTACCAGCTATAACCTCTTCATGATGCATAGATAAAAATTTGAGTTTTAGGATAAGTCAATATATCAAACAGTGGTTATAATAACTTGTTTTTAGTGCAAAGATTACAAGAATTGTAAAAAATAAGATAATTACAACTGCTTTTTTGTTGTAAATGAAAATATAGAGCACACACCCCGCATAGAGAGTGAGGATGTTTGTTAAGAATCGTCACACTAATTGTGTGACAAAAACTTTAGTTAGCTCATTTTTCAAGGCACTGAAAAAAGTGGTTGGTGATAACGACAAATATATTAACTTACCCGAGAAAATAATTTGCGGCGCAATCAGTCTAACGCACTACCATACATACTAATCCGTTGTTTTCGTGAAGCTTGAAAAAGCTTACACGCATGTTGTCTATGCTTATTTTTTGTGTCCCACAATTTATTTTCTCAATAATTCCACACAAATCTACAGTGCAAAAAAGTACGTAGTAATTATTTTGTAACACGTTATAAGGAGTAAGATTTTAAATATATTTTAAATAAACGAGGAACGTGTACTTTTTATTCAGGTAGGACAATACCACCATACCATACCACCCTACTTGCATAGTAACAAGGGTCTTTTGGCGCTCGAATGACGTTGACAGGTGGCGCTATTGGTTACCGCACAAGATGGCGATGTTAGTTTCAATTTTGGCCACGCACTGAAAAATATACTTTTCTAGCTGAATCTGTGAAACGATGATGAAAATTAAAAACACTATAGAAAAAGTGTTGCAACCCTCCGATTTTGGATATACCTTAGCTCTTTCCGAAAATCATACAGGTAGCGAATAGTGTAGATCGGTTAGGTAGTGAATTACAATTCGAGGAGGATGCTGCTGTTAAACGTTTGTGAAAACGTCTGTGGAAATTGGTTTATAAAATCAAAATGATAACGTTAGTTCTGACTATGGCCATGCGCCAAAAGAATCATGTTGCACTATACAGAAAATGTGCGAAACGTTGTGTTGTTTTAAAAAAAAACACTTTCTCGTAAGCATTTCCGAGATCATAATTTTATTATTTCTAAACAAGAACTTGTATCTACATTCTCTAGATTTCGCCAGTGAAATCTCTGTATATTGAGGTTGTGCCTAAAAAGTGCAGCCATGTACACTCCCTTTATGATGTCTTACATCCATGGAATTGTTAAATACTTACAGAGGACAACATTACATTGAGAATCCAAATTATATACTTATTTTGCCGCTATAGATATATATCAGCAAAATATCAGTGGCAATAGTTTTTTTATCTGTCATATTATATGGCGTTTTGTCAAAAATGCCATTTATCCAAGCGCGGAAACTAGATGAGATATACCTGCCATTCTCCATACCCGGCCTTTAAGGTATGGGTATCACTAAATACCGGGTACAAATACCGGGTATCAAAATACTTCTAAGTATTTGGGTGTGGTAGGATTTCGGTAAATAAACGTATGCGATAAGTATGGTATGCCTCCAATATAATGTAGGTACGATGTTTAAAATACCTATACGTAATTATGCATTATGACATATGAAATCTTTCCTTCCTACTTTACCAGGCTTAGGACTGTCGGCTAAGAGTATGACGATGGTTATTAATGAATTCTAGTTATTTCTATATATAACTAAATTAAATCAACCGAATGTTCATAAAGCACGAATGACGTTTCGGATCCCTTCGTAAGCTGTCGGGTTGCTTCGGCGTACCGAACTACCGATAAAACTGGGCGCTACCTTGTGGTAGCGGTTCGTATCGTACTATGCGTCTGACGTCATACCTTCAAGGTATTTACCCAGTATTTCGGTCCGTACCCGGTCTATGTACTGGGAAGCACATACTTGGTATATATACCTCTACCAGTATATACGTCTCATCTCTAGCGGAAAGGCCGCAGGTTGTGATGCGAATAGGAAATGCGTGTTGATTATGACAATTTTACTTTATTGGAATGACGCGTTTCCTCAGCAGAAATCAGGAAGGCCTACCTAAGAATACAGATCAGTCGGACCCTTCTTTGTTTTTAGATCGTTGTTGGTTGATGGTAGGTATATACAATATGCAGATATCTACATTAAAATAACGATAGCTTTTTACAGCCGACAGACACTTTAAACCTAATATCCGGACCCGGTACAATCTAAGTAGTAAACCCCGCTTTTACCTACCTGCTGGAAAAAACTATCCCCTTGGTTCCATGTCGACTATCTGCTCAAGATCGTGTTTACGATCTAGGAAGGGGGTGAAGGTTTCCTATTAACGGAAGAAAAGCAATAGGAATGAAATTCAAGGTTAAGTTATTGTTTCCGGCAATAAATACTAAGGCACACAGGTAGTTAGAAGTAGACATTACGGTTAGATAGGATACTAATTAATTGACCGCTTTATCTATGTATATTAGTAACGCTTAATTAATTCTCTGAACAATGTTATACAAGAATACTTCAAGCAAACATATATTTCCATCAAAGTTAAACCATTTGAAAATTTAATACCAAACATTTTCAAAAAGAGACGGAGCTTATACTTTTGATGGTCAGTAGCCCATGACTGGGAACCCCTCATCAGGGACTGGTGGCTACGACATGTCTTTAACATAAGCTAACTCAATAACCACTATCACAACGTGACTGGGCCTGAGATCCTAAAGTCGATCCATACTTAGATAAAACGAAGCATCATTTCGTATACTTAGGTAAGACAACAACAAAAACAAACAAAAGAAGAACAAAGAAAAACATTTATTTGCAAAATATGGGGCATTTAAAATTAAGTACGCAAAAAGAACAAGTTGACGAAATATGCCTGTCATTCGTCATATAGCTTACCTACCATGCGTAGGTACACCCAGTTGGCAGTTGCGATAGTTGGTGAAGCAACTATGGGTACTCTCGGTGACGGCTGCTTCAGCGACGCAACAATACAATACAATCCTTTATTTCAGGCAACTAGGCCCATAGAACACAATACATTATATAAGCATAAAAAGACTAACTTTAAACTAATACATACTTTATAAAACTAAATCTTTAAACTATTGTACACGAAGTGACGGCGTCGTGTCGCGCTGCGTGGTGCCGCGTAGCCTTCCGCGGAATCGCCGATACATGACACCCTGGTAGCTGACGGTGTGATCGGTAGGGACAATCTCTGGCTTACTACTGTAAATATATCTATGGTCAGAAACGACAGCTGCGGGCTAGCAATAGCTGCCTACGCCGAACAAGGATAGCAACAAAGAAGCCCGATGAGGGAGCCAGGGAGAGTGTCTTCAACTCTGCCAATCCACGCCCGAAGAATTAGGCGCAGGAGGGCCGGCAATACCGTCTTCCATCCCCCATAAAATGGCTTTCAGGTGAGGGACTTGAGGAATCAGTTGTCTGAGCATAGATAGGACTGGGTTTTCTGGGTTGGGTTGGTGTCGCGTGATGTGCTCGCGCGCCCAAAATCAAAATCAAAATATTTTATTTTACATAGGCCTACATGGGCACTTATAAAACGTCAACAGAAGAGGCACGGTTCGGGTTGGTCGTTTCTTATGGAGAAGAACCGGCAAGAAACTCCATGGTTACTCCTTTAAAATCATTTGGTTCTAAAATATTTGGATGTTACAGCGCTAGTACTTAAGTATGAGAGGACAGCGTAGGCCCGACAATAAGTCATCGCTTACTACAAAAGGTAGAAAAATATGAAACTGAAAAAATAAATAAATTACAAAGCCTACAATGTCCACACATTCACAAAAAAATATGAATGAAAAAAAATCTATACAAAAGTAAAAATAAAACTAAGAACAATTAAATAAACAATTGACACAAATGTAGTCATCAGTACTGTAACTATTCTGCACAATGAATAAACGGTGCAATGATTTGAAAACTATTGTAAAACATCTGAAAAAAAATGAATAGAATAAATAAAATTCGGAATAGTTAGAGACATCCACATATTTGTGTCGTTTTTGAGCTACCAGGGACCCCCTTACATGACATACCATGACGACGAGGAACAGCTCACTCCTCCCCTTTACTTTTTGGGTTGGATTTGTAATAGCAAACCGTCACTGCTAGGCTAGGGTGTTTGTAGGACTGACAATGTGTCCTCGTACCCTAGCCAGTAGTAACGTGGAGGAACATGGTGTGGTTTTAGACTTTTAGTTGTTAATAGGAGTCGGACAGACCCTAAAAATAAAGTGGGGGACTTTATTTTTGCAGCTCATTGCTTGAAACCCTCTTGCATAAAGAATTTTATGTGGCAATCAAATAAAACGGATTAATAGGCAAATCAGTCCTTATTCGCGGTTTGTGTAATTTAAACTTGTTCAGTGTTTTGAAATGCATTTTCATTTAAATAGGTAACAATGCCGAACTGGGATATAATCATATTATTTTTGTTATGTAAAATATGCATTTATTTGGATTTTATTAACAGTAAGTAACCTTTAACCCTTAGTAACCACCTTTAACCTTTAGTAAGCACATATATATACTGCATTTCACAGTAAGTACTTACTGTAGGATAGTAGTATATGATTTGAACTAGTAAGTCCCAACATTATATTGTACCTACCTAATAAATGTATCATCCAGTAGGAACTGCAACTTAGTACAACTTTGGGCTTAGTCTAAAATCGGATCCAACACAAAAGTAATTTTTATGATATCAGAGAATTATTTAGTCCGTCGCATTTTGTTATTTATAAATGATTCACACACCTTGCACTCGAAATGATTATAATACAGTTATCTTAGGACATCGCATTGTCATTCTTGAAACGAAAGATCGTAGTCGTTCGTTGGTCGTTGCTGATGGGATTCAAACGACTAGATATGATGAATTTCATATTATTATTTTAATAAATATTTTTTGCTTGTAATTACATTTTTACACAATTGCAGGTTCTATAGAACATAATTTAGATATTTATAGAAGAGAGTACGGTGATGACTATGGAACTAAATGGATATATTTCCCGGACGGTGATGGAGAGCTACATTACATAAACCTAACAATTACGGAAGATGATATGCTTATAAATCGAAACTCAATGTTTGATGAAATTGAATTTAGATTATATGTTGGGTATGTTCTATAATTTTCTGTTTTATGTTGTGTCTTGGTAGACTACTTTTTTTTTAAATATGTTAGTAACTTAACATTCAGAGAAAATTCAAACTGCAGAACAGTTTGGCGGCAGCCTTTTGTTTTTACTATTTTCGAACGCTGTGTACTCTAGTCTAGCTAGAGGAACAGATTTTGTACGGAGCGAACCACTGTTGCCCAGCCCAGCCCGTACCAAGTTCGATCGTCTAATTAATGTTATTTAAAGGCTGTAATAAGACTCTTAACGAAGCCGGAAGGTACTTGTTCTCCTCGGCAAGGCGATTATTTTTTCGTGCTGGACCATACCTGGGAACCTTCTAGTTACGGAGATATTGGAGGTCAAAGTTTTTAAATACAAGTTTTTTAATGTTATAATTTTACTTGAAATACCTTCACGACCCCCGTACTGTTCAATGCAGATGCATTCAGATGCATCAGCACAATGTTTTGATTGCGTTACATTGAGTTCTACCGTAAAATTTATAACCCAAAAAAAAACCTTAGCGGCTTCGTGATGGGTCCCGATTACACTTTGTACCTTTATAATTATATCTATTTATTTGCTCTACCGGTACCAATCAGCGTAAAACGAAGAGAGTAAGAGTAGAGACTTACCAACCCACACAAAAATATATAACGTGTCTATTTGTTTTAATCCTTTTTCCACTTTAGAAACGACACAGAAAGTTATATTTTGTTGAATAGACTGGGAAAAGCGATTAAACAGAGCGATCAAAGCATTGCAAAGGATATTTTTCTTTCCAATAAACCAATAAAAATAATTACTCATGGATGGCGGTCTTCAGTGGATAAAGAAGGTGTCACAAATATAAAAAATGCGTATCTTGAAGCTCAAAATGTGAACGTCATCACGGTGGACTGGAGTTGCACTGCGAACTCCATCTTGTACTTTTGGGTGGCAAATGAAACTAAAACAATTGGAGGTGAAGTAGCTGTCTTCTTGAATGGATTGATTAAACTGTACAACGTCACTAGCGAAAACTTACATCTAATTGGACATAGTCTTGGGGCTCACGTAATGGGTATAGCAGCGTATAAAACTAACAGCACCGTGTACCGAGTCACTGGTAGGTACTTCATAAAAATATTTTGTAGGTATTTACTAGTGTGTGTGTGATTTTACCACTTATTAAGATCACACACACTCCCAATACGAACTACTAACAAAATTAATTTTTCAAACTATTTCTCTTTGTCCAACCAACAAACGTTAACAACTCCTTATGTTTTTTCAGGCCTCGATCCTGCAAGACCATTTTTTGAGTTCCCACCTCAAGACACTTTTGCAAAACTTGATTCTTCTGATGCTGAAATTGTTGATGTCATTCACACTTGTGCAGGCCTGTTAGGTTTTGAAGGAGCAATCGGAACAGTAGACTTTTACCCTAATGCAGGTATTGCACCACAGCCAGGATGTGAAGATATCGTCAAGTTTTTTGGTTCGTTTTATAAAATACCTCAAACAATCATAAAATTGTGTCGTGTCATGCAGCTATTTTTAATGATTATTTTTTGTTATTTACAGAAGGATGCAGCCACGGCCGTTCATTTTATTATTTCACAGAATCAATCAAATATCCTACATCTTTTCCTGCGTATCAGTGCCAATCTTGGATGGATTTTACAGAAAATCGATGCATTCATAACGGTTTTATGGGTGAAGGTGTCAGTAGAAACATGTCTGGAAATTTTTATTTAACTACTAACGCATTTGAACCATTTGGTATACGTTTATATCTGTAAGACAGTAAATGATGATCATGTTATATGGTACTTCGTATTACAGTATATAAATTATATTCATTTCTATTAAATATCAAACTAAAACATTTTATTAATACAAATACTATACATTGCTGAATACGGTTACAAAAACGTTTAATAATGCGTAGCAGGAACAGGACTAAAGGTCTTTTGGCACGTGGTTAATATTGGAACTAATTGCAGCGTACAGATTTTATAATCTGTACGCTGCGCTCCAAACCACAAATTAGAAACTGAAGTGGGACTAACCTGGCCACATCTGCCGCATGCCCAATGAGCTGTGGGCCAATAAAAATACTTTCTGGAGCCCTGTCATAGCCACAACGCGACGACAGACCTCGTAGAAGATGGTGGGACGAGCTGGACAAGCAAGACCATCGACAAGTGGTCCACATTGGCCCTGTATCGAAACATGGGGAGAGGCCTTTGCCCAGCAGTGGGATGACTCAGGCTAACAGTATCAGTAATATCAGTATAAATCTCACAATGCATTGCCGCAAAACTCAAAAGATAAACAATTACTACAAGGACGAATGAGTAAATGGTACTTATTAGTTCCATGTTCATGATGGATGTGTTTACTTACACACTTGACGTTGACACTGACAGTTGAGATAGTGGAGTAGGCATGAGATATACTTGCCACATTCAATACCAGGGCTTTCAAGTATGTGTGCAAAAAAATCAGGGTCGAAAACAGGTTTTAAAATACTTGAAAGTATTTGGTAGAGTTCGGTCTAGTTCCTACCGTGCCAGAATATATTAAGACTGTCTGCTTAGGCATGTTTATAGAATGGCGACTAAATTATTATTTAAAGTTTTATTTCCTCGATATTTATTATAAATCGTCTTTCTATAAACCCACGAAATAAATTATTATATTTGTTCGAGTTTTAATCGAACACTCAGCGAAAATGCATAATTGCACAGAACGCAAGTATGCACGTTCGCTCGTCCACCAAAACGTGGGCCAGTTCGCGTTTAGATCTCGTTAGAGACACCTCGTACTCAATACCATTTACCATAACCATTTTTACCATACTTTTTACCAGCAGTTTAGTCGTAGTTTACCATAATTTACCATTTCTTGTGCTTAAGTGTTTTAGTGTATCAGTAAATCTATTTCCCTTAATTCAAGACTCTTACTCCTACCATTATACCATATTATTCAATCATTACGAGAAAGGTGTGTTAGGTCACCATAGCGCCAAACACTACTTTCTACAATATTTACAATTCCTAACTAATAAACACAGAATATCCACAAAAAAACAGTTTTATTCATTTACACGCTTTTTCTAATTGTTTAATATAGTCGCGAAATAACTTCTTTAAAATGAATTATGTCAAGGTCAGTTCAATGACAACTAACAAAAGAAAAACGAAAACAAAATATTTACTTGACTTGTACGTAAATACTTTCGTGCACGCTATTATGTGTCTTATTTCTATAGAAGTATAGAAAAATGGCGCGAACCAGTCTACAAAATGGCTGCGCTACCCATGCCGCTAGCCGACCTGAGCCCCGCGGCGCAAGCCTTGTGCCGCCCGCGCTGCGCCCTGTACTTCCAGGGTTTAAAATACTTGCATTGGACAACAATCCATGTCGTCTTACAAATAAGGATCATTATCGTATATGCGAAAAAATACTTTTAACATCCAAGTATTATTTTTTTCGCGGATTGTGCTCCTAATTTATATGAAGACATGAGTTAATTTCCTATTCAAGTACCTTTCAAGTCTGGTTTCTTCTAACTTTGCCTGTGCGGCCGCGACTGGCAAAAACTTTCATACTTGCAAGTATTTCCCACTCGTACCAGGGCGCCCTAGTTGGAAGCAAAGCCCTGGTTTCAAAACCTGGTTGCGTAAATACATCTCATCCGTATAGTGGAGTTAAATTCAACTCTGGTGGAATTCGTGGGTGTTTTGTGTGTTTGTGGTCGTTATTATCCCTGTGAAAGATTGTCTCTAATGTTCTAGGCTGTGTGGTTCTCTGACTTATACTCCTCCAGTTTGATAGCATTGCTAAACAAAGGTTGTAACTTATTACGAAGCGAAAACAACGACTAAACAATATCATTTTATTGTCTTCTGTAATAAAGTTTGTATATAAACTGTATAATCCTTTGATAAGAAATATTATATTAACAAATTTTGGGTTAGTTAGCAGTCTTGCAAAGGTCTAAACAGTCTTTGCTCTTTCAACAATTACTCATTTATCTACATTATGAATAAGAAAAGAAACGTTAGTTTCATAAAACCAGAAGATCCCGAGTTTCTCAAAGTGTTAAAAAGGCAAGCTGGGTATGATGACAAAAATCACAAGTTTGATGAATTAATGAATAATGAGGAAGATTTTGTTGACAATGAAGACAGTGAGCAGCCACAAGTAGTGGTCCTTAAAGAAGGTGACTTAACTGCAGAGGAAGCAGAAACAGAGAGGCTTAGATTAGAAAAATTAGAATCTGAAACAAAAGCAGACCTGAGTCAACGAGTTCTGTTCAAGACAAAAGAGAAGCCATCAGCAGAATCAGCAACTTCTAAAAGGAAAAGAGAAGAAACCTCCAAAACTAAAAATGGAAAAGAAAAAAAGAGCCGGCCTGTTTTATCATTTAATGACAATGATGATGATGAGGATGAATATGATGAAATGTAGCACACAGTACAATATCTTGGTTGTAAAAATGTAAGGGCTGGTAGAATTAAAAACATTAATATAGAGAACAAATTCATTTTATTTCCTTGCGTTAAAGTTAGTTACATTAAATTAAAAACAATGGCCTTATTTGTAATATTATTAACATCTACCTGACAGAAGTAAAGTTGACATAACATTACAGCTTTTTAAATATTTTAATATACTGAATAGGCGTTTGGCCACAACTCACACCTATTTTCAGTAAAGTATTAGGCATATATGCAGTCACATTTCACCAGTTATCTTAAAGCTCCATGTAATCCAAAGTCTGTGCTTCCACTAAGAATAAGTCGAGTTTCAGTTCTTTTATATATTTATTTTATTTCTACAAGATCTGTATTACCATTGAAAAAGAGTATCTTCTGCTAGTTTTTCTTCACTTCCTGCTTGATGAACACTATTGTACACATTAAAGTTTTAAGATTGTTCTTACTTTTTCTCCAGTTTTCATTATCTAGTGTCATCACAGCTTTGTCTTTTCTTTATTTTTGTTTTTGAACCATTAGTTGTTATCACAGCATCATTCTTTAAAAAAACTTGTGACACTTCATTATCATTTTCATATTCTAGTAGTTTGTGAAGTAAAAATCTTCTTTCATCTTTTACAATTAATATACTTTCCTGAACTTTCGCCACTTCATCGCACAATGCAGCATTCTCCTAAAATTTAATTTCATAGTAGTTATGATTATATTTAAGATATACCTATGTTAAAAAAGATCAAGCTCACGCTCAAGTGCTGGTTAAAACCTGCCATGTTTTTTTTTTTTTTTCAAAATTCACAATCAATCTCGCACTACTGTGATTTTTATGCAGAAGTGTTATTTAACATTTGCAATGTCTCCACTTTGTGAACACTTACTGAGACTGACAGTTATACCTACCATCCTTTAGATGTTTTTTAATAGAAGCTAGGTTTATTTCGAGCAATATTTTCACTTTGAACAACCGAACTAAGGAATTGCCATTACTTTCTACCACTTCCACCTTGGGACTATGCACCAAGTGCTCATGTGAGTCATGAGTTTATCCTTTGGAACATAAGTGATGCCGAACTATCTATTAAAGATCAAAGTATGAATTAAAAACCAAACTTTTGAAGAAAACTTGTCACACCAGCTAGCAAAAACCAAACTTATGATGTTGATGCTATTTGTCAATACAAATGGAATGATTGTGTTAGATAGACAAATCTCCAACCTTTAAATCATATAATGGATAAACTTATTGGTACTTACTAGTATTAGACTTTTAATTCTCATTTTCATGTACTTGTACTTTTTCCGATATCGTTTGTTTTGTTTATCATTTTGAATAGTATTCATTAATTTATTATTTCTCGTAAAGATGTAGAAAACTGATAATATTACATGAAGTATTATAATTGTTTTATCAGTGTTTTAATAGGATAGAAAGGGTAATAATCAAAATCTAGAATTCAAGCAAGATCAAGAATCAAAAATTCACAAGCACATTAGCACAACCAAGGAGAGTTCCGTTGTCAACTTGACAGTATTGACACTGACATGTTTGACATCCTTTCGAAGGCGCCACAGAAATTCCGTATCGACTGAAATGATTAATTCTTATTATTTAGTCGATGTTTGAATTGCCCACAAGACGTGTCGCTAATTATTCGGATTTTCCATCATACTACTACGTCAAAGAACAGTAGTAGTACATCTAACATTTGTATGCTAATTATTTTGGAAGAATAATTTTTAATTAATAAAACAATTTTCCTCTTCTTTATCTTTTTTTATTTCCATACCCATACTAATATTATAAATGAGAAAGTCACTCTGTTTGTTTGTTACCCTTTCACGACTAAAAGGCTGATAAGCCCCCTTATTCACAAACGCTCGGTTTCGTTTTCGATTCGGAAAGTCGTATGTCTATCTCGCTCGCTTTCGTAATGCCAAAACAAGATAGACATACGACTTATCGAATCGGAAACGAGCGTTTGTGAATACGGGGGCGGATCTTAATGAAATTTAGCAAGAAGATGGATTTCAACCTGGGAAAGGACATAGGCTATATATCATCACGCTACGATCAATAGGAGCGGAGCAGCAATGAAAAATGTTGCGAAAACGGGGAAAATGTGACATAGACGAAGTTGCGCGGTACAGCTAGTTGAATATAATGCTATAGATTCGCTTTAAGCCACTGCAAAAGGTACAAGAAAAGAGAGGCCTATACCCAGCAGCGGATGAGTTCAGGCTGTAAGTGTAGATGATGGAACAATTACTAACACTTCAACCGACTTTTCGAACCTTTTTTTTTGTTCCGGAATGGACAGTCCACATGGATGTTTTCCGCTCTGGGGCGAGCGAGGGGGTTTGTCAGACTCTAACTGCCTAAAAACCACCCCGGTGATCCCTTCTCACACTTGCACCGGGGATCATGGGAACTAGGGCGCCTTCCACGATCCCCGGCTAGAGAGCCGGTCGGGGGAGTGACGTGTAAAACTCCCCCTGCGACGTCCAATAGCCACGGAGGCTCGGAAGAGTGGTCTCGACCTCCCTCAACCGCTCCACAGCCTTCTTCTGTGAAATGACGGTTTCACAGGAGATCACCGCATCCCACGACTCTGCGCTCCCGACAATCGAACGAGCGACGGCCGGCAGCGACAGGTCAGCTCCGACTTCTGTTACGACGCACGCTCTGCCAGCGTATGCCGCGCCGCGGTGTCCTCCAGACATTGGACGCAGTGGCAGACGCACCGAGCGCCCGGCTCCCTGTTTATGCGACACAGGTACTTCCCGAAGCAACTATGCCCCGAGAACATCTACGTCGCCCGAAACGACAGGGAGCCGTCCCTCTTCCCAATCCATTCTTCGAGCATTGGTCAGATCGCTTCGATGGTAGCGAGGCCGACGGCGCTCGGCAGCTCGATTTCGCGCTGCATCGGTTAACCGCCACGCGTCCACGCCTTGTCGCGCCACCGGCACAGTGACGAACTTCTCGCACCCTGTCCTAACTAAATAAACTGACTGTTGCATCTAATAAGTGTGTTTGTCTCGTTATTTCGATTGTTTAAGGGTCCTCCTATAACCGCGTGAGGTTCAACGTGTATTTTTCGTGCGACAAAATAAGGAAATTTGTGACCAATTCAATAAGCGAATTAGTGTCAATAAATGCCTATTTTTTAATAAGTTAAGATTTCTAAAACGCTCCGATTTTTTCAATAAAAAGTAGACGTGATTCTGGGAGGGGGTTAATTGCTGTTCCATGTACCTGAATTAACTAATGAATTGGGCGTAGTCAAGATTAAGATGCTGACGGGGAAACGAGAAGAAAATACTACCTTGGGATTCCCCATACCAGAGTGTAGGTACGTTTTTAGCTGAATCCGGTTAGACAGGAAGCTGGTCCAACATAGTTTGGATAGGCTGTGCATGATTTATGTACAGAATGAAATTCATATTCAACTCATAAGTATTTATTTATCTCATTTTATTCAAACATGAGGATAGCATTAAAATCGATTTGATCGATATCGGCATTATTTAACAATAATGATTAACAATGTTATTGAAGCAAACATATTTGTCATATATTAATAATAACACGAAACGAACGAAATATCGTCGGAAATACGAAAACTGACGCACAATAAATTACCTACAGGTTTTTTTTTACTCTGATGAAGTTGAAGCTGTTGTATAAATATGACGTTGAAGGTGATAAAACAGCAAACGAAAATATGGTTTTATAAAACCTCTTTAAACGAAACTTAAACATTTATGAAATGTTATTAGTTAATTAAATTATTCGTGATATTTATACAGGGAGCGGATTCAGGAATACATACGTTTTGTTATCTATTTTAACATTACAAGCAGTGGCGGATTTCCAAATTTTCAAGGTATAGGCTGTAAAATTTTTGCCGCCCGGCCCATGCCTCTACAATTTTCATTCTTAGATTATTTTTACAATCCAACATTATTATTTTATTTTTACAATGCTCTCTTGAACAATAAAGCCTTTATTATTATTAACAATTTCATTGAAATTGCACGTAAAATAATTATTGGGCTTATTTTTGAGCTAATCAAAGCTCAATTATGTATTACGATTTTCTGTAATTTCGCTCTTTTCCTCATACAAACAAAGTGTGGGCTGAGGGCGCAGAGGCCGATTACTGGTAGGGGGGCGGCGAACTAGCTGTTTTACTCTAGAATGTGGAAGTTTGCTACACCGAATGTACAATGACAAGAGAGAGGGGAAAGTCATCCGCAAAATTTGTTGCAGACTTTTATCTGTAAACCGCCATGCCATGCCATCTTTTTGATTTCTACGAGGTAGCAAAAAGATATAAAGAAATTCGGTCCCCAAATTTGCCGCCCTAGCCTCCAGCCTACTCAGCGTGCTGGTAAATCCGCCACTGGTTACAAGATTATGATAACCTATCTTACTAAGTTCCCAATTCATAAAAATTAAGACTGATAGAATTTCAAACAGGAGTCTCCCTCTAGCAGAAACTGTCGACAAAAGACTGCGCTTGGGCTCCCCCAACCCCAGCCTTTTGTGACATGTGTGATTATGTGAAAAAAAACAATGACTCATCACGAGAGAGACGCTCAGTCTTTCCTGCGTTCGCGCAATTAAGTTTTTAAACATGTAAATAAATATTTGTTTTTGGAAATCCAACAGTAACATCTGCACATTTTGTTTGTGCTACAACTTTCAACATTTTTGTGCCTCTTTCAGTAGTTTGGTACTAGTCAAACCGAAATCGACTTAATTTACATTTACATAAAGTTGACATTCGATTAAGTGACAGTAACATCAATTAGAAACAAGGATTTCAATACAGTTTAGAGGTAAAAAATACTTCGCGCCACCTTTGGCTAACGATGTTTAACAATAAAAATAAGGCCATTAGGCATGCCGCTACCAAACTGGGTACGCGTTTCATTTAAGAATAGGAACGTCAATGACCTCTATCTATCAAAGGTAGCTAGTAAAGTAAGGTTAGTAAAAAAATTTTTGCTGACCCGACTCGACTTCTTCGATTTGGCAGCTATGACGTCACAATACGGCGCAAGGTCAGTCCTATTCTCAGTTGAAATCATGAAAGCTGCAAAGCTTTGGTGCCAAGCTATTTGGCGCGAATAACTTTTAGTTTAATGCATGAACAAGCAATAGAAGATATTACTTATGTAATAAATACAGAGTTTCACAGGTGTTATGTACAATAACTCCGTTAAGACAGAGTTAAATGCAAAAACTCTACCTTCCTAAGAATACCCATGAAAAACACTTAATTATAATTATTATGACACTGTTCGTAAAAACACAAAACGTTATTATAGCCGAGCTTGAGTGCAAGTAGACCAAAATATACCAGAAGGTTGAATGAAGTATGTAAGCGTTCATTCGTGTTGAATTCCTTGGAACTTTTTGTTGAGATTCTAAAGGTGATATTCGAGTAAAAATTTCGACGACCACCTCTGAAACGCAAGAAAAAGTCCCATGAAATTCTGTCTACTATAAACTTTGTTCCACTTTTTGAAGCTAATTAAATTCTATTATTCGTAATATTTGACTTTTCTAAATTCGTAGAATTATTTGTTCAGGAGTTGGCAGAAAAAACGTTTCGAAAGTGAAATTTTCCTACGTGTTCGATAGGAGAAGATGAGCACGTGTTTAAAACTACATTTTTCAACGCAATAGGGATAAAAATGCCTTGACGATTTCTTTTTCTTACGTCGTGCTAAGCCATCTTGTAGGAGGCACTGACTGAGCCTATGGATCTTATTTTTGATTGAAAGCAACTGTTTGTCGTAGCTTCCCCTATCCAACACTACATACTATTAATTCTTCGCTAATACGTGTAGATGGAATCAATATTTTTCAACTATTGCTACTACTTTGTTAAGTAAGGGCTAAGATTTTTGTACATAGTTAACTAGGTACTACATTATACAGACATCATGTGATTTCAAGATTTTTATATAATTAAAATCCCTCGAGGTCTGATAATGATGTATTATCAGACCTCACATAATTATAATAATTTCTCACTTGAATTTAAATGCATTCTACCTTTATATAAATATATACTTAATTATATTAAATGACCTTTTACTGTTACGGGAAGTAAACAGTAAACTAACAATGTCGGATCGGATCAGGGAATGTTTTTGTAGACAGATACTCGTACTGGAGTAATAACAATGTGTAATTAATTAATTCATTAATTTTGTATGTTATTCAATGATCACGATATTTCTATAAATATAAATAGTTAAATAAAAAAAATATAAATCCTCTACCATGATCATTCTTACAATAATAACGTTAACTATTTAAATATTAGTATGAACCATTCTGTCGTCACACAATGACGATCGATATAATAATATCTACTTTATACAATGGATTATATAATGGATTGTTTGAATGCTCATGTTACATAAATATATGCTTTTTTACTTTGTAGCTTCTCGGTGACTAAGAAAACTATTTGTTGGCAATAGGAAAACTTTGAGGCAACAGCAAAGTAATGACTATTAGTATCATACAATGTACTATGGAGGAAACCACATTCACACGCGTAGATCAGGATTTTCTTGCATCTTTTCCCTTACCTTCTGTCATTTGGAATTGCAACTCAATAAAGTGAGATGTCCACATGTATCACAAATTAAATGGCATCCGAAGCGAGTGAATGCGGATGTTTGCGACCGGACTCGCGTGAAATAGGGTAAGTATGCTTTCGAAGTCAACGGCAGCGGTGGCAGCGTTACAGTTGATAATAATCACAAGCGACACTGCCGGTTTTAATTCCGAAACCGGTAACCGAACCTATTATTTCAACAGCAATCTTCACCGCTTCAGTTTAGCGACTCTTGGTAAACCTAAAAATACGTCTTGTTGCTCTGTTAGGTATTGAGAAAAATTAAATTTCGCGAGATACCCTGGCGGTTCCACCTCAAGACGCGGAGTTGCGGTAGGTACCGATGTATGTATGTGTAAAATAATAAATGATATATGGAAGCATCTGCTTACACATAATTTTAAACACAATACCAGATACGTTCAGGAAAAGGCAGCTTTGCACAACCATTTTTATACCGCATCGTAGCGAGCTTGAAGTGCGACGAGGTGTCACAACGCTCTGGATATTGATGAAGTCACCATAGCCACTATTGCGTCGTCTACTATGGCTCTTGTACACTGGGTATATTAAATATTAAACTGTTTGCTATTTTAATAATTATTTATAAAGACAAGTCAAAAATAATATGTTTTTTCTTAAGGGTTCAAATTATTTACAAACACCCTTGAGGAGGTATTCAAGAACCTAGCAGACCTGTGGCAAAGTAAAGATATAACAGTCGGTTGCAAAAAACTCATTATCCTTCGTTTGGTTGATGACATCATCCTTTGGCACCGACTGCTGCCGAGTTACAGCAGATTCTCAGCTGAGCACAGCAAGCCTTGAGGTTGACTTATGATGAATCGGTCAAAGACTAAAGTCATGAATGACCAATAGCACAAAGAGTAGGATGTTGAGGTAGATGGGCAAGAGATCCACTACATCGATGGGTACATTTATTTAGGCTAGCTAGTTTCCTTCGAAAACAGGCAAGACAGAAATCGACCGCCACTCGAAAACGCCTGGAAGAGCTACTGGTCCATGAAGTCGCTAATGAAGGGTTTCTACCTTTATCCCTGAAGCGCAAACTCATCGACATGTGCATTCTGATCATCCTAACCTAAGGTGCTCATACTTGATCCCTGACCGAGTCGCAAAAGTCCAAACCCAAGGTTGGCTAAAGGGTGATGGAGCGTAGCGTATTGGGTATTAAGCTCAGCGAAAGAATTCTCAATACCACAATACTCAAAAACAGGAATCGCTGATGTGGGCAATAATGCTGCTGGGTTGAAGTGGGATTGGGCGGGCCATGTCAGTAGAATGCATCAAGACCGATGGGCCAGAGTCGTCAAGCAGTGGGTGCCAGAAGATGGGCGTCTTCCCGGAGGTAGGCCTAGAAAAAGCTGGCGAGACGACTTAGAGGCGTTTGTGAGGGATTGGCCGAAGAAAACCGCACAAAGAGAAGAGTGGAAGGCTATAGGGGAGGCCTTTGCCCAGCAGTGGTACAATATAGGCCAAATAAAAAATGGGCCAAGTCTAGAAAACGTGACAGCCCGTCGAAATATTCGCCCAGGTTTACAAGGTTTTTTTGACTTCGGTTATTAATTAATTGCAATTATTTTTAGTGCAACATATTATTGGTTATATGCCTTGTAACTTAAGTTTTTTTCGAATTTCATAAAACTCGCTTTTGTTGGGTAAATCAGGCGTTGAAAAGAGGTCTCTCGCGTGCAACGCGAATCCGGGTTTCAGATTTCAGAGTCAATTTTGCGACAAGTTCCGTTGTGCGTAAGCCAAACAAAATGTTCAAAAACTAGTGATCATGAATTTCAATAGCCCTATTCGAAAAAGATTTTTTTACTTCATCATTGTATGTTGGTTCCTGGAAATAAGAATAAATAAAAGGGTCGGATTGAAAACCTCCTTTTTTAAAGTCCGTTAATAGGCAGGTAGAGCAGCTTTAGCATAATTTCAAATACGCCAAGGTGTCAAAGGGAGGACCCCGCACACACGATTTGTTTTTGCTGCGAATTTCTGAGTTCTACACAAGCAGACGATAGCTTTAAAACGATGTCAATAAGTACATGCTACATATTAATGAGTAACTATGGGTGGGACATTTATTAAATGCAAACATGAGCGTTCCTAGGGTCACCGATCATCACAGTAATAATATTATACGAGAATTACACAGCTCCTACACTCTGGGTACCTCCCCGTATGTGTGGCGCCCGTGGTCAAATTTACTTAATTTTGCCGTATTTCTGTGATGTTTGATGAATAGCTCATGGCTCTACAATCGCCTTTAAAGGTAGAGAGTCTAATCAACCACACATTGGTGTTAACATTTGAAATGTTGAGCTAAGAAAACTGTTGGTACTGCTAGGGAATAAAAGCATGTACAATTTTGCCAAAAACGTGTGGTAGACTATACCTTAACAAATTGAAAGCACAGTAAGGAAAGTATTAAAGTTGGCATTCAGGATTAATTATCTAGTCTGAATAAAATTTCCTATTAATCAACATAAAACATTTCTTTAATATACTAGTTATTTAGCAACTTCTGATTAAGACACGGAAGCCATCATAAATAATGGTACAATTTCTAATGAGGTGCAAATGCATCGATTGACATCACAGTGCAGCAGAATCTTTTTGAATGTAGATTTCTGCCCTATTCATATTAAAATAACTACGACGATCCAAAATTAAATTATTCCTTACTGAGTCACAATTTTTTTGGGTGATTTGTTCAGTTTTAAAGTCGACTCTAAAAATACATGATAATGATTATCACCCAGAATAAATAATGTACTACCAACATTAACAATCTAATAGAAACACATAAACTACATAAAATACTTTGTATACATCACTCATTTAGGTACATTGGTACCAAGTCTAACAGAGAAGCGTATTCGGTTCCAATTCAAAATCATTACCAATTCCTTCAACGTTCGCGACGAGCACGTTTGGCGCGCGCTGTCGGTAGAGAAGCATTAGCGTCATCGACATCTCTCTTCTTCGTGGGCGCCTGTGGGCGCTGTAGCTGGCTCTGCGCTGTTAACTGCAGCTGCAGCGCGTGTGTGTTCAATCGTTCAGCTAGGAGTAGAGGCCTCAGCGCTGCCATCTTATGACTGTACAGAGTGACGCGCGGCCGACTGTTGACTGCGGCCGTTAGTTGCTCGCGCACAGTCATCTCTGTGTTCTCAGAATTATTGTTCCATTTGTCATTATCACCTTTGTCTTTGTCAACATTCTCTGATGCTTTGTTTGACTCTGAGTGATCATCAGTGTCAGTCTTACATACTATGTTGACTTGGGCTCTTACTTCCGCATCAAACTTTGATATTGTGCTGACAAGGGGTTTTGCCCAACCAATATGAAGAATAGGTGTTTGACTACCTTCTTCCCATTTGCAGATGCCATCATAAAATCTAAAAATTAATAGAAGCTGTGTTATTCACAATTTTATTAGAAATAAGATTTAAATGTACTGAGTATTTTTGAAATACAAGCCATACCTAAGTAATGACGCAAAGCACTCGGGGTCCTTCAGAATGGATCTGGCTGAGTGTCCAGAACTTTCAGCTTTCATCAGCTGTGGTATTAGTTCATTTGCAATTTCAGAAAACTCTTTATATATCTCTTCATCATCACGGGAATAGTTGTAGCTGAAAAGAAGGATGTGTTTGAGTTAGATCACACAATCAAAAACAATATTGTAAGGCAAGGTGGGTAATAGGTCTTTATTATATATATATATTCCGGTAGCTGAACATAATCATCATTATTTCAATCACTTCACTTCAAGGTATTCTATTAGAATTTTAGACAAGATCTTTCAAAAAGCATTTGTGACAAATATAACTAACAAAAGGACTAACTGTCGAATAACGTCGCCAGCACAAGCCCATGCATGAAAAGCTTCTTTGTACATTTTATGGCGATGGTAGTGGCCTCCTTGGAAAGTGTATGGGTAAACATGGCGATCTTCATAATTTGTTCTTGATGAGCGAATAGCTTGTGCATATAGTGCAGCAGGGTCTGGTCTCTGCGTGCCATCCGGTCGCAAATTATCCAATTCATTAAGTAGAGGCAATTCCACATCAGGTTCTACTGAACAATTGGCTATCCTCATGTATTCATCTAAGTCCCCAAGATTGCCCAATGCCATGGGGTAAGCATCCAAATGACCTGAAAGAGAAAATGGTCATTTCTATTATTACATACTTAATCTGCAGTTTAATTTCATATGGTAAAAGCAATAGTGAGTCATCATTACTGATATTAATTTCAATTTCCATTCTTAAAGGTTAAAGACTTGTAGACCTTCTTGCACTAAGAGTTAGTGCTGCATTTTTGTACTGTTTAACTTGTCAAGTTCACAGTTTAGTTAACAAGTTACACAGCATGAGACATCTCTGACCCAATTTTACTTTGCCAGTGCTGCTGTCACAGCTACTTTGCTTTTTCCATGTAAATCAAGTTGATATTAAATAACTCCGTTATATTTACCACTGTCATACAATAACCACAGAAGCCTGTGCTGCATTTGAGCAATTTCATGTACATCTGTAGATTGAGTCAATGTGGGGTTGATTGATGATACAAGTGCAGCTAGTTCCATAACTCGGGTACATATCACTGGTTTGCCAGCTACATACAGCCAGGAATGTGCAGATACTCCATCACCAACTGATCTTCCTCGTTTGTCTTCATTACCCTTGCCATGCCAAGTAACCTAGAAACATAATATAGTATCTTTCATGTTAATCAAATATTAGATATAAAGTTGTGGTCATAAAATTAAGAATGATTTGAAGTTAAAGTTTTTCTATCTACATCATGGCATGTGTTCCTTCTTAGAATTAACTAGATATGTTATGAAATAGCCACATGAATAGAGAAAACGGGATTAGGAATATAAAATAAAACTGCTAACATTTTTTAAATTGTATTTATCATAACAAATTCAAATAGTAATGAAGCTGGACAAATAATTAAGCAAGATACTTTACAGAAATACAAAAAAATACATGCAAAAAGTAATACTTGTTAATTGGAAAAAATCTTCCCTTTAGTATGCCTTCTTAATTAGGTATATGATCTTGACCACCACTGTATGCAATAAAAAAAAAATGGAGCAGCATAATAGATAAAACATCTTGGTACTTAGTATTTGGTACACAGACAAAATAGATGATAAAGTATGAAATGGGAACCATATCAAAATTAAACTTTTTGGTGGCAAAAGCATTCCTCTGATACATACCTCAGCTGTTTCTGTGCCATCTTTTCCAAACACTACCCAAGCATGGTCTTCAGATAAGGCCAGATGAACATCTTGTTTACCAAGAACTTGACAGCCTGCAGTTACTGCAAAGGCTACACCAAAGCAGTCAAGTTTGTTTCCTGTTAAAAAACTGTAAATAGACTGCAAGTGCGCTCGGTCCTTGTAGTAACTGCGAGTTAAGGAATTCCAAACTACATCGGCAACTCTCTTTACCAGATCTCTCGTGGTGTAAGCTCCGTTTAGCAGTTTCACATCGACGCCTCCACGCATCAGTGTCACAAAACGTTCATGCAGTGACTTCACTTCTTCGTATTCAACAGATGGGAACTTCATTTTCCCACCTTTATTTGCCGCCACATTCATTTCCTTATCGCTGTTTTTAATATTAGTTAAATTATTTTCAACTGCTCCAACAATAATAGAAAACAAAGCTAAATCTGCCTCCTTCTCACTGCGTAGTTGTTCTTCAAACATATCACATACTTTTTGAATGCTATCTATCGGAAAATAATGTTTATATTCTATTAACGCCATTGTTATGTTTGATATTATTCACATATTTCTGAAAAAACATCAAAAGTTATTAAAAATCAGATAGTTTTGCCGGCTTGTAATTATTTTTAGTTTGCTGTATTTGTGTATATGACTTATTTTTTTTTATTGAACTTTAAGTCATAGGCTATTGAGATCACAGTAAACTAGTACTAACCCACACAATAACGTCGCGCTTTTACTCTAGATATAATTGACAAAGAAATCATTGCAGGCCACATCATTTTATTAGTTTCCGTTAATTTATTTATTTTAAAAAATCCCAAAAATTTTTGATCCGCTTCCTGTTAGGATGTATGTCTCTAGTGTCAAATTCCCTGAGTGTGCTGTATGTGTTTACTTCACCTCCCGCAAGAAGTGGCAGAAAATTTTCAGCAATTTGCTCCTTATCTTGCTTGTATGTTTAGTAATTTGGCTAGAGTTGAGGATAGGCTAGCATTCTACCTTGACCAATCGTGCCTCCGCGTCCCTAGTTCACACCAGCAAATTTTATGCCAGGCGGACTCCAGTCTACAAGGACCCCGAAACAGTCATTTGGTTTGTTTCAAGCACATATTTTGGTTTGTGTCACATTGCACACAAAATGTACTATATACTTCCATGGAGACGCTGGAATATAATCTGTACACTAGGTGAATGCCATGGCCTTTTTAGTTACTATTTTGTACAAAAACCTAATGTCGTTGTATTTATTAATTCCATGCGTAGTTTATGTCATGTTGTCATCCGACCCAAAATCTCAACAATAGTTGACAAATGTTTGAATGTTTCTATTTAAATTAAAACTTTACAGAACTTTTGTATTTTACGTTAATTGGTGTTGTGCGATATGCATCAGTTGTCATGAATAATTTGCACATCGATCAAACTATTGCATATGTTAAGAAAATAGTTGAGAACATTCAATGTACTATTTGGTTAGTTGCGGAGTAAACTTGTTGGCATAAAACGAATGCGTACAAAGTTTATACACTGTTAAACTACAAACAAGGATTATACATATTTTAAGAATGTTGTATTCTTCACATTGTAAACCTAATCATCCTTTTCTTCGTTGTTACTCTGAAGCCCCTTTTTATATAAATATTGACACGTCTTTAAGTTCTGCTAACGATTACAAAGCTGTTATAATAATTTAGTAAAAACATTCGTTTTTAAAGTACGAATCAAACTTTGGAATATTTTGTTTGTCTTCAGTGATAAAACAGATGGTCAGCGACTGAGATATGCATGTGGCCATACTGCATGCGATGACTGTGTTATTGATGCTGTAGACTGCCAGCTTTGCCTCACTCCACCTCCGGTCTCTAGTCCACAGCCCAAGCTTGACAATGCTTTGACACAGAGGGTAAAAAATGCATCAGAACTACTAAAAGTGTGTGAAGATTTGTTTAGTACAGATGGTAAGCTATATTTAACGAATGGATTTTCGTTTCGAGTCATTTGTATCATTAATCATTTGCAATTGTAATAATTACTTTTCTTGTTATTAGTTTTCAAACATAAAAGATTGTCAGAGCAACTAAGGATTGAAAAAGAACTGTTCCCAGAATGCATTCAAGCTCCTGCAAAGTATGAGAACAAAAGGAAATCTACTTTTATTTCCTACAAAAATAAAGAAAATAGCAATACAACATTCTTTCCTGGTGAAGACACGTCACTTCCTAGGGAAAATATTACAATGGAAAGCTCTGCCAGATATGTACAACAGTGGCTCAACAAAACTGACTCAGATTTTGTAAGAAAACCGTTTAGAGATCTGAATGTGAACAATCAATTAGATCATAAGAGAATAGTTCCCAAAAAGAATTATATATTGCAAACTAAAAATGATGAAAATGTATCAGTTCTCAAGACAAATAGAAAGAGATCTCATTTTAAAACTACTGTTAAAAACAATGCTCCACAGAGTGGAAACAAAAAGTCAATAACAAACAAACATTATACTAGCTCTAAGAAAGTAAAAAAAGAAGTACATCTGTCTAATACAGGTCTTGTAAGGAATAAAACAAAGACAGAATGTGAAAATGATGAAAGTGGCATTTTTATGGATGATGATCTTATCATAATAGATGACTCACAAGATACAATAATCGATAAAGATCGAAATGCTTGGCTAGCTGTGCTTGAAGCCAATGAAAATGCAGAAAATCAAACTACCTCACTAGTTAACATAGATAGTAAAGATTATGAAACTTTAATTAATACCAATAATGAAACTCCAACAAAGTCTGATGGTTTACAAAGTAAAACAGAACCAAATATAAAAGTACCTTTTTATAAAAAAAGTTATATTTTAGAAACATGTACATATTGCAATGCCGGAGCTGATAAAACTGTAGGCCCACCTGGAAAAGTAGAAATAACCATTGATAATGCTGATTTCACAGCTACAATTAAGATTGTGAAGGATGTTGAATATAGATCTAAACTGAATACAACAAATTCAGTTTCAGTTCAAACAAATATTTGTGAAACTATTCTTAGTGATGCTAATGGATCTACAAACTTGATGGAAAAAGCTGGTAATGATGATGTAGTTTCACTACGATCAGATACTCAAAGTGAAGATTTATTTGAAGAAGAAGAACAAAACATTAGATCTGAGTGTAAACAAAACCACCCACAAGACTGTTTAGTTATTGCAGAATCAGACAGTGATATGGAGATGGATGGAAGTGGCCCATTGCCAGTTAAAGTGGATGTCCACAGGTCTTGTGATGAATCGTAAGTTGAGTTGTTTTTTTAAATAGGTCATAATAGGCTTGAATTCGCTTATTTCGCTAGTGATTTCATTGTGATATTTTTTGAGAGTGACTTTTGATCATGAAAATAAATCAACAACTGTTGTTTTCATACAAATGAAACTTGTTTATGTTTCTTGTTTTTGGAACATATTTTATAAAAAACTAAATTTTGCCCTACACTAGGAATTTCTCCAGTACAGTACAATTACTACAGTACAAGTAAGATTTACTGTAAAAGTTGTACGAGTTTCTGCAATAAACCTTTTTTTTATTATTATTTAAAATCACATACACAAACAACCAGACCCAGAACAGCCTGTTGGCCATACAAATGTTTGTTACGTGCAGGAATCGAACCCGCGACACGCAGCTAATCGCTCAGCCACTGCACCAACCTTGTCGACAAATATTAATTACATTATTACTTTGATTCCAGGGAATATGGTATTCTAAGTGAAATAGTGAACACTCAGGTGCACAATGCCAGGCCGAGGCGTGAACCGCGAGGGCTCACCCCCACAAGCACTGATTCTTCAGATAAAGAAAATTACAATCCCAACAGAATGAAAACTCATACTTCTAAAAAGAAAAAAAATACGAAAAAGTGACAAGCATAAGTATACATACCTATATTGAAGAATTTTATTTTGCCTCAGAATTTTTGCTGTATAAAATTAATCAGTAAGTTAGATGTATAAAATTAGAATATATTTAAACATTGTTTAAAATTAAGTATTCGTTATTTGCTAAGGATTTTGTTTGTGCCTTAATTGTTAAGTGCTGATTTAAATTAAAAAATATTTATGTATTTTTTATTTATTTAATTTTGACTTTTTTGAAAGAAAAATAAACAGAGAACCATTTCAAAATTGAATTCTATAGCTTCCAATATCAAAATTACAGAATAAGAATTTCTTCACGTCCTGGGGTGTCCAATTTTTGACGAGTCATTTACTTCCTTATTGAGAAAAAAATAAAATTTTAGCGATGTCTCGGAAAGACTTCACAAAATTAATAAATATTCGGCTTATACACTTATTGGTTATTGTTGTTTTGGACCTAAATTGACTTATGGCCTTCGCTCCATCCATCTTTGGAAACACCCTCAACTTTTAGAAAAAAAACACCAAATTATCAGAAATACACTTATTTCAATCCTAAATGTGGCCCTGGACGACCGAGCGTCAGCAAGTCTGGGTGGTCTTGGCGTCCGCAATTTTTCAAGTATACTAGAGGACGTGTCATTTCGGCTCGCTACAAGCCTTCGCTTAGGCGCACCATGTGTTGGTCCACATCGTTGTCACTGCGGTGAAGTGGTCAATAATCTCGGGCACCATGGCCTGTCCTGCTACAGGAGCGCTGGTCGTATAGCACGGCACGCCAGCATCAACAACATTATTCGTCGAGCTCTTGCCACCGCCGGCGTACCAGCGATTTAAGAACCTAACGGCTTGGTACGTGACGATGGGAAGAGACCAGACGGCATGACGCTGATGCTTTTGAAGGAGGGTAGGCCTTTGGTGTGGGACGCAACCTGCGATACCCTTGCGCCATCTCAAATGGCGTAAATACTGTAACCTAAATGGCAGTTAAAGCTTTGAGCCGTTTGGGGTCGAAACGCTCAGGTCATGGGGCCCAAGTGCGCATCTCCTTTTTAAGGAAATTTCTCGTCGACTGGTTGACACTTCGCGAGACCAGAATACACGTAAATAAAACAATTATTTAATACCTAACTTTATGTAATTTATTTGTTATTCACCCAGCAGACCACCTCACCGACACACTTCCTAATTAGTAACGTCTGGATATTTTGCGCGCTTTAGGTTTGATTTCCTCCTACGCTGATATCGGTCGCTGACGTCGGTCGAACGTACCACCAGTGGCGTATGTAAACGTCATCAGAAAAGTCCCGCAGTGCGAAGCTGTGAAATATTTGATAGTGAACCCGTTAATAAATTGTTTAGTTTCTGCAGTATACTTACGCAGGCGAAGGAAACCGCGACAAAGTTATCACATTCACGCATTTCTTGCTAAAGGATCGGTAGTTGGTGAATTTTCCACATTGTTTGTAAGGGTGCTTACATAAAGAAGCATGTTTCCAGTACAGACAAATCTGCGGGTCGGTACCGATCGGTGCAGGGTTAACTTGCATAGAAAATAGACATAATTAAACCTGTTTCTTTATAAGTGAGCGCATGTGTTAGCATAGAATTTAATACCCTAACGCTACCTGCAGATGAAGAAAAATTCTTTAACTATTTTAGAATGCCGGTTAAAACCTAAGATGGCTGGTTATCAAAGTTCGAAAATCACCTAAGACATCGTACGTCCCACCGGTCAGCTTGGGTCTGAGCGGTCCGATGGCGGTGTATAGCGCGTCAGTGCACCGATGCACGCGGCGCTGACGAGCGAGACCGACAGGCTCCATCAGCGGCGCGTAGCAATAAATCTGCCGCGGATGTCAGCGCCGCTTTGCGTTGTCTCATAGAACATTGTGTTATCTGTACCTACTCTCGAGTCTCGACCGACATCAGCGACCGATGTCAGCGTAAGAGGAAATCAGTGTCCGTTTCAACCACGCGGCCACCTCATAATACTTGATGAAACTTTGCCAGGAATTAGTCCTAATTTGTTCCTATACACACCTCTTTCCGTGAATTTGTTCCAAAAAAAACCAAGGCGCTATGACCAAGAATAGTTGGCCGCTAGAACCGCCACTTGCCGTAGTCATCGCCCGTGATTACACAGAAACTATATAATGCAGATAGACGAATTATGCATCAAAAGAAAGGTCTTAATTTGTTCCAATTGTTTCAAAAATAAAAAACATCAAAAAGTAAATAAATGAAAAGTTATGCAATATTTAGTTTTCAGGTTATGAGTAGGTAGGTATCTCACCTTATATATCAAATTATTAGAAGCTAATGTGTATGGACAATTAGTCCCTAATTTGTTACAGCGAATAAACAGAAAAAAATACTAGAAAGTAGGTTCAATGATTTGTTAGAGTCGATTTTAGTTGGCCGCTCGGACGGCAATATGCCTAAAATACAATGGCGTTTATCTCGTTATTAAAAGCAGGTTTAAGCTTAGTTATAGTACTAATTGACGGGTAACGTAACCTAGTTTGGATAAACATGGAGAATATAACTGCAGCATTCATATTTTAGAAGAAATTTACAAAAAATCGGTAGTATGAAACCGTATGAGAGTAGGGTGACCATGATTACATTGCTACGAAGGCATGTTTTTAATGTTGGACTCTGTTTGAACGAATATGCGGTTCGTTTTGCGGCCATTGTCTATTGTTCTTAATTCTTTAAAGTATTTACTGATTTAATTTTCGTTTCATTGACTTTCCACAGGTGTTTTATGATGGGAACGTTCCAGAAAAAGGATCTCTATTGTTTCCAAACTATTGTTAAAAATATTTGTCACAAGGGGTTTGAACGATTATTTTTTGTTGTGAATATAGTCATTACTGTGCTGAATTTTTAACTGTGTGCTCGTACCTCGTACGTTTTTAATTCCCGAGATTTACAAAGTACTAAGTTACTGAGACAACTATCACTAAATCCAGAAGTGTCTAAGAGTGCTTAGCTATGAGTTGTGTCACTTATATGTTGGATTTGTTAATGTGGAACTCACCACCAAAAAGTATTGCAGAGGGATCCAAATGAACTGCGGTAAGTTAAATTTTTACTTTTTCATGATGACTGGAAGCAAGCCTGCTTTTGGCTGCTCCCAAACGAAAAAATCACCTTTTGAAAATCTTATTATTTCTTTATTATTATTTTTTTCTTTTATTATTTTTTTTTGGATTAAGAACAATAGACAATGGCCGCAAAACGAACCGCATATTCGTTCAAACAGAGTCCAACATTAAAAACATGCCTTCGTAGCAATGTAATCATGGTCACCCTACTCTCATACGGTTTCATACTACAGATTTTTTGAAAATTTCTTCTAAAATATGAATGCTGCAGTTATATTCTCCATGTTTATCCAAACTAGGTTACGTTACCCGTCAATTAGTACTATAACTAAGCTTAAACCTGCTTTTAATAACGAGATAAACGCCATTGTATTTTAGGCATATTGCCGTCCGAGCGGCCAACTAAAATCGACTCTAACAAATCATTGAACCTACTTTCTAGTATTTTTTTCTGTTTATTCGCTGTAACAAATTAGGGACTAATTGTCCATACACATTAGCTTCTAATAATTTGATATATAAGGTGAGATACCTACCTACTCATAACCTGAAAACTAAATATTGCATAACTTTTCATTTATTTACTTTTTGATGTTTTTTATTTTTGAAACAATTGGAACAAATTAAGACCTTTCTTTTGATGCATAATTCGTCTATCTGCATTATATAGTTTCTGTGTAATCACGGGCGATGACTACGGCAAGTGGCGGTTCTAGCGGCCAACTATTCTTGGTCATAGCGCCTTGGTTTTTTTTGGAACAAATTCACGAAAAGAGGTGTGTATAGGAACAAATTAGGACTAATTCCTGGCAAAGTTTCATCAAGTATTATGAGTTGGCCGCGTGGTTGAAACGGACACGGAAATCAAGCCTAAGATCGCGTCGTCGTCTCCGTGAAAAACTTGAAATGACGACGAATAGGGAAGTAGGTATGGAAGGAGATTAACGTTACTCACCCTAAAGGAATTGGATAATGATATAAAATATACATGTGAAAGTTACAGTCTGTTACTTCTCCTGTATTACCGCAGGTTTTTAACAAGTCGCCTGATTCGTAGCAGTGAAGAGGCGAAAATGATAGTAGCCCCCAGTTAACAAACCTACGCGTTGGTAATATTCTTGTATTATTCCCCTACATTCGTGTGGTGTACCTAAGTCCGGTCAGCGTCTGGAAACACCAACGAGTTCAGTGTGGCTGTAGACTGGCATCAAGGGTCAGCTTTGAGTCATTACCACTTCCTGTTAATTATGGACGCTTTGACGTCAGACATACAGGAAAGGGCACCCTGGTGCATGCTGTATGCATGATGAAATGGCGGCAGGTCACGGGAAAAATCTGCGATTCCCGCATTCCCCCTAAACCTAAGGGTAAGATTTATAAAACAATAGGTAGACCTGCTGTCTTGTATGGATCAGAATGTTGGGCCACAAAAGCGTTGAATGTTGCATTTGCATGTGGCTGCGATGAGAATGCTAAGAGGAACATGCGGTGTTATGCGAATGGATAAAATAAAAAAAAACCGGCCAAGTGCGAGTCGGACTCGCGCACGAAGGGTACCGTACCATTATTTATAAAAACGAAAAAAAAAACTTTTTTGTATGAGAGCCCCCCTTACATATTTATTTTTTTCTGTTTTTATTATTTGTTGTTATAGCATCAATAAAATACATAATCTGTAGAAATTTCAACTGGCTAACTATCACAGTTCATGAGATACAGCCTGGTGACAGACGGACGGACGGACAGCGAAGTCTCAGTAATAGGGTCCCGTTTGACCCTTTGGGTACGGAACCCTAAAAATGAGTGAAATGAAATGAAGTCTGAAAATGGCACCGGTGGCAAAAAGGTTGTGTGGTAATCGGTTGTCGTGGTCATGTGATGAAGAGGAATGAGGAAAATGACGTGAGGAAAGTTTTGTTTTTTAGGGTTCCGTACCCAAAGGGTCAAACGGGACCCTATTACTGAGACTTCGCTGTCCGTCAGTCCGTCCGTCCGTCCGTCCGTCTGTCACCCGGCTGTATCTCATGAACCGTGATAGTTATAAGCCAGTTGAAATTTTCACAGATTATGTATTTCTGTTGATGCTATAACAACAAATAGTAAAAACAGAATAAAATAAATATTTAAGGGGGGCTCCCATACAAAAAAGTGATATTTTGCTCGTTTTTAGGGTTCCGTACCCAAAGGGTCAAACGGGACCCTATTACTGAGACTTCGCTGTCCGTCCGTCCGTCCGTCTGTCACCAGGCTGTATCTCATGAACCGTGATAGTTAGCCAGTTGAAATTTCTACAGATTATGCATCTCTGTTGACGCTATAACAACAAATAATAAAAACAGAAAAAAATAAATATTTAAGGGGGGCTCCCATACAAAAAAGTTTTATTTTTTTCGTTTTTATAAATAATGGTACGGAACCCTTCGTGCGCGAGTCCGACTCGCACTTAGCCGGTTTTTTATAAATAATGGTACGGAAACCTTCGTGCGCGAGTCCGACTCGCACTTGGCCGGTTTTTTTTTTTATCTGTGTTTAAATTATTGAGTAATTTACTTAACTTACCTTAATTTTACCTGAAAATGGCACAAAGTACAACTAGTGCCACACCAAAAAAAAAAAAAGCTTACCTTAGTGTTTTATTATTTGAGTATGAATGTATGGGTAGGTATAAGAGTAGAAGAAGATGAAAGAAACGTGTGTGTTAAGGGTGATATGGCAAGAAAGGAAGAAGGTGTCTCAAGAAGACATACTGCGCCGCCGGCCCAAAATAAAGGTATAAGGGCAGGAGAATGATGATGATGATTCGTGTTGGAACACTAAACGGCCCACACAGGGTTCCGAACTTTTCCAGAAGAAATAGAGTAGGCATATCTTTGATCTGATTTTAGAGAGGGAAATAAAGAGTATCCCATCCTACGGACAGACTTCTAAATAAAGAGTTAACTATTGTTCCTTTTTAAATCAGGATTTTTTTTATGTAGTTTTGCTTTGACATAAATAATTACGTGGTTAATACGAGTTAAGACATTTTAACAGCTAGGGTAAATCAGCTGGTTATTTGTGGATTACATAGATGAGGAGCTCATTTTTTTAATCAATTTGTGGCCGGAAGAGAGAAACTTGACTACAATATACTGAGTCATGTTTCTCTCTTCCGGCCACTTAACATTCATAAGGAGCCAAGGGACGTCTTTTAACCTATTGGAGGCCTTGGGCAATGTATGATAGCAGGATAGTTTGACCCAAGTAAGATGCAAGAGCATGCGGAGTGTTTAATTTTGCATCCTGTTTTACCGTCCATACAGAAATATTAATAATTATTGAGTTATGCAGCAAAGCCGGAAAAAATTAAGAATTAAGGTGCAAATGCAAGCTTTTAAGTTTAAGTAACCCGCTTGGGATAAGCATAAAAAGCACGAGACGACCCGGACAGAAAAGACACTCCCAGTGGCCATCAGTGACCAGCGAGTGCATAAGTGGCAGGAATTCAGTTCAAAGTTAGAGATAATATACATAGATAGGGTATTTTATACTACATTCCTTGTCTAGATAATAGCCGGATAGTATAGTATCCGAACGATACTATACCTTAGTATCCGAAATCCGACTGTAACCACCTATGTTACAACCAAAAGAGGTCTTTGTACTCGTCACTATCAGTTATTACTATAGGACAAATCCTGACATTGCCAAAACAAAATCAGCTCTTCTCAACATTTTGATGATTTATGCTGGGCCAACTATTCCTTTTTTCGATTTCAGGGTTGGTCCCGTATGAACTTAATACGCGAACATTTTATTTACTAATTCGATGATTTAACTTAAATGACCTATGTTGCTGAATGTGAAATGCTATTATCTACCTGTGATAGATTCACTATTTGTAACTTTATGTGGATAGGTTTTTGTATGAATATTATTAAAACAACAAAGTCGGAGGTATCACTGTATTGTCGGTAATTTCACTATATGTTTAGTAGGGACGGATCACCACCAGCCGCCGCCGCCGCCGCCTGACTTCCAGCCGCCGCCGCCGCCACCGCTGGACCAACCGCTGCTGCCGCCGCCGCCGCCGAGCTTCCAGCCACCGCCGCTTCCACCGCTAGACCAGCCACTGCTGCCGCCGCCTCCGCCGAGCTTCCAGCCGCCTCCGCCACCACCGCTGGACCAGCCACCGCCGCCTCCGCCAGACTTCCAGCCACCGCCGCCGCCGCCGCTAGACCAACCGCTGCCGCCACCACCTGGTCAAACAACAACAATACACAGTCAGTGCCGAACTACAATCAATGGATTTAATACGAAGTAAAAACTATTACAAAAACAAGAGACGTTGTACAATAAACGACAAAATAATGATGGTGTTTATGAGGGTACCTACTTAAATACTCGTAAGATGCTCCAGACAATTTAGAAATGGCTTTATAGCCTAGGTGTTGCAATATCGTTAAGTCAATGCCTTCCACAAAAAACTCAAAAACCTTGACTTGCGGTCAAATAATTGTAACCATATTTATATTAAAATAATTTAAAGATTGCGTAAATCAAGTTGGTGTTATTGTAAAGAGTCAAGTTTTACAAAAGACAACATAACATACCAACTAATGTCCAGGTTGAATGCAGTCATTGCGAAATTCGTAATGGTTGCCGCTGAGCGAATGGATGACCCTAACTATTGGCGATGTCTCGACCTCCAAGCGTTAGATATTGTAGGTAGATACATAAACTACCCGTGGGTACAGGTACCAACACCTATTTTGTAGTTATATAGTTTTTGAAGTAGGCGATCATTATCACTATATCCTCTACTGTGTATAAATTACTTTTACCAAATAGCAAATTAGGATAAATCACTAAAAAGTTGGTTGGTGGAATTGAAGTTCACTGTGCTATACTTACGACAAGTCGACCAGTAGTTTTAGGTTCATCGACATGTCGTGACTTCTTTGTTACGAGGTCAGTAAAACGTGGGTTTATTTGCGAAATTGCGAGGTACTGCAGTGCATAAATAAATATCTGCGACGTAGTAGGTATGTACTAGTACCTATCGTAGTAGACTGGTAGCATGGAGCAATCGAACTTTAAGTAGGAACCTTTTAGTACATAAGTAGGGACTTTAACGAATGCTGATTCACAGGAAATATTTAGCAGAATAACTCGTAGTTACATTTCTTAGTACAAGCAATACTAAGTAGTTCAGAAAGATGAAAGAAAGTAAGGAATAAAATAAAAAGACTTACCGTAGCCTCCTCCACCACCTCCTCCGGTAGTGATGATCTTGATGATCTTCACCTCTGTGCGCACAAAAAATGAAATATTAGTACAAAAAATATCTTTCACTAAGAGCTTTATCTACATATTATCAACCTAAGTCGCGTTTCGGGTCAATCTGTGTGATCTTGTAAACTAGGTACCTATGTACCTACTTACACAATGGATTTTGATGAGGACCTTGGACTAGCTGGTAGGTAAAGTCGACCTCGTTGGTAATTGTTTTAATTCTTTCCTCGCACTGACTTACTTTTGACGAAAACTTCCAGTTAATTGTAACGTCACTTAGATCGATTAACTTGTAAAATTGATCTTAACAATTTCTTGACGTGCAAATGACATTCAATCTTATGGTGGAAAACCATAATAGGCATAAATGAAGACGTCTATACAAATCATGGGCTAGGTTAAAAATATGGTTGTAAATACCCAAATCCTCTTAGTTGATCGAGTTCGATTTCTAACACAGAATGACGAGACTAATTAGTTTTTAACCGAAAGGCTGGGAATGTCATAGAGGAACAAGAAGAGTGACTCACGTCCGCCGCTGCCACCGCCGCCGCCGGACCAGCCGCCGCCGCCGCCTCCTCCGCCAAGCTTCCAGCCGCCGCCGCCGCCGCCACCTCCGTAGCCGCCGCCGCCGCTAGACCAGCCGCTGCTACCGCCACCACCGTAGCCGCCGCCGCCGCCGGACCAGCCGCCGCCACCTCCACCACCGCCGCCAGACCAACCACCGCTACTGATGTAGCCGGCCTTGGCCGCGACCACGGCTAACGCTAATAGACAGACGAACACCTGGAAAAGACAAGCCAACAGTTTCAGTAAGTTGTGTCTGCAGTCACGAAACTGAATATAAACTTTTTTGTAAACGGCAGCAAGGACAGTCGAAAGATGGTCCTAAGTTAACTAGAGACAAGCATAGATTATAAGTAAGTTTGTAATTTAGGTGAACGTAATATTCTTTTTACTAGACAAACAGAAGTTAGCACAATAACACTTATCTGATCTTATAATAATGATGAGAAAAAATTGAAAGTGCAATATGAGGTCACAGTGGCATGAAAGGAGGAAAGATTATATTTTTATGTAATAAGTAATAAAGCATAATAAAGTCGGTCATTTTTATTTACTAATGTCTTATCTTTTTATAAGATAGTCACTTGACTTGATTGGTATTGAAATAGAGAGGTACAGCTGCGTTTTCCAAGATTCCTATCCAGACATTTTGAGTAGGACTCCTGGATCTAACTTGACTCTAATTTTGGTTATTTTAGGCATTATGATTAGATACCGACTGAAATCGGTTAGATCCAATCTTGATTGAATTTAAGTTGTCAAAGTACAAAATTAAAAGACATGCAATGCTTTAACATGTTTAGCCATTTAACCCTTTATTTACTTAGTCTATTTTCAGCTAAGATATTATTTTACACTTTGTTGTCCCGCGATTCTTATAGTGGCTGTGGATAACCTTATGGGAACGGGCTGACTGAAGTCCTTTTAATTTATAACTGACTGAGGTCCTTCAAATAACTTGTAAACATTGAAATCACTTTTTAAAATTTAGCCAGCTCTTAGATGGTAGAATTGTTAAATGAAATATTACCTTCATGGCGAAGCTGAGAGCAAACTGCTTGCTGAGGGGTCGTTGTTATCGCATTATATATGTGCTGTAGCATCTCCCACTCGGGTGCTCTCGTGGCCGCCAGCGCCGCGCGCCGTGAAGAGGCGAACGGAAGCTGCTCTGCGGCCGTCAGTGACGCAACCCATTGTCCCTGCGTCCATTTGCCGGACTTGCGATTACTCACATTAATCTATATCCCGTTGAGCTTTACTGACGTTTTTGTAGGTCACTTATAATTTTTGAATGCCCCATAACATTTAATGTCGTGTGTCAGTAGTGGAACTTCTGATTTCAGGTTGTGTAGTTGCAGTACTGCCTAGGCAAAGGGGACTTTGCGTAGAATAAAGTAAAAATGGTTTATTGAGAAATATTGATTGATCGGATCGATTTATAATTTGTAGTGGGTAGGTACCTAGACTCACTTAGCGAAATTGCAACATTAGAAGCAGGCAGTTTCAAATGAATTTGAATGCATCTGAATGCATCTGCACGACGCGGTGACGTACATATTGTGGCAATAATAGGGCCAGGCTATTGCTTTGATTAGCTAGGGCGCTGCAAGTGGCGCGCCATGCAGTGGCAAAGGAGTAGGCGCCTTTGTCACCTATACAGAGCTTTACGTGGTGCCTGTCCTCAGATGGTGGTGTCCTACTCAACATACAAAATCAGTCCTATTGGGCAAGTCGTTTTGAAAATAATCGCTCTTCATCTGTTTGTCACGAGCCAAATGGTTTGGAAATCAGAAACATTGACTCAGTCTTGTCTTCATTATTTTATTGGATTTAGCACTTTAAGGACATCAAATTATCAGAGGTAGTGTAGAACAGTTGCAACAACCAAGCCAATATTTACACTTCACAAGTACACACCTTTAGGGCAAAAATAATAGGCCTGGGTGGCCTGGGCGCAGTTGGTTAAGTATATGTTTGCTCATACTTCTGAAAAAGTGTTATGTAGGTACTGAGCATGTTCTAGTTTCTTATACGTGATTTAAAATAACACTTATGACTAGCTTGAAAGTTAACCGCATGAAATGATGCCGTAATAATAAAAATGTTACTTCCGGAATAATTCGAACACCTCTGTACAACATACATTAAGATTACTCACAAACAATCGAATATCTTATTGGGCTTGGATTGATGATTGGATTCACCTGGTCGGAGAGTGTTGTATTTCAGTGGTCACTTCTCAGAGACAGTGCGGATGTCTGGATTTTTACCCGACGACGGGGCCTCGATCGATCCCACTAATTTAACAGCTCATTTCGAACCTTAACATCATTCCGGGATTTAAACGGAGATTTTAGCCACATGTATTCCGATCTTTGATTATGGCACAGGAAGGTGGTTGTAGAGATTGTCAAACGCAAAAAGAAGCCTGTACCCAGTACCCAGCCGTCGGAGCACCCAGTCGAACTGTGGACGATCATGATCATGACATAATACATAGGTACGATCAACAGCTGATTTGATTATCATCAAGAATACTGAGCATGAGGTCCTGAGTTCGATTCCCAGGTCAGCAAAGTGTTATTGGGTTTTTCCATTACGAACTTCTCAGTAGCCACGGAGTCATGATTTGTGCTAGGTTAATAGGCTCGCCCCCTATCACACGGGACTGACGTAAGCTAAAAAAAGGGAATCAGATTATAATAACATAAGGTTATGAGCAGAGGTCGGAATTAGGTAGAGTTATTTGTGTACTTACACTGATTTCATACAGCGAAAGAATAAAGTGGATATGCCTCAAATCCCGAGATTAATTTTAAAGAGCAGAAAAATCCCGTGATTTATTAAATAAAAAAGTTATTTACTTTTAAACAATTTAAACCATCTGACATAGGATGTTCGAAGTTGCAAAATTCCAATGCTCACACGCAAGGGAAGTATCAACATTTTGATGCAAGTACAAAAATAACTCTACCTAATTCCGACCTCTGGTTATGAGTAAAACTTGACAGTGTTAATGGAACAGCGTCGCTGACCATACCTGTAAGGGATTCAATGATTCAGGTGAAATATATGTGTAACAGGCGTCACTCACCTTTGCTCACCCCTCCGGAGAACAAGAGCCCGGTCCACAGGTTTAGTCCCAGTAACTTTTGTTATGGAGATCAGATTAAGTCAGATAGGAGCCGCTTCATGTAAACTAGTAATAAGTAGGTACTTGTATTCAGCTGTATCTGGTTAGACTGAAAGTCGACCCCAACATAATCGTGAGAATAGGCAGATGATTTAGACCTAATAAACAAAATCCCATATCTTCCCATGGGTGTCGTAAGAGGCGACTAAGGGATTTGCCAGGGAATGGGCAGCAGCGTTCTCTGTGTTTTTGTAACAACCGTACCGCGATCGCCAATCCGCCTGCCGAGCGTGACGATTATGGCAAAACGCCCCAAAATGTCAATGCGGCGACACTTGGGGGAGGCCTATGTCCAGCAGTGGACGTCTTTTGGGCTGAAATGATGATGTTGATGAAACAAAATCAAACTAGGTCAGCGCCTAAATCGTTATGTAAACCTTACTTACCGGTTTGTTTAAATATATTATAACATTTCTAAACATACATAATTTTGTTTACCTAGGTATTATTATTTATTTATTAGCATAGACGATGACTTATTGGAATATATTATTGGAAAATCAATAACAGCATTTATCTTTGATGAGTAAATTAATTTAGAAGGTAATAATCTACGTCCGTTAAGCGATGCAACGCAAGGTCAAAAATCTTAACTACAACTAATAACAGTTCGGTGATGTGATGATGATGCATTTGAACTCGATATTTAAAACGGAAAGTTCTTGAAACTGTATTTACATGTAGTTATGACCTTGATTTTTTGATAAATTGTTGACATTTGAGGTTTTGAATTTTGTTTGTAAATATTTAACTCTTTCGCGAAACAGGTAACAACAATATTATTATTAAAATAACGTAACAAATACGTAGGAATTTGCTTAGGTTCTTTAATAGGTTTCTATATTTCAAATGTTAAATCTTCCTACACAGACGCATCTATCTAGCCACATTTAGGTACCTACTAGTACCTAACTTAGTGCAATTTATTTCCTAACATATGCTAGCTATATCTACATACCTGCCTTGTAACTTTTAAGCTAATGGAAAAGAAGTGCCTAATACACCATAATATACCTGCTATAAGCGCCACCAACATAGGAGTTTTCACCCTGCAGCATTTTTTTAGGTTGTGCGTTTCGTTTGGAAACTAAGAATGTAGGTACACAATGCATTAATATAATAATTAATTAGATTTTATTTTATTCGTAAAGTAGATGGCGGGGCGAACTTAAGAGGTTTCGTCAGAACTGGAAGGAGCACTTGCCACAGGTTCGCGAGAAATGGTAAGGGTGGAGGGAAGGCTTTGTCCGGGAGTGCAGAGCAGGCAAGACGAAAAAGTAGTCTCCTTCAGCAGGTCAAAGAGCTCCCTTTTCATCCATTATGGGAAACAAAAAACACCGAAAAGACTGTCCACTGAGCGAAGAAGAAGATAATTATGTCACAATGCAAGAGTATAAGTAGCTTGCAAAACCAATATGTCGTTTGAATTTCATATAATAAGTGGCAAATTTATTTTCTGTGGACCTGCCGGGACTATTAGTCGGTCGGTATGTAGATCACAGGCTTGATGCTGCGATTTATCATCACGTTATTGTATGGCATCTTCATCTTGCAACACGCACACAATGATAAGCATTATAAATGAATATTGCGCTCAGTCGCGAAACATTGCAATTTGCACTCAACTACCTGTGATGTAGTAATTGCAGACAGTAACATTAGCAACACCGCTACCACATCCACAAAGATTTAATGATAAGAAGGCAGCTTTGATTATCATGTTTTAAAAACCGGCCAAGTGCCAGGTGGACTCGCGCACGAAGGGTGCCGTACCAGTATTTATAAAAACCGGCCAAGTGCGAGTCGGACTCGCGCAAGAAGGGTCCCGTACCATTATTTATAAAATAAGCAAAAAAATCACTTGTTGGTATGGGAGCCCCCCTTAAATATTTATTTTATGCTGTTTTTAGTATTTGTTGTTATAGCATCAACAGAGATGCATAATCTGTAAAAATTTCAACTGGCTAACTATCACGGTTCATGAGATACAGCCTGGTGACAGACCGACGGACGGACGGACGGACAGCGAATCCTCAGTAATAGGGTCCCGTTTGACCCTTTGGGTACGGAACCCTAAAAACGAACAAAAAAATCACTTTTTTGTATGGGAGCCCCCCTTTAATATTTATTTTATTCTGTTTTTAGTATTTGTTGTTATAGCATCAACAAAAATACATAATCTGTAGAAATTTCAACTGGCTAACTATCACCGTTCATGAGATACAGCCTGGTGATAGACGGACGGACAGCAAAGTCTCAGTAATAGGGTCCCGTTTGACCCTTTGGGTACGGAACCCTAAAAACTATTACATTTTTTTATTAAGAGTAAGTTTTTGGTATTGCCCGGTACCTAATTGGCTGCTCAATGTCTACTGTCTCACATACCTGACCGTATCAAACGCTATTCGTCGTGAGAAAAGTAATAATGATTGATGCTTGCCTGATCCGAGAATCGAACCGACACAAATAAATCTATTGAACAGTCTGCCAGCAGACATAAGGAGTGGAACAAATAAAAATAGTTTTATTTTAAAAATAAATTAAAAACATATTATTTACAAATTTGTTACAGTGCTACCTATAAACCTTAATAAGTACCTAGTCTTAAGTACGAAATTTCGGGCCTGTGGACAGTGAGTAATGGGCTAGCTCACCGTCCGTCCGTCTTATGACGACAGGCCGTGCCGACGGCGCGTTCGTGTTCCACGCGCGCCTCAAGGAGATGTCAGCAAATCGGAAGGGGTCCGAGAGGTCCGATGCCTGCCAGGGCTGCGGGTTGTTCGAAAGAGATACCGTGGCCCTGGAACACAAAGGGCTAAGAAGGAACATGGATGGGTGTTAGTCAGTCAAGTCTGACACTCCCTTCCGCTCCGCCCTGAGCGGGAGAAGTCATTTGATGATTTCCCAACCCAAAAACAAAAAAAACTACGAAATTTAAGAAAGAGTGTGAGACTCACCGACCCCACAGTTAAACCATTGCTATTGTTTTGTTTTGTGACGTTTTACTTTATAAGTTTACTTATAGGTAAATATAGGTAATATAAAAATATTCAAAAATATTCAAAAATATTCAAAAGTGTCTGCGTTCAAGCAAAATCTAAAATAATAAGTAATAAAATCGGTGTTTCTAAGAATAAAATAAAAACTGTATGGCAGGTAATTAACAGAGAAACAGGAAAGACGCAACAACGAGATAAGACTGAATTGTCTTTGAAAATAGATAATAAAACAATTTGTGATAAGCTAGAAGTCGCTGAGACTCTAGACAACTTCTTTACCAACATTCCGTTAGAGGTTACGAAATCTCTCCCCTCTTCAGCTAAATTAGCTGAAGCTCTTCTTAAAGAGAATTTTACAAAGAACATACCAAACTTTAAATTTAAACCAGTATGTATTGCTACAATTAAAAACGCATTCAAAAGTCTCAATATAAAAAATACTGAAGACTTATGGGGGATATCCGTCAAGGTTCTTGGAGATATTATTGATACGATTGCTCCTGTCTTAACAGGCATATTCAACCAATGTTTGGACAGCGGCAAGTTTCCCGACTTGATGAAACATAGTAAAGTAGTACCAATTTTCAAATCAGGTTGTAAGAGTGATCCCTCTAATTATAGGCCTGTATCTGTGCTTCCAGCACTGAGTAAAATCTATGAAAAAATCATGCTGGACCAGATGTTGTCTCACTTCAACTCTAATAGGATACTGCATAGTCAGCAGTTTGGCTTCACGAAGGGTAGGTCGACAACGGACGCGGGAGTAAAACTCATCAGTCACATTTTGGAGTCCTGGGAGAAGTCCCAGGATGCTATTGGCATCTTCTGTGATCTCTCAAAAGCGTTCGACTGCGTCGACCACAAAACACTGATCTGTAAATTACACCACTACGGAATTCGTGGACAAGCTGCTGATCTTGTTCTCTCTTATTTATCAAACAGGCTGCAAAAAGTAAATGTAAATGGGGCGACGTCCTGCGGGTCTATAGTCAAGATGGGCGTGCCCCAAGGTTCAATTCTCGGCCCTTTCCTGTTTCTTGTTTATATTAATGATCTCCCTTATATGATGGCCAAATTTTCGGATATAATTCTATTTGCTGATGACACTTCGCTAATCTTTAAAATTGATAGAAAAGATACGGACGTCTTACATGTTAATGAAAGCCTAACTATTCTCTCGAAATGGTTCGCAGCCAACAATCTTTTATTGAATACGAATAAAACAAAATGCCTTAAGTTTTCTTTACCAAATGTACCACAACGTGACCTAAATTTAAATCTTGACGGCAAGAAGCTTGATGTTATAGCGGAAACTGTATTCTTGGGGATTACTATCGATTCAAAACTGCAGTGGGGCGCGCACATTAGAACTCTTTCAGGAAGGTTAAGCTCAGCTGCCTATGCAATCAGAAAAATAAGGCAGTTAACTGATATAGCCACAGCTAGGTTAGTATACTACGCTTATTTCCATAGTATTATGTCCTATGGCATTCTGCTGTGGGCATCGGCAGCAGACGTTGATTCAATTTTCATACTGCAAAAGAGGGCAGTCCGCGCTATCTACAAAATGGGTCCTCGTGAATCCCTCAGAGAAAAATTTAAAGAAATCGATATACTGACTCTGCCTTCACTTTATATTTTAGAATGTATTTTATATGTCCGCAAAAACCGAGGACTTTTCAAAATTAGAAGCGACTTCCATAATATAAATACACGCAGTAAACACGAAATTGTAATACCCAAATTCAGATTAACCAAAACTAGGAAGTCTTTTCTTATAAACAGTATACGCTTTTATAATAAGTTGCCGAAGTCAGTTACAGAACTGACCGATGGAAAGTTTAAAAATTATATTAAACGTGTCCTAATTAAAAAAGCATATTACAAAATTAAGGACTACGTTGAAGATAGAGAAGTTTGGCCTTAGCCCCTTCGCACATGCGGCTTCCCTGGTAGCTCATAAACGGCACAAATGTGTGGATGTCTCTAACTATTCTCAATCTTATTTTTTTTTCCTTTCTTCTTTCTTTTTAATCAGATGCTTTACAATAGTTTTTAAATCATTACACCTTTTGTTTAGAATAGTTACAGCACGGATGACAACATTTGTGTCACTTATTTGATCTAGTCATTTTGTGATATTTTCTATTTTTTTGTTGTATAGACTCTTTTTCTTATTTACCGATTGTTTGTAAATGTGTGGACATTGTAGGCCTTATAGATTCCTAGATCCTTGGTAACTTTTTATTTCGTTCTACGTTTCGTAGTAAGCAACGACTTATTGTCAGGCCTACGATGTCCTCCCATACTTTAGTACTAATGCTGTAACAGAAATATTGTAAAACCAAATGATTTTAAAAGAGTAACCATGGAGTTTCTTGCCGGTTCTTCTCCATAGGAAACGACCAACGCGAACCGAGCACCTTTTTGCCGACGTTTTATAAGTGCCCCTGTAGGCCTATGTAAAATAAAAATATTTTGATTTGATTTGATTTGATTATGATAATATAAATAAATAAATTTAAAAAAAAGAATAGCCTGTATTTTTGTGTCATCATTATGGTGCTATAAAGAGGCTGAGCAAACGTAGACACTCTGTTGTTACCGACACAGGAAACCGTAGTTGCTGTGTCCTGTAGCGGCAACCGGACACAGTTTACGTCTGCGCAGGGAGTGGCTGATTTCATACTGGTTATACAAGGTGTAACATAATAAACGCAAGACCTCCCGTGTCGTCTCTCGGACCATGAAACTGAGCCACTTGTGTTCTACGAGTTCTTGAAATTCACAAAAAAAAATTGGACTTTCCGTAGAAAATGACGCGATCAGCTGATCAACATGTATGGTAAAACTAAAAAGAAAGGTATACATTTCTAAAAGTCATAGAACAAAAGTTGTTCAGTTTCATGGTCCGAGAGACCACACGGGAGGTCTTGCGTTTATTATGTTACACCTTGTATACAGAAATCAAAATATTTATTGGTAGCTTTTGTATCCGACACAAGCGAGACACAAGTTTGCGCAGCGCCAAAAATAATATTGGCAACAAAAGTCTGTGTGTTTTTGTTTATAATTACCTACCTCCTCCCTTTTTTAAAGTCGGTTAGAAATAGAAGCAACCCTTTTGTCTCTCTATTTTATAAATTAATCTCACGATGTCCATTTGAAACGGTGACAGAAAATTACACAACGTTCCTTTTTGTAATTTTGTCGGTTCGATTCCCGGTTCAGCAAGACCATTGTCAAAATTGTTTGAATGCTAAGAAAAAGTCGCATGTGTTTGCCGTTTGCCTGCAGCCTAATTAACAGCCTAAGTATGACCTAAGCCTTTTACTAAAACCTAGAAGCGGTGCACTTATCGGTGCCGCCACTTATCGAGCAAATCTTGTGTGTTGAAAATTAAACTACCCAGACAGTTAACTAAGTACCTACTTAGCAAAGTGCTGACCGCAAAAAGCTAAACCTGTAATTTTACAATTGAAATCGATCTTATAAACAGTACAGTAGGTGTGCTATTTATTTATTCTAGATACATTATAGAATAAGAATAAAAATATTACAACATAACAAGTACACTGGCATTGGACAGTACAATAATTATAATAAGCTAAGTTTTTTTTTTTTTAATATTCTAGCCGAATTATCTATGTAATTTGGCATTTAGTTTCAGATAGGTACAGATCACATCTAAGACCACCATGTGTCTTTTTCGTGTCTCTGGCACGACATTTATTCTTACTTATTTTTTTTGTTGCCTCAAAACTTCGCCAGTTCTACGGCGTCGTCGGTGGCAGGCTAGCAGCATAGAGGTCACTTTGACTGCATATTTTGGGGCTCAGAGGGCTGGATATATGGAGTACATTCTTTACGACCGTACCACTAGTTCCGTATCACGTCACGGCCTGAAAAGGTTAGACCCTGCTTGAAGGTCGTGCTGGGGCCTTTTATTCTTGAGTTGTACCACCTACCCTCCTACCCCAAAAGTTTATGGTCTATAATTTTATTATGAATAGATACAAAACATAGAAAATCGTGAATCGCGCAGGGACATCTAGGCTTGGGGCAAACAAATTTTCGTTGATAGAACGTGACCATAAATCAAATAAAACCAATTAAAAACCAACACACTTCAGTCAAGTAACTATCATAAATATACGTTGAGGAAGGACGGATTCGGAAATGGTTCGTAATTGTGCCTAATGCAAGTAAACTTTAAAATCCATCGAGATCGAGATGAGTTAGATGAGATTATTTTGGTGAGAAGGCCGCAGAATCGTGTAAACATTAATTTTATTATGTACATAAGGTTCTCAACAATGTGTGGCAATCTAAATGTCTTGTAGGTTGATTTCGCAATAACCTCACTATTGAATTAGCTTCGTTTTGTATAATTCGATACTTAATAATTAGTTAGCACAAAGATGGGTTGGGTTAAGTAAAGAAATATTGCCTTCATAAAGTAAACAAATTATGAATTCGTGAATGATTTGTGGTTCGTGAAATTAGATGGAAATTATCTTTTGCCCTCGAATTAAATTGCAACTCACTTCAATCAACCTCTTTTGTTAGTGCCAGGATCAGGAGGATTGCCAGAGGTGGAATTCGGATCGGAATGTCTATGGAAACTTTGCCAGGGATTGTGAACTGCAATCCAGCCTCGAGTGAGATGACAAAATTTCCACACTTATCTGAATGCTTTTTTTAACCACACGTTTAAACACAGTCAATTAGTACTTATAATATTTACCATCACCATGTAGACTCATGTACTTAACGTTATACTAATTAATTATACAGATTAATGCGCACCACAAAATTATTTTATAATTTCAAGTAGGTAAATGAATTATAGTTCTGATGTAACAATTTTGGAATATCATAATATTATTTTCCCGTTTAAATTACATTTGGTAAACAAAAAATGCTATTTTCATAATACTAAATTGCTAATATTAGCCTTTTCTTACCAGAAGGAATAATTTGAGGTAAACATTTAATATGATAATATATATTCATTCTGCACTGAGAGGTCATCGGTATGGACGGTATGGTCTATTAATTAGATATTTACTTATTTTGATTTCAAAAATCAAAAATGTATTTTCAAATCAACCGAGAATTTATTTGCTGAGTGTGCAAATATAATCTAACTAAGATTGATATTTGCACACTCACCAAGAAGTAGGTACCTAGGTGTAGGTACCTATAACATCGGTCATTTTAGTCTTCGATCAATAATAGAACTACTACTATTATTGATCGAAGATTTTAGTCGATATTGTAGGTACCTACTCCTAGGTACCTACAATATCGGTCACGTTAGTCGATATTTCCCTTTTGGCTGAATTTTGTGGTCTGAATTGATTCTTCTTCCTAGGCTCCAATCTGACACTGAATACGACAGAAACTAAAGTACGATTCGACTTTACTTTTTGGGGTACCGTACCAATAGGGTGTGCCATCGGGACCCTATAACAAATGCTCCGCCTGTCAGTCAGTACATCTGTGACAGCGCTTCATCATTTTGAGCGGTGATAGGTAGGCAATTGGTTTTAATATCGCTGGCACGAAACTCGAACCTACTCGAACTTGGCCTGTTTGTCGGTTCACTAATTGGGTTGCTTGCTGAATGCGATCATATAAGCTGAATTCAGTCACTCAGCCATCGGCAAAGAAATTCCTGCGCTACATGACGGGAGCTACAGTCAGCCAAAAAACAAGAAAACGCAAACGCGAAGGCGAAGGAAACACGGACAAGGAACCATTTTATTGTTTACTAGCTGTCCGGCGCAACTTCATTTGCGTCACATTTTCCCCGTTTTCGCAACATTTTTCATTGCTGCTCCACTCCTATTGGTCGTGGCGTGATTATATATTACCTATAGCCTTCCTCGATAAATGGGCTATATACCACTGAAAGAATTTTTCAAATCGGACCAGTAGTTTCGGAGCCTTTTCAATGCAAACAAACAATCTAATCTTTCCTCTTTATAATATTAGTTTAGACAACCATTATTACATACTTAATTGTGTAGGCTTATACGATGTAAAGCTAAGACAAATTATTTTACCAAAACCTCCTTCCTACACAGGCCGAAAACATAATTGATATCGATCGGTACATAAGGAATAGGTATACGAGTAGTCAGTGACCCGAAAGTCTGACAACCAGTCCTACCAAGGGGTACCGTATTAAGTACCTATAGTACTAGCTGGGTTGTGGAGGTCAGATAGGCAGTCGCTCCATATAAAATACTGGAATTCAGCTGCATCCCGTTAGACTGGAAGCCGACCCCAACAAAGTTGGGAAAAGGCTAGGCAGATGATGACGATGGTACATAAGGAGTCTGTGCAAATTTGTACTAGACCGATACTCAGTGGTCACGGACTCTGTTTACCGAAGTGCTTTGCTTCGGATTTCATCCTGATCTAAGTAGAGTGCGAATTGCATAATCCGTTGTCGGTATCCCATCCACCCTGTATTATTTAATCGATAATAAGAAGGTCACAGTCATACTCATAACCATAAGTCATCATAACGTGCAATCATTAAATTGAATCCATATGTCTCGAGCCCGCGACTCTCGGAGTTACATCCGAGTAAAAGGCAAAACTTACGCAACGATCCAAAATGCAGGATGATTGTGATTTCGGCGATCGTTCAATAAGAATTTAATACTATTCATATTGTACGTACTAGGTATTGGTTGGCGTGTAGGTATTTCACCTACAGCCACGAATTTGAATTACGATACCTTCTGTTTCTACCGTAAATACCTTTATTTAACTACCTACGTGCCAAAGTTATTCAATTTATTAATTTAATTTAAATAACTGCAACTACATGAAATGATTAATCATTCCATAAAATGATTAATCATTTTATGTACCTACCTAATAGATACCTACCTATATGATATATATATAGAAGGATGATGGTACACATCACAAGTTTACAAAACAACGTGGAATACGTTTTCTTACCCTGAAGTCTTATAAGTATGTAAATAACGAATGCAGTAGGTAAGTACCTGAAAATTTATGAAAATATTTATCCGCCACCTAAAGGTATAGCCAAGTTGCTCTCCTTTTTCAGTGCTTTTCTAAATTTCCTATACACCCCTATATGATAAATGATAACAAATGGACTGGTTTTAGACCATTGGAGCATTATCTACCAGAGCATGCCTGAAATTATAAAAACCACCACTTTGACCCAGAGAAAGAACTTAGGACTTCCACCACGTCCACGCTCGGCATCCCATTCGGAGTGTCCGGTCCACCACTGACCATCAGACATTTGAAGAAGGGGTTATCATATTTTACGAACTTAATTAGTGTTTAAAACCTTCGTTATCGTGAATTCGTGACTCGTCAGATCATGAATCTACATTTTAATTAGCTAAGTGGTATCGATCATAAAACAATTTAACGGGCAAATGTGATCAACTCATGAAGTCATGACTATGCAGCTACAGGTATGTATGTATTACATATGCGGATATATGTATAGTGCAATTTGTTTTTCTATCGTAGATTACAGGTTACCACCTCGAGCCTTCACCTTCAAAAAATGAAGAAGGTAGATACGGTAGGTATCTACCTTCTGGTAGTATCTTCCTATTTCCTATTTACATACATAAACTTCTTCCTATTTAGGACATATTAGTATATTCGGCGTTTACTGACAATCGTAGTGTTGAATAATCTTATGTAGATCATTTAGTTACTCCACCTCACCATTTAGTATTTTTACAAATTACAATGAGTGCGGAAAGATTAACATTTGATATTCTTTGTTATCCGAACAGCGTCTAATTAGTATAACGAAACAATTTCAAGAGCCATTAGGTACCTACTACTACTGTCCGAAAGACCGTTCAATGAACATCATGCCTTTCAACCACAATGAAGAAATCTTAGTCTGTTGAAGGTCATAGAGCAAAATTAAGAGGAGGGCCTCCCGCATGCCTTATGTATAAAACTACGGAGGTTAGTCGGAGCTACGCGCCCTGAATACTTGACTCCAGCTAATAGCAGACTGTTTCGACTAAATAGTTAACTTCTCTATCCAAACGCATACGCACTAACGTATGGGTCATGGATAAGTTTGATGACAAATGTAAATTAGGTAATTTATAATGATTGACCGTACAATAACTACTAACTTAGATTGTGCGTAGCTTCTGTTGCAATACAGTTTACAGTTACACCTAGACATAGAGCCTAGTTGAAGTTTAAAATAGTAAGTAATAGATGACCTCGTAAATGTACCAGTTTACCACCCTAGGTTTAATGTTGTTTGCACGCCATAAAACACCCAAGTCTCTTTTGCCTTTGATAGGTACCTTCTTCTTTCGTGTCGATGGTACGACTTATGTGGCCACGTTACTCGCGGCATCTATGGCGTCTTTTAGGTCCTCTAAAGAACATGTGTTGGGACATTTCGGGCAGTCCAAGCAAGTGGGACATCGTCTGGGCGGGAACACCGCATTCACACTGTTTGTCGGAAGGATTTTATTTCCCCATTTTACCAAATTATTTTGTTATCGTGTCTTTAATACCAATGTGGCAGTTAAGGTAAACAATTTCAACTTTAGTGAAGTTGCAATAATAGAAGGAGTTATTTCAGAATTTATTTAATTACGACATCCATTTTAGGATAATGTATAGTTACTCTTCTAAAATACTTACTTCAAGCTCCGAAACAGTGAAATGTGCAATAGTTTTAGACACCCACGATTTTACCTTTAACTATTGAAGTTTGTTGATAAGAAAGATTTTTTGGGAAAATAAATAAGTTCCTAGCTTCGAAAATCTGACATCTTTTAATCTTAAGTTTATCTGATGACATAATGATGATCTGCAGGAAGGTGTGGCTACCTTCCTTCAGATCATTTTCACCGCCAACTGGCAACTAGGTATCACCAAGACCAATTTTGTAATCCGACCTGCCCTAATTCGGTAATGTTCTTACTACCTTAAAAATATGTAAGAGCACAAAAAATACCTAGTTATGTTGTCGACTACGAAATCTGTCACACGCCCAGTGTTGCAAACAAGGCGATCAGTTTACCGAGCAGGGAAAGGATCTAATGCAGTGATTACTGAGATACTGCGATATTGTATTACATTGCACAAACAAATTTAAGAGGTTTCCTTTCATAATAAGAGATGTTGAGTAAAGCCCATTTAAGGAATTGTGTATTACAGTATACACATATAATTTACGCTCCACTTAAAAGCGACGGACATGAAGCAATTTAAACACAATATTTTTAAATTATTCGGATTATTTCAAGCAGCAATAGTTCCAGTTAGTCTCAGGCAGTGCAGGTCTCGGAAAAACATACTTAAAATAAGCAGATGCAGTGGCAAGTCGGGTTGATTCGACTTACCCTTTAGTTAGCTATTGGTGGTAGGTACGACTCGCACTTGGGTGGTATTTTTTTATAAACTCATTTAATTTTTATTCGATTTTCTGGGCAGGCTAGACTAGATAATAAATACATCATCATTGTTGCTAGTTACAAAACCTACTGAGTAAGTATTTTATATTTATCGCATTAAGTCTTAAGCACACATGGAAATCTATTTGGATTAGTTGCGTATTTTCTCACTGTTTTATTCCATTGTCATACTCACAATGATTGTCAAGAGTGCACCAGATAGTGTAATTGCATGTGACGCAACCTAATGCAACCTCTATGTTGAATACAGAACCTAAGTAAATTAGTGTATGTAAACTTTGTCGGTGGATGTTACCAATGTGATGTTGGCAAGTAAATAACTTGAATATTTCTATGTTTTGGAAGACCCATGTATGTTACTTACTATAAATAAGTAGTATGAATGTATGTAGGTGATCTGGTATGAATGTGAGCGTAGTGAACGAAGGTTGGAAACGTGCCATCCATCTGATACATGATGTTTTATATATTTTTTAAACGCTAATTATGTTATAGGAGTACACCGCCGAAAAATGCGCAATCAGTCACGAATGACCATGCATATTGTTGATGGCAATCCACAATCCAAAATCACGATCGGACATAATTAATTTTTACGTAACCTGCGTTATTATTATTATATTATCATCTGTAGCATTGAAGATTTCTGTTAAAATGTTAAAGGCTGAATTAATGTGTTGAACTGCTGGCATTACTTACATTCAATCGCATAGCATTTTAAGAATGTTTAAATTGTGTTGCTTTGTAGCCGGGCAGGGAAGACACAAGTTATACAGGTTTTCTTAATTAACGTTCTTGAGCTAAACCGATCGATTGATCCGGTTGTTGGGGTGTAGGGCGGGTTCTAGCTTTAAGCTTACTCGCTAGTGGATATCCTATCCTGCATATCCTTGGTAGTTTTAACACATGATTCATGGCGTCGCTGAGCGATGGTCTACTTAACACAATAGATAGTCTGAGCTGAGCGCATCCTTGGGGGAATATTTATAAAATAATGGTTAAACCTGCTGTCTTGTATGGACCAGAATGTTGCACCACAAAAGGGATGATTGCATCTGCCTGAGTTGAGAATGCTAATGGGGATTTGTGGTGTAACGCGAATGGTTAAAATAAGAATATGAGTACATAAGAGGAGATCTGAAAATGGCGCCAGTGAAGAAAAGTTGTGTGGTAATAGGTTTTCATTGTTGTCGGTATGTGATGCGGAGGAATGAGGAAAAGTTTTCAGTATGAATTTGGATGGGTAAAAGAGTAGAGGAAGACCAACGAAACGATGGATGGACTGTGTGAACTATGATATGGCTAGAAAGGAGGTCCCTAATTGCTGAGATAAAGAGTAATAGAGAAGTATGGAAGCCTAGAAGACATGCTGCACCAGCATCTGCCTAGCCTTTTCCCAAACTATCTTGGGGTCGGCTTCCAGTCTAACCGGATGCAGCTGAGTACCAGTATTTTACATGAAGCGACTGCCCATCTGACCTCCACAACCCAGTAACTGGGTAATACGGTACCCCTTGGTAAGAGTGGATGTCAGACTTTTAGCTTCTGACTACTCGTAACGACTGTCAAAGATCTACAAATGACAGCCGGGACCAATGGCCTATCGTGCTTTCCGAGGCACGGAGGAAACTCGATATGTAATTATGGTCACCCATCCACAGACCAACCTCGGCAAGCATGACTTAACCTTAAAGATCGACCTGGGCGGCCGTTATTATTTAGCTACGAGCTCCTCCAAATAAATTAGCTGCACCGACGCCAAATAAATTATGATAATGCCAGGAGAATGACGATGGTTTTATCTGAATTAGTGGCTCTAAGCCGACTGAATTTTTGCCTGTTTGATGGATTTTTTTCTCTGTCTCTCTTTAATAAGATTGTATAAACTTACTGTCGTAATACGGTGATACTTGGACTCCTTTTAAACCAAAGTGGCCTACGCCTAGCGACTACCCCTTTCTTTAGCAGGAGATCATGATTCACCCGAAATACATTTATTGATCTTGCTCGTATTCGAGCGAGCACTTAGGTAAAAAACACAGCTTTTTTAAAAAAAAAAAATTATGGCATGCATACCCCATACCTACATGTACCCGAAAGATGAAAAAAAACTGTGCACATTTTTATAAGCGTGTTGGATTTTTTATTAAACCAAATTAAAAAGATTGTTTTTTTGATATTGGGATATTTTCGGTAAAAACTGCAAAACAGCTTTTTTTTAACTTGCTTCGTTAGTTAGTCACGTAGTATATGTATTGGTCAAATGTTGCAACTGAATTTCAGGCCAGATTCCTCTGGCTCCAACTGATTGAGCAGAAATTTTGCTTAAGGTTCTGATGAAGTGATGACACATTAGATTTACATTTATAATCTTACAACTGAATTTCGGGCCAGATCCCTCTGGCTTCAACCGATTGGGCAGAAATTTTGCACCTTTGGTTCTGATGACAGTATTTTTTTATTTATGACAGACATGACTTGATCCAGCAGGCAGGATCACCTCCTCGTAAGAGAATTCCACATCGATTAATGGCATGGACACGAAACTTTGTATTTGGTACACCTACACGTTTAATGTTGATAGTTAAACCTCATTTTCATCTTTTTATTGTAACAAACGCTTGTTTTTTGTTTTAAAGTTTAATTTATTTTTAAGCTCTGCGAATAACATCGAAGTCGACTGTTTCATTCGTCGTCAATCAGCGGAGGTCTCCCAAACAGGAATCTCCCAAACTACTCAATCTATTTTATTCGAATTCTCTAAATGATATAGAAAGCTAGCATAGGTTTTGTTTCTTCGATTCTTTTCGTGTTGTTGTTGTGTCCTGTCTTTTGTTTCTTGTTGCTTCTTTAAAAATAACAGTCTAAATGTTGTACTTGTAATATCTATACCTGCCCTCGAGGAATTCTGACACACGCAGCTACTTTGATCGATGACTACTCGCGGGTGATGTCAAAATCTGTGCGTGGCTGAGGCTGTGGACGTGTCGAGACTTTGACATCTATCACATCGATGCAACACTAGCTGTATCAATGTCTCTGCGTGTGTTTGGATATAGTAAGTGTAACTAGAACCTAACCCGAAGAATGCAATTGCACTGCGACCGACTTGTTGGCCACAATTCGTCGGTGGAATTGACCACAATTCAAAATTATTAATCTATTCTGTCGGGGTGCCCTATGATCGTCTTGTAAACCAGTTTAGCCTGAAATAATATTTTGGTGCGTTTAGTTGGTTATATTAAGAACCAATAAGTAGTAGCAGTAGCAGTACCACTGTACCAGCAACAAGAAAAAAAAATCTCTAATACGTTTCAAACTATCAAAAGTTCTAACTTCTCGGTTCTCAAAACAATTTGTTTTTGTTTATAATCCCTATTGTTATGATGGGAAAAACGATCATTAATGATCTGAATCGGATGCCAGGAAGCTGAGCAGAGATCATGCAAGTAGGCTAGGTATACGGGTGAAAGTGGAAACATTTCCTAGTTTTTGCAATTTCGTGTACTTGTGCTTGTCTCAGTCTCATCCGGACGTAATCATCATAAAATTTATGTAACTGCTTGTGTCATAAGTCGTAGTCTTTGTGTAGCAGATACAGATAAGCTTAGATTATCTAGTACCTAATGTATTATATGTTAAAAAGGTATTTTATTAAATAACATGAAATTTAATATCGGAGGCTTTTATTAGTTTTACAATCCCAAGCGTAATGGCGTCCTTGCTCATCCCACGTGACCCGGACGTTCCATTTTTCAAATCTTATTTAATCTATGGTTAACTACAATACATCATACCCCTTTCCCAAAAAAAAATTAAAACAAAAAAAAAAATGTACTTGTATACAAAACAAGTCAACCTAAATTTAACTCTATTTCTTATTAATAATTAGTTTTAACAAAACAAGTTATTCTAAATTAAACCATATTTATATCTACTTTAAGACAGAGTATCACCATTCCGGTAACTGTACATACAAGTAAACCTAAATTAAACTCTATTTCTTATTTATTAGTTAGTTTTAACAAAACAAGTTATTCTAAATTAAACTCTATTTATACTTTTAACAAAACAAGTTATTCTAAATTAAACTCTATTTATAACTACTTTAAGACAGAGTATCACCATTCCGGTAACTGCACATTCTTTATTTATTATCAGATTATTGAGAACGAATATGATAAGAAGTTCGTGTATAAATACATCCATTACAGTCTTTGATAACATATGACCTGTAATTATTATTATTTATAATAGTACCTTGTGTCCATTGTACCTTTTGAGGATCCTTTTTAAACCAAACTCTTTGATCTAAACTAAAGCCACTTCTTTCTTTAACATTTTTATTATAATTCCTTATATTTCTATTTTGAGTCTTTTTCATCTCACTCTCTACATTCCAGTTTAATTTTGGCACTAAGTACTTATAACTAGTGGGTAGCTTAGTTTTTAAATTCCTGTTCATCATTAACTGCGCAGGTGTGAAGCATGTGCCTGAAACTGGCGAGGATCTATACTGCAATAGGGAAACTCTGAAATCTGTTTTGTCTTCATTACATTTAATTAATATTTTTTTAGCTATTTGTACTCCACGTTCTGCCATGCCATTTGATTGAGGATACCTTGGGCTCGAGTATGTGAATTTAAAACCCCATTCCATTGCGAATTGCTTGCATTGTCGAGAATCAAATGGAACGTGATCTGCTACAATTTCAGATGGTATACCAAAACAAGTAAACATGTCTATCAATGCATTAATTATACTAGTTGCAGATTTATTAGTAATAAGTTTTATTTCTAACCACTTTGTGGTGTAATCATAAATTAATAAATAATTTTTCCTTTTAAAATCAAGAATATCAATTCCTATCTTTGAAAATGGTAAGTCAGGTACATCATGTGACAATAATGGTTCTTTTATATTATTGTTTTGATGTGTTTGACAGATGAAGCACCTTTTAACTACTTCTTCTATGTGTGAATCAATATTCGGCCAATAATATAAAGATCTAGCAAGTTGTTTCATTTTTGTCATTCCTAGGTGTCCTTCATGCATTTTATTTAAAATAGTTAATCTAAGACACTTTGGAACTATCAATCTGTCATTCATAAACAAGAGTTGTTGATCTATTGATATGTTTTCTCTAAATTTAAAGTAATGTTTTAGGTTATCTGGTATATTTTTATTTGGCCATCCATTCTGTGTGAAATCAATTAGTTGAGATAATTCAATATCTTTTGATGTTTCACTTATTAGTTCTTGTTTTTGTTCGTCAGTACATTGTAAATAGTTTGAAAGACCTATACAGTGTATTACTTCAAACATGTAAGATTGGTCCTCATCATTTACATCTAAGTAAGAGCGAGATAATAAATCTGCTATATGCATTAAACGTCCCTTCAAGTACTTAAATTCTAAGGTATATTTTAACAATTTTAGTTTCATTCTTTGCAGTCGTGCTGATGGAATTGCATGAATAGGCTTTTTTAGTATACTTTCTAAAGGTTTATGATCATTAATTATAGTACATTTTTTTCCATATATAAAATAGTGAAATTTCTTTGTTGACCATACTACACTTAGCAGCTCCTTTTCTATTTGGGAAAAATTTTTCTCTGCACTTGTTAAGTTTCTAGAAGCATAGCTGACTGGCTTCCCATTTTGCATTAAACAGGCACCTACTCCGTCTTTACTCGCATCACATTGAATGGTGACTGGTAAGGAAGAATCAAAATTTTGCAACACCGGTGCTGTACTAATACACTCTTTTATATTATTAAAAGCCTTTTCATGAACTTCCATCCACAACCAAGACACATCCTTTTTTAAGAGGGTATTTAATGGTGCCGTTAGGTCAGCTAGTTTATTAACAAAGTTTCTTAAATAGTTAACCATTCCCAAAAATATTTGAAGTTGTTTTTTATTTTTTGGAGTTTTAATATTTAAAATGGCTTTTATTCTATCAGGATCTATTTGCATTCCCTCTTTAGAAAATATTTGACCGAAATATTTTACTTCAGGTAGTTTATATTGAAATTTTCTTTTATTGAATCTAACATTGTTTTCTTTTGCCCTTTCTAACACACATTTTAATATTCTATCATGTTCCTCTTCATTTTCAGCACAAATTAATAAATCGTCGCAGTAGATGACAACACCAGGAATGTCACCAAATGATTTTTCACTATACTTTTGAAAAATCTCAGAAGCTACTGATAGACCGAATGGTAATCTGAGAAATTTATAACAGCCATAAGGAGTACTAAATGTACATAAATCTGTAGATTTGTTTGTCAGTTTTATATTGTAAAATCCATCTGAAAAATCTAATACTGAAAAGATTGTCTTATTACTTAGTTTATTGACTATTTCCTCTAATGTTGGTATTAAGTGGTATTCTCTTATTAGCACCTTATTCAATTCTTGGGGATCTAAACAAATTCTCAAATTACCATCACTTTTTTCAATTATTACTAAATTACTTACAAATGACTTTGGATGATCGACTTTCTCAATAATCTGATTTTCTTCCAGACTTTTTAATTTATCCAATAGACGATCCATTAATGCATGTGGAACTCGTCGTGGTGGTTTTACCACTATTTGTGCATCTGGCTGAGTGTGCAGTTCCAGTGGTGTGTCCTATGCCCTGGAAAAGTTCAGGATATTTATTAATAATTACTTCTTTATTTTGGATGTTGACACTGTTAATACAATTACTGTTTACATAAATTAAATTGATATTTTCTTTATTTAAACTGTAGGGATTTTAATGTCATTTTTGTGTATTGTTAATATTACTTTTCCCAATGGTTTTATTTTATTTCCTCCAAATGCTTCTAAAAAAAATTTTGTCTCAGACCACTTGGGGTTTTCATCATTGACAATTAATTTTAGGTCTTTTAGTGAGATTACATTGACTTGAGCTCCAGTGTCACATTTATATGTGACTTTTTTATTTTCAGTTTTTAATATTATTCGCCACTCATTCTTAAAACTTGAATTTTTACTTCCAATAGTATGACAAACTTTAAGTAGTCATAAGTCATGAACAAAGTTACTCATCACTACATTCATTACTATCGTAGGGTTCTTGGTATCGGCTGCGCCATGTATTATATGTTAAAAAGGTATTTTATTAAATAACATGAAATTTAATATCGGAGGCTTTTATTAGTTTTGATGGCGTCCTTGCTCATCCCACGTGACCCGGACGTTCCATTTTTCAAATCTTATTTAATCTATGGTTAACTACAATACACCTAACTACGAAAGGTTTTAACTGTTTTCCCGCTTCGCAGGCTACCCGGTAAATACTGACTAGGAAATTGTCAACCTAAGTAAACACAGCTTAATTATAGCGCCTGTTTCCTGAAGGGTGAGCCAGAGGTGTACCTAATAATACGTCCCACATTATGCCAGATACATTAAGTCAAATGTAATAAGGGGCAAGCCAATTGCCGTTAATCGGACACAAATCAAGACTCATTGACTGCTCCTGAGAAATTCCTATTGGAACACCTAATAAACCTTAGTGCAACCTTGGAATCGAAGCCAGGACCTCATACTCAGCAGTTTAGCTTGCCACCACTAGACCAACAAGGCCTCTTAGACCTATATCTATACGACTAAACTACTGCAGGGTCCTAAGACTACATTAACTAAAATGCATACGACTTTACACTCTTCAGGGGGCATGCACCCTTTTGAGTTCCAGCTGTTGTTTCACAGCAATCAAAAGGAGCAAATGGCTGAAGTAAGAGGCTTTTTAATTAAACAAGCATACATAACATATAACATAATTTATTCTATTACTGCTAAGATACAGACTACATCACAAAAACAACAAACATTTTACTTCTTCTTCTTTCTTTCGGCGCGACTGCCGCCCATGACTTGAAGTTGTTGCTTGAGTTCCAGCAGTTGGTTGTCGGGTACGTATCGGACCTCTTCGTGCACGATATCGTGTTCATGCACGCGCAAGGTACAGCCTTCTGGCAACACCGCACGAGCCACGCGAAGTAATGTGCCCAGAGCCCACGCGGGGACATCAGTTACCTGTAATGTAAAAATAAGTAAATTACTACAGAGGTGTGATCGTACAGACAGCGTCACTATGTGCCAACCTCTCAAGTTTTAAAATGTTACATTGCTACAACATTGAATTCATTACGAATAATCTAAGGAATACTTCAAAAAGAACTTATTATTTCGACTAGGAATCAAAACATCGCATCACTGATTTGCGTCTTACTAATAGCGGCGGCGGTTTAATAAATGAGCGACCGAGCCTTTGCAAATAGCGAAGAAATTGTTATCTACTATCGTCCGAGTCACTTTAAGCCCGTTACAGACGTAGCTATAATATATGTATATTAATATATCGAGCTATATATTACAGTATAGCAAGCCACCACACACAGAAGCTATATATATTTTGCTCTCACTAGGTCTGGTCAATGTACCAAAATATATATTAATATGCCAAAATATACCGAGCTATATTTGTCGACATATTTTGACGTCTTAGAAATATATATTATAGCTGCGTGTGCGGTCACTAGAAAATGTATATAAAAAATATATCGTAATATGCCTTGCTATGCATCATCATTCTTTTGCCCTTATCCCAATTCATTTGGGGTCGGCGCAGTACGTCTTCTTCTTCCATACCTCTCTATTACTTGTCATCTCATGGGATACCTCCTTTCTTGCTATATCATTCTTCACACAGTCCATCCATCGTTTCTTTGGTCTTCCTCTACCCTTATACCCATCCACATTCATACTCAAAACTTTCCTCACGACATTTTCCTCATTACTCCGCATCACATGCCCATTCCACGACAACCGATTTCCACGCATCTTTTCAGTCACCGGCGCCACTTTGCCTTGCCATGATTCATATTAATATATATTATAGCTACGTCTGTGGCGGGCTTTATCTTTGAGTTACTGTCTAATCAATGGATGTTAAAATTTGAGGGTATCCATTAATTTTACTTACTTAAGTTTTGTTTATAAACGTAATTGCTAACGTTATAGCTTGAGGGTAAGAATTAATTTTATAAACAAAACGTAAGTAAGTTAGGCCAATCTAAAATATTTCTAGCGCTTCCTATTTTATCGTTTGCGCTATTAGGATATCACTTGTCTAGACACCCGTTTGTCAGTAGGCACAATATTATGTACCTATATTATGTTAACTGTAAATTAACAAATCAAATCCTAAAATATAAATCTTTGTAGTAAAATCAAATCAAAGTTTTGTTAAATAATAGCAATACTAAATACTATTAAATGATTATTAAAGTATTTTTATTTTCTTAAATATTACTTAATTTTTGTTTCACGGATCATAGTTTTGCCGTTACTTAAAATGTTCCTTGCTTTGCATGGAACTAGTAACTATTTTTGCCAGAGAAGATTATTGCTTGTAACGACAAGAAAAAAGTCAAAAATAGTATATAGTAGTATACACAATAATACAAGTATTAACAAAAATTAATCAAAAAAATAAATCAAGTATTAAAAAACTTAAGCTTATTTAGTCACTAAAACAATAAATTTATGAGTGGAGCGATACACCCAGAATCGCACATTCAAAAGCGATGAAAGGTGGGTATATAGGGCTTGGGAACGACCAGACCAAGGGGTGACTGACAAGAGCGTCTGCCGGATGATGACGCCATGTGTTTGTTCTGGCGCAGCATCTGGTCGGTGCCTGTCAGTCACGCTGAGGCCGGTTGGATCCGGGAGGTTGAACAAGCGTGTGATCCAATACCAGAAATGGGGGCAATTATCATCAGCCCCCAAGACGTATCTCGTGCAGTCCGTCAGTTACCTAACTGGAAATCTCCAGGCCCGGATGGACTGCTCAACTTGTGGATCAAATGGTTCCAAAGATCGCACGCTCGCTCGGCGTCCCAGTTTCAATCAGCCTTAGAGTCAGGGTCGCTGCCCCAGTTCCTGACGACAGGCATTACCCACCTGCTGCATAAATCAGGTAGTACTGCGGAGCCCAAAAATTATAGACCTATCACTTGCTTATCAACGGTCTATAAAGTTCTTACATCCATTTTGAGAGCTAAAATTAACCAACATATTGAGAGCAATTCCATCATGTCTCCCTCTCAGAATGGATGTAAGAACGGGTCCCGTGGTACTAAGGAGCTGCTCCTCATTGATATGGCCATTAGCCAACAGGTTCGCCGCACCCGAAGGCATCTGTCTACATGATGGATAGATTATAAGAAGGCCTACGACTCAGTTCCGCATACACGGCTCATGAGGGTGCTGGAGTTGTACAAGATAGACGCAACTCTACTCGCCTTCCTTGAGTCGTGTATGGGGCAATGGAGGACGGTCCGTCGCTATCCAGGATGTCGACGGATGCAGGGGAACAGCGAACCGATAAGGATCGAGCGTGGTATATTTCAGGGTGATAGTCCGAGTCCACTGTGGTTTTGTCTAGCCTTGAACCCTCTTAGCACACTGCTGGAAGGTTCAGGTCTAGGTTATCGGTTGAGGAGAGGTGGTCAGGTCATATCTCACCTTCTTTACATGGATGATCTGAAAATCTTTGCCCCCAACAATTTGCAACTGATGAAGCTACTGAAGGTAATTGAAACTTTCAGGAGCGCCATCAGGATGGAATTTGGTGTGGACAAATGTGCAGTCATGCATGTGAAGCGAGGGGAGATTACGGAATCCGTGGGAACTCAACTCTCGGATTCCGTACACCTTAGATCCCTCTTCTCAACAGAAACCTACAAGTATTTGGGTATGTCGGAAACATTAGGCATCAATACTGCTGCCATGAAACAATCGTTGAAGGAGCGTTTCTTTGGCCGCCTGAATAAGGTGCTAAGCAGTCTTCTTTCAGGCAGAAACAGGGTGCGCGCCTTTAACGGTTGGGTCATGCCAGTTTTGATGTATTCTTTTGGCATACTCAAATGGACTCAGACAGAACTTGATGCCCTAGATAGGAAGGTCAGCGTACTGCTGACCGCAAATCGGATGCATCACCCACGGTCGTCGGAGATGAGACTATATCCCGCGGAAGTGTGGAGGTTGTGGCTTCTTAAATGCCAAGACCCTGCACAACCGTGAGGTATGCAGTCTCAGGGAATACTTCCTAGAAGCCAACGTGGGGATGCACCGAGATGTGGTCTCGGTAGACAAGGGCCTTACCCCGCTTTTCTTGGCTAACGAGAACTGGCGCAAGCCTATAGTATTAGACACTAATGACCGCAGGGAGGTATGGCAGAGCAAGGAGCTTCACGGACGCTTTTACCGGGCCTTACATGGGCCAGACTTCTTAGCGTCCGTATCCTGGCTGCGTTTCGGTGACCTCTATGGACGAAGTTATGCTGACGAATAACTACCGGAAACATATTATGAAGGACGGGACGGTGGACGTGTCGGGCATGCCACCGTCCGGGTGATTCCATCAGACATATTATTTCTGGTTGTTCTCGTCTAGCTAACGGAGAGTACTTGCATAGACACAACCTTGTTGCCAGGATTATCCACCAGCAACTTGCTTTGAAATACGTCCTTGTGGAATCAGAACTGCCATACTATAAGTATGCGCCCGACCCAGTTCTCGATAATGGTAATATCACGTTGTATTGGGATCGATCTATCGTCACTGACAGGACTATTGTTGCCAATAAGCCTGATATTGTGTTGATCGATCGATTGGAGCGTCGCGCAATGATTGTTGATATAACGGTCCCGCATGACGAGAACCTCGTGAAAGCAGAGAAAGATAAGCAATTCAAGTATCTAGATCTGGCTCGCGAGGTTGTCGACATGTGGGACGTGACAACAGCAGTCATTGTGCCGATAGTCGTGTCGGCCAATGGCTTAATAGCCAAAAGCTTCGACCAACATCTGCGGAGTCTTTCGCTTGACAGCTGGATCAAGGGCTTGATTCAGAAAGCAGTACTTCTGGACACGGCACGTATTGTCAGGAGGTTCCTCTCTCAAGAGCCTTGACCACCGGTAGCCCGGACCCTGTTCCCGATGATGGTGGGCTACTATTTTTATATTTTTTAATGTTTTTTTTTTAATATAATTTTATAAAAATATTTAAAAATGTAACCAATATGTAAAGAAAATGAATAAAGGAAATATAATTAATTATAATAAAATGTTTTTCAAAATACATAAACTAACTAGGCCCAAGATAGATTTCAACGCACATGTCTTTTTGGGGGTAAACACTTAGTGGAGCCGGATGGATTGCAATGCTTGACTATGAGGAAGACGGACAAAAAAGTTTCCTTGCGGAGAATATTGAGATTGATGTGTGGACCCATAAACACGGTGGAGCAACAAAAATATATCAAATCAAAAAATATAGGAGAAGAAAAAGAGGAGGTTTGGTATGGGTATTTTATGAGGAGAGTTGAAACTCGTGTAATTTAGACGGGTAAGTAATATAATATGATATAATTACAAAATCTCTAATATTTACAAGATATAACAACTGAATCTATAATTTTATTCGATATAATGATCAGTTAATATAATAAACGATTGATATAATTTTTAAGTAACTAATTTTTATAAGCATAACATACATTGAATATAAAATCGTTTGATATACCACTCAAAAGACAAAATTTAGATATAAATATAATATGTTGGCAACTTCGTGGAGCGAGCGCCATCTGACGTTGGTGGCCGGAACTGCGGGCGCCGCCTAGCTAGCCGTGACGTCAGCATCGCACCACCACTGTACGTGGTGGGAAGGAGCCGGCTGGCGATGGCGCGACCAAAACCGCTACAACACCCGCTGCCGCTAATGAGTGGTGAGACCTCGGCAAGAAGTCACGCCACCACTACGTCACATCGTACGATCCGTTTTGTTTATATCAAGCGCGGCTATGATTGGCCAGGAAGCGAGCGTCTAAAAGTAATTAGCAAAAGTAGACCTTAATGTATTGTGATTTGTAGTATTTAAACCACGGACTAACAATGTATCGTCTCGGCCGCCCGATACGTACCATCGCGTATTAGTAGGATTCGCCGTCCTCGGCATACCCTAGTCACTCCCGATGACCCTATTACCCTCCTTCAAGAGAGAAGTAGGGAAACCAGTACGTTAAAACGTAAATACAGACACAACCCCCCCCCCCCCCGCGACCCTTGCTCGAGCCAGCCCGCGATGCTGAGCCAGTAGTAATAATTCAGCCCCTAAATAATGGAAATCAGATCCAGCCTGTCCCTTTGCTGCCCTCTCTCAGCGACGCCCTAAGCCGAGGCTCGTACCCCACAGGGGGTGCCCTTAGCGCTGTCGCTTAGTTTATAAGCTTTTTGCCTGGCTGGAGGCCTTAAATTCTAGGCATCCACAGGTTTGCCCGGTTAAGCATTAGCCAGCCTCAGAGGCTGAACTGCGAGATGCCATTCATAAAAATAAAAAAAAATGTATCGTCTCACTTCGTTTTCGCTTGGTTTGCTTACGCTTCCTCGCTGACCTTTGTTTACTTTAATTAGTGTCCTATTGTTAATCTTAATTAAGTTATTTAAAATAAAAGTTTAATTAGTGCTACTGCTTTGATTTAAATAATCAACACCTGTGAGGTAGCACACAAGAAGTGGCTCCTTCAGTATAACTGTTTGCTGAAAGTTAACCTAATAGTGAAAGTCCCACATCTACGCACTAAGAAAGTGGTAATTGAGTATTGATATTGTATTATTTGATAAATATGATAAAACGCCTATTATACACCATACATGCAGCAAGCAGCATGCAACATGCAGCAGGCATGGTTTCGGTCACGACTCCGCCGCTGCGGGACTCCGGCGGTCCCATGCGACCTTATCGTCGCAGATGTGTTTCACGCTCACCATCGCGGATGAGGCTGGCCGGCGATAAAACCACCTGCTCCTCAGCTCGCGGGCCGCCTCTCCCCTCCGCGCCTATGCGATTTTATATAACACTCTAGGGGTAGGGCGCACAAGACTACGTGAAGTCGGTTTAAAGCGATTCGTTTCTGTCACGCCGCTCCCGCAGCACGCTCGCTTCACTCGTTCGCCTTCGCGCGTTAATGGTCACTCTTGTAACCAAACCTAACCCTAATGATTCACCAACATAGAGGGGACCTAGCAGTCTGCTTCGCTTTCGCCTTAACCTTCTAACCTAATATAACCCATCCGAGTCGGATTGCTTTGAATCGGGGTGTTAACCATAAAGATGGTATCTATCCCTACTAATATTATAAATGTGAATGTAAGTTTGTTTGTTACGCTTTCACGCGAAAACTACTCAACCGATCATCATGAAACTTTGTACATATATTCTTGGAGGTATTAGAAGTAACATAGGCTATATATCATCACGCTACGACCAATACGAGCGGAGCAGCAATGAAAAATGTTGCGAAAACTGGGAAAATGTGACGCAGACGAAGTTGCGGGGGACAGCTAGTATTATATATTTTAAACGATAGGCCTAATGATTTTCGATTAAATAATCGATTATATCCAATATCGTTATACGAAATATTTTTTAAAGTAGGTATATAAATGTTATATCTAAAGAAATTAGATCAACAGTTCGTGTAACTCACGTTAATTATATCTTTTGAACGTTATTGAAATGAAAATATACCAAATAACTTTATATGATATGAGACGCACCCAGTCTACACTGATGATTATAAATATTAATGCATAGATGGGAAGAGGTAGGCCAAAGAAAAGATTGTGTGAGAAATGATGTGACGGTTCACATGGGAGAATGAAAGAAGAAAAGGTGTTGTCCTGACCCCAAGTAAAATGGGACAAGGGTAGAAAGGTTTGTAATCTCAGGGTTGTTTCTTTTCAGAACCACATTATTGGTAAGCAGATAAACTATAACTTTTTTCATTTTGCGATAAACCAACTCAATAAATTATTTAGGTTTTATTCACTGTGAAAAAGGTAAAATTTTATAAAAAAAGTAGTGCTGAAAATTAATTTTAACCTATAATTTCCTATACTTAATTATTTTTCTTACATACATACTAATTTACTTTTTTTATATTTTATAAGACAAAAGCAAATCAAGAATAGTTGCTCACTGGTATCAGGAACAGAGTCCACGCTACTGGCAGTCAGGGCTCCAAATTAAATTATTATAGAGTTAGCAATTGGTATGACCTAATCTACACCCAACTTGGACGTTTGTCAGCTTGCTACTAAGCAAAGCAAGGAAATTTATGTTTAAATAAATTACCTGCACATTTCTCTCATAAACATTAAGATGATACTCAGCATCAAGTGCAGTACCGCCTGGCTTAAACCGTTGTACTTTCAGCTTCTGTGCTGGTGTCGCCCAACTTAACAAAAACAAATAATTATGTATTAGTTTATTGGATCATAATATTTAATGGAAATAAATTATGACGGCACTATTGGCGAAATGGTTAAAAGATCGACTGCTGCACTGCGTGTCGAGGGTTCAATACTCGCATGGAACAAATATTTGTATAGCCTACAGATAGTTTTTTCAGGTCTGGGTTTCTGTGTATGTGAGTTAAATGTTTGTAAACGCACCCACAATACAAAAGAAATTCTAAGGGGGGAAAAAATGTCGTATACAGTTTACATGGCTCAACTTTTTTTATTGAATTAATGGTCACATAAATACAAGCACTGCAAAATCTTTTCATACCTTGATTCATTTTGCTAGCTTACTTACCTAACTTTAATTTAATTAAAGATGTAATGGTTAAAAAATTACATAATATACACAAGGGACATTGAAACACAAACTTTTACCAGGTACTCAGTCCCTGAGTCCAGACCCAGTACTACATTTTTTGGTAAAAAAATTGCTGTGCCAAATAAAAATGAGTTACATGGGGTTTGAGTTTGACTTACATGGTCAAAAGTATGGAACAGCAAAACAAATCATTTATTTCTTTGCAAATGTGGGTAATACGTACATAGATGTTCAAAATAAGTTTCTCCATATTTTACCATCACATGGGTATGCAAATATTAGGTTTGGGTTTGCTTTGAATCAATGAAGTTTGTGTCATGATGTCCCTTACATCATTTATATATTTATACCATTCATCAACTTGAATCCCCATAACTTCAGCATATCTATGGATCTGGCTCTGGCAGGCTTCCAACACAGCAAAGTCGTACCCTTTCAGCTGCAGATTCAGGCAATCATATACCGGTTCATCAGGCTCCATGCTCTGAAAAAATAAGCACTCTACTTAAAACTCATTTGTTACTTGCATAAGGTAGCTACTAGCTATCTTACCTAGAGGTAAGCTAAATAACTAATGTGGAAGATTATATGGATAGGAACTAAGTAAACACATGTAAGGATGCTGAAAAAGATTAGTTTTTATTGTTTTTTCAGCCTTTGTTTTTGTTTACCCACAGCAGGGCAAAGGCCTCCCTGATATAAATAGATGTGTCAAAAAAAAAAGTAGGTTCCTACTGCACCAGACCTAAATCAATTGGAATGAGGACAAGGGATTAATGACTAACATATACTCATTGACCATTTGCATGATATTTCTATTTTGCTAAGTATGTATAAGGATGATCAGATAATATCAGAAGAGAAGAAGTAAAATCATAACTTACAGCAAATCTTGAAACAATTTATTAAAATACTTACAATTAAATAATCAGGTTCATATAAATCACTTTTTAATCGTTTCTGTTGACTATGAACTGCCGGCATGCTGAGATTGTGAACGTTGATAGGCTTCAAACATTGACGAAGTTTTAACTGAAAATGAAAATATTTATTTCCTTGGTTACTTGAAATAACTTCAGTTTGGAATTAAGGTTTGTAAATAAATGAAAAATACTCACAAAACTTACTAGTTTTTTACTAAACATTTTTGTGTTAAATTTGGGATCAATTCAGCTAATAACTATATTTAAAACAGAAATGGAATATCAGAATAATTAATGATATGAAAGCAAAAAGAGGTTATTTAACTAGCACATATGAAAACATAAATTTTATTAAATATTCGTAAAGTATTTATATATCAGATACAAGATTTCTTTCAATGAAATGGTTTAATTACTTCGCAAATAAAAAATAAAGACAGAAGACTTGTACGATAACCTGATACCGCTACTGACAGTGACACTAACGGCACTTGACATTTAGTTTTCCCTTACAGGGCTGTCTGTCACTTCAGTATTTTTTTTTGTTTTTTTGATAGTTTTTATGGTTGGATTGTGAGAAATACATAACATAACTTACCCATTACTACACCCACATTTCACACGTTATGTTTAAGTATCATTTAATAGGGGTAATGCCTATCACATCCAGACTCCGGGGCTGCTACTGAAAAATTCTTGATGGAAAAACAAAATAATACTTTGCCGAACCTGGGAATCGAACCCACCACACGTGAGATATATGATACTGAATAAAATATAAGTAACATTGCATTTTTTTGCAGCCCTCCAATCTACATATTTAGTTATTTGTGGTGCCTGAGAACGTAATTATTGCATAGTACTTTCTATATATAGTTTGGTTTCAAAAGAGGGACCTTAGAAGATCACTTTCGGATCGGTTCAAACCGTGATCCTGGTTGAATGACCAAAATAATGCTGTATATCTGAATTTACTAGCACTTACATTGTCGCTACTAAGATGCAAACAAAATGTTATTCATCAAATCATCACTGAGTAGTAAAACTGGCAGTTTAGATCCACATGACATGATTCATACTTAAAAAAAAATTAAATGTCAAAAAATTGTCTATGTTTTGCTTTACCTTCGAGCGTGAAGACATCAATGAAATGGGAAGAATGGTAAAGAAAATCATAAGTTAGGTGTTCTGTATTTACGATATTTTAGTTGTGATAAAGTTAATGGTGTATCGTTTATGGTTTAGTACCTCTTGAAGCAATTTACCAGAAGAAATGGCGTCAACAGGCAGTACACCCTTTCCTAAATGGCAACTTGCAATTCTTCTTGGCGCACCTCTTGCCATCGGTTTAGGTTACCTTTATCTCAGAAACAGATTAGAAGATCCAGAAAAGAAAAAAGTGTCTGAGTTAAAAGCCAAGACTACCATTTCATTGGATAATGAAGACAATAATGCTAAAGTTTCCGAGAGCGCTATCGACCGCGCAATGAAACTCAAAGGTGCCGGAAACCGGGCTTTCCATGCAGGGGAATTTGATAAAGCTATATCTTTATACAACGAAGCGATCGAGGCCTGCCCTCCCGACCGTCCCGTCGACCTTGCCACTTTCTATCAGAATCGTTCTGCATGTTACGAAAAACGTGATATGTGGGAACAAGTTAAAGAAGATTGTACGTTTGCTCTTAAACTTAATGAGAAGTACGTTAAAGCGTTCTTAAGACGCTCTCGTGCTGCTGAGAAAAGTGGAGATCTCGTTTTGGCTCTAGAAGATGTTACTTCTGCCTGTATTCTTGAAAGGTTCCAAGTACAAAGTTCTCTCGTAAATGCTGACAGAATCTTGAAGGCGCTAGGTAGACAGCATGCTCGCGAAGCCCTCGCCAAACGTCGCCCAGTCATGCCATCCAAACATTTCATCAAGACATATTTCTCAGCCTTCTCTGAGGATCCCATTACCAAGATGCAGCTTGATGACAAGGCTACCAGTGGCTTTGCTAAAGCGAAGCAAGCTCTTGATGCTCAAGATTATGATTCCATTGTTGAGGCATGCTCTCAGGAACTGAAAGATGCTGATGGCAAATACAAAAATGAGGCCTTGTTGCTGCGTTCAACCTTCTATCTTCTATTGGGAAGACATGATGAAGCCCAAGCTGATCTTGCCAAGGTTATTGATAGTGATGCTTCTACTAAAGTTAAGGTAAATGCCTTGATCAAGCGTGCTTCATTATTTACACAATTGGAAAACACTGAACGCTGCTTAGAAGACTTTGAGAGGGCTGCACAGCTAGATCTTAACAACTCTGACATTTATCATCACCGAGGACAAGTGTATTTACTCCTGGAGCGCATGGATGAGGCTACAGCTGAATTTGCAAAGGCTGTTGAGTTGAACCCAGACTTTTCTATTGCCTACATACAGAAGTGTTATGCTGATTACAGACATGCACAGATCAATAAGAATGTTGGAGCTCTGACTCAAGTTCGAGCTGATTTTGAACGGGCTTTGGAAAGATTCCCTCGCTGTGCTGAAGCATATATCTTATTTGCTCAAGTATTATCAGACCAGCAGGAGTGGGGACGTGCTGAAGCACTGTTTGATGCAGCCCTCTCGGTGGACCCCAACAATGCTACTTTGTATGTGCACAAAGGACTGGTGCAGCTGCAGAAGAGCACAGACTTTGATAAAGCTGTGAAACTGATTAACAAGGCCATTGAAATGGATGACAAATGTGATTTTGCATATGAGACATTGGGTACAATTGAAGTACAGAGGTAAGCTGAACAGAAAATAGTAATACTTGGCTTCATAGTATGTAATGATTTGAGCTTAGTTGTCAACATGAAGATGGTCATGAGTAGTTTGATGATATCATAGTTATTTTACATGCTAGACTTAAGTTAAATGTGTCTTTTGATTCATAGCCAATAGAAAATCAGTTAGTATTTCTTTAGCATTGACATCCTTTATTGGTGTATTATCCACTGTTATCTCTGAGCTGTGTTATCATCCCAACTAGTAAATATATACATGATAAGAAGGTTTATCTCACGCTGTCTTGTAAAAAGAATATTATTTTATTGTTATGTAAGAGACACCAACCTTACAATATAGGTCCTTGATTTAGAAATAGTTGAAACACACCTTTTATAAACAAAATAACTAAGATTTTATGGTACATCAAAAAAAAAAACAAATGGTACCTTATTATCAGGGGTTTGACCCCAATATATCAAAGATAAAGTTTTAATTGTTTACTGTATCCAAGGATTTAAAAAAAAAACTTCGAAATAATTTATTATTTGACTAAACTATCTTAGAGTCAACACTTTATATTTAAAGGTTGTGTGTTGAATCTATACGATTGTTTTATTTGTTATAGGCAATGTTGTTTATATAAGGATCATTGGCACATTCCAGTAGAATCGGTAGACAAGAATATGTATAATAATTTTATATTGTACTAAAATTGTAGAACAAGTTTTATTCACCTATTCATAAAAATTCAAAAATCTTTTTCAGAGGAAACCTGAGACGATCCTTAGAATTATTTGAGAAGGCTATCTCACTAGCCAAAACTGAGTTAGAGATGACACACTTGTTCTCTCTGAAGGATGCAGCTGCAGCACAACTGAAGGTATCTGAGCGCTGGGGACTGGACTGGACTGTGAGCTAGACTCTTGCTACACAACTTGCACCATACTCAACGAGAATAGAACCTGGCCGTCCAAGTTAGCCAGAGAGCTCAGTATATTATTCGTAATTTATTGTTCTCAGTGTATGTATCCGTATATTATCCTCTATGTTCATCAGCCAAATTTTATTATTTGTTAAAGCTTTAATTAAGACTGGTTAAAAACTGTTTTTCAATGTGTCATATCATTTTAATTGCCAATTTATTTGATTTTATCGAAATTCGTGCCAGATGGTATTCTCGTTGTGGACTGCTGGGTACCTAACCGCCGCCGACTCGCATTGCATCGTTACAAGTCCTTTTTGGTGTTAATCTTTCTAGAAAGCTGTTTAATAGGGCTTTTATTTTTCAATATATTGTAACTATTTAGGTGCACCTTAAATATGTAAATGTCAGTTTATATCACATGATTCTTCAATTCAGTAGACAAATACAAGATGTTACTATATAATGAATAACTGTTCTGTGCTATTCTTAATGTGTATCACAAAATAGAACAATAGCCTACACATGTAGTTCACAAAAATGTGTTGTAAATATTTATGAAATTCTGTTAAAAGCAGGCTTAAAAAGGTAGATGTAAATTGATTTATTGGCATTTATCAGATATTTGATTTAAATGTCAAATATTTATGTGTAGGTTGTATGCCTGCTTCATATTGAAGTGGTAAACTAATTGTTTCTCAAAAAAACTATTGGTTGAGATTTTATTTACATTTCTGCATTTAATATGAACAAAACATAATATGTGTAGCTAAATTGTTATGTAACTTACAACTGTTGGATAATTAATTAAGAAAATTTAATAAAATCCCGTAATTGAAATACCTTCCTATTCTTTAAATAAATGAGCGAGGCTGAGCGGGAATTCGCGTAGGGCATGTTTTATTTTTCAATAAGTTTGTTAACTTATCGTCTTTACTTTGTGATATATTATTTATTTTTTATTTTGCATTTATAGCCACTTAGTTATTTGGATTATATATTGAGTTTTAAATTGATCTATTATCATATTTTTAAAAACATGTATTAACTAAATATCGCTCAGTCGCTACATTGAAATTGTAAAATATTTAAATATTGTATCACCACAATTATAATACTTAATGAATACTTTTGGGAAGTGGGATTTTACGATATGTGCATCTTGAAACTTGTGCACACATATTACGTAGGGTGCCTATTTCTTCATTTGATATTACCTAGTAAAACAAGAATTAATAGTAAATGCTGGCTTGAGTTGTGTAACATGGTAGGTAAATGTGTATTAAGTTTTTATTTGGGTCCAAAAGATGATTGCGTGTCTGAAGCGCTGCAACACTTATTAAATTTGTCGTTATGTATTGTGGTTATTACGTAGTTTTGGGAGTGCGCCTTGAGTTTGTGCGGCGGTGAACGCGTGCTGGGGTGCGTCCAATACATTTATTTACTCGCACATAACATGCAATAAAATCCAGATTGACACGATTGATTGATTGATTTTGATTCTTGATATGTATAAACTCTTACTCCTTATATAATACTTATACTTATTTACTTTGTGTATTTCTACCCATGCTAAAGAAACTGTCTAGTAGTTGTAGCCAAATGAATCAAAAATAGATCCGAAATTGAAAATACTTGATTTCCATGTTTTGGATGCACCCTTAAATTATCAGTTAGATTGTGAATTTAGATTTGTAGCTTGCTGAGATGGTTCTACAAGAGTTGTTACCTCACCGATAGTGGATAGTTATCAATTTATGGAAACTACGAAATACATTATTGAAACGTATAACAATTGGTTTTAGTAAGTTCTTTTGCTTTTTAATTCTGACCAGTTTGACCAGGCTTTATCTTACTGCCAGATCTCTTGAGAGTCAACTCAAGAGCTAGGAAAACTAACTACATTTTCGATATACATACGGCAGTACCAACAAATCAGTATTCAATTCAAATAAAAGTAAGAGTAACACTTCTCCTAGCCATAGCAATAGCTCCAGCATAGTCCGCCGTACTTGCAATATGAGATGGCGCGAAGGTATCGACACAGTTTGTGTCACACACCAGAGGCGTACCCACATTCCATGGCAACTTCGTCATGCTGTCTGGTGTGTGCTCATCGTCATGTACCAAGCCGTTAGGTTCTAAAACCGCTGGTATTACTGCGCTAGCACCTTTATTCCCAGTGTCCTGCGGGGACAGCGGTACTTCAATTAAATATTTAATAAAAAAATACTTCCCGTTGTGCCCGTACACTGTCCCCGTTAATATAGTTGAATCAAATAGGTAAGTAAAAATTATTGCCCACAGTCCCCGTTTTTTCTTTATTAACCGTCAACATACAAAGTGTATGGAATATTGGTAGATTATTCTTGGTACATAGCATAGCAGTGTAGTTAGCCGAATGTACGTTATGGGGACCACGGGAAATAAATTTAATCACGTCCTGCTGTCCCCGTGACGGGGATATGGCATACGGGGACAACGGGAATAAAGGCGCTAGCAAGGGAACGAATAATATCTTTAATGCTAACGTGCCGTGCAATGCTATTCCGTACGATACCACGACCGGCTGGTCCCACCGTCTCTGGGAGGTGAGGTTGTCAAGCAAATTGATAATTCTAGGTCCTGGGACATGACATTTTCCAAGCGACCAAAGAGTCGGTCAAAAAAAATAAAGCTAGACTGCTAGAGTCGATATAAATTGAGTAGTTTTAGCATACTGTATATTAGAGTACGGTTGGCAACTAACAAGGTTCCACCTAACTAAGCACTTGCATTCGACGGTACTTCAACAACTATAAATTTATAATGGTTACTAATTTAAAATCACTGATTGTAACGTAAAAATTGTGTGGTGTATTCCCGCTATCCCCAATGTCCTTGTCCCCACCAGGGGACAAGGACATGGGCCCAGCACTGCAACATTTTTTAAGCTTCATCAAAATGAAGATCTGTTACATCCTAACATTTTACTGTGTGACAGGATGTCGCTAATGAATCAAAAAGTTACAGCAGTTCAAACATCAAATTATTATTTAGAATAGAATAGAATAGAAATAATTTATTTGCATTGAATGTAGGTACATGTATGAGTTGTTATTAGTAATGCGTTAAATTAGTTGTGTCCAACTGAAGCAATTTGGTAAGTACTTATGCATCATTTTGTTTTATGTATGGACACATTTCTTTGTAATAATTATGTAATATTTGTGTAATATTATTGATCACGGCTAACAACAGAAACTGCGAAAATAAAGCATCCAAGATTACTTATTCCTCATGAAGCGTTCCTCAATGTTCAATACCACTGACTGGCCCTAACGTACATAATGTTTTGTTGTGAGTTCTGAACGTGTGTACAAAATGGCACCTCAGTGCTAATAACCCTTGGGCTGCGGGTTGTTCGAAAGAGATACCGTGGCCCTGGAACACAAAGGGCTAAGAAGAAACATGGATGGGTTTTAGTCAGTCAAGTCTGACACTCCCTTCCGCTCCGCCCAGAGCGGGAGAACTCATTTAAAAAAAAAAAAGTAAATAACCCATCAGGAGTTCCGAAGTAAGGATACGATCCTGGGTAGCAGCCCGCGCCTTCTGTTTCATTTATTTATTCAGTAACAATTTACATTGCGTTCGAATTGTATCCGTTATGGATTAAGAATACATGAAATTCAATATAAATTAGAAAACATTTAGTTTAGATTATATGAAATAAATTAAAATAATGTAAAAAAAACCATGCACACATAATTTAAAATAACAATGTTAATAAATTACTAGCAATTTATAACGAAAAGAATTATCAAAAGTATGTAATAAAATTCGAAAACAAATTATACCACCTTAGTCAAAAAATAACATGTCAGTTCTAAGTAGATTTCAATTCGTCTATTGAGTAGAGACATCTTTCCAATAGAAATGCCTTGAGCCTTGAATGAGCTTGTGTACAGAATGCTTTTTAACTCCAGCGGTAATTTATTTAAAAAAAATTACTGCTTGGTACTGTGGACTATGTTTGAATTATATCCCAAAAGCCGGGATGATTTTGTTTGCGAAGTCTATCCTATGCGTTTTTTTCCTTACCAGCCTACCCTCGTCTGTTTAGAAGTCATAAATATTTTTTTTAAAGTGTTTATCAGTACAACTACATAAAGGCAATGGTCGACAGGTGTTTTGTTGAGAGATGCGGACAATAGATCGGATTGCTCTTTTTTGGAGAATGAAAGCCCGATGCCAGTTGTAATGGTAGCTATGTCAAAGTAAAGTCTCCAGAGCTGCATTCACCTTAACAGAAAGGCCATGGATATGAAACAAGTAAATATTGCAAAAAGAACACTGTCAAGGCATTTTTGTTGCGGGCGACAATTTGCTTTGACAGCGATATCAACGGAAGTCTGGCCTAGAGTATGACGCCCTAGCTGCCCTCATAATCGACGGAGTTAATATATCTGGTTTCAGCTATTTTTCTAGCAGGGCATTCTGCGTCTCCCGTTTTATGGTCACTGAGTTTTTCGAAGCGGGAGCAAGCCGCGCATCTCGGAGTGTCAGCTTCCTTCGCGCATTCGGACATCATATGACCATATGATCATATGGTATGTATGAAATTGATTAGATAATTAGTGAATAACTAGCTGTCCCGCGCAACTTCGTCTGCGTCACATTTTCATTGTAATATTTTTCATTGCTGCTCCGCTCCTACAGCGCCATCTATTGAAAACTTACTCAATCCAGTCAACAGATACCGCCATCTGTTAGAATGTTTTGGAGCTAACAGATAATTGTGACTTAATGCAATAAAATAATATTGCGACTGTAAATTGAGATGTAAGCTATCATATCTTTCAAATTGGATCAAACTGCACACGGTGTGCAGATTTGATTAAAATCGGTTAAGTAGTTTACGAGTCCATCCCCGACAAACAACGTGACACGTAATTTATATATCTATAATATGTATAATAAAGGGCCAAAAATTGAACCTTGAGGGACTCCGGCTGTAATGTTTATCATAGAATGATCTGTAGTTGTCAGTATAGCCGTTTGGTTTTGTACAATCAACTTCGACAATCATTTTTTTTTTCTATTGTTAAGATATGAAGAGAAGAGCTGTACGGTATTTACCTCTTACGCCATTGTGCTCCATTTTGTGATAAGTAGTTTGTGGTGAATAGTGTTAAAAGCCGCGCTTAAGTCCAAGTAAATACCTGCTACCCTCAATTTACAGTTTATTTTATTAACTACATCTTCTAACAATGAATAAAACGCATCTTCAGTTCCCTCATTCTTCTAGTATCCAAATTGGCACTTGGACGGCACGGTTAGCGCAGTGACTAAGATTGACTGCTCCGCTGCGTTTCGCGGGTTCGATTCGCGCACGGACCAAATATTTGTATGGCTTATAAATAGTTTTTCCGGGTCTGGCTGTTTGTATATGTGAGTTTAAATGTTTGTAAACGCGCCCACGATACAATAGAAACTCCTGGTATGAGGAAATAATTTAAAAAAAAATAATTGTTTAACTTCACTTGTATGTAGCTTATCATAGGATGACAGCTGATCTCCACAACTGAGTGGCGGCTACAGTCTCGGAGTAAAATGGCTGTGACTTACAGACGGGCAGAACGAATCTTCGACAACGACGACGAAGTGTTCCGTTTTTGTTTTTTGCAACAGAACCCTAAAAAGTGAAACTGGGGAATTAGCTTATTAGCTATACCGAACGCCTCTCGGTGATAGAGTCCTTATTGTTATTATTAAATGCGAGCTCCATAAGCACCACCCAACTAAAATCTAGTTGGCCGTACCTACTACTTACTTCATGTCACAAACAACAGCTATTGACTAAATGCTAATATTTGTTATCTTGAACTTCATTGTAATTATCCATAAGACCTGTCCTTTACTATGCTATAATGGCACGTTTACATATAGACGTTACGGACAAGACCCTGTGACATATAGAGGACTATTTGAACCCAGTCGGACAGCTATAGCAAGAACACGATGTTCACTGACAACATACTGTAATATTCGTTCAGGTTACCCGCTTAAATTGTTTACCGAAACTCACTCACTCACTCTGAGAATTCGGCGACGGCAGCAGGCATTGCAGACGGTAATCGGTAATTCCTAATGACTTACCGTAATCGTTAGGATCGGGGATGAAGAATCTTGGCTATCTGCGGCAGACTGCCAACTTGCCAAACTTCGACTGGCCTCTTTACTTCAATTTGAAGTCAACCTCTTACCATTACTCTGTGACATGCTTGTCTTTAGACCTGTTTATCTTATGTCAAAACTTGTTCGAATTCACTATGATACACTGCTTGTTTCCACACGCTTGAGCGCCACTAAATGTTGATGTACATCGTATAATCACCAATAACTATTCACTTATCAGCGACTGCGATAAAGTTTCGACAGATTTGAAATATGCACACACATGTTGTTAATAAAATTGTGGCTTTGGTTGTTTTTGTTTAAATTAAATGAGGCACTGCTCTGTTATAACTGTTCGTCGACCCAGAGCGACTGGAACCGCTGCGGAGGAGACTTCGTACCGTCGACTCTTACTTTTAACAGCACACGGATGTTTCTTATTAATTGCACCGGAGGTGTTAACAGTCATCCTACTAATTACATTGATTTACAGTTTACTTGGGTTCATACCTACAATGGGGTTTTGTGTTCCAGAGAATGCGATGTGCTTTGTGAGATCGTGGAGTGCGCGGGCGCGGCATGCGTGGATAGTGCAGAGAGGATGCTACCAGGCAACAGCTGACGATTTCCTTCCTCGAACCTTGTCGTTACCCACTAGAGCCATGTCTTGTAAGCAAGAAAGGTGAGTAATATTTCTGTATGTAGGTAGTACTAATTGTTTCCGAAGGATTTAGTGTTCAAATAAAATAATTGCCATATTAAACAAAGTGTGTATGTGTGTATAAATGTGTGTATGTCTGTATGATCTATTCAATGCCTACTTATAAAGTGCGTTTTTAACTGGAAAAGATATAATAAAATTATAATTAGGGTAAATCCTGAGATTTACCAACTCTTAAGGCTTACTAACCATAGTAAGCCTGAACTATTCTGTGATCATCGTTCATTTCGAACTTCTACCACCATACACTCGGTAAATCTTAAGTTTTACGTGCTTCAGAGACAGGTGGTTGTAGTTGAATGACTGTGAGCGCCTAAACATCGTGAAGACGACGACGACTAACTATCGAAACAAGAAGTTATTAATAGTGCGTGCGCAAACCCAGGTGCCCTCTCTCTAACCTTAGCCTGATAGTCTTATTGGACGCCAATCCGACACGACCGAAGAGAGATCAGGAGCTGGGACCAACGATTTAACTGCTTTAACTGCCAAAAAAGGCACTGAGGTACATACCGCTAACTTCCAAACTCCAGGCTGCTACTGAGCCATTCCCAAAGCTTTGTCGGTCTTGGAAACCAAAGTTAGGCTCAGCAATGGCGCTTGCGACCATGAGACTTACTATAGGTTTAACTACTACTTCGCTATCGACTTATTTATAAACAGTCCCAAAAAACTAAGTAGTAGAAGGGTCTTTTATTTACCTACTTGATAACTCTGGCCATCCAATTTCAGACATCCTGAGGCCGAGTACAAAGTGTGTCTGTGCCAAGCAGACTGGTGCAACTCTGCGTCCAGCATAGTGCCTTCTATTAAACAATACTTTGTTAAGTTGATCGCGTTCATAGTAGTTGGGAGCATTATTATTTTGTGATCGTTTAAATAAGTTTCCAAAGAAAGCATATAATGTTTACTATTGTAGACAACTATCATTCACGCTGTTTTACTTATCTGCCATTGACCCTCCATCATAGATGTCTCCTTATAGGCTACACTGGATCGCAATAAATGTGACTTTATGGGTTTATAAGCAGCTTTCACTTTATCTAAGGTGTCTCCGTCTATTTCTACGAAAAGGATGGTAAGAAATGTGTGTGTTAGTGGGCCGCGTCCGCTGCTCGCACGTGTCTTTTTTGTAGACGTGCATCAATCTAAACCTACATACTTAATTAGAAAAATGGAATATTATCTAAGCTGCAATTTATCAGAGCTGTTACGTGAAAAGAGGCACAAAATACAAAAATCAATGAGGGAGGAACTAGGTACGCATCCATTTTAAAGATATGTAGGCTAGATTCTTTTCTAAAAATGCTTCCTTAGTGTTTCGGTACAGGCTCCGTTGTAAGGAACTCTTTTGTATTTCAAGATTCTAGGTCTAAAGATTTAGGTGTTTTTGTATGTTGTTTGTCTGTGATTTAAGGAATTTTATTAAGTAGACGTGTTGATGTTGAGGGACTTAGCTTAAAGTAATAAGTAAATTTCAAATTTATGTTTAAAAAAAGTAATATAATTGTTTATCTTATCACTAAAATAAATACGTTTACTAAATAGGTACTACCATACAAAATAGTCTTATAAGAGTCCAATAATTTACTCCGCCACTAACCTGACCCACAGTTACATTCAGCAACCATTTTTACTAGCTCTTTATTTGGTAAAAAGTGTTTATAACGTTTTAACATTTTTTATCTAGAGGAAACATGAGTCATAATATTATTTACTACTTACATTATTGAGGCATGTGTGTTTTCCGCAGTAGATTTGTTTGTGCACTGCCAACGCTAAATAGATGCATTTACAAATACTGAAAAACAGCTGCCGGAAAATTATACGACATTGCCATTCATGCCATGGCTAATTTGGGATAACAGTTGTGAGTTAGTGCGTGAAAATGCAATTTTACTAGTGTGTTTTGCTCATACTACATCATACAAAGGTCTCGAATTGGTTTACAATACCCGCTTGAACGAATCTTCTGACTGAGAAGCTTTCCCAAAAAAATACTAACAAATTCATTTTTTGTTTTAATTTTCATGCGGTGTCACCTTTCTTTAAGCTGGCTTAGATTGTTTGGGATGCGAATTTTGTTAAATTTCAGTGGAGAGACTGAAGTGAGAAGTATTATGGGTAGAGTCCCACCTTAAATGGTTGTGAACGGTACTTACTACCAGTATACCTCTTAAGTACTAATTTCAAAGTGCCAAGTTATGACTTTTGTTGTGGAGTAAACTGATCCATCGGTGGGGTCGACCAACAAGTAAAATTTAGTTCATATTGTCTAATTCATTAAATTATCAAACTTCTGCACAAAATCGTTTTTGTTTTTGGTATTGTGCTATGTGATTTATCCTATTAGGCCTCTGAAAAACACTTAACAGCCACTCATCTTTCTTCTTCTTGTTCACTATCATCGTCATCTTCCAATTCGTCTACGGCTTGTGCTGCATCACTAGTTACAGCCTGTGCGATTAATCCTGTAATACCAGTCTCATTTTTTCTCCCCTCTAAAAAATTATAGACATATTCTTCGATAGTCTCTTCATCAAACGGTAATAAGTCTTCGAGCTCAATTTGTCGTTTTCTCCTCAATTCTTTAGCACTTTTCCTTGGGGTTGAATAGTTATTTTCATCATTGTCGACAATGCCTTTTCTGTATATTTCTATCGGCACATCACTGCCATCACTAACATCGTATTTGATCCCGACATCGGTTTCTTGTATTTCTATGGACCCAAGCCCACTATCGATCAATGACTTCAAATTTTTTGCTTTGTTATTCCTGGCTTGACTGGCGTCGGTGAAATCCATTTTTTTTGCAGATTTTTTTATTATTGGATGAAGGTGTTTAACTTCATTTGTTTCTAAAGGTTTAGAAATCTCATTGTTGACGGTTTCCTTGCTATCAGGAACTTTTGGTTTTGAGCCATAAGTTTTCACTTTAGAGTGTCCCTGTATTATAAGATACATCGGCACGGTAGGCGTCTCAGTTGTTTGTTTGAGATTCTCCGAGTACTCTTCTATAGTGGTGGGGATCGGTGTTGTAAAACGATTATGTAAATATGGACCATGGGTGAACAAGGCTGATTTTTTATTGGAAACTTGCGAATTCACATGGAATTGTTGCTTGTGAGGTGTTGTTGAACTTTCGGCGGGTTTTACTGGCGGTGGAGGTTGCATGGTTTGCATTGTTTCAATTTGTAGATCTTCCGGTTTATTTTCGTTAAATATGTTAACGGTCTCAGACGCGTGAGCATAAAGATTGTCTTCGGGCCTCTCTGGGCCGTTTACCATTGGCATCGACATCATCGGTCCGAGCATATCGAGTAAGCTTGTTTCTAGTTTTGTCGTTGTAGTGGGAACTGGCGTCGGCTCAAATACAATTGTGGTTCGCTTTTCGGTCGTGTCTTGCGGAGTCTCCGTCGTAACTTCAAGCAATTCAGTAGTTCGCTCTGTTGGCCATGTCACTTGAGTAAAAGCGACAGTAGCTGGTATCACAGTGGTAGGCGGCAAAGCAGTTGGAATGAACGTTGATACAAGTGAAGGGTTTATTATCGTCTTGGGCGGCGGTGGCGATTCAGAGAACATTGGTTTGTAGAAGGAATAGGGATGTCTTGAAAATTCTATGTGATCATTGAAAATTAAGTTATGAGTGTCATTCGCGGCATCGTTGTCATCGACTGGTGTCGTTGGTCCCCAACCAGCGTAATCGCTACTTACAGCATTTTCTAGGATTTTAGTTTCATTTGAATCCCTCAACCAATTTTGGACGGTTGTTGAAGACTGATAGATTAGGTTTGATTCTTGCAAGGCATACAAAGATGTAAGCTGTTCGGGTGCAGTTGTGGAATCTTGAATAACATTCTGAGGCGAGTTGCTTGGATTCATTGGGGACTGCGCTTTATTGCTTACGGGAGCTTTATCGTCAGAAAGAATAAAAAGTGGTGGTTGGTGACCGGGTGGAGGTGGTGGCGGTGGTACTAAAATAGTCATTGGATAATGGTTGCTCAATTTGTAGGTAAAGTCTTCGTACTTATTTGGTTGAGGCCGTTGTACGTGACGTCTTGGTGGCAAGGGGGGCTGCCTGGAAGTAACACTCGGTTTTCGTGAAGATACGCCGAGCATAAGCACTTCTGATTTTCTCTCTGGGTAATGTTCCCGTTCCAGTCTAGTTTCTTCAGCCCAGTAGTGGACTCGTTCGAGGACTGGGGGTTCGTAGTCATACGTCGGATCGTTGCGCAGTGGGTCCCCACGACCTGTCAGTGGCTTCCATTGTTCAAAGTCCATACGAGGAGAAAATATCGATGTTAAGCTGCCTTGGTTTTCTGCACCATCTGAAATTAATTTAGAAATTGTTCTAAAAATGCATGAATTTCGCTCCAGTCTCAGGTAGACATAAGTAGATAAGATACTTACAAGTTACATTAGCAATTTGACTGATCGGTGCCGAATGAGTTGCAACCAAGTCCGAAGAAAACGATCGAGAAGTTGTGACTGTCACAAGGAACAGTAACAACAAAATATGTTGTTTTATCTGGAAATAAAAAAATATCATGTAATCAATTAGTCATATTCTATACTCTAAACGTAGAACGAAGACGGCTATTATGCACCTTAATTAATGTTGTTGCAAAAAACAACATTTATATCATACTTTTATTTCTCATCGACTCCCATTCGAGGTATATTTGTGGCCGACATGTGCATGATTAATATTTCAGTTTTTCTTCGCATGCGTCGTTTATATGTACCAAACTATTGAAAACATGAATTTCATCCAATTAGTAGAGTGGAGGCGAATGGTTTTTGGGAGGTTTTGGACACGACAGTACCTCGTTAAAATGCCGACTGCTTCGGCGGGAAGAAAGACGAGCTAATTTAATATTTAAACCATCCTCTTTATTTATGTATACGGAATGCTTGACCTCAATGGCTTTTTATGGAAAAAACTGGGCAACTTCAAGTCGTTTCCTTGTTCATAAGCGTTGTTCCAAATTTGTTTACTGAATTAAATCACAAATTAAGCTAAAATATGACATTCCGCCATGGTGCCTAAAGGTAAACGCACATGTTACAGACTTCCGGTACTGCTTATACCAGCTCGATTGCATAAGGTATCAATGATAAATAATGATGGTCAATAATTCTGATTTTATTTTAATAGTAAAGGTATTATTTAGTGATTATTATTTTATTACCTTCCGCTTGTCAGCTTCCGGTACCTACGCTGAATATTATTAATATTACAATTAGCTTAGATTTTAATGATTATTGATCAATAATTTTGTTACAACTAACTGTTAATTATTAATACACAGTTTATTGAGTGATCCGATGTAATGTTTAGGTTTTTGTCAGTAGAAATGTTTAAAAGTCGATGTGTTGGGTATTTGAATGTTGACGTTTTGTAACCGTCAGGTGAAGAAGTTGTAGTGGAAAACTCGAACCATATTTTTGTTCTGGACCATCGTAGTCGTGACCACCGTTCTACACACACTAATTGTTTGTGCCGAAAGAATCAACCGCGCCGAACGAAACATTCTAACATACGTATAACGTTATCTATTCCTCAAATTCAGATAGTGGATATTTGGATAGTGTGCGAGGTTTCATAGGATTTCATAGAACAACATAACATTACGTAAACCCCGAAGGGTTAGGTAGATGTGTACCTACCTAATAGTACACCCACATTTCGCCAGTCATGTCTCAAGTCCCATGTAATAGGGGGCGGGCGAGCCTATTCCCATTAACTGGGCACAAAGTTAGACTCCGTGGCTGCTACTGAGAAATTCCTGATGGAAAAACCCAATAATAATGTGCCCGACCCGAATCGAACCTAGGACCGCGGCAGTGGCAGTATCAGACACTATGTTAGAGAGAACACTATGAATCAATATTATATTGTTTACATAGAAAATAATAAACGTATTTGACACAAACTCCTATTACCTAGAAGGTTCCATTTTTTTATAACGTAGCGTATAATACTTACTTACACAAAGGTTCTACTTGGCCAGCACACTGCAAAAACACATAGTCAGTCGTAGATGTACTTTATTGATACGACTTCCGTAATCGATACGACCTTTATTGGGAAATCGTTGGGATGTAAGAGCTACTGCTATGCCTGCAACACCTCAGGTACCAGGATACAATGGACACAGCAGCAGTGAAAGCGGCGCGTGCGCCGAATCACAAAGACGGACAGTACTTGACGGGAATCATATTAAGGTGTTTTGCATTTAATTTATCCTATTTTAAAGTGTCCTTTCACTCTCTTGTAATAGTAGGTAACTAGCTGTACTAGTCGGTACCTACCTCGGAAGTCTCGTACATGCTGTAGGTGTACGAGGTGTGACAAAATTGTATGTGGCCCAGCTTTAATTGAAGTCCTACATCGAAGGTATAAGATAGGCCTTCAAAAATATACGAAAAAAATATCTCATTGACAAAAATGTCTTGGCTAACAAATACAAGGTAATGTTTTGCATCCTCGTCAAAATTCAGGAGATTGTCACTTAGGACATAAATAATCAATTTAAATTCTTAATTAATTATTAGAAAACCCTACTTTTTAGTTGTTTAAATTTGTCAGTATTTAAATGAATAAGAAATGATCGAATAAAGGTTTCAAATTGTTTGTATGTGTGAAAGCGCGGTTATAAGGCGAGGATCAGATGTGTCGTGTTTAAAACACACACTTACCGATTTCCGTAAATAAGACAAAAACAAAATTACATACCCATTTTATTATTGATTCGAGAGTCATGAGCATAGTTACCTCCTTGAATTTGACGAGGATGCAAAATAACAGCTTGTATAATATCTCTTATTGCAACTTCTGAAAATGAGGTAGGTTCACGGCATGACTTTCTCAATTTTGTAGGAAAATTTTTGCCAAAGCTTCTTCTCAAATAAACTTAAATTAAGTATAATAATCAAAGACAGTAATCATTCTCGAGTGCAATGTTAATTTGGTCCCCGCGCTCATCCAATCGGCACGTTCAGTAAACATTTGTTCTGACTCCAAACGCGGTACAACTTTCCTTTTCTAGTTTTATAAGCATTGTGGTTAACCGAGTCCTCTAGTTTTACTAACTGAATGAAATTATATACTAACCACCACTCAAGTTGCTAGTGAAAACGACATTGACATCTGTATAATTAGTAATATTTGAAGACCTAAGATATATGTAGATCTACAGGAGGTGTAGTTTCGTTTTGAAACAACACGGTCCTTACATGTATAAGTTTTTTTCCGAAAAATAAGCACAAGGAAGCTAAAACGTTTTTGAGGTAAACAAGTGCTTTATTTACAGAGACAGACTTGAAAATACGCAAGCAGGTACCTTTTACTTATTAATTTATTATTTCCATGCCTGTTTTTCTTCTACGTAAAGTAAGGAAGCAAGATGGTCGTAAAGTGATGGCTTTAATTTTTAAGTCACTCATGAACACGATGATTACTTACAGGTAAGTGAACTTTGTAAGTTTTATGACACATAATGCATCTGCGGACATTATGCATCATTACTTTTTACTTACGCCCATCTAGCTGCTGCTCCGTTACTACAGGAGTATGTATCAAAGTATATGTATATGTTATGTAAATGACTGCATTACATTATATCTACCTATAGTGCGTCTAGTTTAGTTATCTAGTATGATCCTTAGAGGCTACCTGCATCTACTTGCGTATAATATTATGATAAAATGACTTTCTTTGGCTTTGAGAAGCCACACAACCAAAATTTCGTTTCATTAATGCATAGACATCTACAAGGTTTAAGTGTACTGTGCTAGGCACAGCTATTTCAATGCATTAATAAGTGACATAGCGTGGTCCATACGTTGCAACTTTTATCTGAAGCATGCATTTTAATGGCGTAGTTGAACGTCCACTCATACAAATATAGTATGTATGGACGTTCAAGCGTGTAAGGAAGTTGAAAATTAGATAAGAACAAAAATTTTTTTGTCCAGTCCGGAACTTAAGTAATTTAAATAACTATTTGAAAAGTGGAAGTGAACTGAAAAGTGTACTATGTGGAAAAAAATATAACGGAAAACAGACTTCATGAGATGTTATCTCATAAATAAATGATTTTGCTAAGGTGGCAACACACCTCCAATAATAGCTGTTGCATGTAGAGACGAGTAAGCACAGCCACCCACTTAATTTTAATAGGAAGGTATGTAGGCATCAAGAATTACCTACGTACACGTCTACAATGGACGTGACATAAAACTGCCTTCGAACCTGTCTCCGACACAGATTCCGTTAGGCTTTGGTGCCAGCGATGCTGCAAACGGATACCAACATAAGCGCATGCATTATTTACTTGTACATCTGCCGGGTATTATATTAACCAAGTAGATACTAGTACTCAATGATTTCTTGAGATAAACATAACAAGCTACGGCAAAATAGTAGAATAAATTGAGACGATATGTGTTATTGAAATGTATGAATGTGGGACTTTACACCAAGTATAACATGTGCTTTCGCGAAAAGCTTCGTAAGATTTGGGTTAGGCATATGCACACATTTTTACCGTCGAATCTTTTAGATCACTCTGAATATACATTGACATTCTTCGAACCTCATAGTCATAATTACTTTTCATAAATTAAATATGTAAATCAGTCCATTACGGGAAAACGAAATCAATCTAAAAACTAGTGGACAGATTTTGACAAATGAGGTGTCTATTGATTTGACCCACAATTAATATAGGGACCGGACGACTTTATTATTATGTATTGCACATACCTACGTGAGGTTTATATCCAAGCGTTTCTCTGACTGAAAATACGTACAGGTAGGTTATCCGTTTTTCCGTCCATCAATACTTATAAGATACTTACGTACGGTACAGTGGGTTTTCTTTTTTTTATTCAGTCACTCACTGAAAGATTTTAGTCTCGAACTCTCTTTCAAAATCTTTCAGTGAGTGTGCTACCTAGTACCTACAGGTACCTACTATTATTTTATTTAAGGCTAGGCCCATTTGTACCACTGTGGTTTCATCATCATCATCATTTCAGCCGATAGACGTCCACAGCTGGACATAGGCAGCCCCCAAGTGTCGCCACATTGACATACGGGGGATTTTGCCATAATCGCCATGCTTGGCAGGCGGGTTGGCGATCGCAGTACGGTTGTTACAAAAGCACAGAGAACGCTGCTGCCCATTCTCTGGCAAGTCCCTTAGTCGCCTCTTACGACACCCACGGGAAGATAAAGGATGGTGCTATTCTTTACGTCCGACACCATACAGAACACTGTGGTTTGCGGTGCAATAACTCATGCTATTAAATGTTTGGATCGACCAATTAAACCAAAAACGACGTTTATGCATGTAATCAAATCGTAAAAAAATCGTAACCTAGGCGCGTCCGTAAAATCAATTTTCTTCTAATTTGTGAGTAGACGTGTCGACGAGTAGCGTGAAGAGAACTGCCGCATGCCGGGTGCGGCAGAATGGTGGCGCGGACGCAGCCTGATGGGGATTCATCACGTGATGAGTACCAACACTCGCTGCTGTAATCAATATTATTCGACTGTCTTCGGTTTTTATTATCATTACTTACATAATTTTACGTTAAACACATCATGCGAGCAAAATACTAAAGAAATATGGTTCCGATTGTTTTATCTTATCAACCGCAGATTCTCAAACAGCCTATATGTACCTATATATTTTAAGCGGGCTTTTAGACATAAATCATTATTCATGTTCTTCCAAAAAGTCGTATATATTTGTTAGTGAAAGTTTTCGAAGCATTTATTTATAAAAGTCGACGTTGATTCACGAGAAGCGGAGAGGAGCTGGGTAGTGCGGGGGGTGGCGGGCGAGGGCGTGGGAACGGCGCGCGCGCAGACTGAGTGGCGCCACAGGCGGTTTCACGCCAACGCAGCCGCCCGATCGCCCGACCGCCACGCTTATCATTCTTTTCAAGGATATATGATGATTTTGTTCCCTGGAGTCGATGGACTCAAAACGGAAACCGCAAACCAAAGATGACTGATAAGTCATCTTTAGTTTGCGTTGAAGCGCATGGATAACCAATAGGCAAGTTCCCCAATGGCTTCGATGTTGACTGTGATCTTAACAAATCACTCCTTCGTGTATGTCAACTCTGAACATGTATGTTGCCTATGTTCTCATTTCCGAAAATCTACGTAACATGATCACTGAGAAAAGGTGATACAAAATTTCTCCCCTTTCTTGTCTGAAACTTGGGGTAGGTACCTCAGTAGGGTATGGAACACTCACAAAAGTTCAACATAATAATAAGGAGTCAAATTACCATAATTTTTTTCTACTTTTAGGAGGCGACAGTAGGTATTAATCAATCCATAAAATCCTATTGTTTTAGTCGATCGTGATAGTCCGGCACAACGAGGCGACACCGACCTCTTGGCGTGTGGGTGCAGAAGGAAAGATATAACACTTTCACACGCTTTATGTGTCGATGACCTGTCGGCTCGACGGCTCGTCCGCTCGTCGGCTCTGGGAGGCAGAAGACTTGCCCACGTACCGCGCCCGCCCGCGCCCGAGGCGCCCGCCCGTCGCCCGCGTCCCACACTAACACTTGATTTCCCTGGATTTTAATGGACAATGGACACGGGTGGCAGCGAGGAAGCTTTTGATTTATTAATAACGTTATTTATTACCCACGTGTGTGTAAAGTGAGTCTAAAGGACTCTACGACACCTGACGCACTCATATAATTTTATAACTTATCAGCAGTAGTGAGAGTGACACTTGTTCTGATTTGCATACAAAAATTAGACACATGTAATCTTGAGCAAGTTGCTTTAGTTAAGGACTGAATATTTTATTGAGTAATGCCTGCCCATGTCTATGGGCGTATCGCTACGTAGTTACGAAATCATAACATTGGAGTACGCGGTACGATACTTCTTTTAAGTAGAAAAAAGATTAAGTAGACTGGCATACCTGCCATCAGAAAATAACTCACTCGAATCACTGCATGGTAATTGGGCGCAATTAGAACTTTGAACGAAACAATTTACGTATACATATTTTTATATCACGAAAAAGTCACAGTTAAGTTTGGTCTTTTGTACAAGGTATCTCATTGTAATAACTGAAAACCTGAAAGATATCATAGTGCTCATAATTATCAACAAATTATATTACTCTGTTACCAATCCTAATATCAGCTGTTGCCGACATTTCATAGAGTAATGTGAACATAAATGTATAAAGTAGCTGGTGTTATTTTCGCCATTTTAAGCAGTCGTTTGGAACCTTTACTTCGGTACTTTTACTGGTTTAATTACAGAACAATTTATATAAATCACGCAATTGAAATCCAGGAAGCTTCTTCTTCTTTGGAAAGGTTAATGATTCGAGTAAAAATATAATCATATTGAATTATTAATAGAGGCATACCCATCGCGTCGTTGACCACCATTACATAACATCAGATAATAGACACCAAAAAGTTTTCGATGACAAGTTTTCCAAAGCTCGTTTAGAAGAAAACTCGTCGAGTAAGAACTTGCCACTAGAGTTCAGTAGACGAGAGTCAATTTACTTGTCTGCTTCAAAACTTTATTGCCCGCCTTTGACCCACACTTGACCGGTTTTAGTGTAGTCGTTTGTATACCGCGTAAATATGTTTTATGTGCTGACAATTCTTAATTTTATGAACAATCTGTTAACAATAAATAGTGTTTATGACTCTTTTCGAAACTTAAAATCGTGAAGTTAAGAAAGAAGGATCTATTAAGAAGCACCTATTATTTTAACAAGCACTATTTATTTTCAAGCATTTATCATTTATTACCATTTAGCATTTACCAGCCTATAGAGGAGCTAGTAAATAGGTATTTTTTTTAGATATCAACAAACGCTTCACGATTGTTTCCAATGCAGCAATGTTGCTGGCCATTTCTTACAAAGATTACTTTACCATAAAAAAAATACCTAAGTTCCACAATGGAGTTCTAATTATTGTGTAGAACTGCAAACTCTAACCAACCAAATGCTTATGGCAAAGACAACGGTAGTCATCAGCTGGGTTCAAGTTATGGTATTTCCAAGACAGATTTCAGTGAAAACACAGGGTAAGACTGGGAGATTAATAAAGTAGGTATAGTAGTTAGGCAATGATATAGTAACTAGGTAATCTTATGGATTTAAAAAGTAGCAATACACAAGTTCAAATTAAGCTTCTCGCGCGTTGATGTCTTTTGTACGCAAACGAAATTATAGGTTCCGTAACGCACCACAGGATAGTTGAAAGTTTTGAGTATTGTTTACGTCATTAGTTTTAAAAGTTATTATTTTGTTATACACTAGGGTATGGTATTATTTGCATGTTATGAAAAAAAGTATTTTTTTCTAAATGTTGTTTTTGGAATTTCAAAACAGAGACACCGTAATAAAATTACATGAGACCCTAATAATATGACCTTAGGCTAGATAAAAATAAGGTGAGGATAACTATTTGTTCGCACAAAAACTTTGGACACAACTAACTCAAACAAAATCTCCACTTACCAGAAACATGATGTTCGTACGACCGTCTGTAAGGACACCACTATACACGAATGTCACAGTATGCGCGTGCGCCGCTCCGGCGCGTTTCCCGCACGACGTCTGCGCCGAGTCTGCGTGCGGCCGCGCGCGCGCCCATTCATAGCGCACGCGTTCTCCGCACGCGCTCACCCGACCCGACCCGCGACTTCTCCTGCCCATACACAAGATTTACTTACTGAAACAATGGTATCATCGGTAGAACTTCCCGTTGGAGATAGATAATTATGATATTTATATTATTAGATACAACTAGGTAATTACTTTATCCAGTAGTCCAGTACTGACTACTCCGCTTCTAGTTAGTGCTGATGAAGCTGAAAAACAGAAAGCTCTACATTTTCGAGTTCTCATTTGAACCTAATTTTCAAAAAGCGTTAAGCCAAATGTCATGTTTGTGGATGACCGCACTATTATTGCCCATGCTACCGTTTGTCCTATAATACCTACCTACATCAATTTAATTAACCATCATTAGCATTGTATGCACAAAGAAAGTTCTTGATTGTACTACAAGACTAACAGGACAATAGGAGGAGTCGTTAATTTAATTTGCATCGACTGACCTCCTTGAACAAAATTTTAAATTTTACGCTTAATCTGATGTTTTGGTTTTCTGTTTGTAATTTTTGGGACCGCTAGTTTAGCCGATTGTATGCAAATTTTGTTGAAGAATGGGGTGACATGGAGACTGTGCGTTAACCATTATATACTGTGACAATACAACGGAGCTGCCGGTGACCTGGCTGCCGGCCGCCGCCGCGCGCCGCCAGTCGCCACCGTCCAACATACATTTTATAAGTGTAGTGTACCGACTGTATTTACATACTATACAAATAACTCGTTCTTAAAATAAACTTGCACTAGTTGCTACGAGTAGTCTCTTTACAATTACAAATATCTAAGCTAATTAACGTCGAATTTCAAACTAAGCCACCTGATGACTATCAGCAGACCTTCAAAACTTCAAAATTACGAAAAAGAAGAATGCATATCTTTCGAAAGATTGCGGGCATAAATTATATTCCTTTTGCTTTTGGCTCTACGTGTACCCCAATCGCATTCTAGTCTATCGCTAGTCCCTGTAGTGGTTACTGCAATGGGTTTTTATATTGGGATTAACTCAGTATAAATATGAGGGACGTTTCTGACACAGATAGACAATGACCTGTCTTAGGACATGGAATATTTGATATAATCCCGTTACAATGGGCTAATTCCCGACGAAGCTAATCTTCTTAATATATATAAATTACGCGTCACCTTGTTTGTCCGGGATGGACTCCTAAACTATTTAGCCGATTTTAATAAAATTTTCACACCTTGTGCAGTTTGATCCAACTCGAAAGATATGTCGGAATTAGGTAGAGTTATTTTGGTACTTGCATCGAAATGTTGATATTAATATGGATCTTCCCTTGCGTGTGCGCATTGGATTTTTGCTACTTCGGACATCCGATGTCGGATGGTTTAAATTGTGTAAAAGTAAATAACTTTTTAGTTAATAAATAACGGGATTTTTCTGCTCTTTAAAATTAATCTCGGGATTTAAGGCATATCCATAAAATGGTAAATATGTCTGGGCATAATTCATTTGGAGCTAAACGAAAAAGTAACTAGACTAGTTTTTAACAACCGACCAAAAAAGAGGGGTGTTATAAGTTTGACGTGTGTGGCATCGTAGCTCGGAAACGGATCATCGTAAAGGGATGAACCGATTTTGATAAAATTGGTTTCGTTTGGAAGGTATTTTAATAGCGAGAGTGTTCTTAGCTATGTTTTGTGAATAGGTAAACCCATTAACATTTTGCCCGACCCGGGAATTGACCCCAGGATCTCATACTCAGCACCGTGGAACCATTAGGTAAACTATCATCGATAACGTTTCACTTACTCAGATAAGGCTTATTCCTACTAAACACTAAAACTACTAAAAACTCAAAAGAATGAAATTACTGTTAGCCTAAGATCCCGGTATACAACGACCTTCACCGAGCTGGTTAATGGATGAAAATTATTTTATATTAAATTTAATATGTCAATATAATTATGTATATTGCATATGGGTTGCCTAAAAAAATCAGTCAAGGATATGATTAATTAATAATTTAAAAAAAAAATGTTTTTAAAACATTTCACCGGTAAACAAATTCCATACCAATCGAAAGTATAAAGCACATAAAATATGCAAACATTAGGTTGCCTTTTTATAGGGTTCCGTAGTCAACAAGGAACCCTTATAGTTTCGCCGTGTCCATCTGTCTGTCTGTCCGCGCTTTAGCTCAAAAACTATTGGTACTAGAAAGTTGTAATTTGGTATGAGTATACACGTTAATGACGCCAAAAAAGTGGTAAAATGAAATTTTGAAAAACCAATTATTTAGGGTACCTCCCCTACATGTAAAGTGGGGATGTTAATTTTTTTTCCCCATAGTTTGGGATATCGTTGGATAGGTCTTTCAAAAATATTAGGGGTTTAGAGACACTTTTTTTGATTAGGTAAACCGTTCGTGACTTATCAAGCTTTAAAGTACAAATTTTCGTTAGGGTCAGTTGTCCCCCCCGCCTCTACAGACTAAACGGTTGTAGTTAGAAATACAAATGTCACGGCAGTAGTACCTAAATATAACGAAGTTTAAAGGAAAACTATCACAGTTAAGTGGGTTTTACAAGTTTACGAGTAATAGTCGACTAATTGTATTGGACTCAAAAATTTCGAACTCCATAGAAATGTCGATAGACGGCGCTAAACGTCAGTTGTATCGCGCTGTTTCATTCCTAAATAAGTTTTATAAAAAAAAAAACAGTTGTTGTTGTTGTTTGTATAGGAAGTCAAATTAGGTAGGTAGTCATGTTTGGCTTTTAGTTAGAGCTTGGTACGAAACTATCAGTCAGCGAATACGACCCGCACTTGGCTGTTATAAAACGACGGAACCCTACACTGCGCGTGGCCCGACACGCACTTGACCGGTTTTTATTCACTAACCAGACCGGTGCAAGTTACTAGTATCGATTTACCTGTTTATACCTGCCTACCCGAGAGTTGTGACGGGAAAAGAAAAGGCAATCTAGCGTTTGCATATTCTATGGGTTTTATACTTTCGATTGGTATGGAATTTGTCTAACCAAACCGATGCAAATGTTAAAAAAAAAACTGACTGAATTTTTTTAGACAACCCTTATGCAATATATTTATTGACATATTAAATTGAATATAAAATAAGTTTCATCCATTAACCAGCGCGGTGAAGGTCGTTGTATATCGGGATCCTATACTGTGTGTTCTTTTTTTGAGTTTTTAAAGGCGTCGCTAGTCTAGCGCAATACGTCACGAGCATGTCGGTGACGCGAACCCAAAGATTTTTCCCCTACCAAAAATCGGTCAACGCGACTAAAGAAGTTTTCACTTCAAAAAACAACAGAAACAACTAAACTAGGTACCTAACTGTAGGAGCTATATTTTGATCCTGCGGATAAAATAGCATCCATGGAACGAAAACATGTAGCCGTGTTCAGGTATGTTATGTGAAATTTGCAGTTCACTTCTCAGTATGCATACCACATGTCGGCTACCTTAGAAAGAGTCCACAACAACAAATGCGTTAGGCAGCCGCGCAAGTGAAACGCACACAGTATTCGAAACGATCAATTAACTACTTCTATAGCTAAAGAAAAGCTGTTGCATGTGGTGCTAACTTTAACTTAGTTGTGCAACATTTCCTATTAGATTTTAAATTATGTATATTTGATTATTACATTAGGTACAGGAGTTACGTAGGGTTATGCAAGAACTCGCTCGACATCTGTTTAAAGTAAGTCGTTGGCGCGATGGCGTCCGCGAAACGTACAGCTATGCAAATTGTTTGAAATATTTTCTTTTATTACTGCGTTTTGAAACTCCACATTATCACGAAGAAAATACCTACGGTAAATGAGAATTTCACAGTGGCAGCCTGAGGTCTGGATTTACGTCTGACTGTACACTTCTGCCGAACTCATTCTGCAGGCGTGAAGTTGTTTTTTTTTTCAATGTGTTTGGTGTGGCCTTCCGTTAACGGCACGGTTGGCGCAATTTTCCGACTAATAATAGTGAATAACCCACTCTGGCCTTATTATCCAATTGAAAAAAGTGAGGAGGTTAAATTTTCAAAGAGCTTTCTAGATTAGCCATTTTTATATCCACAGGGCCTATAAAAACCATGAAATGAACAAATCTAAAGAGGAAAGTACCCAGTGCTGATACTTATATTATTTTGATAATAAAGAAAACAAAATGTAACTTTGGTCAAGTTTATTATTGATGTGTTTCATGAATTCATCCAAAGGATCATCTTGAAGGTTACTTTCTGAGTTCTTTCTTCCATATTCTTGAACAAGTATCATATGCTCTTCAAGATTCTCTATATCATTGGATTCTGTATCAAAATATCTGTCCTCTGCATCTTGTGAAACTTGCTGAAGATCATCATATTCCTCATTATTATCAATAGTATTATAATCAACATCTGTATCTCTTCCATCTATAAAACTGCAGAACATTTCTTGTAAAAATTCTTCTCGAAGAAGGTTCCTTTCTGGTGCACTAATCATACTTTGTTTTCTAGGCTCAGGCATGTAATTTGGTCTTGTATCAGGGGTATCAAAGTCACCCCATTGCTTTTTATTACTTTTATAGTTGACAATGTTATCACTATCACAGCTTTTAGAATCATCTTCAATGTTAGTTAACTTCATAGATTCTAAATCTTCTTCAAGCATCTGCTCATTCTTCATTTCTCTCATGTCATTTCGGTCTACTGTTTCTAAAATCATGCTCAGTAAGGTAAGGTTTACATTATCAACACCATCGCGTTCTTTGATTTCCTCCTCAGATAGGTACTGGCCAACTAGCTGTTCATAAAGTAAGGGATTTCGATACATCATTTGTTTTTCACTGAAATAATCTGTTTCATTCTGAAGTCTCTGTAATGCATTATATCGCCTATTTCGGATTCTTTTACATTTGCTCTTATCAGAATGGTAGGTTTTTAATTTATTGATACACTCTCGAAAGCTGCTATCTTCACGAGACTGTAAGTTCTCAAAGTAACCTATGTGATGTGGAGCTAGATATTTCCCGAACTGCAATAAAAAATCCGTAGGCGATTGCTTGTAAATTTCGCAGGCCATTTTAATTTTATCGCTTGTGTGAACTTCAGTTTCATCTACATGTGCATTTTTGAATGATATTTTAGCACATCTAACTAAATAATCAATTATGTCATTGATGGGATCAACCTCAACTTCAGAGTCTTCAAATTCATGTACATTGTCATCAGCGGTTGTTATGTCTGAGTCCATTTTACAAAAAAAATAATACAGCGTCAGCCGATTACCAACACTCGATTCCACCAAGACAAGGTAAATAAGAAAAAATATTAAAATTCTCTAACAGTTACACTTCTATTAATTAGCAAATAATAATTTGATTCAGTTTACTTTCAATCTTTCATTTCATTGTTTTTATAAACTTCAACCATACTCCATAGAGTTCTTTTTTTTTTTTTTTGATCTGACCACTCGCATATCAACCTACTAAGGTTTTTTCTGCTCAACCGGACAATCCTGTGGTGCTGGTGACCTCAAATAAATTGGCCCCCAGCCAGGGCTTACAACCTAGATACAATTAAATGGTCGCTCGCTAAGGGGCGCCACTGTGGGGTTCGGACCTCGGCTTAGGGCGTCATTGAGGGGTGGGCAGTAAGGGAAGGGCTGGGTCATACATAATATTATTATTTAGGGAATTTAACGTTACATGCTCAGTGGCGCGGGCTGGCTCGTCGAGCAAGGGTCGGGGGGGACTCCATAGAGCAGGGCTTGTTAACGTTACCAACTAACAAAATAATAACAGTTTCTTAACGTTAATTCCAATGTGATACCTAATTAACGTTACAAAATATAACGTTAATTGATAACATTACCAGTAATTTAACGTTAAATACAGTTAACGTAAAATACGATAACGTTATTTTTACCGTTAATTTAGCTACAAGCCTGTCACATTCAAGGTTATGAGTGCGGCGTGGTGAATGCGAAGCGGAAGGAGCATCGCATATTGAAACCAAGGCTTATTTTACTTATTTTTAGTAGTACGCACGGCGACAAAATCAAGCACCCGCATTGTACGAGAAATCTATACAAACGAGATCATGTTTTATTGCAAATGACTTGGTGTGTCGCTGTGTGTAGACTACTACCTATTTTTATATTATAAATATATTTTTGTTCCTTTCATTTAAATCGTTATTACAATTTGATTTTTTTGATTTTTTTTTTATTTTTAAAGAAGAATAAGTTCAAATTATGAATAAGGTATTTTTTTTTTACAAAGTTATAAACGAGTGCAATCATGTACCAACGAAGCATATGGGACGTAAATGAATTAAGCTGGGACGCCTCTAATTTACCAAGGATTTTAACCAAGACCAACCATGACCTAGCGACCCACGAAATACAGCGTTCGCAACACTGGTCGCTTTTGAACTGGATCGTGTGCCAGAAGAAAAACGTACAGTAACTTATGTCAATATACTCAACGTTGTTAGAAAAGTACGACATGAAAAGGACTTGGGTAACATAAGTTTGCCAAGTTACGAAGAATCAGAGTAATGAATATAAGACATCATTTCCGCCGAAAGACGTCCACTGCTGGACATAGGCCTCCCCCAAGTGTCGCCACATTGACCGGTCCCGTGCAACTCGCATCCAGCGGATCCCCGCAATCTTCACCAGGTCATCGGTCCACCTAGTGGGAGGCCTTCCAACGCATCGTCTCCGGGTTCACGGTCCTCATTCCAGAACTTTTCGGCCCCATCGGCCATCTGTTCTGCGAGCAATGTGCCCTGCCCACTGCCACTTCAGTTTAGCAATTCTTCGGGCTACGTCGGTAACCTTGGTTCTCTTGCGGATGTACTCATTCCTGATTTGATCACGCAAGAAAACTCCAAGCATAGCCCTCTCCATTGCCCTTTGGGTGACTTTGAGCCTTCTGATGAGGCCCATTGTGAGCGACCACGTTACGGTCTCTTATGTAATCACTGGCAACACACACTGGTCAAAGACTTTCGTGTTGAGACACTGCGGTAACTTGGACGAGAAGATACCACGCAGCTTCCCGAACGCTGCCCAGCCGAGTCGGATTCGATTATTGACCTCTTTCTCGAAGTTAGACCTACCCAACTGGACCGTTTGTCCCAGGTAGACATAATCGTCTACAACTTCGAGTGTACAGTCTCCGATCTTGATAGGAGTGGGTGTTACATGGGCATTCAACATGACCTTGGTTTTGTCCATGTTCATTTTAAGACCCTCTCTTTCGGAAGCTCTACTGAAGTCATCGAATATTGTACTGAGTGCCTTCCATAGTCTCCGCCATGACCACTATATCGTCGGCAAATCGAAGGTACGAGATGTTCTCGCCATCGACGTTGATGCCTAGCCCTCTCCAGTTCCCTATGACGTCTCCCTGTCTCACACCTCGCTGCAGAAGGATAGGTTCCTAGGTCTGGTCCTGAAGTCAGACTGACATGGTGGCGTTTTTGTACAAACACTTCAACACCTCGATGTACCGATGGTCATTTTGGCACCGTTGGAGAGACTGCAGTACAGCCCAAGTCTCGATCGAACCGAAGGCTTTCTCGTAGTCCACAAACGCTAACAGAGAGGCAGGTTGTACTCTTCGGTCTTCTGTATAACCTGTCGCAGCGTATGTATGTGGTCTACGGTGCTAAAGCCTTTTCGGAATCCGGCTTGTTCGGAGGCTGAAAATCGTCAAACCTACGCGCGAGACGATTCGTGATGACTCTTGAAAACAAGTTGTAGACATGGCTTAGAAGTGAGATGGGCCTATAGTTCTTCAACCGGGCATTGTCGCCCTTGTTGAAAAAGAGTACCACCACACCCCTGCACCATGCCTGTGGCGTTTTCCCCTCGAGTATGACGGAATCAAACAGCTTCTGAAGGGCCTTAAGTACCGGTTTTCCACCTGTCTTCAGAAGTTAGGCCGTAATTCCATCATCACCCGGTGCTTTCTTGTTTTTAAGCTGTTTCAGAACCATCCTAATCTCGTACAGGCTTATGTCCGGAATGTCTTCGGTATAGTGTCGGGGCAGTCTAGCTCTTGAGTCATTCGCTAGATTTACAACGGGTTTCCTGGTTGACATGTACAACTGCCCATAGAATCTCTTGATCTCCCTTAGTAGGTCCAGTTTGGCGGATACGATCTTGCCATCGTCGGTCTTCAGTTTCGTGAGCTGGCTCTGCCCAATAGCCATATCTCTTGCAAATACCTTTGAGCCTTTATTCCGCTCAATGGCGTCTTTAATACACTCGGTATTAAAGCAGCGGAGGTCGCTTTTCAAGGATTTGGAGATCCGTCCATTGAGCTGCCGATATATCCACGCCTTGTCTGAAGACTGCAGGATCATATCAAGCCGTTCCGCGTATCACGCCGATCAGAATATGATCGGAGAGTTTTTTGTTCTTCTATGCACGACGCGTCTTCAAGAACTTGAACCCTGTCGTATGGACAGTTTCCACGAATCCATCGTTGCATTCGTCCACTGAGCTTCCTAGGCACTCAAAACGATTCTGGAGTTCAAGCTGAAAGCTCTCGGGGTTTTGGATCTGGATCTGTGCTGGTCGGAGCGTAGACTTTATCAGTCGAGACCTTTCAAGCTTAATCTTGATATTCAATGTACCTCTTACCATGCGGTGATCGCTCCCGGTTTTCACTGAATTGATCACAGATACATCATTGAACATTTGCTTCTTGGCTGACATGATGAAGTCAATCTCATTTTTAGTTGCACCGTCGGGGCTCTGCCAGGTCCACTTCCCGTGCTCACGCTTTCTGAAGAAGGAGTTCATCATATAGAAGCCCTCCGTCTCCATAAAACTAGCCAGTTGGTGTCCCCGGTGGTTCCGACGTCCAACCCCAAATTGCCCCACTTGCAGCTCATCCCCGTCTCTTTTGCCCAGTTTCGCGTTGAAGTCCCCCATGACAACGGTGAAGTGAGTTTTGGAACCATGCATGGCTTTAGAGATATCCTCATACATGGTCAACACTTCGTCTTCGGGGTGTGCCGAGGTCAGGGCGTAGACCTGTATGACCTTCAGCGAATATCTTGAGGATATTCTGAGTGAAAGGTACGCCACCCTGGTCGACACACTCTCGATCTTCACCACGTTATTCACAAGGGACTTGTGGACGATAAACCCAACACCGCCCTGGGACTGCCGGTCACCCTCTCGGAAATAGAGCAGGTTGCCGGATTTCAGGATCATCGTGTCCTCCCCCTCTCTTCAGACTTCAGATAATCCTACAATACTCCATCGCAACCTGCTCAACTCCACTTCGAGTTCGGTTATCTTCTCGTCAGTCCGGAGTGTTCGCGTGTTGTATGTTGCCAGGTCAAGTCATCGGTATAGGCAGCCTGATCCCTTCCGGAGATTCTTCGCAACCCTTGCCACGCCATTACCTCGACCGCTACCATAGTCGAGGGTAGACGGGCTGCCGGGTACTAGGAGCCATTTTTGCATTGCGCTCATTAGAGGGGGTTTTGCCATAATCGCCACGCTAGAACGCTGCACATTCTCTGGCAAGTCCCTTAGTCGCCTCTTACGACACCCACGGGAAGATATGGGATGGTGCTATTCTTAACGTCCGACACCATACAGAACTTATAAGATATAAATAAATAAATTAGTAAATTGATTAAATTGTTTTAAAAACTTTATGATTATTCACTACTAGCAGCCCGCCCCGGCTTCGCACGGGTATTTAACAATACACAAACATAAAAAACCCTTCTATTTGCGTCAGGTAACTAAAAAAATCTCTGTGGTGTGAAATTCTGTATGGTGTCGGGTTCTGTATGGTGTCGTACGTAAAGAATAGCACCATCCCATATCTTCCCGTGGGTGTCGTTAGAGGCGACTAAGGGACTTGCCAGAGAATGGGCAGCAGCGTTCTGTGGGCTTTTGTAACAACTGTACTGTGATCGCCAACCCGCCTGCCAAGCGTGGCGATTATGTCAAAACCCCCCTTATGTCAATGGCGACACTTGGGGGAGGTCTATGTCCTGCAGTGGACGTCTTTTGGCTGAAATGATAAATGATGATGAACTAAAAAAAAATTACAAACAAAGTTTGAATATTCCCCTCCCGTACGGCCCGTACCCCAGTGACGCTTACATCGTATAAGGTGATGCCTAGCCAGCTGAGCAGGGTGAGCGGCGACCATGCAACTTTTTTCTAATACTTACATTTTTAAACTTCTGATATCTTTCGAATGGAATGTCCGAATTAAATAATTCATAAAGTTATATAAAGGTATTGAAGCAGTCTTAAATATGAAGTAATTTACTTTGATAAGGATTAATACCAAGATACAAATACAGAGTCTTTTCTAACGGCAGCATTAAAATATTTTTTTTTTAAATAAAAGAACACTTATTGTGGCATAAATATAATAGTTAGACATATGCTATCGCGACACTTTTTGTAAATAATGATGTGTTCTGCAAAGTCGTAATACATTATTTTATTTTATCATCAATAGTTTTCGCAGCGCACGCGATGTAAAGAATATTTTATTTTAGATAATTATTATACACCTTGGGTTACATAATTGCAGTTTTAGCAAGGATCCCAAATTTTTTTGAAAATATAATGTATCCTATATCACCCGCGGATAGTGTAGCTTCCCAACAGTGAAAGAATTTTTCAAATCGGTTCAGTAGTTTCGGAGCCTATTCAATGCAAACAAACAAACAAACAATCAATCCCAATCAAGTCCCATCCGTAGGCATGCGAGGAAGTTGGCAAAAGTTTAACCGTTTAAAAATAACGATAAAATTAACGTTATTAAACAATTAACGGTTTTAAAGATTAACGATAAAATGTTGCAAAAATAACGTTATTTCTAATAACGTTATTTTTATATTAACGTTAACTCTGTCAAATGAAGGTAACGTTACGAGATTTTTACCGGTATTTAAAGCCCTGCCATAGAGTTCCTGTAACCACAGAACATATACCCTTAAGCGATTAACTAACTGTCTAACTCAGTTACAATCAAAGAGTAGAATCCAACCAAAGAGTGGAATATAGTAGAGCAGTTGAAGGTGCCATTGCTTGTCGAGATTTGCATCGATAAGTCAAACATGTTACATTTATTTTTGGTTCTGTATTTTCCCGCCTGCACAGATTGGTTGAAGTGTTTATACAATGTCTATGTAACCAGAAGTTTAATTTTTATTCTAAGTGCCTAGCAATACCTATAGAGGAATTAATATCCCTAGAGTGGGTATAGCTTGACTTACCCCTCTGCCAAAATAAAGAAAGGAAGTTAGGCCTTACCATTAGGGATGAGACGTATTTACGCAACCAGGTTTTGAAACCAGGGCTTTGCTTCCAACCAGGGCGCCCTGGTATGAGTGGCAAATACTTGCAAGTATGAAAGTTTTAGCAAGACGCGGCCGCGCGGGCAAGTTAGAAGAAACCAGACTTGAATGGTACTTGCATAGGAAATTAACCCTTATTTTCATGTAAATAAGGAGCACAATCGTATTTGCGGAAAAAGAAATACTTCGATGTTAAAAGTATTTTTTTCGTAAATACTATAATGATCCTTATTTGTAAGACGACATGGATTGTTATCCTATGCAAGTATTTGAAACCCTGGAAGTTCAGGGCTCAGTGCGGGCGGCGGCGCGAGTCTCGCGGCGCGGGTGACGGGTGCAGGGATCGCGGCGTTCGTTGGCGGCACAAGGCTTGCGCCGCGGGGCTCGGGGCGCGGTCGGCTCAGGGATAGCGGCGTGGGTGGCGGAGGGCTCGAGGCCATTTCGTAGACTTGTTCGCGCCATTTATCCTATCTTATGTACAAATAAGACACATAATAGCGTGTACGAAAGTATACTAAGATTGGGTTTCAGACAATGTGAGCACTTAAAATCACATTTTGATGACATTCTTTTTAGTTCTGACGCGTAAACAGTAATCGATTCATCCAATTGTTGTAGCCTTGATATGAAGGTGTGTTGCTTGGTTACCGTTGTTGACTAGATATATGTCATTCAATATAATACTGTTATAAAGAAATAATATGTTTTAATTAAACTAAGTATAACTAAGTTAAGACCGAACTCTACCAAATACTTTTAAGTATTTAAAAACCTTTTTACAGACTCGTACTTGGAAGCCCTGGTATTGAATGTGACAAGTATATCACATGCCTACTTACCATAGATAGAAATTATTTGTGACAGCGTGACAGTACGTCTATGTTGACAGTGATAGAGAATTGACATATATAAACACTATATGACTTGACAGTTCAGTGACAGAACAATTTTATCAAATCAATCCGATTTGTAAATATTAGGTATTGTTCGTTTAAAAAAGTCCCGTCTTTCTAAATAAATTCTCGATCTATGACGCATATTCATTATTTAAGCTATATAAAGTTTCAGATATAATAAGGAGTATGTTTTAAAAATAGTACATAAGAAGAAGTGACAAAAAGTAGCTATGATAAAAATTACTTGATAGACAAAGATAATTCTAAAATGCAGTGGCAGTGGGAATACATGTGCGGCCCTCAGGGCTTAAGACCATGGAACGACGTGACAAAAGACTTCGGACAATGCTTCCAAGAATTATTTTTACAGATACCTGTATTCTTTATTATTGCTATTATATCAGGCTACTATGTTGGATACAGAAAAGATTGGGTGGTACGCGAAAAAGCACAGGAGCGGGCATTAGTACTCCGAAGTTTTATTGCATTAGCCCTAGTGTTCATTCCCATAATCGAGTTATATGTTTTTATTACTACTCCTGACTTTGTTTTGTACCCTGTCAACTATTTCACGGCCGGTGCGTCATGCCTGGCGTGGCTATTCCACTTCGGTTATATTTTGGCGTTAAAACATAGACTGGGACAGAGTTCCCGCGGTCCTACTTCTCAGCTGTTGATGTGGAGCTTAGCGGTTGTTGTCAATGTGATAGCGTTGCGCAGCAACATTATTTCTGGGACCACTATAGGTTTCAATATTGCTACAATTTGCTGCCATTTTTTGTATTTTCTCACTCTACTACCAGCAAGTGATTCAAGGCCTACCTTCTATTCACCTTGTCTGGTTGGATCACAACATTCACATGTAAGCTCAAATATTTTGTTCTTTGTATTTTGTCAAGAATGTTCTACATATAAAATTTGATATTATTTTGAACAGAATGAGTACACACCCTTGCTGCCACATATGGATGAAGGAATATTGGGAACTGCTATGCAAGGGGCTGGATTTTTATCAAGATTAACATTTTCATGGGTTGATCCTCTTCTTCAAAAGGGTAGGTATATTATTTACCCACATATTTTGTAACCAAAGTTTTAACCATGATTCTAAAATAAAGCTGCTTTTATAATCTATTGTTTTTTTAACAAAGTAATGTGAGCCTACATACTTAAGTATCTATTCTTTTTTAAAGCTAATAAAAATAAACAAGTTTATAACTATATTTATTTAAATTATAGGTTTGGACAATAAATTAAATGACCCAGAGGAACTGTTTGACATACCAGCAAAGTATTGTTGTTCTTATGTGGGAGCAAAGATGGACCGATCACTCATAGGCAATGTGGACAATTACCAGCAGTATGAAGAAGTGCCACATGAACCTTTTATAGGCTCAGGTAAGAACTGTCCATTTGTATAATTAAAGTACTGCAAGTTTTATCTCAAAAGTTAAGTAAGGCTTTCTATCGGTAAACTTACCATTCTTATACCGGTAATTTATCTATCTCTTTTTAACGATGTCGGTGGGGAGTCCAGCTAATTTGTTGCGCCTTTTTCGGCCCATATTAATATGACTTACACAAACAACTAATCATTAGAACAACAAATGGATAGATGTGCTTGGCGTATACGATGCTTGTGTGACGTCTGTCTGACTATGGATTATATCAAGCCACGCGTTCGAGCGCGCGCGTATCGTCTCGATTTCGTAAATATCTGACCAATCGTCGTAAATGCTAGCTGTTGCCTCTCCGATTACAGCGCAGCCAGCGCGTGTTTTGGTTTGGCAACGTTGCACCAGATCATCATCATCATCATTTCAGCCCAAAAGACGTCCACTGCTGGACATAGGCCTCCCCAAGTCCCTCAAGTGTCGCCACATTGACATTTTGGGGGGTTTTGCCATAATCGCCAAGCTTGGCAGGCGGGTTGGCGATCGTAGTACGGTTGTTACAAAAGCACAGAGAACGCTGCTGCCCATTCTCTGGCAAATCTTAAGTCGCCTCTTACGACACCCACAGGAAGATATGGGAGGGTGCTATTCTTAACGTCCGACACCATACAGAACCGATGCGCCTGATATTGCTAGTTTATAGCGGATTAACGCTATAAATAACGCTATTTAAATACCGGTAAATCCTATGACGTTATTTATAACGTTTATACGTTTTACATAACGTTACTGTTTTAGTAATTTTACCGGTATTTTTTGGTCGGTATCCGTCCCTGACAATCACCCTGAGTCATATCTGGTTTAAGAAGACCAAGACCAATTGGACCAAGATCCCCTTGAACGCCAGGCCTATGTCATTTATATAAAAGCTGAATCTTTTTTGTGGTTGTACCTTACTGTAAGGGTGTCCCCTATGGTAAGGTAGATCCACAGAAAAAGCTAGTGTCAATTGGATATTATGAATAGCTTAACAATTTGTTAGAGAGTATATAATGTAAACTTTATGCTTATTGTAGCTTCTGTTTCTCTAACGTTACAATGTTGTCAAAATAAAGAGACTAAAATTATAAACAAGGAAAACTTTTGGGAACTATATTTCTTGTCACCAAAATTTATATTTGTCATCAAAGTTGTATCACCTAGTAAATAGATCTATCGCCACGAAATATTTTCGTTCTCAGATAAACAAAAAGTGTTCCCAGGTATGAATTATCAAATAAATGTTGATACATGTGTAAAATAAGAGATGGATTACCAATAAAATTGTAGTGCATTAGATGAATATAAACTTCGTTCTTATAATAATATAGTCCGGGGCTTTTAGATTTGAACCTTGCATTAAATATAAACAGCGATTTTTTTCTTGAATCGTGTACTTGACCTTAGCTCTCCAAATAATAAAATTAAACATTTTCCAAGACCGGATCAAGGTGAAAAAGACGAAAACGCGTTTTTGTGAATAAAAACATGGGAAAAAAAGTTAACAGGACAAATTTAGTTACTTTAGGTAAAGAATTGGTGACAGTAATATATTTTTTCAGAATTAAACATTTTCGTCCACGGAAATTACGGTAAAAAAACATTTACGAAATTTTAGGATTGTACTTAAGGCAAAAATATAAACAGCGGTTTTTTTACATAAAATAACTTAAATTAATATATTGCACAGCCATTAAACAAAATTAAACAAATTGCAATACCGGAAGTTATTATTACCAGTTTTTTTTACAATAGCGGTTGAGGCAAAATGGTAACAGGGTTTAATTTAGTTTAACTTTCATCTAAAGGCTATTTCTAACCTATTTACACGAAAATTAAACACGTTAAAGCAAATCGTGAAAAAAAATCAATTAATGTTTACGTAAAATACGTCTGCAAGCTTTATTCTTGTATTTGGCGCAGCACTTTCATAGGAATTTGATCTTTCCGAAATAGAAATAAGGTATATAATCGCGTAACTCAATAAAACACCGAGTCTCAAACAAAAACACAGTCATTCTCACACAATGAACGCAGCGCTTATCTTGTTTACGCACACTAGCACACACCGTACGCCGCACGCTGCTTAGCGCTGACATCGTGCATCGTAATTTAATTTTTACTTTGACAATATTAATTAACGCTCTAATCTGTTTAATTTTGGGAGATTAAGGTTTGGATTTATATATTTTTCATTATTAAATGAATTTAAATCCTGTTACATTTTTGCCGTAAGTAGTATTTAAGATTTTTTGATTTTCTTGATTTTCTGTGAAGTCCGGAGCAGAATTTGTTTAATTTTCATTATAATAGTTAGACATGGTGATATAAATCATTTTAGCACTATTTTTGGCCTGTTAATATTTTTGCCTTAAGTACGAAGTCAAATTATAAGATTTTTAAAAAAAAACGTATGTTCCGTGGACTAAAAATGTTTAATTTTCTGACCTTCTTGTAGTACTCAATCTGTTCTACAAATACTCCAAATGAACATACCTGTTTATATTTTTTTCCACCAAGTAAAATACATATTAGACGTTTTCTTAAAAAAAAATATACGCGGAGGTGAACTTTTCGCGGGATACAGCTTATTATACTCTCCTGTCCATACCCTACACATTCAATGAAAAAAATCGCTGTTTCTAATTAATGCAAAGTTAGCCTATTATTCGGCGTAAATTCCCCGGACTAATAGTTTTATTACTTAAATAATAGCTTTGTGCTCGGAATGGTAGATCTGTCACCAAATAAAGATCAGTTCCTTATTTCTATGAAGAAATGCTTTATACGAGACATTGGGCACACCGACTCGGACAGGTTAGGTTCGAAGAGGATGGCGGGGTCTAGTGAGCGAGCGGAGCGAGCGAACTAAGACCCCGACATCCCCTTCGTGTTAGGTTACTGTAAACCCTGCAGACAGAAATAGGAGCCCCGCGTAGCGGGGCTACGTCGACAACGCCTTAGTTTTTCTAGTAACATAATATGATTTATTGGTGATCTCTTTAAATTAGTTTGCTTAAATACTTATTAGGACACACCTATTATAATACATACAAAAACATTTATTTGGTACTAGACCTTATATCTCAGGATTTTAGGTGATTTATTGTGGAACTGATTTTGCATTGTTTGGTGACTACATTTTGGTGACAGATCTACTATTTTGAGGACAAACCCTATTATTTAAGAAACACAAAACTAATTAAATTGGTGATAGCTTAAATGATACCCAAAACTTTTTAGTTGGGGACCTATAGTGTAATCTGTATAGGAAGGATACATTACTGTTTAATATAATTTTTATCAGCCCAAGCACAATGATGTTGATAAGACTGAATGATACAGAATTGCTAATGAGTAATAAATCTTTGTTTATGTCATATTATATAAACACACCTGCCTTAGACAAAGAGTGGCAATGTTAATATATTATGATATGAGCTACAATCATGTGTATCCGAGTTCATAAATAACTTAGACCACTTTCTTTTTTGTTTTCAATGCTTTTATGGCAAATATTTGGGCTATATTAATAAATACATATAGGGTGACTGGTAATTAGTGACCGATACATAAACACGTGATGAAAAAAACGGTTCTTTGGGAAAGTTGTTTGTTGGGAATCGAACCCAGGACTTTATGCTCAGTAGTTGCGATTGCGACCACTAGACCTAAGAGGCAGTCCCAGTTAATGAATACCTTGCTCTTTAATGTATTTGTAGGATATGGTGCAACAGGAGAGTCAGCGCCACAAGCATCGACTCCCGTGACGCCGACGACCCGTGTGCTCATCCGCTCACCGCGACGACAGAACGTGACACTGCTACGGGCATTGCACGCATGTTTCGGCCTGCAGTTCTATAGTATAGGAATACTCAAACTAGTTTCTGACATGGCCGGCTTCGCAGGTCCAATACTACTAAACTATCTTATTAGATTTGTGGAAGACGAAAGTATTGATCAACATTTAGGGTATGTATTTCTATAAAAATACATCTTTTAGGGATAAAAATTACATTAGCTGATATTTATGTTATTTTTCAGCTATGTATATGCTGGATCTCTGCTAGGGGCTACTCTAACATCTGCTCTGTTTAATGTCCATTTCAACTGGTTGATGTCGATCGTTGGCCTGAAGATGCGCGGCGCTATCGTAGCCACCATACTCAGAAAGACTCTCAGTGTTACTTCTACAGAATTAAATAATGTATTCTCAATTGGTGAGATTACGAATTTCATGTCGACTGATACAGACAGGATTGTGAATTCATGTCCTAGTTTTCATGCATTGTGGAGTATACCGTTACAGGTAATAGAAATAGTGATTCATTCGCTTTCTGTGATACGAATACCTATGCATAGAATAAATTATACATTCAACATTCATTTGCTAATTAATTTTCCAGCTGTTCATAACATTATTTCTTCTATATCAACAAGTGGGCATATCTTTTCTCGCTGGTGTGGCTTTCTCGGTGATTCTGATTCCAATAAACAAAGTGATAGCGAATAAAATTGGAGAACTTAGCACTGAACTGATGAAACACAAGGACACTCGCGTCAGCCTTATCAGTGACTTGCTGAAAGGAATTAGAACAGTGAAAGTTCACGTTTGGGAGGATTACTTCATTAACAGAGTATCAGGTTAGTGTGGTTACTGAAGAGTTTGGTTTTATGCATGAATGTAGGTTGATCTGCTTCCTGTTTGAGATAATTATGAAAATAAACTTTTTTTTTTGTTCAGCTATTTGATTTAGGACGTGGCTATGGGTTTGAGTAATACACTGCTGTCTTCTTTCTATAAAATTGTCCTATTTGGAGCCCAGTTCAGTCAATACAAGTGTAGGTTATTTAATTATTCGTGGTTGTCAGAGGCGCGAGGTAAGGAGCTGCGCTACCTGCGTGGGCGCAAGTACTTGGACGCGATCTGCGTGGTGCTGTGGGCCACCACGCCTGTGCTCGTGGCTGCCTTCACGCTCGGCACGCACTCGCTCAGGGGGATACCACTCGATGCACCGACAGTATGTAACTCAAATTCATTTATTTTAAACAGGCTGTTGCCCGCGACTACGTTCGAGTACGTGCGTGGAAATATATGTGCATGTGTACGAAAATAAAAACGATATATCTTTCCCCAGCATAAATCTATGTTGCCTTTCGTTACTATCCGATCAGCTGTTTATTTTAATTGTCGGTAAAATACAAAAAGGTAAAGCTACAGTCCCTTCACGGCCTCTCCACCCGGACAGTAGCAACCCATCAGCAACTTTATTCGGATGAAAATAAAGAGTGTTTAGTCGCACATGCGGAATCAGAGGCATAATAAGTATGAAAGGACTGTAGATGTATCTGTCCCTGTATTGATTTAACTATTTATCCATATCAGTTCTGCTTTATTATCTCGGTCTTGAAATCACCTCAGTTATATGTATTTGTAAAAAAAATATTTATTGCAGGTTTTCACAACAGTGGCACTAATAAACATGTTAATATCACCGCTAAATGCCTTCCCTTGGGTGCTCAACGGGCTAACAGAAGCCTGGGTGTCCATAAAACGTATACAAAAGTTGTTGGATGTAAGTGATTTAATAATCATTATTTCTAATGATGTCTATGTTAAATAATGCCCTCAAATCACAAATCGATATTTTTAGCTTCCAGACATGGACGCTGAACTTTATTACGACCGCCTAAATAAAAATCACGATGAAGACAAAATTATCATATTGAAAAATGCGACATTTGCTTGGGCTAAGCCTTCAAAGAAGAAAAAGCAACCGAAGAAATCTAAGAAAAATAAAGGAAAGTCTAAGAAGCGGCTATCGAGGGGTAGCATACAGAGGCGAGACTCGACTTCCTCATCTGAACATTTGATACAGGATGAGCCGTTTATGTTAAAGGACATTAATTTAGAAATCGGTAACGAGGAGTTGATTGGTGTTACTGGTAACGTTGGCAGCGGAAAAACTTCGCTTCTACATGCCATCATCGGAGACATGATAAAGAAAAATGGTTGTCTCCAGATACCGGAAAACCTTACCAGTAAGTAGTATTGAGAAATCAAATTATCCGAAAAAGAATAGACAAAATAAATTACTTGTTATTTTTTTCTTTCAGGCTTTGGATATGTATCCCAGAAACCATGGCTAGTACGTGGTACAATCCGTGATAATATACTATTTGGAAAACCGTACGAAGAGGCAAAATTCAGAAATATAGTCGATGCTTGCGCACTTACTGGTAAATACGAATCTACATTCCTACCTATCAAAAGATTATTAGAAGTTATAGCAGCTGCGTTATGTTATTTGAATATCCTCAGAGGACTTGAACGTGCTCGGATGGAACGCGTACGTGGGTGAGGGCGGCTGCACGCTGAGCGGCGGGCAGCGCGCGCGCGTCGCTCTGGCGCGCGCCGTGTACCAAGACAAACAAGGTATCACTGTAGCTATATCCAGCCCTAAGTGCATATTAGCTTAGCTCTGTTCTGTCTCCTGATGTCCAGTGCTTGATATGGAGTGAACTGGAAACTATGTTTTATCTTACTACACTTTTCTGATTAGTTTTGTAGCTGGATCCAAAACACTATTTTCATTTCTAATACTCGGAAAGTAGTGTTTATTTGATCCGAGTAGCGGGTGGAAGATGCGACTTCCCACCTATGGGCGGGAAAAACTCACAGTAATTGCTTCCCTCCCTAGGGTAGGAATAAATTTTAAAAATAGAACTAAATTTGGTTAGGCAGTCGGCTGTAAAAAAATCTAACATAATTAAGAAAAAAATGCTGCGGTCTTGTGAGTGTATAAACGGCCACTGTGATTATAAAAAAAAAACTAAGCGCGTTCGCAAGCGGCAGTGAGGCGGTGTGTTCCATACTTAAAATTTTAAATCTAATATATAAAATTCTCGTGTCACGGTTTTTGTTGCCAAACTCCTCCGAAACGGCTAAACCGATTTGTATGAAATTTTGTGTGCATATCGGGTAGGTCTGAGAATCGGCCAACATCTATTTTCCATACCCCGAAAACCCATCAAAATTTACAAGCGAACGAAGTCGCGGGCAGCAGCTAGTAGACTATATAATTTGGCAGGATACTAACTCTGTAAGCTGTATCGAAATCTCGGATTAAGACTAATCACTATCACTACATAGTATAAAACAAAGTCGCTTCCCGCTGTCTGTCCCTATGTATGCTTAGATCTTTAAAACTACGCAACGGATTATGATGCGGTTTTTTTAATAGATAGAGTGATTCAAGAGGAAGGTTTATAGGTATAATATATGCAGAATATAGTAGAGAAACACTGATAATTTTAGAGGTTTCCAATGTGATGTCGACAGACATTCTGTAGTATATTTAGTATCAGCATTGCATCCGTGCGAAGCCGGGGCGGGTCGCTAGTATCTTACTAAAAATGAGTTCAAGTGATTCTGAAATGTTGACCCCAGATTTTGTTATAGACGAGGCGAATACAGTTATCGAAAATCTTTTGCCAGAAATTTCTAAGGAAAGATACTTAAATACATACAATGACTTTATGAAGTGGCAAGCAGATAAGAGAATAATAAATATTATATTAACAAAACACTACTAATTTTTACTTTCCTTATATTCGAAATGAAAAGTAGAGTGCTTAACACGGGTGAAAGACATCAATTCCTTTCGACCCTCGTGTAACAATCTACTATTTTTTTTCTGGTCACGTCGTAACTTTGCCTCTGCGGTTTTCTGGTGGCTCCACTGTTGATTCAGGCTTTCAGGAGTTTGTCATTCCAGCTATTTGACACTAACAAGTGTACTTTCCTGCAGTGTATCTATTGGATGACGTGTTGGCGGGCGTGGATGCCACAGTGGCGCAGCACATAATGCAGCGCTGCATACTGGGCGTGCTGCGCCACACCACGCGCGTGCTGGTCGCGCACTCGCCGCGCCACCTCGCGCGCGCCGCCTACACCGTGCTCATGCGCGACGGCCGCATCGTTGCACAAGGTAGGTGCACACTGGACGTGCTGGCTTGTAATGGCAGTTTATAATCCTTTTGTGGACTATTCATCAAGCATTTTTTGGCCACTTGCTTGGCACTGACTTCCGATTAAATGTCTTAATATCGGTAGGTCCTCCTGAAACCGTCCTGAACGACATCGAAGAGTCCATGCCAAGCGAGTCCGAGTCGTTAGGCGAGGAGCCGCCGCGGCCCCCGGAGCCCGAGCGGGATGACCAGGATGCGGTCAGCAGGAACAGTCTGGATGACGAGGTTTGTAAACGTGCTGATAAGGTATTCAAATATGAAACGACTTTTTTAATTTACAGGCAAAACTATTAATAGCGGCAGTTAGTTTAAGCTACTTTATTTTTTGTGATTTATATCTATTACATTCCGATACCCATAAGTTTGCAGTTTCATGGCTATTACGAGTAATTAAAAAAGGACATGTTTAAACAGGAATTTATATTCAGTATCTTTTCTACCCATTCCCTCTCATTGAGAGGAGGCCTGTGTCCCAGCAATGGAAATATTATAGGGTGATGATGATGATGATTATCTTTTGTTTACAGGAGGCAATGTCTGAAGGAACTGTTGGCTGGTGGGTGGTCGGCTTGTACCTACGGTCGGTCGGAGTGTTCCTATCCATCTCCATCATTCTGTCGCTGATACTCATGCAGCTCTCACAAAACTTCACATTCCTCTGGCTTACCTACTGGGTGAAAAACAAAACTAAAAATTCAACTTCATTGCATGATTTTGAATTTACGACCCATCCCACGGAAAAGACTTCCATATTGGATCATGGAGTACTAGCTATTGATAATGTGATACACACCATAATAAATACAACAACGCAATGGTTGAAAAGTAAAAACACAGGAAACGAAATTGCTCCTGAAATCCCAGTCAGCAAACCATATACAGTATCTGACGTAGCGGCAGAGATAACGCCGACTAATACCGACAACTTCTACTTGGAGATCTATTTCGCGCTGGCGGGACTCAACTTGGTATTTACGATAATGCGAGCGTTCCTGTTTGCTTACGGCGGCGTTAAGGCGGCAACCAAGATACATAAGGTTCTACTAAAAGTCATCGTCAAAGTATGTACTACGACTCCCACGTATCCATAAAGAATCTATCTATTAGCAGCTTGATCGTCTCATTAATAAAACGTACATATTTCAGGCAAAAGTGAAGTTCTTCGACGTCACACCGCTGGGCCGTATTGTTAACAGATTCTCGTCCGATACTTACACGGTGGACGATTCATTGCCTTTTATTTTAAACATTTTGTTGGCACAATCTTTTACTTTAGTTGGTAAGTCAGTAACATATATCTACTTGTTCAATTTCTGGTCTCTATAATAAAATGATTCTATCTAAACTATCAGATTATCGATATGTCAAAAATCAAATCATTCAGTTATCAGTCAGTCAGTCAAGTTAAAATATCTCGGACGGTGCTCTTACGCCATGAAAAGACAAAGCAGAGTTACTTTGGAATTTACAATATTAGTAAAAATATTAATACCATCAAAGGCAGCAAATGAACGTTGTCCATTCCAGGCGCGGTAGTGGTGACCCTGTACGGGCTGCCGTGGCTCGTGGTGGGCGTGGTGCCGCTGGCGTTCGTGTACTACCGGCTGCAGCGCCGCTACCGCGTCACGTCGCGCCAGCTCAAGCGCCTGCAGAGCGTCACGATGTCGCCCGTCTACACGCACTTCAACGACACGCTCGATGGTTAGTGCTATACCTTATAAACTTTCAACACTTTGGACTTGGTCTTGTTAAACTTGTTGGTACAACTTTCTACAACAAAATTGATTCCCGATTTAAATACACTCACTGAGCTAGTTTTGTTCACAAAAGGCTATGGGTAAGTTTGTATGGACCAGTGGCAGGTTTTTTTTTTCACAGCGGCACTAATATAATTGTTGCTAACGTATAGTGGTATATAATATATGATAACTAGTGATCGGATATTCGCATGCACATATACCTAAAGTACGTTCTTTCCTGGCAAAAGGTACAAAAGTATGGAAGCGGCTATTTAAATGCCAATTTTTGTCGCGGGATTCCGAAATTTCATAATTCTTTAGTAAGTAGTAGCCTTTAAAATGTAGTACTCAAAATATCGTAACGAATATTTTAAATTTATTTAAAACCTGGCAAGTTTGTTGAAAATAACAAGGAAAAAAATACAACAACTATTTGAACTCGTATTTTTGTGCTGAAATGTCGAATGCTAAATCAAAATGGTAAATATGTCTGGGCACAATTCATTTGGAGCTAAACGAAAAAGTAACTAGACTAGTTTTTAAAACCCGACCAAAAAAGAGGGGTGTTATAAGTTTGACGTGTGTATCTGTGTGTCTGTCTGTGGCATCGTAGTTCAGAAACGGATCATCGTAAAGGGATGAACCGATTTTGATAAAATTGGTTTCGTTTGAAAGGTATTTTAATAGCGAGAGTGTTCTTAGCTATGTTTCGAGAAAATCTGCTCAGCCGTTTGAAGATCATCACCTCTTTTCTAGTTGAAGAAGGGATATTTAAACAACTTTCACAGGTCTAGTCGATTTGATATTTGAAATCTTGTCACTTGCCACCATGGGCATTGCCGAAAGCCCCCCCCCCCCCCTTCGGCTGCACACCCTAATCAAGGCTAAGACAAAAATATAAGTTTATAAAGCATGAAATAAAAATTAAATTAAAAATTTAATAAACCCCCGACAGAAAAAACCTCAAAAATAAATTAATTCAAGCGTCGTAGCGTCGGGGGACCGCTAAGTAGACCGCTTAATAAAAGAACAAAATAAAGCGGAGCCACACACACAATAGACAATTTCCAATTGATATTGATACTAATGGTAATTTATGATTAATTATTTGAACACTGACTAGAAATTACTTCATATTGTGACATTTTATCATTATTGTTTTTATTTATTTATTCATCATTCTATCAATTTTGACATATCTACCAAATAATTTGTATTTGGCATAACATAGCGACCTATGATCTTTAATTTAAGAACTGTATTCACTACCTAAGTTACAGAAATAAAATTGATGTTGATTTATTTTTGTTTTTTTTTTTTTAATAATTGTTTGTAGAAGAAATTGAATTTCTTATTGTGTTCTTACTAATGAAATATTTTTCATTAGTGGCCGCAGACTTAAACAATCATGCCACTTTTACCCAAACCCCTTTGCTTTTAGGGTTTGAGAAAAGATTTACCCGCGAAGTTTATTTTAAGAATCGTGAAAAAGGCTTTGACCTAAATTGAAGTCTGTTAATTTTTCGGCCGCCTCCATACTTGTAGAAACCATTCATCAATTAATGGACATCATTCAGATTTTGAACATTTCATGTCTGGCACTTGTTGTGCACGGGTTGCACCCCGAGCCGCATGTAATAAATTGTCGTACACTTGGTAGGTCACGACACGGTGCGCGCGCTGGGCGCGGGCGGCGCCTGGGTGTCGCGCGGCTCCGAGCAGGTGGAGGCCTGGCAGCGAGCGGCGCTGAGCGCGGCCGGCGCGGCGCAGTGGCTGGCGCTGCGCCTGCAGGCCGCCGCCGCCGCCGTCGTGGCCGCCGCCGCGCTGCTCGCCGTGCTGCAGCGCACGCTGCACGCCGCCGACCCCGGTGAGTACACGAGTGTGTCACGACACGCTGAGCGCGGCCGGCGCGGCGCAGTGGCTGGCGCTGCGCCTGCAGGCCGCCGCCGCCGCCGTCGTGGCCGCCGCCGCGCTGCTCGCCGTGCTGCAGCGCACGCTGCACGCCGCCGACCCCGGTGAGTACACGAGTGTGTCACGACACGCTGAGCGCGGCCGGCGCGGCGCAGTGGCTGGCGCTGCGTCTGCAGGCCGCCGCCGATGCCGGTGATTACTTCATCAATATCATATCTCACCACAGTTTCTTCCTTTCCCCTCCATCAACTTTCATGATAATTCACAATACCATTCATCTCTCTCTCTCTGTCTATTCGTCACTTGTTTTAAGGCCCCTCGCCCATGGCGACTTTTTGTAGCGATGCTGTCGCGCGTTTACGAAATGCGCGACTGCATCGCTACTAACGCGTTAGTCGCATTTGCAACGCGCTACAGAAGCGATGCCAACGCGCTACAATATCGCGACTATATCGATGCAAACGCGCAACCCTGTCGGACGACATCGGGAAGAAAACGGAGAGAGGGTGGCGCGTGAGTGGAAAATACGTTACTGAATCGCGTTTGCATCGCGACAGAAGCGTACCAGTATCGCGTTTGCATCGCGACTGAAGCGTACCAGTATCGCGTTTGCATCGCGACTGAATCTAGGCCCGTGGGCGAGGGCACACAGCTAGCGACCTCTTCGCGACTGTATTGATACGGACGCGCGACAGCATCGCCACTGCATCGCTACAAAAAGTCGCCGTGAGCGAGGACCCTAAGACATGTGTTTTTATTCCGTCTGGCGAGTCAAACGATTTTCTATCGCTTTCGCTATGTGTGATAAATGCTTATGTAACGCAGGTCTCATCGGTCTTGCCATATCGTACGCGTTGTCGATGACGTCGATGTTGAGCAACCTGCTGAACTCCTTCACCGAGACCGAGCGGGAGATGATCGCCGTGGAGCGCGTCGGCGAGTATATCCAGAAGGTATGTTGTTGAATGTCGTTGGCAGAAAACAAACAACAATATAATTTTCCACTGTCGTACAAAATGTAACGTATTTTGACACATTTCAGGTGGAGAGCGAAACTATTGACGGTGACCCACCACCATACGGGTGGCCCTCGCAAGGCGTCATAGAGTTTGATGACGTTTACCTAAAATATAGGTACTTATCTCTTTTACCCATAAAAGTGTCAGGTCCATGAGGCAACATGCAGGACACTTACTGTTCTGCATTTTGCCTCATGGATCTGACACTTTTATTTATTGTTTCTGTCGTAGCGGTCGAGAGAATGGTGCAATGGCGTTGAACGGCGTGACGTTCTCGACGCACCCGGGCGAGAAGCTGGGCGTGGTGGGTCGCACGGGCGCCGGCAAGAGCTCGCTGCTCACAGCGCTCCTGCGCCTGGCGCCGCTCACGCGCGGCCGCCTGCTGCTGGACGGCGTCGACATCTCCGCGCTGCACCTGCACGCGCTCAGGTAACAAGAGCTCGCTGTGCGCTTTACACCCAAATATGTGTTTGCCTTAGCGTTGCTCATAACTTCGTACGCACAGTTTCAACCCTGAAGTGACAATGTAAGTATAGATAAGTTCAGATGTATGATGTTGAACTGCAACAGGTCCCGGATCGGCGTGATCCCACAAGAGCCGTTCATATTCGAGGGGAGCATTCGCGAGAACGTGGACCCGCTGCGGCAGTACCTGGACGCGGAGGTGTGGCGCGCGCTGGACGCGTGCGGCGCGCGCGAGCTGGTGTCGGCGCGCGGCGGCCTGCACGCGCCCGCCCGCGCCGCGCAGCTCGCGCGCGGGCACGCGCAGCTGCTGTGCGTCGTGCGCGCGCTACTGCACCGCCCCAAGGTACACCACACTTGTCGAGCATATACGACCACCTCCATTACTTCACAACTCATTGGTGCAATGTCTTGTTTACATTGTTCTCCAATACCCTTTCAGTATGACGTATTCTGAAGATAATTTTTTTTCTGGTTCCATGCTGTTCAAACTGCAGTGCATTCAGGAGATGTCCACAGCATCGCAGTATCTCTTTTTCCCAGAAATTCCTACAAGAGCCACGGGAATCCCCTTAATGCACGAAATACAAAACCCATCGTAGATTCTCCTGCAATTGACGCAAGTTTTCGATGACACATGGGAGCTTTTGTTCGATCATGAGCTACATATCGAGTTGTCCATCAGATCCTGCTCGTGGACGAGGCGACGGCCAACCTGGACCCGGAGGCCGAGCGGCAGATCCTGGACGCCATCCGCTGCGCGTTCGGCGGCAGCACCGTAGTGTTCGTGGCACACCGGCTGGGCGGCGTGCTGGAGTGCGCGCGCGTGCTGCTGCTGGGCGCGGGCCGCGTGCTGGAGCTGCGCGCGCCCGACGACGCGCTCGCAGACCCCACCTCGCATCTCTACGCTCTGGTTTATGGCTCCTAGACACACCCATATTTCGACCTATCGTGTCCAATCTTTCGAGCCTCAACCGCGGTACGGGCGACGACGGTTCGAAAAGGAGGGTTACCATGACGACTTAAAGCAGTATTGTTTTAATCTTATTCCAGTGTGGGAAAGGGACACAGGTATACAGAATGTCTAGCGTGCATCTCTTTCCTACACTGGAATAAGATTTAAACATTACTGCATTAAAACGTCATGGTAGGCCAGCTGGTTCCAACCTGTGGAAATTCCTTGCAAATATGATATTGCACATCTTACTTAATAACTAATAAGACATGAATATCTAGTGTTCGTGGCTCTCTTGGCAGTCGACGAGGCTCTAAAAGCGGGCCTGGCTTCTAGTATTATCGGATTTAATTAATTTATGACATGTAGCGACGGCCATCGACTCTATTCAAATACTGGCTGGTTGCGTTGGTAAGACTGAAAGCCGACTATAAAATTTCCTAGATATGACTTATCATAGAGCTTATAAATCCATTTTTACTTACGTCATGCACTTGTCCAAATTTTAGTTTTATACATATAATTTAAACTTCTTAAATTATAGTCTTCTATTTTAAATTATTTATTATCTAAGTCAAAAATTGTTTTGTGACTGCTCGTTTTAAAACTAAATTACTGCTTCAAGATTATTTATATGAATGCTGGCAAACTTGAACCATGATCGCATTTACATGGTGTTCCGACTTAACGTTGGTTGACTCGTGAAGCTCCTTCAAGTTTACTTTTAAGATGTCCCTTTAATAACTTTAAAGATGTCCCTTTAATAATTTTAACAAAAACAATGTGCCATTTAATGTTTTTTTTCCAATTGTACGGTGCAACCGCACATTCTGCAATTCAGCAGTTTACGCCGCATTCTTTTCAACTCATACGAATTAGTTCAGTTCGCGATGTGCTAGTAAAAGTAATGTATGGTCAAGAAAGGGATCATACATCCTTTTTGATCCGGCTCGAAGGACCAAAAAGGATGTATGATCCCTTGCTAGACCATACATTACTTTTAGATGATAGGTGAATGGAATGAAAGAAGATAAATTATTAAAACACTACTGTGTTGTTCCAAAGGTAATTAAAGTAAAATGAGCTTAATGGACTGATGGTGTGGAAATGAAGTGAGTGACGCGGCCCTTGTTGGCTGTAACGAGAACGCCTGGCTGACTTGCTAGCACAACGCGAACTGAACTAATTCGTATGAGTTGAAATTAATGCGGCGTAAACTGCTGAATAGCAGAATGTGCGGTTGCACCGTACACCAATGATAGCACCAATCTCTTTTGAGATGATGGTGAGTGGAGTAGATACGTAACAACTTAAAAACTAGTGTCCAATTTATTCTTCAGGAGTTGCACTTTCAGATAATTTTTGAAACCACTCCGCTAAACCACATTATTGAACAAAGAAAATCGTCTACTTGACACAAAATCAGGTTCAAGTTTGCTTAGATAGGTCATAGCATAATAATAATACATCAATGCCTATTTTATCGTTTGGTATTTAAGTCGCATAACAATGAATGCCTATGTTTTACTATTTCTTATGAACTGACATTTATGTTAATATTGTTAAGTAGTTGTAGCTACACTGAATGATTAGTAGAGAGAGAGATTAGATTTATAGTATTAGTACTGGCAATGGCGTTGAAAAGTCTTGCTAATTAATGATTTAAACTTCAATAAACTATTAGTGAGTTGTTCTAGGTGTACAATAAAAATAGCGTTTTTAATTAAAATAGCCCTCAGTAACGCCCTTCCAATAAATGCGTCACCGAGGGCTATGATATGAGAATATAATCTGTTGGTAATTTTGAGAACGAATATATTCTTTATTTGCACTGACGCAGGCCGCTAGGCGACTAATGACTAGTGAGTCAACGTCGTTTCGTGACCTTAAACCGCAGTCGATGAATTTCATATAGTGGCTATGATTACAATGAACTCGTCGCACACCAGTTGCTTGATCAAAACATAGTATATATATATATATTATATTATATAGTATATTTATATAGTTTTACGTCTCCACGGGCTAGAGAATCGTGGCGAAATTATCGCCGTGCCACGTATTTCTATACACTCTCGTGGTCCGTGTCTACACGCGGTAAAGCGATACGAGACACGAAGATAATATCTCCGCGATTCCGCTCGTGGACACCTCTTAAAGCAGCTACGAACTCGGTTACGCGCGAGTCTGTACGCGTGCAAAACGCTTTTAACCGGACTGCTGGCTGACTGGCTCCAAGTTAGTGCCTGAGTGGCCTACGCTGGGTTTTGTCGTAAGGTGCCAGTTAGTTGTTTGTTGTTTTCTGACAGAAAACAAGAACCAGTAACAGGAGACTAGCACGAGTGACCTAGTTTGTGACCCAGTTTATGACGACTATTTTAAGATATGAAAGATGCATTTTCGTTGTATGTAACTTTAACTCATATCACAGATGATCACAGATCCCATATCAGACTTATCGATTTCCGTTAATAATGTATAAAATAAAGTCGATTCTTGTGATAATAATGTGTAATTTATATTCAAAGGTGTGCGTAGTTTTCGCATTTATATAAAAAATAATGGAACATTAAACGGATTTAATTTTTCGGTATATTTTGGTCAGTCTGAAGTTGGTTTATCTTATAAAATATATTTTTGTCGAGCTATTTTTTTTATGAATGCACAGTAAATGCGAAAATTACGTATGTCCTTAAATAGGTATTATTGTAAGCAAATATTTTTGTAACATTAAAATATTCCGTTCATTCTTACAAGACGTTTATATTTTACTTTTTCCTGTTACATAAAAACCTATGTAAACCTAATTAATCATTTATCAATCACACAAAATTATCAAAAGATTTAATTCATTTAACTTATATTCCCTCCTGTTTCTCCTAAGGGTTGAGTAGAAGTCTACCTTTAATACACCCACATTTCGTCAATATACTATGTTTCAGTCCCATATGATGGAGACGAGCTTTTTGACACAAGTCCAGACTGGGCAGCTACTGAGAAATATCTGATGAAAAATCTCTTTCCACTTTGGGAATCGAACCCAAGACATCATACTCAGGCTTCCAACCACCGGATCAGCCATTCAGATTTTTCATTTTATTTTAATATGGATAGAAAATGTGCGACTGACTGTTTGCTGCCTAGACCAGGCCTCAGGATATTAAACTGAGGTAGGTCTATGTGAGGTATGTTGACATGTAAGCAGGGCCCCCTTTTCCACTGCGTACACTACGGACGTGCCCAGGGCCCCGCGATCCAAGGGGCATCCAAGTTCCTGTCACTGTCAAAACTACTATCAACTACTAACTATCAACTTTAACCTTTCCCAGGCAGGACTGCAGTACACTAAAATTAACGAAGTTGCTCCGCTCGGTTTTGCCTCTAGCTTTTCGGGAGAAGTCAATAGTTACATATCTATAAAAGATGTTGTCCGAGTCGTAACATTGCGCGAATTCATACTTTACATAGTACTTTCTAACCCACCATCTTCTCGTCTTTTTTCTTTGATTTTTAATAATAATTGTGTACGCCGCAGCCAACAACACTACCTCGGTGGCTGGATATCGCCTGCCTTGTGAAACGAAACTTCGTGATGTCGCTAGATATGTCAGGCGAAGTTTCGCGAAGTCGCACGATTTCGTCTGACGTCGCTGCGGACATAAGTCGCGCGTTGTCGCCATATTTGTCAGGCGAAATCGGCCGGCTTCGCTTGACATGTCGCCGATACATGTCGTGGCACATTTGTCCCCTAGTGTATCCTTGGCTTTACTTATTTTTATTATCGAACTAGCAGGCCGCCCCGGCTTCGCACAGGTATAACACAACAATTTCAAAATTAAAAATTTAATACCTACATAATCATTTCTTGACATTGATTCCTCTCGCGTACGGCGGTACGGCCCGTGCCCGCCAACATCGCTTTATTTATAACTAGCGACCCGCCCCGGCTTCGCGCGGGTGCAATGCAGATACTAAATATACTACAGAATGTCTGTCGACATCACATTGGAAACCTCTAACATTATCAGTGTTTCTCTACTATATTATGCATATATTATACTTATAAACCTTCCTCTTGAATCACTCTATCTATTAAAAAAAAACCGCATCAAAATCCGTTGCGTAGTTTTATAGATCTAAGCATACATAGGGACAGACAGCGGGAAGCGACTTTGTTTTATACTATGTAGTGATACGTCATTGACTGTAGGTAATGAAACAAACTTTTTGTTTTTAGATCATTTGGAAAGCCTGTTACTCTGAGCAATTTTTAACATAGGAGGTCGACGGCTTTTTTTTACCTAATATTTTCGTCTGCAATCATAATGTATAATTTTGTATACCTAATCAAATATAAATCAAATTGACACAGAGACTGGAAAAAAATCTTTGTTTTATTTATTTAACGCTAATTTTGTCTGCGCTTATATGCAGTTTAATTTAGAAAATCGATTCGTATAGATTTCTCAAACTTGAAGATCTGATTCTAATAATCTACCTATCCGAACCAAACGCTAACGATCTACCACCAACCGAATCGACAATCAAATCCATCACCAAATGAAATCCAAAAGTAAACTCGTCAGTTTGCGCTTGGTTGGATTTCGTTAGAAATCCGCTTTCTCTCTTTCTAACTAAGGGTAACATAGCGGAGTAAAAAGGATAGCGCGAATTTTGTGATTTAGATTTCGGTTCTCGGAAATCTAACAGACATTATAATGCGATCAATATAATCTTTACTGTCAAGCATTTAAAGACTACATTTTCGAGATTAAACGTTGATGTATTTTGTTTTATGCTTCAATGTTTCTTGGAAATAGAAAGAATGTATATACCTAATGTTTGTAAGTTTACGTAGTTTCAACCAAATTAAATACTAATGCATATTTGGAAACTTTTCTGCTAGTCCTAAGCCTAGATTAAAGCATGATGGAAAATCGCACAATAACACGAATAGCTCTAGTTCAGTTACCACTTCGCCTTTTTTACAGTCCGGTCAACCGACTTTGACTTCTATTCCGTAGACATAAGAATGAAATTAAAAGCAAAAACGACAGTTAGGTTTGTGTTTTTCACTGTGATCATTGTTATTAGAAACAGTTACGACGCTTAATTTTCTCCCAACATAACCTTGACTGCGTCGGTATGTTTTAGTAGTTATGCAGGTAGAACTTACCTACATTCATGAATGTAAATAGTGTGATGAATGAATGTAATGTTATATAATGTAAGTACATTATTAGTTTATTAGATAAACCGCGAAAAGTCCACGTACAAAAAGCTGTGGCTTCATAACGAATGTTTGGTATGTCTGAATACCTACTTGTTAATAACTAATAAGTTTTAGCTATCACGCAATAAAATTAGCCAACCATTAACCAACTCCGAATTACACATTTCATCCCTAATAGGTACTTTCAAACATTGGTTTGGGTGAACAACTTGACATAGTTTAAGAATATTTAACTTCATTCTTATGAAATTATAAATCTAATTTACCCAAATTAGATTTATCTACCTACCTACCTACTTGTTTGAAGAATGAAATCAAAAGTCACGCACACACTAAGACTTACTGTCACCACCTTACAATGACAACGTCACGCCATCTAGTCCTAGCAGATAATTATTTCGAGGTTTTTTATGCAAGAGGCTTGATTGTTCTTTAGATATCCGGTAGATAGTGTGACTCCAAGCACGCACACATGCAAAGATTTTTCGTTTTTTTTCGGCCCTGGAAATCCTACAAACCTTGTTATTTCTTTATGTTTGAAGGGATTTGCGACAACACTGATTCGTAATAACATCATGTTGTTTCATTACTTCTACAAAAAGCATATAAGTATCGAGAATTTGGAAAAAAAACAATGTATGGGAAAGCGCGATTAAACTTCCACCTTAAAATTGAAACAATTTTGGTGATTTTTTTATATCCTTGTAATTGGCTTTATTTGACTGATAATGTTATACCGATAATGTTATGCCATTAATGTTTGTTTGCCATGAAGGTGCTTATGAAAGGAAATCTTCCTTTGGCAATCAAGCGAAAAATTATGGATCTATTATATAAATAAGGTCTTCCCATTTTGACATATGGTCTTCGTCTTTTGAAACCATATGAGGCACTAAAAGTTAGTAATCATGTCTCTGTACTGCTCACCGCTGACTGTAACGTCCTGACCATCATCATAGTTTAACCTTTGAAGAAATTAGAAACAAATAAGCACTAGGAAGCTAACATTAAACGCATTATTGCCGGAATAAAGCTTGAACCTCCAGATTTCGGCATGTTCGCGGCAGCCGTGGTGACCACATGACCGAAAACATATTCATACATAAACATATCCGCATATTGCATAAAATTATCTGTTAAATAAAGCCAGTTTCATGGATATCAAATATATTTTAATTTTTAATCAAAGTTCTACGATAAAAAAACACCCATTATTTCTGTATGAACAGTCACAAAAAAACCTAACCCACCCACAGGTGAGGTGCAAAAAAAACGAGATCGCTTCGCTCGCTCGTGCATCCTATATAAGGGCACCATTATCCTCAAGTGCCCAGGGGCCCCTAATTCATAAACGTCGAAGTGATTATGTAGGTAGGTACTCTGTGGTCATGAGTGCAGTGCTATAGGCATAGCTGACCTTCGATCAATAATAGTACTAGTAATAGTTCTATTATTGATCGAAGTAGCTGACCGATGGCTGAAAGAATGGAATGGAATATAGGCTCGGCTACACGTAGCTATTTCCAAGCCCAAACAACAAGAGGCGTCCACACAATGTTTTTGTGCAAATACAGCTTGCCTAGGTAAATCCAAAGTGCAAGTATGTTAGAACGTTTAATCGCCATTCAATTTATTAGAAAACCTACTAATTTGTGAGAACGGAACCATATAACCGACATTCTGTATTTCTGTTGTCCTATGCCATGTCAAAATTGTCAATGTCACCGTGCTGTCAATCTGTGATGTCGTATTTAGATACGAAATAATTTGAGGTTGTTTTTATTCTTTATTTATTTAGTAAATTTTCTTTTATTTTTATACAAATATGCCGCCAGATTTGTCATGGTTAAATGTTTTCACAATTTGCGTGCCATAACTTTGCTGGTGTAGAGAGAGCAAAAACAGCTCTCACGATGGACAACGTAACAGAAAAATTGTTTCAATGTTTTGGACATCGCAAGTTCAAAAGTGAACTTCAGGAGCGTGCGATTAGGGCAATTGCAAGAGGTAAGAGACGCAAATTTAGCTAATATTCAATCAAAGCTGTTAGCGTCCAATGAGTGCGTATAATAAAAATAGTACCTACCTTCTATATTCTGAGTGAAAACAGGTAAACGCGACATCGTATAGTGATTGTATAATATGCATCAACAATTTACCAAAATACGAACCGAAGTTCTAGCTATAATGTAGTGCAACAGTGTGTACAGTGCATTTATTATTATTAGATAAAAGCAACCCATCCATGAAACCGCCAAAAGTGTAGGGATTTGGAAGCGACCTATACTCAGCATTGGGTGGCCAAAGGTTGAAGAAGAGAGAATAGAATCATTACACTATCATACTCATACTATCTTACTGTACCATTTTTGAAATTAATTATCATCCAGCATAACTTGATTTACTGTAACGGTTAAAGAAGGCATTCTTGCTGGGAAGGCAACATTTGTCTCTAATAAATAAAACAATTACTGAGGTTGGTTATCTATACTAATAATATAAAGAGGTAAAATTTGTTTGTAATTTTGTATGTAGGGGTAATCTTTGGAACTACTGAACCAATTCCAAAAATTCTTTCATTAACGGGCTATGTTATCCCCAAGTGCTATAGGCTACATTTGAAATGTTCCCATGGGTTAATTTCAGTACCTAACGGGAGCGAAGCCGCAAACAACAGCTAGTAATGAATATTTTGATATTATCAGAGTTCCTTTTAATTTCCATTTAACTTATTTTATTTCAGGTGTTCATGATGTATATGTTTCAATGCCAACAGGCTCCGGAAAGTCTTTATGCTTCCAGCTGCCAGCAATGTTACAAGACAACAAAGTTGCAATTGTATTCTCTCCACTGTTGGCTCTTATCAAAGACCAGATTGATCACCTCTCTAAAATTAAAATTATTGCAGAGTCTATTAACTCTAAAATGACATCAAAAGACAGAGAGAGAGTTCTCAATGATCTAAGAAGCATGAAACCTAGCACCCGGTTTTTATATGTCACACCTGAACAGGCTGCTACTGGCACATTTAAATCTCTAATGGAACATCTAATCAAATATAAGAAAGTTTCTTATGTAGTTGTGGATGAAGCTCATTGTGTCAGTGAGTGGGGCCATGACTTTCGGCCAGATTATTTGAAGTTAGGTAATCTCAGAGAACAGTATAAAAGTGTACCATGGGTCGCTCTTACGGCGACCGCAAGTGCAGAAGTGGCAAAAGATATTCTGTCTAATCTCAAGCTGTTGCTACCTGTTGCACAATACAAAACACCAAGTTTCAGAAGAAATTTATTTTATGATGTAATGTATCAAAACTGTATAGATGATGAAGTGGGCCATTTAATGGAGTTTTTAAAAAAAAGCCTAAACGAGGATGAAAATGTGAAACCAGTAAGTATAATTCTTGGTTAATTGTTATATTTTATAAAAATTGGCACTTTTTTTAATTTGTTTGTACCATATTTCAGAAAGATAAAAATGCTGTTATCGTCTATTGTCGGACTCGAGAGCAAACTGAAGATTTAGCTAACATGTTATCTAAAAGGGGTCTAATGTCTTTAGCTTATCATGGAGGTATGCTTTGCAAATGCTTATAAATATTATATTTAGGTGTGTGGTATTTTTATTTACAAAACTTTCGTATTTGTAATTAAATTACATTATTTTGTTCTTGATAAATTAATTCAAACTGCAAAATTAATAGACATGTTTTTAATTTTCACTGATATTTTAGGTATGAAGTCAGGTGAGCGCATATCAGTTCAAGAAAAATGGTCGCGCGGCGAGGTCCCGTGCGTATGTGCTACGGTGTCGTTCGGCATGGGCGTCGACAAAGCGACCGTGCGCGCCGTCGCGCACTGGGGTATCGCACAAAACGTCGCCGCCTACTATCAAGTTAGAAAACCATCATATATTTTTACTCAAAATAGTAAACTAAAAGAATATGGCTTTGTGCAATACATTTGGATACCTAGTAAAGAGGGCAAATTCTTGCTACCTTTTGCGAAATATTGACATCTATTAGTTTCCCGCTTTCCTTAACATTTTCGCTACCAAGTTCAAATAATGTTTAATATCTTCAACTATTATTTCCAAACAGGAATCTGGTAGAGCTGGTCGTGACGGCAAGCCAGCTTTTTGTCGTATTTATTATTGCCGCTCTGAACGCAATGCCGTTGACTTTCTGTTGAAAACTGAAGTAGGAAGAGCAAAAACACCAGAACAAAAAAATCGTTGTAAAACCGCCTACAAGAGCTTTGAAATTATGGTGAAATACTGTGAAGATATCAAGTAAGTTTTATATAAATTAATAATCAATCGTTTATTTTAAAATTTACCTTCTCCCCAGAAGGTTTATTTAATAATAAACGATTGATTGTTAATTTTAATTGATTCTCAAATTTCCAACTAAACAAAATAATAAAAAAAAGCATTTTCAAGGAATAGCCGTTGATGCTATAATAACTGGTAGTATATCCCGAGTCAAAGCTCGACAAGCATAATCTCAGTTTACTAAAAAAAAAAACTAATCAACAAGGTTGTACTCAGGTGCCGGCACAAAGTGTTCGCGGAGTACTTCGGCGAGGAGGTCCCTATGTGCGGCGCACGCTGCGACGTGTGTGCGGACGCGCGCAGCGTGCGGCGCGCGCTGGAGCAGCACCAGCGCCGCGCCTCGTCCGCGCAGCTGCGCTCCGGCGGGCTCGTCGTGCACCAGAACGTGGCCGACCTCTATGGGGAGGGGCGGCAGGGACAGAAAAAGTTATTGCCTTTTTATATCTCTTCGTGTATCTTATTAGCCGCTACTATAATATCATAATGAATCTTTGGCGTATAATTGCTGCAGGCGCGGTCATCGGGGAAACGGCACAGGGTCATGAACTCATGACACAATTATACCTTAGAAATCTCGGCTTAACTCCTTCAAAATCTTAGGCTACCATCGCGCGACGCGTGTGCAGACAACTCCTGAACAATATCCTATAAAAGAATTGGGTATCAATTTTGGTGCACAAAAAAGTATATTCTATCTATTTTAATTAAATTTGTACGTTTTATTACCATTGCAGAGAGTCCGAGTCATATTACGGCGGTGGAGATGATAGCGACTCAGATGGTGAAACTAACAGGCGTCGTATTGCACAAGAAACGAAAGCTCTAATTATGCAAGAGTTCGCGAATAGAAAAAAACGTACAGAAGACAAGAAAGAAAGTAATGAGGCTGAATCCGCTAAACATTCAAAATGCAAAGCAGCTGAAAGTACAGGCAATAAAGTAGGTCTTGGTGCACCAAAAATTTAAAATGTAATTGCCGAGATGCGGGTGTACTATGATACACCTCTGTCAAATTGTTGAAAGATTGTAGGGTTGAGGTTACAAATAAATTTGCCCGATTAGGAGCACATAAAATATTGCTGGAAATGTGTTGCAGCGGTCACACATTGCCGGGAAATTATAGCCCAGTTTAAGAGCGCCTTATTATGTTATTTTAAAGAAAATACAGGTTGACATTGAAACTCTTGATACTAAAACATTGTACAAACATACATTTTATTTTAAGGTAAACGGATTAACCGTCGCAAGCCGCGATGGCTATCTCACATTACTTACCGATGCCCTAAATAACAACTTTCAAAGCACGAAAGAAGTTGACCATTTTAAAAAGCCGCTGTCGAAACACAACATAGAACAGTGTGCTATAGAATTGGAATACGAGGCATTTTCCAGTAGCACAGTTATCAGTTTGTACAGGAGAGCGATGTCCAAATTGGTAAGACATTATTTTTTCTGAGCCCTTAATTTAGTAAAGATCTATTGGCCTAAGATCCCGCCATACAAGGACTTTCACCGAGCTGGTTATTGGATGAAACTTATTTTATATTAAATTTAATATGTCAATAAATATATTGCATATGGGTTGTCTAAAAAATTTCAGTCCAGGATATGATTAAAAAAATTTTTTTTAACAAAAATTTTTGAAACATTTAACCGGTTTGGTTAATTAACAAATTCCATATCAATCAAAAGTGTAAAGCCCATAAAATATGCAAACGTTAGGTTGCCTTTTTTAATTCATTAACCAGACCGGTGCAAGTTACTAGTATCGATTTACCTGTTTATACCTGCCTACCCGAGAGTTGTGACGGGAAAAGAAAAGGCAACCTAACGTTTGCATATTCTATGGGCTTTATACTTTCGATTGGTATGGAATTTGTCTATTAAAAAAAAAAAAAAAATGTCCTGACTGAAATTTTTTAGGCAACCCATATGCAATATATTTATTGACATATTAAATTTAATATAAGATAAGTTTCATCCAATAACCAGCTCGGTGAAGGTCGTTATATAGCGGGATCCTATACTATATATGCAATGCTAATTATAAATATTTTTTATCAGATTTCAGCCGTTAAAGCGTGTAAAGACCAAGTATATCCCCAGTTAAAAAATTTCGAACCCAAGAAAGGCAACACACTCAATGAATTCGTTAAAGAATATGAGCAACAAAAAGGCAAAAACTGCAACAGTTTTATTACAGCATCACAATTAGGTAAGGTGCATTTACTTCAACTTCAATCAAGTCAGTCTATCGCTGTCCACTGCTGACACAGGTCTTTCACAAGTTGAAAAAAAAAAAAACTCATAAGTAATAGGCAATAATACTGTTTGCGCCAGTACACTACTCTGAGGTAGCTCTCTTAAAGTCTCATGCTACCACGCCTGCCAAAATTTATACAGTCAATTTGCCTTTGATTCTGCATCACATCGATAGCGGTCAGAGGTAAATAACTGTGAATAGACTGTTTATGTATAGTTCTGCTTGCTAGAATTGCGAATGTAGGTAGTAAAGTCTATTGAAATTATTCTCGAGGTGACATTATTCTTTTTTTTTTCAAAAAGATATGGATTTAAAAACGGAAGCACCACAGTTATCCAAAGCTGACAAAGAATCAAAAAGAAAAGCAAATTCATTCAGAAGAGACCCATTAACACAAACGAAACTAAAAAGCTTTTTTAAAAAATCATCAGAGGCATCTTCTGATAAAACTCCACATGATAGTGACGATGATGGTAGTGGCCTTGTTATTGATGAAAATAATGAAGACACCAAAAATAGCGACGACAACGAATTTCACGAAAATAGTAATGATACTACGCTCAAATTAAAAGACATAAATGACGAGGTTGCGAATACCGATGATGATACTCAAACTATTAATGACCACGCAGAGTCTGTAAATAGCAGTAGCAGATACAAATCTGGTAAAGATTCGAAAACATTTGTGATAAACATAACGTTACAAGGCATACCGAATAAACATAAAGAAACTTGTAATGTTGATAATGACCAAGATATTGTAAATAATGAGAAGAAAAATGATGGACCTAAAGTGAAACATAAAATAGATCGTAATTTACACAAAGCTAAACCCCCTTCAAAACGAAATATCAAAGCTCTCTTTGGAGAATCTTCCGACAGCGATGGCGAAACTAGATCATCTAAGAAAATAAAAACTACGCATCGTGATAAAAGTGATCGCAAACATAAAGAATCCAAGAAAAAAAGCGCCAAGGAATCTCACAAACAAAACCACAAGAAACACGAAACTTCAACGGAATCAACATTATTTGGTCAGTCAGATGATGAATCTGAAAAGGAATTAGTGATCGATGATGGCACTGATTTAACGAACAGCAAAACTGCAGAAGACACATTAATACTTAGTGACATTAAAGATGATCAAGTTCATACAAAAACAGTTGATTCAGATGGTAAGAAAAATGACATTGACACGTCTCTCGAAGAAAATAAATCCAGCAGTTCCTTAGACCACATAGGAAGTGATGATGCAAATTTCAACAAAGCTCGTAAATTAAGTCTAGAAGCTGACGCTGTTTTGCAAAAACTGCAAATGTTCAAAGATCTGCCACCCGATACTGCACAGGCAGGTGTTCAAGAACACCTGCCTGATGTTGAGCAGATCGAAGCACTAGTTACCATTAAGTCTTCTCCATCACCATCTAAACATAAAGACAAAAATAAAAATGTAACAAAACACAAACTTACCTTGAGTAAAAAAATTAAGGATGAACGAAAAACCAGGCAAGGTAAAAGTGAAAAACATAAAACAGATAAAGCAAGACGTAAAGAAAGCAAACATAAGATCAAAAAGGATGCAAATAATGAATCCACAGCAAATAAAACAGAAAAAGTGGATCTTGCTGGCCTTGTAGTGAAACTCCTGATGCCGTACTATAAAAAGAAAAAAATAAGCAGTCGTGACCTGTTTAAAACTACTGCACGTCATATTGTTCATCAATTACTTGCTATACAAGTTACGGGTAAGTAAAACAGAAGTTTTGGTCTCACGAGCCCAAGAGAATGATGAAAACGATGCTCAAGGATTAATCTCGACTTAAATATAACAGGACAGTGAAATTTCAATACTAATTTCAGATCATCTGATTAAGTTAATTTCAGAACAAACGCTAGTTCGCTAGTGCTATTCAAAATGTCGTTATACAGTTATTTAAAAATAAACTTGACTTAACTGTTGTTTTTCCGAAAATAGATAATTTAGTTAAATTGAAAATGCAATTTACATTCTTAAATCGAAATTAATGTCTGAGCACCGGTCTAAAATGCAGGACTAATGCCCGTTTTCACTAACATTGAGCGACAGCTTAATGAATGCCTAAATAAACGCGTCCTGTTCAATTTATCGCTCGAACTTTCATAGTATGAGTGCAATTAAATGTGAGAGTGGAGATTAAATTCCAACTGCAATAATATTTAGGCATTTGTTTAAATGTTACTTAGTGTTTGTGAACACTAAGTAACAGGCAGTCAGCTACAATGATCCTGATAATAGCTTACCAAAGTCTTAGCTTCTAATAATCCGGTTCTCTGGCTGCATTTAAATATATTTACATACAAAAGAAAAAAAGAATGTACAATTTATAACTGTGGTTAAGTTTTTCTTTTTTTGTTGTTTCAGAAGAAGCCGCTATTGACTTATTGTTAAAGAAAACGTTTGGTAAAGAGTTAAAAATAGAAAGTGAGAGTGATTTAGTAGTTAAGTTAAATTTGAGCAATGTTGTATAATTTATTAAGTTTTAAAGCCTTATTAATAATATTGTTATTCTTGTACCCATGATTAGTTAATTAAATAAAAAGGAAAGTTTAAAATTTACTTTGCGTGGTTACACTGCTACTGCTTATTTCCTAGCTTTAAGTTGTATGCCTAGAAGGAGCTATATATATATACATATGATTTATTACCCGTGATCGGAATAGGTAGTGCAATTTTGTGGGATTTCGTGACGTTATCTTAATATGGATATGCCCTTAAATCCCAAAAAACTGGAATTTAATACGATCAATATACAAAGTAATTCTAAAAAATTTAAAGTACTTACTAAACTACCTGGTAAACGCATTGTTTATTGTGGCGATGGTTGGGTTGATAAGAGCGGTACATTGTTACTAGTGCGGTAGTAAGAGACAAAATTATATTCAGAATACCAGATTATCTAAATACCATATTCGCAATATACCAGAAGTACAGTTAAATGAAAATTTGTTTCAGGTAAATAAGTAAAGTATGAAAAATAAAGCCAAAAAAATTACAGGTACTTAATTTTTGCACAAAAAATAACTATAAATCGTGAAAAAAAACAAACTAATAATAAAACTAAACTTCAGGTTTTCTTCAACATCGGCTTATTTAGCCAAGGTAAAAGCCAGCCTTTGGGTCACGGAAGCATCAACTAGGCGTTTAGAAATATCATAAAACAGGTTGTGAGCACAGAGCTCAGAGTTCCAACCCCAAACCGGCTCGAAAATATAGTTCCACAGGCGGCAAGCAGCGTAGGTTCTCTGCAGCCAGCCGCAGCAGCAGCGCCAGCACAGCACGATGAGTTTGGAAGATGTGGTGGCACAAGAGTATCGAAACAATGTTTCGTCCCACTTTAAATGCCTACCCATCTTCCAAAGAAACGAAGACATGTCGTCCGGTTTTTGCTATGCTAGCCTACTAGCCTAGTACCTTTGCTAGGTTATTTTAATTTATATTTTAAAGAAGTCCTTTAATTGGCTCCACGATCACTAAGATCGTGGTCGTTATCATATCACGAAAACTATTATTTTTGAATATGCAAGTTACAAAATTAGTCAGCGGAAACAGTTGACCAATTCAAAAATGTATTATGTCGACTATTCCCCCGGGTCCCGCCTGTTTGGGATTAGCTGACCAAATATTTTTATTTCGACTGTTCGAAATCTGATATGTTGAGAATCTGTTATTCTGAGATCGAGCCATTTAGTAAGCGTTCTCTTTTTATTGTCCCCTATGCAATTGGAATTTTCCAATACATTTGATTATGATTACAATACATTCGCTACGGCGCCGTAGCGACGCAGAGTTCTGAATAGTGATTAATAAAAAAAAAATGATCGAAAAAGGCTTGTGATGTTGCTCCTATTACTAAGCCATCGCCGCAATCGACGTAGAAGCAACACAGAACAATCTTAATTGGATGCTAAAATAATAATTCGCGTATTTTCTTTTACTTTTTATTATAATATTTATTTTAAAATATTAAGTATGTATATTGATTTATTACTTTTACAACTATCATTAGAGATATTATGGTAAAAAACAGTGAAACATACAATTCATACATAAACGGTTTCTTTTAACTTATTCTTTGTTCGGTGTTTCATTTCAACATGATCTCATCCTGCAGCCAGGATCGTCTTCTCAAGAGAGAACTCCTCAACGGTTAATAACATCGACACCAAACTTAGAATACAAGTTTTGATAGATAATCACGATTTGTATCACTCATCCTACAGCCAGGATCGTATAAATATTTGCGATACACTCCTTTTATTTTTAGTTCGTACAGTCCAAAGGTTGTCTGGAACATATCACTATCAGCGATAAGACCGGCAGTGTAATCATAAAATTAGCAATATTGTAAAAAAGAGTTGTTACAATTTCTGTGTACAATAAATTATATTCTATCATTCTATTCTTCAGACAATAGTCCAAGTATGGTCTGCCACGTACTCGGACCCAGTACTGAACTCAGTGCAGCATATGAGGTAGTAGGTACGGAAGCGAGGCGAGTGCGAGAGTACGGCGTGGCGGGTCACAGGCGCAGGCGCTCGCGCTCGCGGCCGCGCTTGCGGGGCGAGGCGAAGGTGCGCGCGCGGCGGCGGCGCGGCGTGTCGGGCTCGGGCGGCGGCGTGCCCGTCACGAGGTTGCGCACGTTGCCGATGGCCGCCGGCACTCCGATGGTGCTCTTAAACCTCTGCACGCTTTTCATGAGCTCCTCGTTATCTTCGAATAGCTCCTTTATCTGTGAATAAGACCACTCTTTAAAATTCTGGTACTGCTGAGTCATTTTTTTTAATAAGACTGGACATCTAGCTTTTGAGATAAATAAGACTTCCTAAGAAAACCAAATTTATTTTGGCTGTTGCACACGTGCGACTTTACTTCGGATAAAACTTGCTACAATTGCCCTACTATCCAACAAGTTACCTAAAAAAAATATCTGGGAGTGATTATTGATCAGCGCCTTTCCTGGTATCCTCAACTGGAACAGGTTATGAGTAGAGTACGAAAACTTATGTGGATATTCAAAGAGCTGAGATATGTTGTACCAAGGAGAATAAATATAAATAAAAATCATGATAATAACAGAAATCTATTAAATGAAATTTATATATCTTTAGTTCAGTCTGTTTTGGTATATTGCATAGTTGTATGGGGTGGAGCAACGAAATCTAGTTTTCTAGAGTTAGAACGCGCTCAAAGAGCGATAATTAAGGTGATGTACTTCAAAAAAAGAAGATTCTCCACTGAAAAGCTTTACGAATTATCCAACCTGCTGTCAGTAAGACAATTGTACATCCTTCATATTATCCTTAAAACGCACAAAGAGATACCATATGATCCTAAAATATTAGAAAAGAGAAATAAACACCACATAGTAAAAGTTCCCTTAACCAAAACAGAATTTGCCACCAGACAATTTGAAAAACGCTCAGCTTATTTTTATAATAAAATTAATAAACTAATATATATTTATGATAAAAATATGATTGCAAAAAGAAACTAATTATATGGCTACACAATTTAAATTATGATGATACCAAGCTACTTTTGCAACGTGTGATCAAACAATAAACTAATATTGAATTCTGTTACTCGCTTATTTAGTCACACATGTACACTCAAAATCTGTCTCTCAACCTTTCACACACATACACACACATACGCTTACGCGCGCACACACACAAAAACATACACGCCCACGCCCACATAAAATAATATAATCAATAATAAAATAGCGATGTCGAAATGTCATGTCAATTACAAATAGCAAGAAAATCGAGCCTACTCTAATTTACACTATAACATAAAATAAACAACAGTATTTTTATTTACGTTAATAACCCGAATTGCGCAGGTCAATGGTGTTTTAGAGAGGAGTTTGGTCCTGGCCACCGGCACGCCAACAGCGGCGAGCTGCGCTGCCTCCACACATAGCGGTCCGGTACATATAAACTCAGACGCTGCAGCACTCCTGGGTTATGCCCAGTGCCACGAAGTAACTTAACCAAATACGAAATAAGCGTGAATTCCCGTCGCACCCTCAGTTGGTTGTACCCGACCATACTAAGCAAAGAGTGGGGTACATCAACGGGTAAAATGGATATACCCCATATAGCTTCCTGAATAAGTGGCATGTGAATTTGTTCTGTACGCGTTCCAGTATTACCACGTACTTGGCCTCATGTGGAGCCCATATGACAGCACTATGTTCCAAATGACTCCTTACTAGTGCGTCATATAGGACCCTTACTGAGGCGATGTTAGTGAAGTGCCTTGTCTGTCTCAGAAAAATCCCAGGTTACTAAGCGCTCTTTTACAGATCCTCGTAATATGATCGCGAAACGACAGTTCAGGAGTGACAGTGACCCCCAAATCCCGCAGCTCAGATACACGTTGCATAGGCGCGGCACCCACTACGTACTCGTGTACTAGAGGGGCACGCGCGCGCGTAAAACTCATCACCGAGCACTTTAGCACGTTGAAATAGTACATTGTGTACAGTGGCGGATCTGTCATACAACCCGAAAAGCCCGGCTTGCCTAACAATCGACAAAGAACACAAAAAAAAACATTCCCTACAAAGCAAAAAAATGTGTCAAAATAATGATAACATTAAATTCCGCGCGCCACGCACCAAACGATGCGAGGTTGCCAGGTTTATACACTCACAGAACTGTCTTTATTCGGGCGCATTATTCGCATTATTATCGCGCGTTGCCACTGATATCTCCGATAGCTGCCGCGCGCGAGCAATCGCCAGACTCTGGCTCGCTCTAACACTAAACAATAAAAGAGTTCAAGCGGTCCCTTCGGTCAGTGACTCTTGCGTTCTCAGTCGCACTCACTGGCTTCTGTATTTGGCTTGTAGGATCTCTCTGTCTTTGCTAGTAAAATGCCTCTGTTTTGATAAAAATTTTAGGTATAAAATTTGGAAATTTATATGGAGTTGGAGTTATAAGCTGGGCTTTTCTTTGAATGTGTGCGTGTAATGTGTATGTTCGTGTAAGTTTGAGAGAGAATATGTGTTTGCGCGCCAAGAATGAACGGACAAGCGGCGCGAAGACCTGCGCGTAGCGCGAATTTCCATAGAAAGTAAAACTATTTCAAATTAGTTTTGTTGAGCGATTATTGGGTGCATCTCTTTTTGTGATATAATTTTTTTTCTATTCTTGTGATTAGTTTTTGCTGGATTTAACTTTGTTTTGAAGTGATTAGTTTCTTAACACTAAAATGAATTTGGAAAAGCATGCAATAAAATTGTTCCTTGTGAAGGATTAAAGTGTGTGAAATCGTTACTGGGCAAGGTAAATACTTTGAGTTTTACAGAAAATAATACCATGCCTTCTGTGTGTTTTTTTGTTTGTCATCTGTCCGTGGTAAAGAAGAGAAGAATGAAGAGTTATGGCTGTTTACATTGTGAGTAATTACAAATATTTTCAACAATGTGTAGTTAGAAACCAATTTGTTGTTTATACGCCATCTAGCGGTGATTTTAATATTTTGCCCATAGCGACCGATCGAAATAAACGAATTGACTCAGTGTTCACCGAGTTCAGTTCAGTTGTAACATTTGAGTCAATAGATGGCTCTTATACAATTTACTGCATACTGACAACTTGATATTGAAATAGTTGTAATTTTTTTAACGGAATATAAAGTACGCCACCACAAAGTATGTCACCACTGTTTGCAGTTTCATATTTAGGCATATTTGAACCCGGGAAAACAAAAACGTTACAAACCAATGCCAGAACACAAAGCGTTTTTTTTTTTTAGGCCAATTTTGTCATTCGTGTATTTGGGCTTTGCCCCCGTTTCAACGCAGGCACGCCACTGTTTCGCTTGTGTACCATTCAGGATAAATGTACCGCGACGTTGGACCAGGCTTTTTCCTGGGAACACATTCATCCAAAATGTTATTAAGAGTATTGTAAAATATATCCAAAATGGCTTCTGTATTCAAAATGGCTTAGTTTTGAATACAGCAATTGATAATCCGCGGGGACAGCAGCGGGGTCGGGGGCCGCGCTCTCAAGCGGCACGCGGACCGCGCTCTCGAGCGGCACGCGGACCGCGCTCCCGGGCGGCACGCGGACTGCGCTCCCGGGCGGCACGCGGACTGCGCTCCCGGGCGGCACGCGGACCGCGCTCCCGGGCGGCACGCGGACTGCGCTCCCGGGCGGCACGCGGCACTCGCTCCCGGGTGGCACGCGGACCGCGCTCCCGGGCGGCACGCGGACCGCGCTCCCGGGCGGCATGCGGACCGCGAGCGGCGGGTGATATGCGTCGACCTGCACGAGCGGCTCGTCCGCCGCTACTAATGACACCTCACCGTAAAAACCAGAACTTAAAACCAAATCTAGCTGCCTATTTAAACAATTAGACACATTATTACTTTCGAGTGAACTCGCAAAATGACACAAAACATTAATAATTAGTCACATTCAAAGGACACGAATGTAAATTAAAATCACCTATCACAATAACTTGCTTATATCTAGCGCACAGATTTTCTATTATATTAAACAAAATCATGTAGTCATTCTCTGAACTACCGGGAGGAATATAAATTACCGAACACAAAAACTAAAATCTGTTATTTAAATGTACTGTCGCACAAACCATTTCAAACACAGCTGTTTATAGCGTCTGTAACGTGTACTTGCCGCAGCTCGAACCGGTGTGTGGCCACTAAAAACGCACCTCCCTGTTTCCTACTATCCGCTCGCTCACATCGTAGTATTTGATACCCAGGAGGGATAATTTCTGGATCTCCAATGGAATCATTGCAACCAGATTCCGTGATTGCGTATACGTCAAAATTCAAAGAGTCAATATTATTTCTGAATTCGTCCAGCTTTGTGCGAAGACCACGTACGTTTTGATAATACTATTAGTTTAATATATCTCGATACTATTAGTTTGGCATTCTTTTTGTTGATTTGCGAAACATAATCCACTCATTGAATTCTGCGTTCATCGGGCAGAACTCCGCTTGATTTAATTTATCAAAACAGTGTTCAGACAATCCAATAACAAACGATGAGTAATCTAGCTCCGTTTTATGCTTTATTTTATCTACCTTTACAACTGAATCAGGGCCACATTATACTTTTCACATGCTCAGTTACGGCTTCCAAAATGGTGTCCAGATGCAATCGCCATATGTGCAGGTGTTTTTTTCCGTTCGGTAGCTTGGATGGCCTGCAATTCCTTAATCGTACCTACTTTTACATCTTTGGGTGGCCTGTTAGCTTTTTGTTACGGACCGTCGTCCATCCCGATTCGTTTTCTTCAATCTGCCTTCTTTACTTCATCCGTCGCTAGTATGTTAGTAATGCCCGTCGTGTTTTCCGCTAATACCGCAGACTTCGTGGCCCCACCTTTATTTACCTTTTAGCGTAGGTATTCTTAGAAAAACCACTTGGTTGACCAGCAACTTCTGCAGAAGCAAATGCAGTAGTAGAAGTAGAAGGAGGGTTGTCAGGTACCTCAGGTATGATGGTGTTTGGGTTTGCCTATCCTGAGACAGCTTTGCATCCACTTTTTCTTTGAGTACGAGTACCCTCGTGATCTGAATAATGTTGCCCAACTCTGTTTTCGTTTGCGAAAACTGATTCAACAATAGTGTTATCCCTTTTGCCTGACTGTCCACGCGAGCTACCATATCTGACCTAAACTGTCTTATTTTCCTTGAGCAATATAGAATCATTATCCATAATTATAGGTGATGATTTAGCCTGGCTCCCGCGCTGAATGTTCACGTTATGCGTTGGTGTATTGGTGGTATTGGTGCTGACCTTAGAGTCCAGTGTATTTGTTCGGACTGGAGTATCACTGTTCCCTATTTTAGGTTTTGAAGAGACACATTCTGGGCACACCCACTTGTTCTTATATGCCATCGTATACGACTTAAACGCGTGTATATTAATTTCCAAACACGCTAAGTCATACTTTTTTTTTGCATTTGCCAGTGGAGCACTCCATACAATTACTGGATTCTGTTATTGCTGATCCACAAGCACCGCAATTATTTGGCATTGACTTAATGGTTTGTGAAGAAACCAAAATTCAAATCTAGATAGTAACTGCCCGCACTTGGCCGTGCGACAGAGATGAATTATTTATTTTTCGCAGCCAGTCTCTTTCCCCCGAGGCGAGAAGGGGTGTACCTCGGCGTCTCCGGGCCGAGCGATGTCGCGCACACGAAAAATATTCACTAAATCAGTTCACACCACTTTAGTACTTTTTGCACTTATTGTCAATACACATCAAGCGTCAATATTGCATACATTAATTCACCAAAAATTTTGTAAAAATAACAAAAACACGTCCACACCGACCGCGCGACTGTTGAAGATCCCAGATTATATTGTTTGGTGCTACGGAATTCGGAGCCCGACGCGCACTTGGCCGGTTTTTAAAATCGATGGGTTCGCGAGGTTTTTAGATTTCAAACAAGATTTTAGAATCATCCGGAACCCGCGGTACAAAATGTTCTGACATAATTTGTCATTTGTCGTTCTGACATTTTGTTAATACTGAAAATACTGTGTTGAATTTTTTTTAATAATACCTCTTGTTCGTAATCTTTCAAGAGATCGTTAGCAAGTTGAACTAGATAAGTGTTGATCTGGCCGCCGCGTGGGCTCAGCCGAGTGTACAGCCTCAACACCGCCGGTACCAATACTTCTGCCACTTGTACCTTCATTTTCTGTAAGAATAACATTTCAAAGTTATTATTTTATATTTTAACTATAGCGGATACGAATAATATATTAGGGAAAAATACTAACATGAGACACAATGTTAGTAGTCACCCGCTCTTGTAAATCTTCTAAATCGTTAACCTCGCCTTGCTTTTGTGATTTTTCTGTAACATAAATAATAAGATAAATAATTATTTAGGTGATATAAAATATCGAGGGTTTAGCAATTCTTAGTCAAGTTTTTTTTTGTCTTATTCATTGCATAAGGTCAAGTCTGTATTGCTCAAGGAATTATCATCGAAGTGATAACAAAAAAGGAATACTGGAGTTCCTATTGTCTTTCTCACTTTCCTAGAGATTTAGATTGAGATTCTGTTTGTTCTTTTTTATTTTATTTTCATTGGTTGGCACAACTTTGAACAAAATTTATTAAATTAATAGTAATAATCGAACTAATCCAGCAGTACATAGTAAGTTTCATTTGTATTTGTATGTTGGATTTATGTAACAAATGACTATATTTATGTAACTAAATAAGTAAAATCTGTTTTTCTGTTTTTATACTCCTATGTTAAACAAATGCATGCCGTGGCAGCCTTTAATTAAGGCTACACTATAAATTGTAAAATAGTATGAGTAGTTTAGCATGTATTTTTGGTGTAAGCTGTGTTGGTTGTCCTTAAATAAATAAATAAAATAAGGCTTCAGAAGTAAAAGATATCCCGTCAAATTTAATTACGATCATGTATCTGGCCTATTTGGCGCAGCCGTGAGACACTCAATTATATCTTATTATTTTTATTTTGTGTTTTTTATTAATTTATTTTTTTCGATTTCGGTATATTTTTAAGATTTTTATTTTGTATTTTGTGTACTTGTGGCATGTGCAAATATTTCTTTTTTCTTTCTTAATCGCCTCAAAGACATCACCAAAGATGCGTCATTATGCATGACAATAAATAAAACAATTTACTTGGCAGCTTCATTCTAGGTCCGCAGAGCAGTGTGATTGTATCCAGCAGCGCTGCATTCATAGCTGGAGGCAGCTCCTCATCACCTTCATCGGTAAGGTCGGCCGCATGCTCGAGTACTTCGCGAGCTAAGCGACACTGGATGTTCAGCTTCTGTACCAGTGTCATGCGTTGCAGCATCACATCGTATATCAGCTGCCGGTCATCGAACTTAATGTTATCTGTGAAACAGTTATGCGTTGTGTTAGTTTGGTCGTTGCGCGAAAAATCATTCTTATAAAAGGTGTCAACAGTCGGGCAGGTCAGACGCAGGGCTTCCCCTAACATTACGACCACTACTGAACAAAAGTCGCTCAGTTTCATAGACACCACACGAGAGGTCTTGAGTTTATTATGTAACAGCCTATAGAAGCTATAGCTATAGACAAAATCTTGATTGAAAAATGGTGATTTTTACTTAATTTCATCAGAGCCAAATCCGAAACTATGGTTAGTATAGAAGGAAACTGATCAAAGTATCCATGACCTTCATTAAAACAGCAGTTAAATAGAGTTTAATTTTCACGCTTAAAAATAGTGGGTAAACAAGCGAAATCTAATGTAAGTGACGTTAACCATTTGCATACAGGTCCCACTTATTCCGGACGAAACATTTAGCAATACTGATTCCTGCCATTCCTAGGAAACAACTAAAATATTTCTCTTGACTTACTTTTTATTTGCGTAACTTATTAAACGACTTACTTTTGAGATCATGGTTGTAATGGAGCACGCATTCGACGAAGTGATGATAAATGGCATCGGTGGTGAGACCGCACATGACGTAGTACTCCACCGGCTCACGCACTTCACTGTCTTCATCAGCCAACAGGGCGCAATAACTATAGGAAATAGGTGACGTTTTAATCTAAATCCATAGCCATTAGAAACCATGTTCATTTACATTGTGGAGCAAGAGTAGAGCATGAAAGCGCACTTTCTAAAATAAAAAACTGTCGAACGTCTTAAGAAATTCACAGTAAGCGGCGTGAAAAATTATGTAGCATCAAGGGTTTTAGCGCGAATTGCTTGGCTTTAACACTCTTTCTGCAGGCAAGGTACATATCGCAGTCCATGCTGCGGATAGGCCTCCCTCAAGATGCGATACAACACCCAGTCCTCCAGTCCAGTAAACTAGCTGAGGGGACATCCAATGCGTTAGCGAATACGTGGTCTCCATTCCAGGACTATTGCTTGGATTTGCTTCATCGGCCTACGGCTTCTCGACAAAAATCACCAGCGCACTGGACGGTTACACCCATGTTGGTAACTCCAGTTCCATTCTGGATAATTTCATCCGCGTTCTAGCGAAAATCATGGCGATTGATTTTACTTTAATAAATACATATTGATAAAATAGACATATATCGCGATATTAGTCTTACCGGTAATAGAGTGGAGTACGCAAACGCAAGAATCCGCCCACCAAGAGACGAGTAAGTTGGCGCGTGCCCATGCGCCGCAACAACACGGGCGTGTCCTTGGATAGGCAGTCGCTTATTGTGTCCAGCAGCGGCTCTACTATGCACGTGTACCTGAATTCATAAGCCATGCATTTAAAAGGAAATCGGTTTTTAACACTACTATCGATACACTTTGTTCTTTAAACTATTAGGTGCGACATCGGGTAAGCTGCATATGTTGAATGTTGTGCATCAAAATATGCAGGGATTGTCCGGCAAAGAATTAGAATTAAGTTTGTTTATGGAGTACTATGATGTTCAGGTGTTATGTTTAACTGAACATTGGTTGAAAGAACATGAAGCAGCGTTTATCAATGATGATTCCTTTACTGTACAGAGCGCATTTGTTAGAAAAAATGCTATTCGCGGTGGATCTTTAGTTCTTGTGTCAAACAAGTTAAAATGTAAACAACGTTTAGACTTAGTTTAACCTTTCCGTTGAGCGAACTATTGAGTTGTCTTGTGTTGAACTCGAGCGATATATTATAATTTGTGTTTATAGACCCCCTTCTGGTGACTTTACTTGTTTCGAATCTGTAATGGAGGATTACTTAATAAATTAAAAACAAGTAATAAAAATATAATTTTATGTGGAGATTTTAATGTTAATATTTTAGAAGTTACTCCATTAAGTATAAGGCTTCTCAATCTGTTTAGATCTTTTAATTTAGTTAACTTGTTTTTTGAACCAACAAGGATCACGGCGGCGTCTTCGTCGACTTGTCTTGATAACATGTTTAGTGATTGTCATGCCGAAAATAAATTAGTATTAAGTGACTTATCTTCTGATCACTGTGGACTAATAGCTAGCTTCCCTATGCCATTAAATAAAAAGCCGCGCAAAATAGAATGTAGGCCCCATACAGCTAGTCGTTGCAATAAATTTAAAAATAATATAGCTCTTAAAGTTCACCGTCAATAGTGGATCACGAAACTCCTAATGAAATTTATGAAGCCCTTTTTGATGTTGTTCATAATGAGTACCAATCTGTTTTTAAGTCTAAAACTATTAACATTAGTGGGCCTTCCGCTGGCTTCAACCAATGGGCTACACCAGGTATTTATAAAAGTCGAGAGCTAGATTATACGAGTTATATGGTCTGAAACAATACCGATTTGATACAAATTTTCTAGAGTATGTTAAAAATTATTCAAAATTATTTAAAAGGATTTGTGGTATTGCAAAATCAAAATTTTTAGCTGACACTATAAAAAATTCTAATAATAAAGTAAAAGCCACTTCAATGAAACGGGTAACATTGTTAAACAAGACAACCAACTTGAAATCATGGTTGATAACAAATTAGTTAATAATCCAGCCGACGTAGCTAAGGCATTTAATGAGTATTTTGCTAGCATACCCACAACTACGACTCGCTCTTTAAGTTCGTCGCCGTCTAAAGCCGAAAACCTTTTGCATAGTAGCGTGCCCAAATGTGGTCTCGTATTTAGTTTTGAACATGTAACACCTCGTGATATAGTTAAAATGTTTTTAATTCACTTAAGTCTAGAAACACAGGTGATTACTGGGGTATTTCCATTAAACTTTTGAGTAATATAATAGAAATCTTAGCCCCCTATCTTGCTGTTACTTTTAATAAATGCGTTGATTCGGGTACTTTCCCTGACCTTATGAAAAGCAGTAAAGTCATCCCTCTATTTAAATCAGGCAGTAAAAATGATATTGGTAACTGCAGACCAATTTCTATATTGCCTGCATTTAGCAAATTTTTTGAAAAGTTAATACTTAAACTGTTGCTAAGACATTTTAATCTAAACAACCTTCTTCACAACGATCAATATGGCTTTACCAAAGGTCGTTCTACTACAGATGCGGGGGTTGCTTTGTTGAAACACATATTTAACGCGTGGGAAAACGCGCAAAATGCAATCGGTGTTTTCTGCGATCTCTCAATAGCTTTTGATTGCGTACACCACGACACGCTTTTACGGAAACTACGTTATTACGGTGTTCAAAATGAGGCCCTAAATGTAATAGATTCGTATTTAAAAAATAGATTCCAATGTGTAGATGTCAATGGCGCGAAATCTTCCGGGCTACCTGTTCAGCTAGGTGTACCTCAAGGCTCAATACTGGGACCGTTTTTATTCTTGGTTTATTTCAATGACTTACCATATTATTTGAAGGGTATTTGTGATGTAGTACTATTTGCTGACGATACCTCTCTTATCTTTAAAGTAGATAGGAATAGACACGATTTTGGAGACATAAACAGCGCTCTATCAATGGTCACAGATTGGTTCACAACAAATAACCTTGTTCTTAATGCCAAGAAAACTAAAAGTATTAAATTCGCCTTACCAAATGTTAAAAATCTAGGTTCCAACATTGTTCTCGGCAATGAGGAGCTTAAAACTGTTGACTCAGCTGTGTTTCTGGGTATAACAGTAGATTCAAAATTACAATGAGGTCCACACATATCAAGCCTAGCGGGTAGGCTTAGTTCGGCCGCATATGCCGTCAGAAAAGTTAGACAATACACTGACGTTGATACAGCACGGTTAGTCTATTTTAGTTATTTTCACAGTATTATGTCCTATGGTATTCCGCTGTGGGGCAAAGCCGCTGATATCCAAAATATATTCGTTCTTCAAAACGAGCGGTTCGTGCAATTTACCAGCTGGGTGCACGAATTTCTTTGAGAGGTTTTTTTTAAAGAGATTGGTATTCGCACGGTGGCTTCACAATTCATCTTTGCAAACATTTTATATATTAAACAAAATATCCATTTGTTCAGTAAAAACAGAGATATTCACAATATAAACACTCGAAATAAGCATAAACTACGTGCTCCCTTTCACCGGCTTCATAAAGTTCAAAATTCATTCGTAGGGCTTGGTATTACCTTTTTCAACAAGCTACCATCTTCCTTTCTAGATTTGCCATTTAATGCGTTTAAAGCCAAAGTAAAATCTAACCTTTGTTCAAAGGCCTACTATTCCATTAACGACTATTTAAATGATGAGAATAGCTGGTCGCTGGGTTGAAATCAAGAAAATGTTTGTGTTCTTTCTCCAAATTAGCTTACTGAAATGTGATATAACTTTTTTAATTTATATACATTTTTTTTTCGTGTATGCACGTGTAAGCGGGCACGCCCTTTAGTCTGGAGGCTTTGTTTTTTTTCTTTATTATTTTATATTTTATTATTGGTGTGTGCTAGCTGACATGTGACATTAATTAGATTCTTTGTTTATATGAACTTGAACACTATTGTGTAGAATCTGGTTCTTCTAACCTAACAGACAGATGTGTTGCTGGGGAGTTTGTTCCGCCACTTCTTCTTCCCAGCTAAAACACTAGGAAGTGGCGAAGGGCGGGCGTTTTGGGGGACTGTCTCTTGTAATTTTGACGTCCAAAAAGTGCTGATTATCAGCCTAATTTGAATAAATGACTTTTGATTTTGATTTTAAAATTTCTTTTATATTGTATGTATTTTTTAAATTGTAGTCACTTTAATTAACTGCCCCACAATTACGAGTACTAGTGTCCATTGTATAAAGTGTAAGCAGATTTTTTTCATTGAAATTGCGATTGCGTCAAGGGTACAAATTAAGAATTTTGTGCTAATTATTTGTCTTAGTAAAGATGACTTTTTCTCTCTGATTGTTTATTTCAAACATTTACAAAGGCTTTATTTATTTTCGAAATCGAATATCAATAAGTACACGTATAGTAATCATAGACTTAAAAAAAAAACGAAACATAATGGGTGCAAAGTATCCTTAACGAAGCCGAAAGGCACTTGTTCTCATCTTATCATCATTCCGATCATTTTTAGTTCTGTAGCCAAATGGCAAAAACGAAACCGTTATAGAATCGTCCTGTCAAAAAAAACTTGCAAGTATGTAATTCATCGAAAATAATGAACAAATAAACAGACCAAATTCCCAACGGGAAATGGCGACAGGTATTGCTACGTCAAGCGGCTCGACATACCTGGCACATATGTCGCTAAGCGAAGAGAGTGCGTTGACGCGCACTTGCAGCGGCTCGGACACTCGGGCCAGCAGCGCCGCGAACACGGGCGCCGACGCCGCCGCCGACTCGCGCGACCGGATGTTCAGCCGCGCCGCGCCCGCCACCGCGTGCGCGCAGTGGTTCGCGTCCCAGTCTGTGCAACATAGAGTTCTACCTCAACTACACCAATACAGACTACGACAGAAAAAGCGAGGATAGATAGGACCAGTGTCACTTGTCATGGTATGGCCATGCGATGCAGTGAGTGAAGGAAATATCGCGACGAAAGTTCTGAGTATGAATGTGGCTATAAGAGTAGGGGAAGCCAAAGAAACGATGTATGGACTGTGTGAAAGATGATATGGCTAGAAAGGAGATGACTCATGAGATGACGAGTTATGGAGAAGTATGAAAGAAGAAGAGATACTGCGCTGACCCCAAATAAATTGGGAGGCTGGCACAAAAATGACGATGTTTAAGATATTAGTGGGGTACCTGGCGGCGGATTGGCGACGGAGAGGAAGAGGCGCAGCAATTCGGGCCGCGGGCGCGTCGGCGCCGTCAGCGACAGGTCGGCCGCGCGCTCGGCCTCCACCAGGTCGCGCGTCACCACGGCGCGCCGCTCCGCTGTCGCACAACACACGTCGTTCTACTCCCCATAGCCGGCACGGTCTACTCTACCTACACTCCTTTCACCGTTATGATACTTTATTACTTATTTAAACTCTGACAGCAGCAATCTTATTATATCAATAATAAGGGTCGCTGCGATTTGGACACTCGATGTAAAATAACTGTGAAGGGAGTGTACGCCCACGCCGGTTACCCTAGTTAGCCAGTTAATTTCACGACTCTACGCATGAAAGTCGCGGATGTAACCGCAAGACCAGTTAGGCCAAACGTCTTCAAACTTGTTTGTCTCTTGGACCACATGCAATGTTTATTTAGTTTCGGGTAGGCTCTCAAACTGCTTACCTAATTTGGTTATTTTGCAAATTTATTAGCCGGATTTTTATCTCATAGAGCACCATTTTTTTTTTTGCAGACATTTACCCTTTTTTTTGTGAATGGCGTCTCGCAATTCTGCCTCTGATACTGGCTACTGTTTAACCGGGCAAACCTGTGGATGCCTTGAATTTAAGGCCTCCAGCCGGGCAAAAAGCTTATAAACTAAGCGATAACGCTAAGGGCACCCCCTGTGGGGTACAGGCCTCGGCGTCGCTGGGGGAGGGCAGCAAAGGGACAGGCTGTATCTGATTTCCATTATTTAGGTTGATTTATTACTACTGGCTCAGCTTCGCGGGCTGGCTCGAGCAAGGGTCGGGGGGGGGGGGGGAGTGAACAGGGACGTTGCGACGGGCCTCGACGGCGAGGTCGGAGAGAGACTCGCTTAAAAATAGTATCAATGAGTTAGGCAGTCAACAAATAGTAATTTGTATGTATCAGCTGTGTTTGCGGAATTTTTCAGAAACTCTTTTTGACAACAATATTGATAATAATTATGTGTTTTTAAGAAAACTGAAATCAGGGATTCATACAAAAAAATACTACCTACAAAAATATTGTTTAGTCATATTATGTAACTTATTATTTTATACTTACCCAATTGCATCATCTCGGTGGCCCATGTTAAATTATCAGGATTTAGTTGGTTTGCCAACTGTATGCTATATATTCGAGATGCTGTAAAAAAAAATACAATTACCTCTGTATATCGTAGAACTCAATATCATATTTATACGAAACTAGCTGCCCAGACAGACTTCGTTCTGTCAAAAGTTAATGCAATGCACTTTTCCTACCTACCCTACCCTACCTACCTACCCTACTTTACCCTACCTACCTACCCTACCCCACCTTTATCACCTTTTAAACCTTCCCTGGACAATGACAAACGTTTCAAAACCAATATCAGCCAAATCGGCCCAGCCGTTCTCGAGTTATAAAATTACAACGAAAAGTGGCATTGATTTTTTTATATATATAGATGTTTATAAGAAAACGCAGTCCGATCCGAAAAGGGGTATATAAAGGGTGTAAATAAACATTAACGAAGCCGAAAGGCACTTATTCTCCCCGTCATTGCGTTTTTTTTAATGGGTCCTTAACAAAAAGAAAAACCTGGGAATCTTCTAGTTACTGAGATATTGGTCAAAGTTCCAACTTTATTTAGGGTTCCGTACCTCAAAAGAAAAAAACTAAACTGTTATAGGATCACTTTGTTGTGCGTCTGTCTGTCAAGACCTTTTATCTCGGGAACGCGTGGAGGTAGCGAGTTGAAATTAAAAGCATGTATGTAGATATACAGTCCCTTGAAGCTGGGAAAAATCAAACTTCTAAGTTAACGTAAAAAAAATATACGGCCGTTTATGCCGCAAAAAACGTATATTTCGACACTCTCAAGGAAATCAAAATGTACCAAAAACTAACGAGCTATACATTTCTAATTAAATCCTAAAAAAATAAATATATTTTAAAACCCCGAGTTACATAGAGTTTTACCGTAAGACAAGATTTTTCTCCGAAAAAAACAGTCGTTTCCCAGCAATAATTTTGCGTAGAGTTACTTAGTTTCGATGTACATCATAATGCTGGGTTGACGGCATCGTGAAGGGTCTGTTTACACCTTACCTTACCTTGTAGGTCTACCAATGACATTAACAAATGAAATAAGAAACAAAATATTCATTAAAGTAAAAATATCAATGAATTTTTAAATGCATGATTTTTGTCCCGAATTACCACCATTTCCCTAAATTCTAACAAACGTATAAAACGTGACAACACCATCTTCGGCATAAGTATGAAGGTACGATCGTCAAATATTTGTTTATGTCGTCACTACCCGAGAAGCGACCGGAGTGTCGCCGCCCGCGCTGCTGTGTTTCCTCATTCTGGTTTATCGTAATTTTCAATGGGGTATTTTTTTCCATTCCAAAAAATATTACAGATATAAACATATATATAACATTTTATACATATTTTATATAATATATGTACATTTGAAATATCAATAAAATAATATTGTTACGTCGTCTGCTTTACGAGAACATTCTAGGATTACGTTCGAGTCTAGAATGATCCAGTACGTCTAGAAGATTCCAGAATAATACTAGAATGTTCCACGGAGGAAATGTCTAGAAAGTTCGAGAAAGTTCTGGACCTTTCTAGAAGGATTGGTTCCATGATGCTATGAAGCTATCTAGAAGGTTCAAGAAGGGTGTAGAACTTTCTAGAAGGCTTGGTTTCCCCTAAGGAACTGCCTAGACGTTCACGGCTACTGGGGGACGGAAACGGTTTCTTTTTGGTAGGACTGGCTGTCAGACTGTCAGATTTTAACCAAACGTCAATAATAGCATAGTGTTGCATGGTTCTGTTGGACATAGTTAGAACTAAAGCCACCATCTTGTTTTTTTAATACAATTACCACAGTTACAAAAACTTTTCCCAACATCGCCAATGTCATTAAAGAGCCAAATGAACCATGCTGAAGTATATTAAGTAATAGTGACATACTATTATGGCGGCCGTCTGCAAGGCGTTGCACGAGATGGCTGCGCAGCTCCGTCTTCTCGTTCGGGCACATGAAGCGCGACCACGCGCCCAGCAGTTGCAGCGTCAGCCTCATCAGGCGCAAGTCGCGAAACTAAAACACGAACATTCAAATCGTCAATACAGATCGACTCTTGTTTTTTTTTTGCACGGAACCCTGTATCACTACACACACGGAGGGCGCGGGTACAGAATGTGTATTTCATGTACTTATATGGTGTGTGGGACGGACGCGGGTCGGGTGACGCGCACGCTCTCTGAATTAACCTTTTTCTAAAAAAATGAAAGCCTACCTTTTCGCTGTCGCACAGTTTGTAGTAATAGTCGAACACGAAGCCGAGATCGGAGTAGTCGACATGAGGCGCCACGCTCGTCAGCAGCAACATGCAGTGGACGTCGCGCTCGTCGTTCAGCACGCCCAAGTGCGAGCTCAGTATGTCCACTAAACGATGGCTGACGAACGATTTTAAATTTTATTAAAACGATTTTAGATTTTAAAGAGTTTCACGCAGCTAAATTCGACCATGAAATTGCTTTTTCACCCTATTATTTATTAGCTTTCGCCAAATTTTTGTGCAAATTATTATCATAAGAAAGGCAAGAGGCATAAAATTTTATTTGTCAATCGAAAATAATATTGGACGTAATTAATCATACTGATGGTTTTGGCTGATTATCATAGATCAGACTAGGTAGATTGAATTGGGGTCATTGATCCGAAACGCATAAGTATATTAATATGGACATTCCTGCGGAATTGGTTGATTTGATTGAAAAATAAGTGCAACAATTTATAAAAAGTTGTGGCCATAAAAAGCCTAAAAATAAAATATTAATGCTTCGATCGGAATTCGATTGTTTTTATTATTCAACAGATAAATAATAAATTAATTTAGTTTTGATACCTTCCTTTAAATTTTGAATTGAGTATTAATAATACCACTACCAACATTAACAATATTTAATTGAATCCGAAAATACCGGAATTACTTTCCGGAAGAATGGCTTATCCATGTTCTTCTTTCTGTGTGCATTTATGATACAACTACCAAAAATCAATCTACCTACTCCGATCACTGCTGATTATTGTCCACTCTGTATAAGAGTAAAAATTCGGAGAGCTATAATTAGCTTACTTAATGCACTTCGACGACTTTTTAAGCTTATCACAGCTTTTCTGTAGGTGCGACATCTTTTTAAGTCGCGCGATTCCTGCGAGAAACATCCACGGCATCGGATCTTCGCATCCTGGCTCCGTAAACTTGCGCAATCGATCGATTAAGAGTTTTTCGATGAGACTCAACACCTGTTCTTGAACCTGGACGAAAAAAAATACACATCAAACAGATTCACTAGCTTTCTGCTGACTTCACCGTAGTACACACAGCGACACAACAAGCTTTACATTGCCAGTATAACATGGCCTCGCTTTGTATAGATTTCCCATAAAACGGTGTGCGAGCGAGCACTTTGCACGGTTGTCTTATCTATAGGGGATGTCGGGAAAAACTTCGCCCTCTCTACAAAGGTGATGATGATCGAGGATCCCTTATGAGGTGCCTATTGGTCAGCTTTGACTATCAGGTCGTCAGACGCTGTTCTAATATCAAAGCCGTAGTACTACAAGGTGTTGTTTTGCAACCTCGTCAAATTCTAGGAGGTAACTATGCTAAGGATTCTCGACCCGAATCAATAATAAAATGAGTTGGTAATTTTCTTTTTTTCATTTATTTACTGAAATCGGTAACTGTAAACCACCCGTGTTTTAAACACGGGC